>JALGBA010004186.1:3447500-4152500 GCA_023970755.1 Azemiops feae | reverse complement strand
TCAGATGACCTGCCAGTTTAGTGATTACTCAAGCATTAAAATGGTGCAATCTCAGGCCTTTCTACTTCAGGTTCAATTACTGCCTACCCGTTCAAACATGATCAGAACTAGAGAACAGAAGTGACATCAGAAAATTCCATACATATAGGTGCCAAGTTGTGGTTCATGTGGGGAGGGGGAAGGCATTCTTGGTTAATGTTTTGGTCAATTTCTAAGATACAGGACAAAATAGTGCGTGCTGTCTCCATAGTTTGAGATTTGAATCTTACCTCTGTGTTTCCATGGCTCTGTCCTCTAAGAACAAGCTATGGCTCAGGGACCAAGAAAGCATGTGCTACTCATGGGGCCAATTGGTTTTCCAATAAATGGTGGTAATAGCTGGCAATAAAGTTATTAGCACTTTAAAAAAAACACCCTTCATTTGTTTTCCAAGTGACTAGCATGGAAACAGATACATTGATTTGATTGTTTCCAGTGACCACCATTTTGACTCCATCACAAAATCTCTGGGTAATCCTATTTCAGGCAGATACAGAGTTGGTGAAGAATCCCTGCACGGGAGTATGTGACTTGTTCTGCTATTGAGCCAAAGACTAGAGAGGATTTTCTTGAAAGATGACAATTATTAAAATTTCCAACTGTAGAGGATATTTTTTTATTTTCCTGCCCTTGATACATGCCAGTGCCACATCCCTTAAGAATGAACTGAAATTTTGATGTTCTCAAACAGTTAAAATGGAAAAATCATCAATCCACCACATACGTTAAACCAGATTTTCGGTTAATTCTTAGGAGATTTGGCACCGCATGAAAGCATGGATAGGAAAATAGCAAGATCCTCTTGTCTAAGTGTCACTTACTAATCCTTTGACAACGTTGTAATAGTGGTGATGAGAAAATGTTTTCATAGTATTTTGCTTGCTTGGCCGCACAGTATTGCTATCGCAATGTTAATGTGAGCAGTGATTTTGTATCTATTGGAAGAGAAGCCACAACTCTGAAAATAATTGTCTCCCCGGGGCATTTTGGGTCTCCCACTAAATGCTTTATAAGACCAGTAGCTTGTCAGAGAAGTTATTAATGTTCATGAAAGTCTGGAACAGAGGAAGGAAAGTGAAAGCAGCACTTCAGCTTTGGTAAAAGGGATTTGACTGAGATATGAGTTGCCCCTCCCCCACTGGAAGATATTGAAGAGGATTTGCATTTTCAGTGACTAATTTTTTGATTGAAGACTCTAGAAAGTAATTTGGTGTTCATTGCCAATAATAAGATTCATACTGAATATTGAGAAAGAAAACAAGTAACTAATCTTACACAGAGGTAGCATTTCCGCTGTTTGCTTTTAATTTCTAAGTCTGCCTCCTGTTCTAATTGTATGAAATTTAGATTTTTGTTTCCAAAAAATATAGAAGGTGGTACCTGAATTGATTACTGCTAGGTGGGTAGTATCCTAGGCCCCAAATTTGGCTTGTAAAACAGCAGGAAGTTTGAACATGTACCTCCTGGAGATCAGTACTAGGCTAATTGGAGACTATATATAGTGTTAGAAAATTGTTAGCTGGGAGCTTTGATGGACAGCTATGGAATGGCAGCAAAAGTCTCAAAAATAGAATTGTGAGCACTACCCCATGGGGAGGAGGATGTGATGGAACTTGGGCAATATCTTGGCTTACAACTAATCCACACTACCAGATTGCCATGTTGTTAAGTAGAGGCCAACATTTTCAGAAGGCAGGAAGGGATGTCATTACCCTGCATTCACCCTTTGATCATTGTGACTGTGACCTCCAAGTGCATTTTCCTGCTTCACTTCCAATATAGTGTTTTTCTACTTCTCTCACTTCAACTGCTGCTGTCTATTTTGCCTGCTTTATTTTGATTTCTTCTAGGTCAGCCATTGAATTTTGGCTATTTGCGAGAGATGAAATGTCCCCCTCACTGCATTTTCCCCTGATTTTCCTGAGTAACCTTTGCTGCAAATGCTACTCTAGCAAGACTTTCTTACTAGCATAATGGTTATAATACTTGTCTTACATACAGAATATCCCCAGATTGAAACACAGCATGTTTTTTTTTTAATTAATATTTTTTCTTTCCTTGAGCTACCTACTTCTCTGTTGGAAGGTTTTTTCTTTTAATAAGTTTATCCATGTATAATTTAATGTTGTTGTTGTTGTTATTGTAGTTTTGCTTGAGTCAAACCAGCATGAGAATAGGACTGGAACAACATACCGTATTTTTCCGTGTATAAGACGCTATTTTTTCCTTCAAACATCCTGTTCAAAAATCAGGTGTGTCTTATATAAGTGCAGCGTCTTATACACGGATAAATAATGGTAACCTCCGCAGCCCAGGGCATGCCTGTGTGGGTTGCCATGCCGCCTGGTGCAGGTGTCAAGCCCCTGTGGGCTTGCCACTAACGGGAGGGGGAAGGGACAAGATCATCGGCCGGCCGAACTTCCTGATTTGCCGGCTCAGCTGATCGGTGCTCCGCTGAACAGCTGATCGGCACGGAGAAACTGGCATGCCAGAGCATCTTATACAAGGGTGCGTCTTATAGATGAAAAAATACGGAAGGTATGCAGTGTAGATTTGCTCTTAGAGTATGACTTTCTCCCTAAAATTGTTCTTTGTTATTTACCCTTCATCTTCAGCCACAACTGGAACTGATTCTTCAGCCAAAAGCTATTTTCAAGCAAGCTTGCCTCTTTAAAGTACCTTATTCTGTTTTTTAATGAACAATAAGTATCACCAATCCTCATAATGCTTCTTGATGTCAATGGGCTTGGGTCTGAACACCATTTCATCCACAGATCTTGTAATAATTACAGTAAAGAATAACAGAAATCAGTGGTGGTTCAGTGGAAAATGCTATGATTTGCATTTGGAAGATCATGCTTAAGGTTCAGTTATAACCTCTCCAAGAAGGAACAATGTTTCAGCAAACTGCTAAAAGGCAATGTTGAAAACACCATATTAGTATGGCTGTTTAGAAGGCACATTCCTTATGCTATTATTACAATCAAACTCACTCCATTTGAATAACTGATTGGAATCATGAGAAAGAGTTCCCTCCCCCCCAAAAAAAGATTAGTGGTGGAGATTGTTCAGAGACAGTTACAGGTATCCTTCAACCTCTGAAAGCAACCAAGCAAGTAAATAAAATGAACTAGACTGTACTCAGCATTGGCATGAAACACAGACCACTGGTCTTCCATTGGAGAGAGAAATCCATATACATAGTGAAGCGAGGGTAGAGTTTCTGTGACTGTCACAATGCTTAAGTGGCTCCCTATACACAGTTCAGGGTCCTTGCAATTTCAGGGAATTAAGATTGTGAGGCCTACAGTTAGTTTAGATGGCAAACACCTTCCTTCCCTCTCTTTTCTCTGAGATGAGCTGATGCCATTTTAGTTTTCTTCCGAACTTTGGGCTCCCTTGAGTTGACTCTTAGTTTGGCTTTCTTGCTTTGCTACACATTTTAACATTTCCTGCTTGTGAATTCATTTAAATTTTCCTCAGATCAGCAAGGAGGAGCTGCTGCAACAGATAAATCATAAAAGCGTATGAGCTTTTTAATGAAACCACTACTTCTCATTTACTTTTTCCCCACAGCATTTCATCCATGTTTTTCCTGCTCCTTCAGACAAGTCCATATTATCCATTCGACCATTTACCCACAGGTGCACAGATTGCTTTGATAAAATGCAAATATTCAAACAACGACAACAACAACAACAACAACAACAACAACAACAACAACAACAACAACAATAACAATAACAATAACAATAACAATAACAATAATAATAATAATAATAATAATAATAATAATAATAATAATAATAATAATAATAATAATAATAATAATAATAATAATAATAATAATAATAATAATACAACTCAGGCTTGACAAATAGCACACTTGTTACCAAAGCCTTTATTTTGTGTGAATATTCATCTTCGCATTAGTGCTGGATGAATTCCCTCTAGTACAGTGCTGAGAAATTTTCAGAATGCAACTATTTCTTTGCCATAACTTTATTGTTGAAATAATTGTGCATGAACCTTGATTCCTTTTGTAATTCCTACCTAGTGAGCAGCATTCATAAAGATGTATTTCATGACTAATTCTTAAAGAGATTAATATTTATTTATTTGCAACATTTATGAGCCAGCCCATCCCCCAGGTTTCTCTAGTTAGTTGAGAAATCCCAGAGAGTTAAATTTAACCATACCATTTAAAAGAAAAGAAAATACAAATTGCAGCATAAGTGCCTTAAGGAGCAGAGAAATTCACAACATTGCCAAGTGTGATAATCTTACTTTAAATATTTTTACAAGTAGTAAAAAGCCTACAGAAAATAATAATATCCCCCAGTGATTTGGATGACTCTCACCCTGATCATGTTCAGGAAGCTATTAAAGATCTGGCTATTTTCTCAAGCTCTAGGGCAGAATGAAAACTGGATGGTGGGGTGGATTATTTGGGAGGGGGTGTTTGTTTTTTGGTTATATATTGTTTTGGGAGCATTTGGGGTTTTTTTCTCTTTTGTATTTTTTTTTTAATTTACTTTGTAATTGTAAGCCACCTAGACCTGTTGGGAAACAAGCGTCCTATGCCTTATACAAGCAAATGAATAGACAAATAAACAGACATTAACTTTAAGAAGCCAAAAATGAAAACTTAGTAGACTTTAAGATATGTGATTACAGATAGCCCATAACAAAACTGTATGAAATGCAGAAAGAAAGAAAGAAAGAAAGAAAGAAAGAAAGAAAGAAAGAAAGAAAGAAAGAAAGAAAGAAAGAAAGAAAGAAAGAAAGAAAGAAAGAAAGAAAGAAAGAAAGAAAGAAAGAAAGAAAGAAAAAGAAAGAAAGAGAAAAGAAAGAAAGACGGAAAGAAAGAAAGAGAGAGAGAGAGGGGGGGGAGGGAGGGAGGGGGGAGGAGGGAGGATGGGAGGGGGGAGGAAGGAAGGAAGGAAGGAAGGAAGGAAGGAAGGAAGGAAGGAAGGAAGGAAGGAAGGAAGGAAGGAAGGAAGGAAGGAAGGAAGGAAAACCAAATAGTGAAGTGAGGAGATGAAATGGGAATGAGATCTTTTTCTTGCATTTTCTTCATTCTAAATTTTTAAGTATTTCAGAAGTATATTCACAGTGCTGGGCATTTCTTCTAATGTAAAGGAACAAGGAGCAAGAAATAATGCTACAGACTAGCACTAATTACAGCAGCCATGAAGACTTTGGAAAAGATATTCAAATGCCATGATTTGTCTATACCTACCAAGATCAGAACTATGCAAACCATGGTTTTATGACACTCAATGGAAGCAAAAATTGGACTTTGAAGAAATAGGATAGGAGGAATATTGACACTTTGGTTTTTGGGCACTTGGTCTCTAAAAGGTTCACCATCACTGATATAGGGTCTCCTGCTTGAGCAGGGGGCTGGACTAGAAGACCTCCAAGGTCCCTTCCAGCTCTATTCTGATTGAATGTGTAGAGAGTCATGAGAACAAACAAATAGATTATTAAACAAATCAACCCAGAGTTCTCACTCAAGATACAAGTAACGATGCTCTCCTCCTTCAGACGCATTATGTGAAGGCCTAATTCTCTGGAAAAGACTCTAATGGTAGGAAAGGTGGAAGGAAAGAGAAGAAGAGGACAACCAGCAGCAAGATGGATGGTCTCAGTTACAGTGATGATGAAGGAGCCATTGCAAAAGCAAAAAGACCAGTCTGGGGGGTGGATCATCATGGAGAAAATCTATCTATTTAGTTGCAAAGAGCTGATAATAATTTAATGGCACATAGTCAATCAATCAGTTAAAATGCATATTGTATAGCTTTCTCTCCAAATATACACACTGTTGCAGCATTCATCTAATATGTACATTTTCTGGAAATATGCATTTGGATCCACTTTCCCCCCTCTAATATACACATTTCTGTATGGGGTGCAATAGCTCAGTAATTAAACATGCTGAGCTTCAGCTGGAGAGCTGATAGCCAGGTTTTGAGACCCGAGCTCTGTGCAATGGGGTGAACACCCACTACTTGCCCCACCTCCTGCCCACCTAGCAATTTAAAAGCATGTAAATATAAGTAGATTAATAGGCATCACTTCGGTGGGAAAGTAACAGTGTTCTCTGCACCTTTGCATATAACTACGCTGGCCATATGACCACAGAAATGCTGGCTTCCTCAGCTGAAAAACAGGAATGAGCACCATGCCCTAGAGTCAGACATGACAGACAGGGAAACTTTTACCTTTCTACACATTTCTATACTTATTGTTTAAACTGCAAAGTGTATGCTAACACACTGACCATTCCAGTATCTAGACTGTACATAATAGGCAAACACACACAAATTGTATAATCCACTACAACGCTGCATGCTTTCAAAAATTTCAGAGTACTTCTTTGCATTAAAATCTTTATAGTGAAATGCTATAGCAGTTATACTGCCCCCCCAAAAAAGATCCTTTATATTCAAACATCTAACATTGTTTTTTTAAAAAAAAAACATACAAAAACCTCCAGAACTGACTCTTTCCAGAAGCGCAATGATTATTTAAAAGGATGGTTCAAATGTATCTTGCTCTTTCATAGGGAATACTCCAAACAGATGCACAGCATTCTGTCCATTGGTTGTTTTGATGGCACAAGATTTAGTAGGGCAGCAGCTGTTTTTGTGGCTTGTGAAGTTATTTGCAGGAATATTTTGTAACCCTGGTACTGTAAGTGTTATTTACTGATCTTTTCAGAATGACATCTACAAAGATTCCCTATGGTTGGTCACTAATCTATCTAGCTTTATTAATACACAATACACAAATGCTTGTACTGTTTACTGCATGCATTTGGATCTGTGTTTTGCATTGGAAATATTGTAGGTATACTGTGACCAGGAATTTCTCCACATGCCTTGTATTAATAGATAGAAAGAGGTTTCAAGCCAGCTGAAATTAATTGTGACTTTGACATAGGTCTCGTAATCAGCAGATAACCATAATAAACAAGGGCCTGGACCACACCACTTCTGAATATAAATGGACTATCTCTCACAACTTCTATAAATGAACTCTTCTCCCTTCCCACCAATCCTTAATGCAATGTTTAAAATTCAAGTTCTTCCTTAGACATGGAATCTGAATGTGTATCAGGACATGTCATTTCCTTCAGCCCAACCTACCCCATTGAGTTGTTCTTGTGGGCATGATCTTGAGTTCTTGTAGGAGAAATGGAATAGACATCTAATGAACATATAAATAATATTACAACAGACTGATCTACCCCAGTGATTGACTACACCCAGGTTGAAATTCTATCCATGGTTCCCTCAGAATAAGGGAATGTTTTGCCTCTTTTGTAGTGAACAGTTTCAGTTGGCAGAAAAGAATAACAATATCACTTAGCTTTATTATTGTATTATTTTGAATCATAGAAGCTTTCTGATGATAACTAATTACATTTTTAAAAAATGCAAAACGGAACTGCGGCACTGTCTACAGGGCAAGAAAAATAAAGTATTTCCTAAAGGAACCTCAGGGCATTGAAATGGGGATAAGTGTTTCAAAACTGGTACAAGAATGCTCAAAGCATTAACCATTTTAAGAGACAGAAGGAGAAATGTGTTTCTGTTTGGCACACAAGGCCCATTGGCAAAAGGCTTTGCAGAGCCAACTTCTTTATTTTTGTTCCTTGAAGTCAGTGTGGACTCTTGGCAACTCAACCAGTCCCTGTGGTTTTCTTGACAAGTGGTTTATCCTTGCCTGCTTCCTAAAGCAGAGAGAGGGAGGGAGGGAGAGATTGGCCCAAAGACAGCCAGTTACCTTTTTGTCTAAATCAGGACTAGAAACCACATCATTCTAGTTTCTTGCCTGGTGCATTATCCACTACACCAAACTGGCTCTCACAAATTATCTACTAGTTAAAAGACTGTTCCCTAATCACCATTCATTGTGGTTTAGATGGAGGTATTATTTAGGAACAAACCAGAGTGACCATCTCAATCAGTAGGCAGACAAAATATCCCAGCCTTAAATCATATAGAGCTTTAAAAATCAATCCAGCTCTGAACTGAGCTCACAGTATAGTGGGAATTAATAAAAGAATCTTAGTAGTGGCTTAATATGTCAGTCGGATAGTAACCACAGTTCCTGAATTGACATCAAGCAGTTGAATACATAAAGATCATTGCAGTACAAAGTTCACCTTTGGGGCCAATATCCCTGAACTGTTGCTAATAATCTGAAAGCTGAAGAAGGTCCACCAGGACTGAGCAGAGATTAAAATCCAATATGAGATGTACTTCTGGCCAGTGGTGGGATTCAGCTGGTTCGCACCACTTCGGCAGAACTTGTAGCTAATTTTTTGTTGCCCAGGCCCAGAACAGACTTCTGGAAGTGGCATCCACACAGAGAACCAGTTGTTCACATATTTGAATCCCACCACTGCTTCTGGCTAATCAAAATCTAACAGGTGCCTGTCTCCCACCTTGATTATGCAAATCCATAAACCTTGCCCCTTTGATATCTAGGAAGACAATTGGACCACACTTGGAACCTTTTTTTTCTTGGCCAAACATTAATATTTCATCCTGATTCAGTTCCACTAAATTAACTGCAGCAGTTACAAGTGTGCAGAAAATGCATTGCAGTGTACTTCTAAAGCACATTCTCATAAATGTTATCTGGAGTACCTGGCAGTGAGAAGTCACATTTATAAGCTACCAGAGTAAACAATTGGTTAATTGGGGTATAACAATCTAGATGGTGATGATAATGGGCAAAAATTATCATCTTGTGGACATTTTGGGACCCTTTCTCATCAAGAGATGATTGGGCAGGGGGTAGGAAACAAATTGCATGTAATACAGCATTATGAGTTAAAAAAAAAACACATCTTTTTTTTTTCCATTCAGCACCGTGATATGCAGTCTTGTCTTACCTGGAAAAAATGCTAAGGGCATACAGGGGAAAACAAAAGACCAAAACAGTAAAAAGAAATTCTTATTTTAGGAGGTTAAAATGCATAAAGACAACAATAACATGATTAGATCTGATTCTGTCCTCCCAATAACTGTTGTTTAGCCGTACAGCAAAGTCATCAGTGAACATGATTAGTTTGTGCTGGTGAAAAAAAAGAGTTTGAATTATGAACAATCCTGGGAATATTTCATAAAATTTTATTGACCTATTTGGACTAACAGAGCAAATATTAGCTTCCTACCTGAGGTAACATCCATTTGCTGAGGCTTTACCATCGGGAAACGGACCTATTATTCTTTTCTGTATCACTCACTACCACCCTACCAACCAAGTAATTAGACTTCCAGTGTGTTTTATTCAAGTCACAGCTGAAAATGTGGTGAGGGGGAAAGTGGGAGCTATTGAAAAGCAATCTCATTTAAAGAGTGAAAAGCATATTTCAGCTTTCAACTCTATCTTTGTTTAGCTGGTTTTGTTATATGGATGCTAGCAGGTAAGCCAACCTAAATTAGAGTAGAATTCATTTCTTAGGGCTTTGACTCACTACAAGAGGGGAAGGGGGAACTGGTAGGGTCTGAAGTGAATGGCCAAGGAAAGGAAAGGAAGTCAACAAAAACAAAATTTAAAGGACTCCTGTTCTTTTGTGGCAGCCACTACATAAAATAGTAAAAGATGGTATGTTTGCTCCGGAGTAAATTATAGCTCAAAATGATAAGAGAAATTGGGTAATAAATGAAGCAGCTAGTGTAATGTATGCAATATCCTACTATGAGTAATACACTGCAATAATATCTTGAAGCTTGGCATTTCTCTCAGAATATGTTCCAAAGGATTTGGAAGCAATCAAATACATTTTTCCTCCCTGTACCTCCGTAACAAAAGAGCACAACCTCAGCTGATGGCATGTCAAGCAGATGATTATTTGGGCACAAATAAAACAAAAACATGGATCCAATGGAAACTTTTCCTGGTATGTCTATATAACAATCTAGATCTATAACTTCATTAACATTTTGAGGAACAAAAATAAAAACTATCAAGAACTAATATTTAGAATAAAGAGAAAGAGAAAGGGGAAAAAAGCTAAAAGTGGAAAGAGAAAGAAAGAAAGAAAGAAAGAAAGAAAGAAAGAAAGAAAGAAAGAAAGAAAGAAAGAAAGAAAGAAAGAAAGAAAGAAAGAAAGAAAGAAAGAAAGAAAGAAAGAGAAAGAACTTCTGATTGTCTTTTACAATGGCTATAAATATAAATGTAAATTAACCTGTTACTCATGACTTACATTTTTTTACAATCTATTTCTAATAATCAAAATCTTATATCAGAATTTCATTATTTTTTTTGCCAATAGGGAGTCTTAAGCATTACATTTAGCCAATATCTTGTCTTTAATCAAAGCTCTCAGTTTGGTCATCTCACAAGTTCCATCATCTTTTCCGTTCATTCCTCCATTGTGGGCAATGTTCAATCTTTCCACTTTTGTGCATGTAATAATCTTGCTTCGGTTTTCATATATAAAGTAAAAACAAAGTTCTAGTTAAACTATTTGTCTATCAGTTCCAAAAGAAAATCCCAAAAAATCCAAAAGCCACATTCACTTTTTCCATCCAGACTAAGTAACAAGCTTTCAAATCAGGTATTCTCAATCCTCCTCCTCCATTTACATTTTGTAATACCTTATATTGAACTCATTCTACCCCCTGCCCCCGCCACATAAATTAAGACCATGGAATCATAGTAGGGACCTTGAAGGTCTTCTAGTCTAATCCCCTGCCTAAGACAGGAGTCCTTATACCATCGTGGACAAATAGTTGTCCAATTTTTTCTTGAAACTCTCCAGTGATATAGTACCCACAACTCCGGAAGACAAGCTGTTCCATTGATTAATTACTCTCACTGTCAGGAAATTCCTCATTTCCAGGTTGAATTTCCCTCTGATGAGTTTCTACCCATTGCTTCTTGTCCTGGTCTCAGGTACTATGCAAAATAAATCAATGCCCTCTTTCCTGTGACAGCCCTTCAAGTATTGGAAGACTGTTATCATATCTCTCAAGAGCCTTCTCTTCATTAGGCTAAACATGCCTAGTTCCCTTAGACATTCATGGGATGATTTAGCCTCCAGACTACTTATCATCTCCGTTGTTTAATTGGTACATCAAATGTCAAAACAGATATTGCCTGAAATAAAAATAACATTCTAGGTGAAATACCCATCTTAATCACAGAAATTCCCCAATAATGACAATTGTGCTCGCTCTCATTTTAACATATCTTTTTTATCTTCATTCCAAGTGGTAACATAATTATTTTTAAATAATGTTCAATTCATATTTGTCATATTAATACCAAGGTATGGTATCTTCTTCTTGATCTTAAAACTTATTTTATTCATTAATTTGTAATATTTCCATCAGAGTTGTCAGGAATAGTTCTTAATCTTAGATAAAATTCTTTCAGTTCCAATAAAGCCAAATTATCCAGCTGTCATCCAAAAACCTCTGTTGCCAACATCAGCCAAGCAGGTTGGCCAGAACACTAGCACCTAGCTCTGCTTAAAGTTCTTAAATAATTCTTAAAAATTCTCAGACCGATAGAATTGGTAGTCAATGACTTGCTTTACTCACTCAGTCATTCATTCATTCTGCTGGGGGCAGTAGAGGAGGTAAATCAAAAGTTTATTTGAGACTTAAGATAAGAAAATCCTAAATATCCAAAAGGAATATCGTAAATGACCTCCAGGACACTGTTCTTTTCATATTGATTGGCTTATAGTAATTGTATGTTGTATTTTAATCAGATTATAAATGGAATAAATATACAATCATAGAACATAGAATAATAGAGTTGGAAGAGACCTTGGAGGTCTTCTAGTCCAATCCCCTGCCTGAGTAGGAGACCCTGTACCATTTCAGATAAATGGTTGTCCAGTCTCTTTTTGAAAGCCTCCAGTGATAGAGCACCCACAACTTCTGAAGACAAGCTGTTCCATTGGTTGATTGTTGACTGTTAGGAAATTTCTCTTTATTTCTAGGTTGCTTCTCTCCTTGGTTAGTTTCCATCCATTGTTTCTCGGTTTGCCTTTTGGTGCTGTGGAAAATAGTTTGATCCCCTTTGTAGGATCCCCTCAAATGTTGGAACTCTGCTATCATGTCACCCCTAGTCCTTCTTTTCACTAGACAAGACATACCCAATTCCTGCAACCATTCTTTATATGTTTTATCCTGCAATCAATGTATAATCAATTTGAAAACAGAAGAATAGTTCCCTATGATTTGCAGGAGAGAATGTGCACTACAAAAATTATTTAATGAAACTTTTACAGTTATTATGACTGACAATTCCTTTGTACGCACAAAAAACAAACTGTAAAATGCTGATTAAGAGACTATAGTAAATGAACTAAAAGTGTCTTTAGACACAATTGCTTTTATGCCATTCAGGTTTTTTTCTATTCCAATTTTTATTCAGTTCTCCATTTCTATTTCTGTTGGCATATAACACCCATGAATGATTTACTTAATAGTTCTTCCTGGGAGATTACTTTCCTTCTAATGATAATTGCCTAAAATCTTTAGCATGAAACAGTATTTTTGCCAAGAGATGATTGGTAGTAAAATATGAAATGACAGTAGTAAAAGTATAAAATAATTTGATGACTATTTGCCTACAGGAAAGTTTTGTTGTGAAGCTTCAATGTTTTTCTCAACCATGACAGATTTACAAACTCAGAAGGGAATTTCCATAGTTTGAAAGCAAAAGTCTCTGCTAAATACTGTAACCTCAAGATGAAATGACTAGAGAAATATGAAGCACTTCATCAAGGAAATTCATATCGCCTCCTCACCTTGGCGTCGAAAATCATGTTCCCTTTGAGGTTCCATATGATTCAAACAAAGTACAACCACTTTATACAGTCTGAAAGCAAAATTCAGGTTCATTAAGACCCGGTCATCAAAGAGTATCTAGATTTCTTAAGATTATTCCAATATATATTTTAGTAACTTCCATTAAAATGTGCAGTATTATATTCCTGTGGCATTCATTATTAGCTGTTAGAATGAAACCACAGGACTTAGTTTAAGATGATATTTTGAATTATAAAGAAGGAACATCCATAAAGCTTCAAATATGTCAAAACAGAGAGTACAGCTAGGTGATCAAACTTTTCAGTATGTGTGTGTGTGTCTATGTAAAATGCATGTTAAAAAAGTGGTGGAGCTTCACTCACCTACTCTTCTGACATCATTGACACTCTTAGCCCAACACACACACACACACATTCATAGTCTTGCTGGAAGTCCTTTTCTGGTTTAGGACCACAAGAAGTGAAAGAACCTACTTTCCTATGTATTTCCACCAAGAGCTAAAATCATTTTCAAATGCCTTTCTCCAACTGCTCTCTTATTGTCCAACAACAAGACTTTTCAGTGAACTCTGGAAATAGTTTTCCCAGAAATTACATCCATACCTATTTTATTATGTGCTATTTTGTTACCAAAAGGTGCTTTTTCAAAAGGCAACTGGACTTTCTTGATTTTTTTCCCCCTTGAAAACATTTCACTTCTCATCCAAGAAGCTTCTTCAATTCTGGCTGAATGGTGGGGAATCAAAGGATTTATATTCCTTAGCAGTCATCTGGTTGTCAGCACTATGAAAATCGGTTGTTAGCTCTCTGAGATTCATTGTGGACACTTGGGGGTTTAACTGTACCCTTATGGACACCTGAATCAGTGCAAATAGGTGTGGAACCTTCTTGGGATTGCTGAAAGGACTGCATTGTAGACAGCGGAAGATGGTGTTTTATCCCTTCCCTTCTGATGAGTCACTCTGATTCAGGTGACCCTGAGGATACAGATAAACCCCCAAGTGGCCTCAAAATTCAAGGTAAACAACCAATGTAAACATCAATTAACAACAAAGAGATAGATCTGGCTATTCTTCTAAAGAAAGAGCCAGTAGGGTTCAGATGCAAATTGCAGAGTATATTCCACAGCCTGAGCAAGCAGGACAATTATCTTCCCCAGTCTGCCAAGTTTAATGGCTGGAGGCATCTTTACTATCTATCTTGCAGACCTTAATGAAGAGCACATTGCAAGACATTTCAATGTGACTGCACAGTGTAACCAGGGCAAGGATCACTTGCCAAATCTGAACAGCTTGGAAAGTATTGCAGCTAATACACTAACCATAACTGTGCAAAAGTTAATCCAGTAATTACAGATCTGAACCCTAACAAGTTATAGAGTTGCTTGTTTAGGTCCTCTCCATCCAAAACAGCTTGCCCTCAGCCTAGCTATTTATCAACAGCACCTTCATTTTGTCTGAATTTAACTCCGTTTTGTTCTTCTCATGCAGACAAACTATCAAATTTAAGAAATATATATAGATATGATCTGATTTCCTGAACTTATATAATAAACAACAGTAGTGGAGTTGCTTAAATTTGGAATAGCATCCCATTCCAAATAATAATAATAATAATAATAATAATAATAATAATAATAATAATAATAATAATAATAATAATAATAATAATAATAATAATAATAATAATAATAATAATAATAATAATAATAATAATAAAAGTTGGAAGGGACCTTGGAGGTCATCTAGTCTAACCCCCTGCTCAGGCAGGAAAGCCTATACCATTTCGGACAAATGGCTGTCCAGTCTCTTCTTAAAAACTTCCAGTGTTGGAGCATTCACTGCTTCTGGAGGCAGGTTGTTCCACTGGTTAATTGTTCTAACTGTCAGGAAGTTTCTCCTTAGTTCTAGGTTGCTTCTCTCCTTGATTAGTTTCCATCCGTTGCTTCTTGTCCTGCCTTCAGGCGCTTTGGAGAATAGCTTGACTCCCTCTTCTTTGTGGCAGCCTCTGAGATATTGGAACACTGCTATCATATCCCACCTCGTCCTTCTCTTCATTAAACTAGACATACCCAATTCCAGCAGCCGTTCCTTATCTGCTTTAGCCTCCAGTCCCCTAATCATCTTTGTTGCTCTTCTCTGTATTCTTTCTAGAGTCTCGACATCTTTTTTACATCGTGGTGACCAAAACTGGATGCAGTATTCCAAGTGTGGCCTTACCAAGGCATTGTAAAGTGGTATTAACACTTCTCGTGATCTTGATTCTATCCCTCTGTTAATGCAGCCTAGCACTGTGTTGGCCTTTTTGGCAGCTGCAGCACACTGCTGGCTCATATTTAAGTGATTGTCCACTAGGACTCCAAGGTCCTTCTCACAGTTACTACTATTGAGCAAGGTACTCCCTATACTATACCTGTACATTTGGTTTTTCTTACCTAAATGTAGAACCTTGCTTTTTTCACCATTGAATTTCATTTTGTTAGATAGTGCCTAGTGTTCAAGTCTGTCCAGATCCTTCTGTATCTTAAGCCTGTCTTCTGGAGTGTTGGCTATTCCTGCCAGCTTGGTGTCGTCTGCAAATTTGATAAGTTCCCCATCTATCCCCTCGTCCAAATCGTTGATGAAGATGTTGAAGAGCACTGGACCTAAGAGAATCTTGAGTTACCCCACTACACACTTCCCTCCATGTAGATGCGGTTCCATTGAGGACCACACGCTGAGTACGGCCGGTCAGCCAGCTACGGATCCATCTGGTGGTGATGCTGTCTAACCCACATTTTTCTATCTTGTCAAGTAGTAGGTTGTGATCTACTTTATCGAATGCCTTACTGAAGTCCAAGTAAATTATATCCACAGCATTCCTTTAGATAACCTTTCCTAGTGGTTTCATATACTGCAGATATTAAAGAACAGGGACAAGATATAACATTCATAAAATCAGCCCTAAAGGTTGCACCTCCAGAAAAAGGTGAACTTCTTATTCAGAATGTTTTACATTTTCCTCTCTTTAAGAACCAAATAAACACATGCAGGTACTAAGCAAGAGTGCTCTTTGACCTAAGTTAAAAAAAAAAATCAAATCCAATTACCAGTTGATATAAAGTAAAGGTAAATAGCATTTTATACTGATAGAAGAGAATATTTGTAGCTCGGGGTTGAATTGTGGAGCCCTTGCTGCTCTCTGAGCTTGGTTATTTTCTTGCAGAGGTTTCATTAGCCAGCATCATCAGTGCTAGAAGGCAGTGGGTAATGGTACTTGCTTATTAAAGGATACAGCAAAGAGTATTCAAGAAAGTTTAGTGATAAGTTATATAAAAGGTAGATTTTGCTAATTGAAACTTATCAGATGTAGCTATGCAGACAATATCAGGATACTTAATCTTTGATTATACTTACAGAGCAATTATCTTTAATACCTTAGCAGGGTTTTGCCTTTACTCCCTGTTAGCTCTGGAACACAGAAGAGTTTTATTTAACTAGAGGTGTTTTAGAGGATGGGAGAAGCTTTTAAATAAGAAGATTCAAACTGACCCATCAATGGTAGATCTTGAATGAGCTGATCATATGTCTTCCAGGTGCTTCTTACAGTTCTTCTTTATCATAAGACTGAGCCATAGGAAAATCCACCTGAGAGATGGCTTCAGTTAGGTTTGCCAAGGGAATGACTGAGTACTCCAGGATAGGTTCTTTGTTTAAAGGATGGCTCTAACCAAAAGATAGGGGAATCTGGATTCATGCAATGGCATTCACAGCAAACTGTAGTGGCATGAAGATGATCACGTGCAAGAAAACATCACCATGTAAATATCACAGCTGTGCACTTGCTCCTTGATATCTGGTGCAAGTTCATAGGTCAAGCATTTGTTGAATGTCATCACCTGCATTTCAGCATTTGCCCTCTCATGGATGCAGGGATTCCAATAGAAGGCCCTATCTTCTTAATGACCTTTGCAGAAACTGAATGTTTGACCTGGAACCTGTACAGATAACAACATTATTGGCAACAGGAAAAGACATTTTTATTCTCCTGGGCCTTTCAATGTTAACTTTCTGTTCATGCTGCAATGGAGCTTTTTAATTAGTCTTCTGCTACTTCAGTTCCTGCTGTCAGAGGCTGTTTTAATTGCTCGTTTAACTTACTGCTTTATTTATGTTTATGCACTTAACTGTTTTTGGGATTCCTTTTAGAATAGCATTTTTACTTTAAACATTTTGATGCTTTTTGTTATTTTGAAAGTCATCCAGCCCACCCAGCCCCAGGTGGATATTGTTTTGAAGAACACATAAACCTCTTAAATAATAAATAAGTTTCATGGATACAATTAACATGCCTATTTTCAAATTAATGGGCACTGCAGAGAAAGGGCTCCCCGATTTAGGCTAAAACGTGAATGACTACTAGATGGTAGTAAAGAAATATCGGGGTGGAAACCTTTTACCCATTTCTGCCCTCATCAGGATGTCTGGATAACTGTAGTTCAGATCTGTTATGCCTGTCCTGTTTAGGGATGTTCCTCTTCCACACAGGATCAAGAAAATGGTATATAAGGAAAGAGTCTTAAATTCTTTCCCCTGTTGTAATCTCAATAACATTTTCCTCCCAAAGATACTTTTAAATTTATTAGAGAAGTTCCTTTTGGTGGAAATAATGCTATACTGATGCTCATAGTCTATCTTGGAGGGAGGAGTATCTCTACTCTTCGTTCTGGATGAGTTAATCTGTTCAGCCATTTTATGTTTGTTTTTCTTAGAAAAAAAAATTTGCTTTTCTATTTAGAAGCCATCCTTACCAAGGGCTGAAAAGGTCAACTCAGAAAAGTCAAGCCTCGGGAGGAAGGAAATATATTTTCTATGGGAACAGGCAGTTATCAAAACTTTATCACCCTTGTAAGGGAGAAATAGAATCATATGTGTAAGCGCTGTAGGCAAGCAAGGAAAGGCATGTTAAGGAGAAGGAAGAGGAGGAGAAAAAAGAGGAGATAGGATAGTTTTGCAGAAGAACTTTAGGTAGCAGGAAGAAAAGAAACTCATCTGAATGCAAAAAAAATAAAAATAAAAAAAGCAGAACTACAGGACAAGTAGAGTAAAACAAGCTGAAAGAAATTGCTTCAGTACTAAATCTTACCCAATAAAGGGAAGCCAAATGATTATATTTAAACTGAGGTGTTTCTCTGAGAATTTTATGGTGAACTGAAAAAATGTGATTTTACATCTCTTTCCTCTCCCTACAAAATATCTCTGTAACAACTATAAAATTGCTTTTTCAAAAACTGTAGCCAAATCTAAATTTATTTTTGGTTTAACATTGGTCTGATGACTTGATCCTGGTCCCATGCCTAATCATCTCCTTGCTCTACCAAGTAGAAACAATATAGGAGGTATTAAAAATGTAGTAAAAGAAGTGATTTCTTCTTCCTTCCCTTTTACAGTTCAGACCATCACAGGCTTGGTAGGAAAAATTAAAATATACATTTCCACATTCTAAGTTTCCAGTTCTGTTCAACCTACCTGCATTTGTTATTTAATAATTTGTATATAGAGACAGTGATTGGTATGTGATTGCAAATAAACTGGACTGAAGAAGGAGAAGAAAACACAAATTAAGGGCAGTTGACTACTTTGTTGAGAGAAAGTTGATCTGTTTTTAAATATTCAAGTCATCTCTAAGTGAATAGTATTTACTCTACATTTTATTAGTGTCTTGCAGACACAGGGCAAGGTTAGATTGTGATTGTGAATGAGCTGATTGTAGCGAACTGAGACCAGAGGACTAGCAATGCAGTTATTTTCATGAGAGGTCACAGGTTCATCTTATGTTACCATTCAGCATTCCTAATGATGCACATTGAATCAAATCTGATCCTTAATGTACACCATAAATAATTGAAAGGTGAGTTGTCAACTTCGCTTGACAGATCAAAGTTAAAGCAGCAGAGTTTGCAAACTTCTTTTTGCCATTCTGTCGGTTTGGAAGTGAATAGAATGGACCTGTCTATTCATGAAACACAATCAGATTTCTTATGATTAAGGCAAGAAAAAGTAAAAGAACTGCATTGCAACATTGTCCTATAAAATAAAATCATATTTTCTGATTAATGAAATAGAGACATATGGCGCAATTACATATGTTTATCCCAAACTAAGATGCTATAGCGTTCAGTGAGATTTACTCTCAAATAAGTGTCAACAGACTGTTTAAACCACAGATTTGTGTTGACTAATCTTGCAAGGAGAGAAAGAAAGCAATAAAGAAAATAAATAAAGAAAATAAAGATATTTCTTTAAGGTGCTAAATGACTTATTACTGAGTTGGAAATCATAGCTTAAAAATCTAAAAAAATATATGTTCTATGCACATATTAAACTTTTAATTAGAATTTGCAAAAGTTTACTATTTAGGTTAATATAGTCCAGTCCTCCATTGTGCTTCAGAAAAGTACTCAGTCAATCTCAGAGCTCTACTGAAGTTTCAAGTTCAGTCTTGTATAGAAGGACTTTTGTACCTTGGTCCAAGCAATGAAAGGTGTGAGTAATGCTGGGCCTAAATCATCTCCCAACTTCCCCAAAAAGTTACTGTATTTTCTGGGGGGTGGGGGAAAGGATAGCAATATTTTGCATTTTTGAGAGCAGTAAAGGAGAAATTTCAGGAAGGATTTTTGGTTTGGTTTTGGAAGAAAGCACATAGCTTAACAAAGCAAGGTAATCTATTTGTTTGTTTTAAGTGAAATAATTATTAATAAAGGCTTTCTTTGTTTTGGCAGCAATGTAGCAAATTATCTGCGTACTACAGCAGCTTTGGAAGAATAAACTAGATAGTGGCTATGATGACTATTTGACAAGCTGAGACAGGTACTTTCCCTTAATTAGATTTAAGCATTCCCAACATTTTACAACTGAAAAAAAAATGCACATATTCAAATGAATATGCCAATGTTTTCTTTCTTTTACATAAGGCAAAGCTGTCTAGATATATGTCAGTTGCAAATGAGGGGACAATAATATATTATTTTTGACCATAGGGATAGATTATTTCACGAATGAAGGCGAATATATGTGTCCCAGGATAATGTTGCAGGATCCAATCTGGGTCGATCACCATGACATACAGGTTTTGTCTTCTGAACTTTCGGACTTGTGCCGAAGCCTGAAGATGGGCTCCAGTACACGTCTGAAAGCTCGGAACACAAAACCACCGGTCCCGGTGACTGACCCAAATTGGATCCTGCATAGATTATATCAGCAAATACTTCTCCATATTGAAAATTCCCATCTTCAGAAAGAAAGAAAAATGTAGCAAACCCCACAAAGCTGGCTTATTTTCTAATATTGCCATTAGAAGTATGCAAAGGCTATTGTTTGTTTTCTTTGTACCCGGATGTGAAATATTAATGTGCACAACTCTTTCCCCAACCTGGAGATCTGAAGTTACTTCAAAATATTGGAATCTGTAAAAGTTTGCATTGACTGGTGATAAACACCTAATGTTTACTCTGTGTTTATTTATGAGAATACAAGAGACTAGAATGATGCAGTACTATTTACACATATACTGCTGAAGATTTTTTTTGAATAAGCATTTATAGGATTACTACAATTGCAGATTGAGCATATAATGAACAGAGGAAGTTAGCAGATTGATTTCTGTAACATTTTAGCCAGAAAGAGCAAATGCTGTAAACAAAACTAGTATTATACCTATAAGAAAGTTCAGAGAGTCAATTATCAGCAAAACAGACCTTGATTTTTTTTTAAAAAAAAATTTGCCTCATTAAAGTTGTTAGCTCTGTGTCACTGTGTTTTTGATGAAATGATGTTATTAGCAAGTTCCAAATGCTTATCCACAGGTTTTGAAATAAACTATCAAATATATTGTTGATAGAAAAGCAAAAAGGACAGTAGATATCACAGTTTCCAAATTCATCTCTAACCTTTCTCTAGAAGCTAGTGTTCAAAGTTGCTGATTGGTTCAACAAGCTATGAAATTCAGCTCCTCCATCTCATATCTTGTTAAGCTCCAGTTCTCATTATGTGCTTCACCCAATTAGCCATGAAGCTAGTCATTCTGTTCATGTGATAGGAATACAATCAAGCTAAATAGAAAAAAAAATCACCATTTGTGGAATCCAAATTCGTCCCTCCCACCGCATCTTCCAAAATGCACCTAGTGTTTCACAAACCCTTCCAAATGTCTACATTGTCCCGACCCAATTGAACATGTTATTGGAATAGGCCATTTGTTGGGTTTGTCTGTTGTCCTTTTAGTCCTGCCAAATCACAATAGGTAGTTGAAGCCACAAATGGAGGAATGAAATTTTTAGGTTTATGATTACTGATGGGCAAGAGCAACCCAATAGCTCAGGTAGTGCCCCTGCCGCCCCCCTTTTTTGGTTCCTTAAGTATCCCAACCACAGTTGGTCTTCTTGCTATTGTTGTTCTGATGAGGTGATACAAAATAGATGCGAAGTTTTGAAGGAAAAAAATGGTGCACAACTCTAAGGAGAAAGCTCATATTTTATTGTGTGGGAAAAATCCAGAGAAAGAAATATATTGGGGAATATTAAAAAGACAGAATATATTTCTCCAAAGAAATAATGGAGAAGATCTTTTAAAAAGGCAAAAATTCTCCCTCCCCCCAGCCAGAAAACTCAGCAGAAACCAGTTTTTAGACATGCAGATGTAATAATCCATTCAGAAAGGTTGGAGCCAGGAAGCTAGAAGCTGATGAGATTAGGAAGACAAAGACCCCTAAAATCTACATACCCCACCCAAACTCTAAAAGATATAACCTTTGGGGACATAATAGGATTAACCCACCAATACCAAAAGGGCACACTCAGACTCAGGTCAAAGTACATGACACAGGAAATACAAAGCCTCAAACAGGAGCAGGAAACAACTTCAAAAGCCCAAGAAGGTATAAAAACCCACCATTCCCAGCAACATATGGTCAGCTTTCCCAGAGCCTCATTTCTGTCTGGCTCTGCTCTTCAATAAACTACAGCCTTCTTTCTAAAGCAGTCTCCATTTTATTTATTCCCACCTTGGACTGGACCCTGATGAAGATTTTTCTTTCAACAATTGAAATGATGACCACTGGGTTCCAGCATACAAATGAAGAGAAACAGAGAAGAGCAGAAAGGTAAAATAAGAATCTGATTTGCCATCATATCTTGGGGATATATAAGAAAAACCAGGCAAGTTTTGTTGTGTAAGGAGAGACTTTTATTATTAAGGGAAACTGTGCTTTTTAGAGGTGGCAGCAGTGTTGGAAATAGCCATTATCTCTTGTTAACGAGTGGAAGAACATTGATGGAACCTGGCACGTGCTCTTAATTGACAATGAAACATCTGCAGTTTTGCACAGTTATATTGCCACCTCTTTCTTATTAGATTTGCTTTGGAAAATTGCATAGGGCTGGATCTCCACTGCCTCTAGTCAATTTCATTCTGCATTGTTAAGGTGAGCAACACTTCTTTCTTTTTGGCAAGGAAAGGATTAGGGAGGGCTTTGTTCTGGGAAGGGAATCATTTCCTTAGGAGTGATGGAATTATGCAAAGAGGGAAGATAAATCTGGTCTGTCTTGTCCTCAGGGCAGAGAGAGAGAGATGTCCTAAAAATACTCTTTTTATTTTAGTCATAACACCCCTCTCCTGCCAAAAAAGGTACTCCAGCCTTTTAAGGTCAAATATAGTGTCTAATTTCTTTATGTACTAGCAACTTCAGGAACTGAGCTGACAAATGCAAGAATTTGAACAGAAGCACCTGTATGCCTCTGTAACTCTTTATTTTGCATCAACTGAATGAATGCCCCATGTGGACTGCCTTGCAGTGGTCTGTGCACATTGTGATGAGTGTATGAACTACATGAATTAGATCCTCCTGCCCTAAGTAAGGCCATATTTGTTTGACCAGTTGTAGTTGAGCAAAGCACACCACACTCCCCAGGTCATAATTTCCACCTGCTGATTCAGCAGAAGCTGCTATTCCAAGAATAGAAAGAATAGGAAGGAAGGAAGGAAGGAAGGAAGGAAGGAAGGAAGGAAGGAAGGAAGGAAGGAAGGAAGGAAGGAAGGAAGGAAGGAAGTTTGTAATCATCTCTTTTTGTGCTTCTACTAGCAAAGTGAATGCTTTGCAAGTATCTATCTACTCAGTACTAGCTATGCAGGTTGATTCCCCACTCCAAGCCAGAGATAAATAGTATACAATTTCAGAAAACAAATAATGGGTGTAAGAATAACTTAATTCGGAGACTTAGAAGGTGATTCAATCAATGCTCAAAACTGAATTAGAACTCCAAGTTGACAAGTCAGCATGGGTTATTAAACAGAAATGGATGCCTCCAAATTGATTCGGTCAGTTGAGAAGACTTGTATGAATAATCAGAAATGTTTTTTTTTTCCAGATCAATTTCAGATTGACTATTTGAGGGGTCCTTTGTGCTCTCTAAGCTTGCTTATTTTCTTGCAGACATTTCATTACACAAACTACTTAACATCATCAGTGCTAGTCATCAACTAGCATTGATGATGTTACCTAGTTTGGGTAATGCAACATCTGCAAGAAAACAAGCAAGCTCAGAGAGCACCAAGGGCCTCTCATGTCAACTCTGAGCTACAAATATTCTCCTTTATTAGATTGATTATTTGATTTCTAAATCCAACTTGGATTGATGTTCTGAACTGCATTTGAAATTTGAACTGAATCAGATCACAAAGTTGGGTTAATTATTCAGATCAACTTTCCCCAGCATGTCTTCACCTGCATCCTTCTGTAAAATGGAGTGGCTAACTTTGAATAAAGCCTCTGGACATGAACATGTGTTGCTGTCCTTACCACTTCAGTATGCTCCTGGATGTGACATAGAGCTGTGGGTTGTTTTCACATTTTGTTCTTCTCCAATTTTGTTCTGGGAATCTGCTGATTTCATCAATAAATCAAGAAGCTTGCTGTGATCTGCGAGAGAGGAAAGTCTGCTCATCTTGTGAGCATTGTATTAATGCTAAGGTATAAGATCAGGAAGAAGAGATATCTGGAGTGTTGTGGGCACATAAACAGCAACAAACTTGACTGAACACATGTTAGAACCACTATCAAGGCCTACCTTGTGGTAAGGCAGCAAAGTGGCAGTACTTCTCCACCATTATTGCATTCACAGATTGACATTCTACAGTCCTGGTTCAGGTGACATGAGCCCTCTTGGGTGAAGGGTGGCTGGGAAATCTTTTGCAATTCCTCAGGATCTTTTGGACAAAAGCACTCAATTATTTCCCAATTGGATGCTGGTTGTACTCCAGGTTCAGAAGAGATGCCTGGGGTGGAGCCTTGAACAGTTATCTGGGAATGGTTTGAGCTTTGTTGGACCTGAGAAACTGGAGAAGGTACTTAGGTCTGTGACCTCAGCCTCCTGCTCTTTAGATCTATGCTGCTTTAGGCTTGTGAAAGTGGCCCAGTGATTATCAAGTGAATGGGTATTAGCAATTGTTAATTATTCTTTCACTGAGGGGCTTGTTCTGTTACACCTTAAGAAGCCTTGCTAAACCCACCATACTGGACCAATTTCATCCAATATCTAATTTCCCTTTTGGGGGAAGGTAGTGGAGAAAGTGATTGCAGAAAATTTCCAGAGGATCTTGGATGGGATGGAAACAGCATTGATCATGCTTTTGGATGATATTTGGTATGAGCAGGATGACAGCGGTTTATCCATCTGTGCCTATTTTGATGCCATCAACCATGGTACCTTCCAGATTGGCTCAGAAGATGGGGGGGATATTGATGTCCTGGTTTGCCTCCTTTCAAGATTGAGTCTTGTCAGTGATAATTGGGGAAGTAAGGTCCCACCCTAGGCTCCTTCTATGTAGGGTGTCCCAGGGTTCAAGGTTCTCTCTTTTTTAATATCTACTGTACATGAGGCCACTAGGTGAGCTCATCCATCACCATGAGCATATTGATGATACTCAACTATACATCTGAGCCCCTGGCAAATTAAGCAATACCTTAGTTAAAGTGATGTATTATTCTGGTGTTTGGAGGTTATGAAGATCTGAATGGGGAAGAACAGGCCTCAGCTGAATCCTAGCAAGACAGAGTAGGTTTGGGTTTAGGTAGCCACTAGTTCTTGGACTATGCCATCTTTGGTGCTGAATGGGGTCACAATTTCCCAGACAGACCCAAAGTGCTATCTGGGGGTCCTCCTAGACTCACAATGCTGGTCGTAGAGCAAATGGCAGTCATGGATAGAACAGCCTATGCATAGTTTCATGTTCTCATACCTTAATGACCTCCAGATTGGACTATTCTGGTGAGCTCTACATAGGGCTGCCTTTGAAGGGTATTCAGAAGCTTCAGCTAATGCAAGCAATTATATGTGCTCCCAGGACAGCACGTATTACACCTTTGCTCTGCGAGCTGAATTGGCTGCCATTTTGCTTCTGGATCCAATTCAAAGTCCTGGTTTTAATCTTTAAAGCCCTTCATGTCATGGGATTTGGTTATCTGAAGTATCACCTCTTTCCAATTATATCAGCCTGGCCCAATAGGTATGGCAGAGAGGGCAAGCTGTGAATACTATCTGCCAGGGACCTACATTTCCTAGATCCCAGAAAATGGGCTTTCTTTGCTGTAGCACCCACTTTATGGCCTCTTCTTTCCCCATAACCTTAGGTCAGCTCCATCCCTTTTGATGTTCCAGAAGTCCCTTAAGAACCAGAGACTTGTTTAGATGGCTCCACTATTGAGTTGGATGAACTCTTTCTCTCTCTGCTTCTGGTTTGTATAAATTTTAATTAATCTTTATTTGTAATGTTGATTTTCATATTTTAAATGCCTGTTTTTATATATGTATTTTTATTGATTATTGTATGCCACCCAGTGTCACTTTTTGTGAAATTGGCAGCTATATCAATTTGATAAACAAATCAATAAGATCATATCCAGGATTTAAGTTGATGTCTCCTTTGGGATAATTAAGATCCATACTTAGAATGAGTCAGAGGAAAATATTAAGAGGGGTGCATGGGTAACATTCACAAAGTACAAGACATTGTAATACCAATTCTGTGCAGCCAAAATATTACATCAGAAATCTTTGTAAGACTAGACTCCTACAGTTTACCATAAAGGAAACACATCTTTGGATCCAAAAACCTGAACAAAATGGCTCCCGTGCAACCCTTTCTTTCACTCTTAACAAGATTTTATACTGTATGTTCTGGATCAATACAGCCTGCGGAGAAACTAATGTACTATTGACCCTATAGAGCTTAGAAATGGGTACTAATGTATTTTTGAACTGTTGTGCTCTTGTCAAATAAGCCCTTATTAATAGAAACACAGGCAAAGGGTCTACCTGAATTTGTATAACCAAAGGACTTCTGGAAGAATGGAGTCTTCCAAACTCAAGTACTTGAGTCAGCATTGCAACAGGAAGATGGAGAATATTCTCCGGAAGCAGGAAAGCTAAAATTGGCTTATTTGTTCTAGAGGAATACACTTGTTCATTGCTGAACGATTTAATTAAAAGGTAACCTTCACCAGTTCTCTCTTATTCCAGTGCAGGGCAGGCACAGAAGAGTAGCAGTTTCCGAATGAATATTAGGTGGGGGGGGGGGGGAAATGATAATACCAACTTGCCAATTATCTAGAGAGGTGGTTGCTTTTCCTTCAACACTTGTCTTGAAACAGAAGCTACACAGCCATATAACTGGGATCTTTTAATTTGATTTGCTGCCCTGGGAAGGAGATTAGACTCCATAGCTCTAGTGCTCTTTTTAACTCTCTGGTTCTCTGATTTAATTCTATTTCAGTGACATTAACTGGAACAATCCTGTTTTACATTGTTAGCAGTAGGCATGGTTTCTGGAAAAGAGAATAATTCAGCTGCATAAATAATATTAACATGATATTACCATTTGCTTAAGAACCTCCTCCCTCCCTCTCCACGAATAGGAAAGATTTTTAGTTATTCATCTTTTGGAAGTATAGTGAATGAGTTATTCAGCTGAGCTTGTGATGTGCTATTTAAAAACATTTAATTGGATTCAGATTGTTTGCTTAAAATTTAGTTTATAAAAATTGCAGATAGCACAAGACCACTGGTCATGTTATCAATTAGCACAATGCCAAGTAGTTAGTCCAAAGCTGTCTCCTTAAAAGTAATTACTGGCCTTTTCTCATTAAGAAACACCATGTCGGAAAAAAGTGATGCACAATTAAAAAGTTTTGATTTTACACAACGTAAGGCAGAGTTATAGAATAGTTAAACAGAAAAGCACAGGTTGAAGAAAAATATTAATGTAATGGTTAAGGTTTTGGACTAGCACTGGATAGACCCAGATTATAGCTATGGGAGCTTACTGAGTGACTTTCAACATCAGGATTATTGTGGGTGAAGGGGAATAACAGATAGCATAATGTATGCTGCCTTGAGCTGCTATACAGAAGGCAGGAAGTACATCTGGTAAATAAATATTAAATGAATCTTCTTTGTTCCACCAGGCTCAGCTATCGCTTGATTGCACTCAAATCAGAACAGTGATGATGGAAGCAAAGGAGTTGACACAAGTAATGAATGATGATTTTTCCAGAAAACCAGTGTCCCCTATTAACTCTGTTGGAATTACTCTTCATAGTAAAGATCTGATTGATTTGAAGCCAAGAGTTAAGTTTTGCAGGGATTTAGTGTAATCATTCTGTGCCTGGTTATCCAATATGTCAACTTGCTAAGCATCTCAAAGGTCAGTATTGTCAGCTTTTATAAAAGCAGTCAAATTTTGTGTTTTTGAATAAAGTGACACTTTAACAAATCAGTTGATTTGTTGCTGCTACTTGTTTAAAATTAAACAGCACAGCTTGAATCCATCAACATCTAAGTCAACATCTAACTGCCGGCCCGCGGGCTGGTTGCATCATGCAGAGGCCACGCCCATGCCAGCTCCGGCAATGTAAAAAAAAAGTTGTGATACCTCGCAACACGTCACGTGACGCGGCGAGTTTGATACCCGTGATCTAAGTCCTGTAATGATGCCTCCTCTTTGTTATATAGAAGATATGGGCTCTTTAAGAAATCCTTCTCAGGGAGCATTGAGCTGTATCACTAAAGCTGTTGACAGTATTAAAAAAGCAGGTGAGCATTTTCAGACCTTGCTTCTCTAACTCTAGTTCCAGCAAGAATTTCAGCGCAGCATAGCACATTTGTTCAGAGTGGGAAAAAATCTATCTACTTTGCTTTCTATTTTAGCAGTTGCTTTTCTCTAAAAGTGAACATGCATACATTTTTTATTGCTCTGCTGACTTTGGAGAAATCAAAGCACCCGGCTTATTCGGTTGTATTCTTTTTCCTTCCCATCATCAGTAAATAACTATGTATATTAAAAATACAGGTAGTTCTTGACTTACGACCACAATTTGATCATATATTATAAAAAAGATGTAGAGACTCTGGAAAGAGTGCAGAAAAGAGCAGCAAAGATTATTAGGGGGCTGGAGGTTAAAACATGAAAAACAGTTGCAGAAATCGGGTTTGTCGGAGTCTAGTGAAAAGAAGGACGAGGGGTGACCTGAAAGCAGTGTTCCAATATTTGAGGGGCTGCCACAAAGAAGAGGGGGGGTCAACCTATTTTCCAAAGCACCAGAAGGCAAGACAAGAAACAATGAATGGAAACTAATCAAGGAGAGAAGCAACACAGAACTAAGGAGACATTTTCTAATGGTGAGAACAATTAACCAGTGGAATGGCTTGCCTTCAGATGTTCAGAAGAGATTGGACAGCCACTTGTCTGGTATATGGTATAGAGCAGGGGTGTCAAACTCGCAATGTCATGTCACATGTCACGACGTATCATGACTTTTTTTCCAATGCCGGCAATTCTGTTATTTCCATTGCTAAACCAGACAGCTGTTAAGTGAATTTTGCCCCATTTTATAACCTTTCTTGCCACAGGTGTTAAGTGAATCACTGCAGTTGTTAAGTTAATAATATAGTTGTTAGTCAATCTGACTTCCTCACTGACTTTGTCAGAAGGTCGCAAAAGGTAATCATATGACCCTGCAACCATCATTAAATATATGCCAATTTTGATTACATGACTATGAGGATGCTGCAATGGTCATAAGTGTGAAAAATTATATAAATCACTTTTTTCAGTGCCATTGTAATTTCAAACAATCATTAAATGAATGGTTATAAATCGAGGGCTACAAGGAAATAAGTAAGACAGGAATTACCTCCAAGGTCCCTTCCAGCTCTCTTCTCTTCTCTCTCTCTCTCTCTCTCTCTCTCTCTCTCTCTCTCTCTCTCTCTCTCTCTCTCTCTCTCTCTCTCTCTCGATGTAGAAAGAAAATCATGCAGCACCCACTGTGATCCATCATAGCACAATCGCTATAAGACATGTGGAGGAGAATCTGTGGGAAAGAAGTGAAAGAAGTGGAAGAAGACTGCAGTTTAGGTGAGAAGAGACTACACAGTTCAGATGTGGAAGCCCTAGGTTCAAAGAATCTCCACTTTAATTAACTCAAGTCTGGTTAGGAATTTACTCTTACAGTTTTGAAGGAGGTATTTTTATCCGATACTCTTATTAGAGATGCCTTCCTGAAATCTGTATAGTTCTTAAGCCTCCCTACTTTGCAGAGCTTGACAAAGATTCAAGTTCTATCAATCTAGTAACCAGCCCATTTTTCATGTTGAAGAGCAACTCTTCAATATCATAGCTCTACAGCCATCCCAGCTTCTGCCATCTCCCTGTCTATTTGCATAACTACTTAGCATTAGAGAAGTTTAGCCTTGTTCGACAGGAGAGCTCATGCTTATAAATCTTTCCTAAAGAAAGGTCCTTTTTTTGCAGACATCATGATGTTACTTCTAAACTTATTCACTCATCTTAAAAAGCCAGTTCAAGAAGGATACCCGTGTTGAGTCAACACATCCAGAAGAAATAATCCCAAAGAAAGTAAACTCTATCCATGGGGAATAGGAAATAGGACTAGATGGGACAGCATCTGATCCAACAGGGCACTGCTTATGTTCTTGAGTAAAAATCTTTGGAAATACATGACCTGTGGGCATGGAAGAACTCTCTGAACAGCAATAGTTACTAATTCTAAACCAGATTCTCAGGCCCTTTCTGTCTTTTAAGGTCCTAGAAATAAGAGTATGAAATTCAATTGAAATGGCCCTATATACCCATCCTACTAACTGGCTTCAGTAACACGTCTATGGAGATTCTCAGTCATCCAGGTCATGGTTGTCCCAAAGGTGATTTTTTTCAAAAGGCAACTGGATTTTCTTTGTTTGTCTTTGAAGATGTTTCGCTTCTCAGCCAAGAAGCTTCTTCAGTTCTGAAGTCCAATTGTCTTTTGAAAAATCACCTTTGGGCTTCAGTGGTTTGAATGTAATAAATGAAGAACCAGTAAAGCTCTCACCTATACTTGAGTACACGAGTAAAAATGGAACCTTTTTCAAAAACTCTTTGAGAATATAAGACAAAACTTTCTGATGCTACTAACTAGAAAGAAGTTACAAGTCTACTTGCTGAGGAGGCTGGACAGATTTTCAGAAGGCTAAATTTCCTCATTCCAATGCTGCCTTGAAAAATATGCTTTCCTAAGTATCTAATTCTGCCCAAATTATTTCTTAAGGTGAAAATTAAGAAAGGGAAAGAAACAGACGTTGTCTATTTTTGCAAACATTCTGACTACTACAAATATTTCTCCCATCAGTATTAGATCAAGCTCACATATAAGGGGTGAAATAGAAGCAGACTTTGCTAACAGAAACAGATTATTGGATGTCTACAATAATTTGTATGGCTCGACTGGAAGAGGACACTTTAATACAGAACATTTTAAAATGCTGTTCAAGAGCAAGAAGTTATTTGAAGTTATTTTCAAGGGAGAGGCCAGATAATAGGCATTCATTGCAACAAATGAGCTGGCACAATCTGCCACTGAGAGTCGGCTTGAAAACAAAACAAAATGAAAAAAGAAGAGAATACAGTTTGTCATTATCAGCAATGATGAAAGCTATACAAAATAAGATGAACGTGCCAGCAGCTAAATGCTGAAAGGTTCCAAGAGATTTGCAAAATTAAGATTCATTGTTAGGGGCTTCCTTCCACTCTTTCAGCAGTGGCCTGCAAATGGATTTCTCTGTGTGCTGAAATGCAGGCTTATCTCTGAAAAAAAAAGGAAAAAAAAAGAGGCAGATAATATCTTTTCCCTCCCCATTTCTTAATAATTATTTTAATAATTTACAGGAAACCATTAAAGAGGTTTGGGTCAAAAAGAAGATATTAATAAATACAATAATTATGCAGTATTTAGATAAAATTATTATCTATTTGAATTCTATAGCTGTCTATCTCCACAAGTGACTCTAAGTGGTATACATGATAAAACCTAAAAAATATTATAAACTACTAAAATTATTAAAAGGATTGAAACAGTACAAAAGAAATATATATGGCACCAAGTAAAACTGTGACTATGGATGTTAACACAGACAGGATATAGGGTCCCTGGCACACGCAGCCCTCCCAGACATGAGCATACAACCAAGTCTTCACAGATATGTGAAAGGAGTCATCCTGATATCTGAAGGGAGACGATTCCAGAAGGCAAGGGCCACAACATGAAGCCACGCCTCCTGGTTTCCACCAGCCAACATTTCTTGGTTGATGGGACTCACAGTATGAGCAACTTGCCTGACCAAATTGAATGTACAGAGAAAACTGGGGGGAAATGGTCCCTTAGGTAACCTGACCTCAAGACAGGGCTATAAAGGTGATAACTAACATTTTGAATTGCACCTATAAACACACAGACAACCAAAGAAACTCACCCCTTTACTGCGGTACTCATATAGCCACATTCTGCATCAATTGAGGTTTCCAAATGTTCAAGGGCAGCCCCATGGAGAGCACCTTGCAATAATCCAGATGAGAGGTCATAAGGACATGAGTGAGTGTGAGCAAAACCTGATCCAGGAATAAGAGAAACTGGTGTACTAGTCTGAGGCGTGCAAACACCCTCCTGGTCATGGCTTCATCTGCACTGCTAGTAAGAACCATGAGTCCAAGAGAATTCCCAGACTGTATAATGGGTTTGTCTGGGGCAGTGCCACCCTATCCAGGACTAGAGGTGGAAAAACCTTGTCACCAGGAGGTTCAAATACAAGTTTGTCTTGTTTGGGTTGATTTGAAGCCCATTGCACCCCTTCCAGTCACTTATAACTTCCAGGCACTGAGAAGAAGACATCAACAGCATTGTTCAGGTAGCCCAGGTTGGAGATATAAAGTTGGATATCATCAGAATGTTGATCAATTTTGATCAACTTCAGGGTCAATAGGTCAACTTTTAACTTCAGAAATCTGAACATCAAATAAAGAACCAAAGATGTCAGAAGAGGAAGATTGGAAGTTGAAGCTGATAGATCCACCAGGGTTACTCAATGTTTTATTCTACTCTAGAATGAAGATAACTACCTACTTCATACTACACTAGAAGCTTTAATACTACCATATGCTGAATGAAGTGAGTGCCTCAGAAAGCAAATTGGGATGGGGGGATAGAAATATCAAACATTATAATGTACTAATATACTCAATTCTCAGTTTTTTATCACAAAGAAACATGCTTCTTACCGCAAACATTAATTCCTCGTGATAGGCAATATGCTATTCATTATAATACTACCATTATTTGCACATTCATGCACACTGATTCCATTTATTCGGTCAATCTCAACTATACAATATTTATTTTTGATACATTAATTTTCAGCTTTCTATTGCTTGTTGGCACCATACAGTTTATCTGACACCTGCTGAAAACCAATCAGTTTCTCAGAATGTACATCAGTGTATGTACATTCATGTCCCCAGTTAACATGCCTACAAAGTCACCACACACATTCATTTTTCATTTATGCATAAATATTATCAAAGGGAACCTGATGCATGCTTGTTATATTCCCTCTCAATGCTAAACCATTTCACTAAGCCTTCCATTTATATGTTATGCGTGTTATATTTCCATCACATACCAGTCTCATTACATTGAATAACCAACACTTGATCCCATATTCATGCAAACTCAAGCCTATTTGTTTTATCATATTCTTTGTCTAAATCAACATATCTATAATAAACTTTATTTCTCACAATCATATGTTTCATAGTGATTTGCTGAAAAAGCAAGTCTGCACACATCCATAAAGCCATACAACATTTTCCAAATTTTGTTCACAGTCAATTCTCAGTCTTTCTATCAGGATTCTGCCAAATATCTTCCCTGGCACATTTAACAAATTAATCTGCCTATTGTTGTTGCATTTATTTCTGCTATTTTTTCATTTGTATGGGCAATAATTACCCCATTGTTCCAAATGTGAGCAGATATAGTCTTCCACACATATTAAATTGCATAGCCATTCCATAAGCAAAGAAGCGATTTCTAATATATTTCCAATTAACATCATGTATACTTCCAGCTTCACATTTTCAACAATCTCACAGCATTTATGGCCTGCTTTTCCTCCCCTCCCCCCCCACCTCTTGGGCTCTTATATTTATAGCATTCATTTTTACTCCATTTTAATTTCAATTTTCAACATAGCACGATTTTTACTATGCACATCTTTAAAATAGTCCATCTACCACTTCATTACTTCAGTTTCATCCCAAATATTTTCATTCCTTTCACTTTGAATTCCATTCACTCTATAGGGCAGCTCTTTGTATAACCCTCTAAAATTCCAAAACTGTTTCATTTCCATCGAAATTGTTTGCATTTTCTCTTTCCTTTACTTGTAAGTGTTGCTTGTTCGATTTAACTACATTCTTTGCAACTGTCTGTCTATTTGTCTATATTTCTCTCGTTCTCATTTGTTACAGCAACAATTCTTTTTTATTGAGTTTCCCCCTCATCCGCAGCCTTTTTCGTTTCATCATTTTCCATACTTTCCATACTTCTATGGCATAATTTCATGCATCTCATGCAACTTCGATATTTTTCTTATATTCATTTTCTATTCATTATGTTGGGGAAGTATTCTTTATTACATTTTCATAGAGAACTCATATTTTTCCTTCCTGTAATCACTTGGCTTTCACTATTGACTCTTCTAGGTCCATTTTTCCTCCAAGACCTTACTCTTGACACTATCAAGTAATAATCTGCCCTGTATTTAGAACCTCTTGCCATTATTTTGTTTTTCGCTGATTCCCTCAGTTTTCCACCATAAATGATTAAATCAATCTTGCTTTTAAATCTGTATTCATTCCGTTGCTGAGAGTACATGTGAATAGGTTTACATAATATTGTCAAAAGAAAAGACCCCTTTAAAGTCAATATTTCATAGTCATGACTCTCATTCATTTTAGATTCTATGAATGACCAATCACTTCTTCCATGCTTTTCATCTTATTTTCACTCATTTATGACAGCTAATAGAGTATTTTCCCTCTCAAATATGTTGATTGATTTTATCATAGACTGGTTCTCCCGTTAACACTATTTGCTACTGCACAACATGCAGCTCTATAGAGATCTATGCAATATACTGAAACACACTTGGAATGCAGATTCACTGACTACTTCCTCTATTGGAGAGCAGATCTGTGTATGCCATAGCTGAATATTCTCTCCCATACCAAATTAGCCTGCCACCTCAAGATATTGAAGGTTGCATTCCACTGCCCATGTTTAAACCAGTTTATTCAGTGGGTATATACATACTGTGAAAGAGGTTGCCTAGGGCTACCATTTCTGAGCTGTAGAAATACGGATTGCCATGAGACAGTAACAAAAAGATATAGTCCAGATATGGTAGTCCAATGCAGGGAGCCCCCATTTTTTTTAATGTGAAACATCGGGGAAGTACCTGAGGATTGGAAAAGGGCTGATGTGGTCCCCATCTTTAAGAAAGGGAAAAAAACGGACCCAGGAAACTACAGACCAATCAGTTTAACATCAATACCTGGGAAGATCCTAGAAAAGATAATCAAAAAACAGATCTGCAAACAATTGGAAGCAAACAAAGTCATAACTAGTAGCCAGCACGGGTTTGTTAAAAACAGATCATGCTAAACCAATCATCTCATTCTTCAGTAAAGTGACTAAACTAGTAGACCAGAGAAACGCAATGGACATAGTATACTTAGATTTCAGTAAGGCATTTGACAAAGTAGACCACAACGTACTCCTTGGTAAGCTAGGAAAAAGTGGAATAGACAATATCACCACCAGATGGATCTGTAGCTGGCTGAAAAACCATACTCAATGAGTAGTCCTCAATGGCACTACATCCACATGGAGAGAAATAAGCAGTGGGGTACCACAAGGTTCCATCTTAGGCCCAGTACTCTTCAATATCTTCATCAATGACTTAGATGAGGGAATTGAAGGGGAACTCATCAAATTTGCAGATGACACCAAACTGACAGGAGTAGCCAACACCCCAGAAGACAAACTCAGGAACCAAAAAGATCTTGACAAACTTGAACAATGGGCCCTATCCAACAAAATGAGTTTCAATGTGGAGAAAAGCAAAGTCTTACATTTAGGCAGGAAAAACCAAAGGTACAAATACAGATTGGGCGAGACCTGGCTTAAAAACAGTAACTGTGAAAGGGACCTTGGAGTCCTAGTGGATGATGACTATGAGCCAGCAGTATGCAGCAGCAACCAAAAAAGCTAATACAATCCTGGGTTGTATAAACAGAGGCATAGAATCAAGATCACACAAAGTACTATTACCACTTTATAAAACCCTAGTAAGACCACACCTGGAATACTGCAGTTAATTTTGGTCACCATATCACAAAAAAGATGTTGAGAGTTTGGAAAAAATTCAGAGAAGAGCAACAAAGATGATCAAAGGCCTGGAGACTAAAACATATGAAGAACGGCTATGGGACTTGCGTTTGGCTAGTCTAAAGAAAAGAAGAAATAGAGGAGACATGATAGCAGTGTTCCAGTATCTGAGGGGCTGCCACAAGGCAGAGGGGGCTAGGTTGTTCACCAAAGCCCCAGAGGGAAGGACAAGAAACAATGGTTGGAAACTGATCAAAGAGAGAAGCAACCTGGAATTAAGGAGAAACTTCCTGACACTGAGGACAATTAACCAGTGGAATAGCTTGCCCCCAGAAATCGTGGGTGCTCCATCACTGGAGATTTTGAAGAAGAGACTAGACATTCACCTGTCTGAGATGGTATAGGTTCTCCTATTTGAGCAGGGGGTGGACTAGAAGACCTCCAAGGTCCCTTCCAGCTCTCTCTCTCTCTCTCTCTCTCTCTCTCTCTCTCTCTCTCTCTCTCTCTCTCTCTCTCTCTCTCTCTCTCTCTCTCTCTTATATAGGTCTTACAATAAATGCAATTCTCATTACTTTTTTTTAATCTCACAAGTTACCACTGTTAGCAAAGAAAACCTGTCAAGAATCCCTAAAGCCTGATTCATGAGTGCATATTCACTTCTCATAGATAGAACATATTAGCTAGAAGAAACATGATAATGTGCCATCACAGATGTATCAGAGCCAATAAAACTTTCACATTCTCTTACATTGCCTGTAAGTTATTGCTTTTCTACGGCATGAATTCAAATATACTATGGCTACAAACTAGACTCAGAAGCATCTCATATTAAAGCAATGGCAAACCACACCAAGAAAATTATATGGCTGTTTCCATGAAGTCACCAGAAAGAGACAGCAACTTGAAGAAGTCTTAATTTCAAGCATCAAAACTCCTTATCAGTGTTTGTGAGAATTGAATCCTATTGATGTAAGCATAAACGGCTAAGTGAGATTGCAGTGTCCTAATTTTAGTCAGAGATAAAATGTTTGCATTGCTTTATTTTATTTTTGCCTTTGATGAACAGTACTTGGTTGGCTTTTTTTTGCTGAATTTGATCTTGCTAGTTTAATATATAAATATACTACATTAATACATATGATGATGGAAAAAGTGCTTTAGCAACTGACAGCGGATCATTCTGGACTGACATTTCCCATTGTGATTTATTGATGTAGAGAAATAAACAGCTGTATCCATCTTCTTTTTCTCTTTCTGACAGAAGTGGAAATGGATAACCATCAACCTGCAGATATAGTAATTTGTGTATCTGCTAGCCTGGGGCCAAAAATTCAATACTTAGGGTACACATGGCTTCCATCAAACGCCATGGTGCTTTGATCTGGTGTTAACCTCTTAGGTCCAGTTTAAATAGAGTCCTATGAAAGGAGAACTGGTTGATGAGGTGTCATCAACAGATAGCATTTACTGTATACAGTTGATTGAGCAATTGATTGTGCCTTAATAATTTTTACAGAAGATAATAGTCCTCGTAAAAAAAAATTCAAACTGATAAAAGTTATTTAAAAAGATATGAGCAAATAAAGGTGGTTTTTGATCTACTTCAAATCAATGGCCATCAATCTTCTATCTGGAAAATGTTCCAGAGTTGAGAAAATTCTCACTGGTATGTAGATATATAATGCACCTCTATTAATGATCAGTGTTAGAGAAGGAAACTCCTCTTTTGAGAATGTAATATGGAACCAACAGAAAACCCAATGCAAGATGAGGGCTGTTGGATGAAACATTTTATACGTCTAATATGCAATTCCTTAGCCCAGAGCCCCCCAACCTTTCCTAGTTGGTGGCCTGGAGGGAAAGGGAGAAGCAGGGAAATGTACATGCCTGTGTGCAAAACGGGCACATGCACGGCGGCGCTGCTGGCACCTGCGCACATGCACAAATGGGGCTGCTAGCCCCCGCACAGTTGCATTAGCGTGAGTGGGGAGGATGCATGCACACATGCACACACTTACCAGCCATTCCCACAGCCCGGTGGCCAAGAGGCCACGGACTGGTACCGAGCCGCTGCCCACAGGCCTTAGCCAATTAAGCTTAGACTGGTAACATAATTTAAATAAATGAATAAACAAATAAATGCACAACATATATGTTCTATTTTTTATGGAATTGTATCAATAATGGCATTGAAAGTTGTAATTAATACCATGAGGATCTATATGGCAGAATCACCCAGTGTTTCAGTTTTGCTCTTTACTAAACCAAATTACAATATAAATGGGTAGCAAAACCCCAAAAGGTGCGTAACAGAGGTTGATGGTTTGCTGAAGACAAAGCCCCATAATTTGGACCAGATGGTACTTTTAATAAGGGCAACTTATAACAAGTTAAAAGCCATCAGAAAGTAAAATAACTGAGATTCCCATATGATCCCCCTGATTTAAATTATGTGCAACTTCTTTGCTAAATGCTGCTGATATACAGCCAATTTCAGCAGAACTAATTGGGATGTTGGTGCTATTTTGCTTTAAGACAGCCTTATATCAAGCTGTGAGGCAATCATTGAACAGTTCTATTTCAAACAGAAAGGAAACTGTTGCAATCACTCCTCCATAAAACCAAATGATTTATTTTTTTAATCTGAAAATGTGAATTGACATTACAACGGTCATGCTGTCCATTAGTTTGTAATCTAGTTAAGACAGGGGAAAAAACCAACATTTGCCCTGGATAACATTATGTGCAGGTAAAAATCTGAAAGAGGGAAATGTGCTTTTATTCACATGAAGGAGTATAGCACAAATCTTAAAAAGGGAAGTAAAATTCAGGTATGAGCAAAATATTTATAGCATTATACTGTCACCATGTCACAATGTCTATGGAGATTCTCAGTTATCCAGGTCATGGTTGTCAGAAAGAAAGAAAAAGAAAAAGAAAGAAAGAAAGAAAGAAAGAAAGAAAGAAAGAAAGAAAGAAAGAAAGAAAGAAAGAAAGAAAGAAAGAAAGAAAGAAAGAAAGAAAGAAAGAAAGAAAGAAAGAAAGAAAGATGATTTCTAATGCTCCTTGCCAGATACCCAAATGGGGAAGCTGGCAGGAAGTCAGATGTCACTTCTGCTCCCATTGTGGGGTGGTGGGTTGTTGTTGTTTTTGCCACTCTTGGTCATTCTATTTCTCTGTTTAGATAAGGAAATATCTCTGAAATGATGACCCAGTGGGGCATGGTTTGCCTAGTATTATTACATTACAATGGATTACAATATTATTTGAGATAGCTTCCATTGTTGTAAATGGTGAGATACCCTTCCCCATTCCATCCTTTGCTTTTCTAATCTGTGAGAAAGTAGCTTGCAAGGAACTGTCATCTCATTTTCATGAAAGAGGGATTCAAAAAAGGGATTATCTATTCAAAAGTAGTCACCGAACCAGTGCAAATGGGAATTAAACCACGAGCAATAAGTATGAAATATTAAATCAACTTCGTCTTGAAGCTTAAGGCAAATGGAATGTCATAGCCTGTGCCTGTTGGGCTTCCAGGGAAATGGAAAAAGAGAGTTAACTTTGGGTCCATAGAAGCAAACTTCTTTTGTAGTGTTCTATTGCTTTGATTGTAGCTGAATGGATATGCATGTTAGGCAAAGGCCTCTCTTGAATGAAATTTAATTTCTTGTAATAATGTGTGTGTGTGTGTGTTTGTGTGTTTGTGTGTATAAGTTAAGTGATTTAAAAGCTCATCAAGAGCAAATTTGAAATATTTTCATTATATCTGATTAGCCAAACATTCATCTCCATATTCCAGCTTTCCCCAATTTAGTAGTCTCTTAATATATTGCAGTCATCTAGATGAGAGTTGTAATTTGATAAATATGGAGACCAGGGAAGCATGCCACACACGGATAAGTCATTGGATATATGCATGCAGACAGATAGACTCATTCATATTCTTTACTATCTGTATTCTAGAAGTTAAGATCAAAATATTTTAGCTAGACAGAAAAAGGAGACCAGTTCTCACACTTACAACTGTAACAGTATCTCCACAGTCACATGATTAAAATTTGGGTGTGTGGCTACCAGCATGTATTTACAATGTTGCAGTATATGAGGGTCATATGACCACTGTTTGTAAAGTCAACGGGGAAACTGGATTCATTTAATCACCCTGTGGTTCATTTAACAATTAAAGTGATTTCCTTAACACACATGGCAAAAAATGGGTCATAAAATCAGGCATGAATCATTTAATGACTTCCTTTCTTACCAATGGAAATTCTGATTCCAATTGTGGTCATAAGTCAAGGACTACCTCTACTTGCTTCTGAATAGGAAGCACTGGTGAAATGCTGTGTAGCAGTGAACTAACCTAATTTGTGAATTTGAAATGGGTACCACCTATTATGCAAAGTCTCATCTCAGGAGCCATCTAAGTCTTATTGGTGTGAAAGCAGCCTCTCCATTTTGCCCATGATATGTAATGCGGTATGCACAGTAGGATATATGATTGTATGAAAACCTTAAATGGGATTACAATTTGCACAAATAAGCAGGAAGATTTAACTTATCATCCCTTGAGCCACTTTATTTATTATTTAAATATTACCTTCCTGTAATTGCTTTCTTCTGCTGCCTAACTTTATCTTCTGGGAATTGAAGAATGTTAGACCGAACGGTGGCATATGGAAAGGGGGAAGGGGGAGAAATACATACAAGTGAGAAATGATATTATGAAAAGTAGGAAAAAAATTGACTACTTGTCAGTCCACAGAACAAAATATAATATAGTTCTACTTTGAGAATCAACAAGAGTACAGCAATACACGTGGTCTAACATATGCATCCCTGCATAGTTTGTTGTATGATCTAGTAACATAATCCTCAGTTTTCTGTTAGTTTTCAGATTGAAGGATTGAGTTTCTGGATTTATGTATTAGCTTTCTGGGCCAAATTGTGTCTGGACTGAAGACTGCTACTATATAGCTCCACGGGGAAGATTATTTTTGAATGCAAGGAAGTTTTCAGGATTCATACTTAATGTATTGGTTCTCATCCAATCTATAGTTTCCTGCAAATATTGATCAAGATGTTCAACTGTCTCTCCCTGGTGCAGATGAAAAGGAGATACAGAGATGAAGATCATCTGCCTATTAATATTTCACTTTAAACTTTTCAAACAACATATATTAAACAGCTTGGTAAAAAAGATTTAACCTTGTGTAACATAACAGTACCAGCACCATGGGGCCGAAGGCAAGCATCCAGCACCACTTTTTAAGGACAAAGCTGAACACAGAAATGGAATCACTGCAACACAGCACCTCTGATACCCAGCTGTAGAGTTGGTGCAAGCATATCTATGATACTAAAAGTCAGGTCATCTACCAGGGTAACCAAGTTTGTTTTTATGCTGAAACCAGTTCTAAAACTGGACTGTGACAGATTCAGAAACTCAGTTTCATCCAATGGTTCCTATAATTGTCAATACACCACTGAATAAAACTGCATATCAGCAATGGTGAAGTAGATCCTCTGGAAGAAGTATAATCTCTGGGTTCAGACAGGCCTTTTCAGGTTAGGTCAGATAATCAACATCTCAAGTCTGTTTCAGATCATCTCTTAATGAAGCATTCTATGCCCCTCTCTCAACCCACTCCAACAATCCTAACCAGTTTACCTTTAAGAGCCACAAAGAACAAAAACCAAGAGGACAAAACTGGGAGGAATAATCACAATGTGGAGTCTAGTTCTGTCAATTCAACTTTAATTTGGCATTCTAAATTGATATGGATTTAAATGATTTCACCCATAAAAAGCATCACATACTCGTTGCATTGCTTCCAACCCATCTCTACATTTTCAGATCACTAACTACTGGAAAGATATTAATGTACTGTTCAATGTGTGGATGCAGCAACAGAGGGAAAAGTTAACTTCTTTGCCTCTATAATTGCCAGTGATGACGATGATAATGCACTCTCACCTTGTTCAATAAAAGTTACATTGGACCATTGGCACTTTAGTCTTTTCTCTCTTTGTTTCAATCTGCTTTGCTCCTCAGTTAACCAAGAAGCCCTCTGGGCAAAAAGTGAGTGAAGGGAATGTTTTGATATGGTCTTCTCTATCCCTTGTTTTATAACAAGGCTAGAACTTCAGTAGGAAAAATCAACCATATTGATCAGAAAACTTCCTCAAAGCATTCAAGAATCATTCAGATTTCAGAGGAAGTCTTCAGAGGGAAGTCATCCTAAATGATCCTTCACTCATAAGAAGGGAGTAGCAGTTAAACCAAACCATACCAGGAAGTGATCCAACTATGATAACAGGTTAACACTTACTTTTACAACCTACCCAGATGTTCAAAAGTAAAACAGAACAATAACAGAATAACAAAGTTGGAAGGAACCTTGGAGGTCTTATAGTCCACACCTCTGCTCAAGCAGGAATACCATTTCAGACAAATGATTGTCCAGTCTCTTCTTAAAAAACCTCAGTGTTGGAGCATCCACAACTTCTGAAGGCAAGCAAGTTCCACTGGTTGATTGTTCTATCAGGAAATTTCTCCTTAGTTCTAGGTTGCTTCTCTTTTTGATTAGTTTCCATCAATTGCTTCTTGTCCTGCCTTCAGATGCTTTGGAGAATAGGTTGACCCCCCCTCTTCTTTGTGGCAGCCCCTTAGATATTGGAACACTGCTATCATGTTACCCCCAGTCCTTCTTTTCATTAAACTAGACATGCCCAGTTCCTGCAACATTCTTCATATATTTTATCCTCCAGTCCCCTGATCATCTTTGTTGCTCTTCTCTGCATTTTTTCTAGGGTCTCAACATGTTTTTTTTTATATCTCAGTGACCAAAACTGGATGCAATATTCCATGTGTGGTCTTACCAAGACATTATAAAGTGGTATTAACACTTCACATGATCTGGATTCTGTCTCATCTGCATAATGTGTCAGCCTTTTGAACCAGTCTCATATCTGTCAAAACAGCATGAATATTGAGCCAGCCCATTTCCCAAAATCCCCAGCTTGGATACTGAAGTCTCCAAGGCCCCAAACTGTAAAAATTTTCAAGTATTGATTATCAGGTTTGATAAAAAAAAAAAAAAAGTAGACTACCAGAACATCAACAGCATCATCCCACCAACTGTCTTCTTCCCCCAATTCAAACACAGGACTTCCCATGTGTACCACAAAGATTTCCCCCCCCCCAAAAAAATTGTTTCCTACTGAGGGAAAATAAATCCCTAGGGATGATTTCAACTCTATCTCCCTTCACTCCACCTGTCTAGTATGGCTACCTTGATATCTGCTGGTAAGATGGAGTAACCCTGGCTTCAGAATAGTCCTAAGGATGTTGTAGTTTATCTGTCTTGGAAAAGTGTCATCTTTTCCCTTCTGTATTATGCCTATGCAGTTTCCTCCTATCCCTATTTACCTTGATACAGTTGAATACATTTTAAAGAAATCTCACCTCACTCTTCCACACATCTTCTGTCAGGGAGATGGTCTTAATCAGAATCAGAATAGAGCTGGAAGGGACCTTGGAGGTCTTCTAGTCCAACCCCCTGTTCAAGCAGGAGTCCCTATACCATTTCAGATAGGTGGTTGTCCAGTCTTTTCTTAAAAACCTCCAGTGATGAAGCACCTACAACTTTTGAAGGCAGGCTGTTCCACTGCTTAATTATCCATACTGTTAGGAAGTTTCTCTTAATTCCAAGTTGATTCTCTCCTTGATTAGTTGCCATCCATGTTTCTTCTGTTGCCTTCTGATGCTTTGGAGAATAATTTGACCGCCTCTTCTTTGTGGCAACCCCTCAAATACTGGAATACTGTTATCATGTCACCCCTAGCCCTTCCTTTCTCTAGACTAACCATACCCAAGCCCTGCAACCGTTCTTCATATGTTTTAGTCTCCAGGCCCTTAATCATCTTAGTTGCTCTTTTTTGCACTTTTTCCAAAGTCTCAACATCTTTTTTGTAATGTGGTGACCAAAACTGGATGCAGTATTCCAGGTGTGGTCTTACTAAGAATTTTGATTCTATGCCTCTGTTTACATTACAATGTTTATTTCCTCTTCCTGTTTTGCAGACGAATGCTCTGAAAATGCTTCTTTTCTTTTTAAACAAAGCACAAATACTTGATCCCCTTCAGCAACTAATCTTAGCTTTTTTTTGTGGGGAGGAAGCATGGAATAGAGAAAATGGGCTGTTATATCAAAGAAGTATATGTAGCTTTCTGAATCAGAAGTCTATTGTTGTTTTGCTAGAGTTGTAAAATAGTATATTGCCCTCAATATGAAAAAATTCTTTTTCTGCTTCCCCAGAACTTCAGCCAACAGGAAAATAAAGTGTAGGGATTAAAATATGATAATGTTTCATGGAAAGGAACAGAGAACTATAGTGGTGAAAATATGTTTTATAGTGGATTTTGAAACCTTTGACCTTCTGCTTTGGCAAACTTCATGCAAATTTTGATTTATAGGCCACCCAGCAGGTTGTTCAACTGATGTTTTCAATAGTGAAGAACTTAAAGGATTTATTTTACAGCCCATTTATATCCCTTAAGGGAAAATTCTGTATGCAAAGATTATAACTTCATAATAGCTTTCCCCCACCCCCACCCCCGGCCGCCCCAGCAGTAGAATGAAATGCTATTTTGTTAGAAAAACCGCCTTACAGCTCTTCTGGAAAGTAATTTAACTTATGTTTTGATGAATCTATCAAGAAGAAAGTTTTCCAACTTTTGTTTTGCTTTATCTTTGAACATGGAATGGTATTGTAACAGGTGGCAATATCTAACCAACCTAGGCTGATCTAGATTAGCCCTGATTAGTACTTAAATGAGTGATTATCTGGAAATTCCAGGACTATTTGCTAGACTGGAAAATTATTCAGAAAAAGGCAATAACAAACCTCTTCAATAACACTGCCAAGATAATGGCATGGTTGTAGTTACTAGAGGTTGAATTTGATTCAGGAGCTTCTCTACTCTTACCTATAAGGTGCATGATGAAATATATCCTCAACTCCATGAAGATATCTTCTTGGGAAAAAGAATGCTGGCTGCTTTGTTGGATCCTGTAATGAATTCTGACTTTTAAAGGAATCTTTTCTCTAGCTTACAAGAACCTTACTTAGAAAGACTTATAAATTAGTCTTAACAATGAAGAATATTTGTAGCTCAAATATGGTTGAAAACGGAGTCCTTGATGTTCTCTGAGCTTGGTTGCTTTCTTGCAGATGTTTCATTACCGAAACTAAGTAATGTTACCTAGTTTGGGTAATGAAACATCTGCAAGAAAACAACCAAACTCAGAGAGGATCAAGGACTCCACATTAGACTTAACAAAATTTTACTGAAGATAGGATGCAGTAGCGCATAGTTATCTCTTTGGTACTGGTAGGCCCTGAACCAAGATGAGTTTGATTGTTCTAAGACAATGGGATGCAAGATAAATTTATATACTGGGGCATGTGTTTATATATTTTTTACTTATTAAATTGCTATGCTGACCAACTCACTAATACAGCAACTCTGGGTGGCTTACAATATAATAAAAGTTAAAAAGTGCTAAAACAATTAAAATTAGACTAAAAGGATTAAAGGTTACAAATGCATGATGTCTTTGGCAAGATTGAGGGGAGTAGAAAAAGGGGGAGTAGAAGAAGAGGAAGACAATGGATAATGGATTAAAGATATCACATGAATGTCCTTGAATAAGTTATAAGTTATTATACAGGCAGGTCAAGAGAATGAGAGTTAGTCCATGCAGTCAGACACAATTTGATGGCTCCTGAGCATGTATCATGGGCAAATATTCTGTCAGGTAAATATGACCTTTATAAAAACAAACACTGAGACTGACTACTGAGGAAATAATGACTGGAGACCCAGCCCTGCCAGAAAGAAACGAGTCAATAGATGAATGTATGATAGAAGATCAGAATGGGAACATAGCCTCTGAGGACAGGGGAAGATTTGAAAGATAACTATTTTCTTTTCTAGCTCAGTATATAAAAGTCCCTTTTTAAAACTCCAATAATTACCTAAGAAAAATTAGGGAAAACACAGCCGTCTCTCTTCTACGTACAGTTCTAATGACATTACATTTAGGTCCAGGTGCATCTCTGTATAAATATGAAATCTAAATGGCTTCCAGGGATTTCCTGGAACAGAGGGTGACAGAGGAAAGGGCAATTCTAAATGCTACATAGATATATATTTAAAGTGAATCCCAACACATTTTAAGAGCTAATATAGAGTCTTTCTTTCTTTCTTTCTTTCTTTCTTTCTTTCTTTCTTTCTTTCTTTCTTTCTTTCTTTCTTTCTTTCTTTCTTTCTTTCTTTCTTTCTTGCTTTCTTGCTTTCTTGCTTTCTTGCTTTCTTGCTTGCTTTCTTTCCATATTGAAAAAAGCAAAGACCATGATTTTGTCTAAAATGTACTGAGTTTCACACTAAATCATTTCATATTTGGAATGTTCTTCTCTTTTTTGCTTATCTATATCAGAAGTACTTTTGGTAATATTAGTATTGTAATGTTTGATTATATGCCATCAAATGTTGTCAGTTCTTAACACAAAGACCTTCTCCAGGATTATTTATCCCCAATCTGTTCCTTCGGGTTTTCCAACAATGCACCCATGACGATTATAATAGAGTCCACTCACTTTACTGTTGATTGTTGATTTTCTTCCACCTTTCCTAGCATTATAAAACTTGTCAAGAGAATTTTCTAATCAAATAACCAAAATATGACATTTTAACTGTGGTTATCTATCAGAACCATGAATTGATTTTTTTTCTATGATCTCTGTCTTTGTTTTTTTGGGTGATCCATGATGTTTTAATGGTACTTGGTTCTGGCACCACTGTTATCAGCAAAGTATTTTGATTTTGGGAGTAAATACATATGCTAGTGAGTTACAGTGAGGTACAGACATAGAGGCTGTACATATACTTTGTTTGCTCAATTTAACCTGTCCACAAAGTTAGAAAATCAAATGTATCAGAACTAAAAGGGAGCATGCTTCTCACCTCCAGATTATGACAAAAGTAATCCAGTATTGTTTCTATCCCATGACTTCATGGGCCTCAAACCTGAAAGGAAAAAATCAAGAGATGACTTATTCAAGCGAGGTACGCATTACTTCTTTAAAGCAAGTGACATAACATCCTCCCTTAAAAAAGCAATGATCTCCAGCTACATATATCCCACCTACTTGGAGGAATTAAAAAAGGCATGGAACTAACTTACATAAAGCCCTATCCACTTCTTCAAGATTCACAAACTCCCCAAAAACCGAAGCTGTAATATAAGACACCATCCTGCACAGTACAGAGAGTCTGCCCTGCTCCAAACACAGTGAATTCATCTGCAGGAAAACCCACAAACTCAGCTGGATGGTCTGCTGGCATCTTGCTCCACATAGTCTTTTATGAAAGAATTTTATTATCTCAAACAAAGTCAGTGGGTGGAAATCTACAGACATAATAAATGTAAATAACAAATTCTTTGCCATTCTTATAGCTACTAAGCTCAAACTAGCTGATAGCAATATTTGGTTACTTTCGTGTTTGGTCTTAGGACATCATTATTCTAGCCATTCTTTTAGGTGCTTCATTTCTCTCAGACATTTGGTAAAATAGGGAGGTGCCTGCTAATGGCAACTGAGAAGAATCCTTGCAGGAACAATCTTATGGTGTATTCTAACCCCAGGCAAAGTCAGTGGGAAAGCCAGCAGGAAAGGTTGCAAGTTGCTCTCACTCCCATCATTTTTTTCTCCCAAGGAAGTTGGGAGTTAGTTCTCCTCTATGGCATCCACCCCCTGCCCATCTGCATTTACTCTGTACCCATAATACACTCCCATCTGCTGCTCAGCCACAGTTGTGCTGGGCTGCAGCACCAACCCCTGGTCTGCCACTCCACTCCACGGCACTCACCCACCCACCGTTTTGCTCACTAGCTGCTTAAGGAAAGGCTTGTTGTGACTAGAACTTGTAATTTTCTACCAGCTTCCCCATTAATTTTGCTTGTTGGAAGGCAGCAGGAAGTTGCAGTCATATGAGGTCCTCATTTAATGACCCATGATCCTAACTTAACGATGGCAATGGGATTGCTGCTTAAGTGATGCAGTCACAGGACATCTCGCTTTATGACCACATTGCTTGGCAATGGAAATTCCATGGCAAATTATTGTTAATAAGTGAGGACCACCTATATTGCTTAGCCAGAAGACTGTCGTGCTATTGAGCCCTCCAGAACTGGATAGCTAGAAACCCTATAAACAAATCACTGGAATTGAAATCACATGATCAACTACATTGATCATTTTGTAGTATTACTTATAGTCCCTGTATTTTAGTAGGTTTTCTCCTTGTTGCTAAATCAATTGGAGAACTATGGAAATTCAAAGCACAGTAATTATCTGAATGATGGTTGGTATCCAAAGATGAATAATGAGCCTGTAGCTAGCTATGGATTAAATAGAAATTATCTTCTATGAAGTCAACTCCATAATATATATTTTCAGGACACTTAACTCATTTTCACCATGAACTTCTGTCATTCAAAAAAAAAATTCCTTCAATTTTCATATGTTTAAACAACATGGAAGCCATTGCAAGATCAGATCAGGAAACAATTCCTTCTCTTTTTCCCCAATGCTACTGAAATTTTACCTGATTGAAATGTCATGTGGAGAACTACGAGCGTTGTAATTATTCAACAGCCATTGGAATAGCAGTGATGACAAACACACATTTTTCCTCCTTATTAACTGCAATTAGTGTGTGTTATTTACTATGGACTTTTATTGATGGGCAAATATTATTCTCAGAAAAAAGTTTAATCAAAACCTATCACCCTTCATCTTTTTCACCACTGGATTATTTCCAGTGATGACATATTCATCTAATGACCCAGCATGCATTCCTCTAATGTATATCTCTAGAGTCAGAGGATCAACACCTACTAGTTCGGGCGACTTAGATCAAATCCTAAAGAGTTTCAGTTGATATCATTTTAGCAAAAGAAAGTTCTCAAAGTCTGATGACAAAAATTGGAAAAATGCTACATTTAAATAAACTGCGCCAAGCAAATGTGGGAAAAACTCCATCCTTCACTGGTTCTTTAATTCTATTATAACTTACTGCTTTCAGCCCCATTATCCTCCACTTTGCTTAGAGTATAAATATCTCTCTTCCCTTTGTGGAGTTACAGCTTTCAAGCCAAGCAATTATAGCAGCCTGCAGATGGATTTTTCTTTCCTGTAAGGTGGCAAATGGCAGAGCCCTGCAAGAGATAATATAGTGGTGCTTCATTTTTCACAACAGGGTACAGAGAATGTACGGAATGATCTGGACTTCCCTGCTATTCAAGACATGTAGGCCTTGCTTAAAAGAGTGAGGAATAAAAAGGGGGAGAGAGAGCATAATAGAATAGAAAGGCTGGAACGCTGGTCTTTTAATTCATGAATCACTTTGAGAAAGGAATGACCAGAACACCGTTCTACCTTTAAGAAACAATAAGCAAATTAATGCTGGAAGCAGACAGACAAAAAACTGAAACATTACAGCAACACCAAGCAAGTACTGGAGCACATAACACCAGACATGTCACTAAAAGGCAAAAATCACAAAACCGCATCTCACTTATTTGGGCCATATCATGTGAGGGAATTCACTGGAGATGGCAATTATGTTTGGAAGAGTTAGCGGTAAAAGGAAACCAGGTCACCAAAGAACACGGTTGCTGGCAACCTTCAAAGCTGACACTAGCCAGAGTATAGAATAACTCAAAGAAGTAGTGCAAGATCAGAAAATATGGAGACCTGGCCCATAGAATCACCAAGAATCAGACATGACTGAATGGATGACATCATAATCATCATAGAGCAATAGAGAGAAAGTGAGATTCTGATGCAGCTGCTCCTATTAGTTGTAGATTGATTGATTGATTGATTGATTCATTCATTCATTCATTCATTCATTCAAACCATTGGTATAGGGTTTCCTGCCTGAGCAGGGGGTTGGACTAGATGACCTCCAAGGTCCCTTCCAATTTTATTATTGATCATGGCACAGTCAGCCAGATGTTCAGACTGGATTTGGCATTTTTGTCTACCTATCGAGTCCTTACCAAGGACCTGGGATAGGCAGATGTGGATGTTTGATGGTATTACAGATATCATCGCAGGATGGAAGCAGTTCCTAGTAAGGCCACCTTTTGCAATTGATTAATGGCGAATTTGTCAATGCCAATGGTGTTCAAGTGGTGCGCCAGTTGTTTTGGGATTGCACCCAAGGCGCCTATTACTATTGGTACTACCCTTGCTTGCCTTTGCCACAGTCTTTTTAGTTCTATTTGTAGGTCTTTGCATTTTGTTATCTTCTTCAGTTCTTTCTCATCTATTCTGCTGTCTCCAGGCACTGCCACTATCCAGACTTTTTTGTCTTTCTTATCGACAATTGTTAAGTCCAGGGTGTTATGTTGCAGGTGCTTGTCTGATTGAATTCTGAAGTTTAACTTTATCATTTTCTATGACTTTCTCTGTTTTATGATCCCACCAGTTCTTGCTTACAGGCAAATGATATTTCTTGCAGATCTTCCAATGCACCATTGTTGCTACTTTGTCATGCCGCTGCTTGTAGTCAGTCTGTGCGATCTTCTTGCAGCAGCTTACCAGGTGGTTCACTGTTTCTTCAGCTTCTTTGCATAGGCGGCACTTACTGTCTGTTGCTGTCTTCTCAATTTTGACTTTGTATGCATTTGTCCTTAAGGCTTAGTCTTGTGCAGCCAGAATTAGTCCCTCGGTCTCTTTCTTCAACTTTCCTGCTCTTAGCCATTGCTAGGTCTTGTTATTATCTGCTTTCCCAGCTATTTTTTTAATGTACTGGCCATGTAGTGCTTTGTCTTCCCATGCCTCTATTCTGTTCTTCATTTGGTCTTTCTTGTAGGCCAGTTTGGTCTCTCCAGTAGTCAGTAAGCCTTCCTGATATTCTAATTTCAGTGCATCTTCATCATTGTCCTTCAGATATTCTTCCAAAGCCATTTTTTCTTCTTCAACCATCTGATGCATTTGCAGCATTCCACGTCCACCTATTTGCCTTGGTAGATAGAGTCTGTCAATGTCACTGCGTGGATGAAGGGCATGATTCATTGTCATTATTTTTCTGGTCTTCCTATCCATTGGTTTTAGTTCTGCTTGAGTCCAGTCCACTATTCCAGCTGTGTATCTAATGACTGGAATTGCCCAGGTGTTGATTGCCTTCACGGTATTTCCTCCATTGAGTTTGGACTTTAAGATCTTCTTCACTCTCTTGATGTATTCACCTCTAATCTTTTTCTTGACTTCAGTGTGCTTGATGTTGTCAGCTTGAAGGATACCCAAGTACTTGTAGTAATCTTCCTCATCCAGACTCTTAATGTTATTTTTGTGGGGCATCTTGATTCCTTCAGTTTTCACTATTTTTCCTTGTTTGAGAGTAAGTGTGGCACATTTGTCCAAGCCAAACTCCATTGCAATATCTTGGCTATATATACGGACAGTGTTCAGCAGCAATTCTATTTCAGATGATGTTTTTCCATACAGCTTCAGATCATCCATGTAAAGGAGGTGGGATAGTCTGGCAGATGTTTTTGATGTTTGATAGCCATATCCTGAGTTATTCAAGAGGAAACAGTGCAATAACAAATAGTAGTGGTGATAATGAATCTCCTTGAAATATTCCTCTCTTGATATTAACCTCTCCCAGTCTTTCACCATTGACCTGCAACTGTGTCTTCCATTGTGCCATCGATCTTTGCACAAATTTTCTGATTTTTCTACTGACTCCTGTTATTTCTAGGCACTTGATTATCCAGTCATGTGGCAGAGAGTCAAATGCCTTTTTGTAGTCAATCCATGCCACATCAGGTTGGTCTTCCTTTTCTTCAAAGATCATTTTGTTTATTAGGAGTTGATCTTTTGTTCCTCTGCTATTGGGGTGGTTTCCTTTCTGCTCAGGTGGAAAGAGATTATTTTCAACTAGATGCTGTTGTACTGCATCAGCTACCACACCAGTTAGCAATTTGAAAGTTGTTGGTAAGCAGATAATTGGCTTGTAGTTGCCTGGTGTTGCCCCTTTTGCTGGATTTTTCATTATTAGGTAGGTTTTCCCAGTTGTTAGCCACTTTTCAATTTCTCCTCCTTGTAGTATATTGTTGAACTGCTTGGCAATGAGTGGATATAGAAGAGTTATATTATTATTATTATTATTATTATTATTATTATTATTATTATTATTATTATTATTATTATTATTATTATTATTATTATTGTTGTTGTTGTTGTTGTTGTTGTTGTTGTTGTTGTTGTTGTTGTTGTTGTTGTTGTTGTTGTTGTTATTATTAATTAAACATGAACCTCAGTCAACTGAACATTCAAATTGGCTGGCGCTGATGGTTGACATGGGTTGCTACCAGCATCCTAGGTGTCAACCAGGTACCTTCTTAAAATATAAGATGTTCCGAGTAGCGCAGTTTTTTGTAACATTGCTGGAGTTATTGCAGGAAGCTGCAATTTCTTGATGTATTTTGCAAAGTTTTTGGACATAGTTCCCAGTGCCCCAATGACAATGGGTACCACTGTTACACGTTTCATCCATAATCGCGCAGTTTCGATGGCCAGGTCGCGATATTTTGTAATTTTTTCCAGTTCTTTTTCTTCGACTCTGGCATCTCCTGGTACAGCAATATCAATCAGCTGTAGGCTTCGGTTCTCTACAACTGCGATATCCGGTGTATTGTGTTCCAAATGGCGATCTGTCTGTATTCGAAAGTCCCACAAGATCTTCACCCTCTCGTTCTCAACAACTTTTTCCACCCTGTGTTCCCACGACTTTTCGGACACAGGCAAGTCGTATTTTTTACACAATGCCCAGTGGATTAATTTAGCAAATTGATCATGTCTAGATTTGTAATCAGTTTGTGCGATTTTGCTGAACTCACAGATTAGGTGTGAAACAGTTTCAACTTTGTCATTGCAAAGTCGGCAATTTGGATTGTCAGTGGATTTTTGTATCTTCGCTTTCATGGCATTAGTTTGTAATGCTTGTTCTTGAGCAGCCAGTATTAAGCCTTCCGTTTCTTTCTTGATGGTTCCCATCTTAAGCCATGCCCATGTCAAGTTGTTATCACATTTTCCTTCAATGTTTTTCAAATGCTGTCCATGCAAAGCTTTGGTTTTCCATCTATTTAATCTGTCATCCAGCCATTTTTCCTTATATTCTGCCTTTGTTTCTGTTATTTTTATAGTGCTCTCTGTTTTCACAGCCTGCAGCAGTTTTTCTGTACTTTGATTCACATAGTCATTCAAACTTCGTTTTTCTTCTTCTACAGTTTGGTGGGTTTGCAATAGTCCTCTGCCCCCTATTTTTCTTGGCAGGTACAACCTGTCAATGTCACTTCTTGGATGTAGAGCATGGTGCATATTCAAAAGTTTATTATCATTATTATCATTATTATCATTAGTAATAATAATAATAATAATAATAATAATAATAATAATAATAATAATAATAATAATAATAATAATAATAATAATAATAATAATAATAATAATAATAATAATAATAATAATAATAATAATAATAATAATAATAATAATAATAATAATAATAATAATAATAATATGGTCACCCATCTCCTGACTGTAATTCTGGGAGGTAAACAAGCAATTCAAGCCAGAAAACAATACAAGTGAATTAATTAAAAAGAAATTATAACCACAATAATTCTGTATACCAGGTCAGAGTTTCAAAAATATTGTTTAATATAGTTTTGCTGGTTTCTAAGTTTTAGTTTCTTGTCTATTTATTGATTCTAGTTTTGTCAGTTATTCTGTTATTCTGTTATCATAAAAGTGGGGGCATATATTTCATTTGACATAAAATAGAAATATAAACCATGTTTTGAATTCTTTGGAATATTTGCTCCCCTCTTCCCTGAGAAAAATTAACTCTGGGCATCTTAACATAAGGATTTGAAACATTAATACTAAGAATAGGCATGCTTCCAAAATTATTCTTATTCAAATATCCTCCTGACATTTTTTTGCTTCTAAACAAATTAGGTTTCTAATTGTTTTCATATTTTTATTTCACCTTGCTATTTACACTTAGATTTATAATGCCACCCAATTCAACACTGAGGTTGGGCAGCATACAGAATTAAAAGCAGATACAATTCCTAAAAATAAACATAACAGTAAATATAATGGGGGAATAAACCTACTGTTCCTCTGTTCCGTAATGAGTTCAGGAGGATACCATGACTGATGGTGCAAAAAGCCACTGAGAGATCAAAGAATCAGGACAGTTGCAGCATCCCTGTCCTGTTCCACCAAAGGTCATTAACAAATGTGATCAATACTGTAATCAGTACTGATTACTGAGTGAAACCTGAGTGAAACTGAGCCAGATAAGTCCCTTCCTCACTGCAGCTCTGATTGCCTCCACACTTAAGAAATTGAGTGGAAGATCATGGTATCTCCCCTGGCAGGTAAGCAGAAGAAGTTCAGTTTCAATCTGCAACTGTTCTGCAGAACATACAGGCAGAACAAGACAACACTCCCAGTGTCCCTTGAAATGCCATTTGGAGTCCCATCTTCAAGTGGGAATGGAAATCACTCTCTTATATCTCTAGTAAGCCCCAGCATCAATTACTTGGCAGAGTGTTGTGGTTGATTAGGAACTGGAAACGGTGGTCTCCCTTGACTGGAGTATTCTACTGTCTATTCCAACTTCTCCTGCCCTGGTTGTTAAATTTTATGCAGCATTAGTTTTAAACAACTAATCTGCAAACACTGGACCAAATTACCTAAATAACAATCCTGAAGCACCACCCTTCCAATGAAATACAACCCTCTACAAATTATCACCATTTCCAGTTGCAAACAATATCTCTTTTATTAGGACTGAATTTCTTTATTGATCCACATCATGTCCATTACTGATTCTAAATAAAACTCCAGCTTTTCCAAAGCATTACCTGAATCAGATAAGATATCAGGTTAATTGGTAATAAGACTGTCTATAGCTACTACTCACAAGGATGCTGGCTATTTATTACTTCTAGTATCATTAGGCCTCTAAATACCAGTTGCTAGGAAACACAAGGAGAATGGTGTTATTGCACTCCTGTCCTGCTGAGGACATCTCATTGACACCTGATTGGACACAACAGGAACGCTGACTAAATCAACGTTTGGTCTGAAACAGATAGATAGATAGATAGATAGATAGATAGATAGATAGATAGATAGATAGATAGATAGATAGATAGATAGATAGATAGATAGATAGATAGATAGATAGATAGATAGATAGATAGATAGATAGATAGAGATAGATAGATAGATAGATAGATAGATAGATAGATAGATGATAGATAGATAGATAGATAGATAGATAGATAGATAGATAGATAGATAGATAGATAGATAGATAGATAGATAGATAGATAGATAGATAGATAGATAGATAGATAATATAGCTAATTATTATCTTCTTAGCAATGGCACCTCTTTCAAATATCTGTTGCTCTTGTTGTTTTTCCAACTCTGTTAAAAGAGAAGCAAAAACAGCTTTTCAGTCTCCAAAAATTCATTACTGATTCATTACTGATAAATATATTTTGATATGTAGTTTGCATTAGCCACTTTGAAGATGATGCAGACTCTTGAATAATGGGATATTCTTTTTCTTTTGTTTGCTAAGATTTTTTTTTTAACACCCGATCAGTGGCAGCAGTAATGAAAATGCAAGTAACCTTCACACTGCTGGCATTTGCTTCTAAGCTAGCACATCTGAAAGCTGGAAGATAAAGTAATGAAGGACAAGTATCTTTTCCCGATAGCTTACTTCAGTGTCTTTTTTATAATGGGCTTGATAGGAAATTGCAAGAAAAGGATAAGGTAGGGCTTGAGTTTATGTCGTTTTTCAAGCTAGAATAAGCTGAGAATTTCTTAAGAACTCTCTCAAACCTTTTTTTAGCTTTTACACATGATATAGCATAATGATCCACATTCATGCTGAAGCAGAAGCAAGTTTAATGCTTCCATTTTTTGTGCCTCTAGTCTAACTTCATTCTTTACCATCAATAAAATGTGAGTGGATTCTACAAAGGGGCTGCATTTTCAAGCTGGAATAGCTGGATACTTCCTTTTCTGCCCAGTGCCTTTATAATCAGTGCCAAAACTAAATAGGTTTCAGTGTCAGCTATAAAGTACCTTGTTTGTCCAGGTTAAGGGCTGAACTCTTGCTGATGTATCATTTACGGCATGGCTACAATTTCTACACAATTATAAAAGAATGCATTGGGGTTGTTTTACAGCTTGAATTGTGTACAGTTTGCTGTTACTGTTCCTTACTTTGAATGAAAAGCAAAATAAAAATCTTATTACAGGGACAGCTGATTATGCCTACAGACTCATTTTCAGCACCTGTACAGGTGCACGGAAGGAGTTTTTGGAGATATGGCCTCACTATTGCATCAGCCTCTGGAAGCCAAGAATAGGGAAGCAGAGTTTGCTTTTGCTGTGTAAAAATTAGTTTGCCAGCAGTTTGGCAGTTCGAATTTCACTGGCTCAAGGTTGACTCAGCCTTCCATCCTTCCGAGGTTGGTAAAATGAGGACCCAGATTTTTTGGGGCAATATGCTGACTTTGTAAACCGCTTAGAGAGGGTTGTAAAGCACTGCCAAGCAGTATATACGTCTAAGTGCTATTGCTACAGCACCTCGTTCTTTGATATTTGTTCTTGCCACTGTTGTTGTTGCTATAAGCAATATCTGATCAAATTTTTCAGGTACTTTAAGACCTAAAGTGTTTTATGGGAGTATGTGTCTGGGTTATAACCTCTTTCTTGGGGTCATAACTTCAAGCAGTTACTAAGCGACCAATCGTAAGTCAAAGATGGTCTATACTTTTCTTGTAGAACCTTGTTCACAGCAGTTATGTTTTGAAATGTCAAAGATATTAACTAGAACTGGGCTTAAGAAGTGCTGCTATATTAATTCTTAGGACAACCATTAATGTTACTAATCATCACCATCATCACCACCATCACCATCATCATCATCACCATCCTCATCCTATTGAAATACAAGAAGAATGACCTCTTCCATTGGTGATAAAAGAAAGAATTTACAAGAGGAAATTCCTATGAAGAAATTTTAACAGAATTGCCATCTGTTTAAGATAGCGATAAGGTGGAATAGCCTGGAATTGATAAGTGGATTTTTCATTCCTGGGCTGTAAAACTCCAGAGATCTATGAGGTGGCAGCAAAGAGATATTAAAAACATACTTTTTTACTCTATCCAGTGCAATCCAAATATGGCATGCTACTTGATTGGTCAACAACTCTTCCTTTGAAGTCTTGTTGCCTTTTGGAGGCAGAGAAAAAGCAATTAGGCTATTTTGTGCACAACAGAGTTTCTCTGACAGAAATTTCTGGAGAACCCTAAAAGGTGTAGAAATTTCAGTTGTGAAATTTAGTTACATTAAATTAATGAAAAGAGGACTGGATAGGACTCAAAATCTACTTCAGTTTGCGTTGTGATGTAGTTTTTGTCCACTCTCCATTTTGATTATGTATTAATCAAATTTGTAGAGCCGTACATTTCAGGAAAGTATACTTGAGTAGCATACCATAGTCAGTAAAAAAGAATACGTATATAATGCACATATAGATTATGCAGAAGATGAGAGTGTTGAAATGATTGAATTGCAGGAGAATATAGAAGCTTTTTAACAGTAGTTTCTTCTACATGTAAGAAGCACTAAAACATTCCTTGCATTTGTGATTTTAAAATGTAAAAGATGCACGAAAGGATGTGAAGAGATAGCATTATATCCTATGGCTTTTAGATTAGAGTACTTAGACGAATCTTGTACTTAACAGAAACAGCACCATCTGCTGGCATTTAATATTTCATAATTCTATAAATCAGTATGCTGTTTTTTTATGTCCATGCAGATGGCTGCTAAAGAGACTTTGTGTCTTGCTGCCCATTTCTGGCATGGATAAAAAAATCATAATAAAGAATACCCTGGTAATAATTGTTGAACTTATAATATGAAGAATAATAGAATTGGAGAGTGGGAGAGAATCTAATATAAATGGGACGATATTTAAGATTCATGTTCTCCCTCCATACAAGCTAAGCTGGGCCAGGGAGCCTTGAAAAATATGGAAAGGCTTCAGCATTTGATATTAAGTTTCTTTTAATAAAATCTATTAAGGACTTCATCTCATAAATTAGGGTTCATAAATAAAAGTACCAACTATATTGCAATAGGTTTCTGTATCATACCACTCTAAAGTTTTAAAAATCTGCATTTTTTTTTCTGGGGACCAATTCAAAGTATTGATCTTAATATTGCACTGAAACCTATCCTCCGATTTTTAAAAATTGGTTTATTCTCAGTATCTTGTAGAATTTCTTTGTGTTGTCCTTTGATGATTTTCCTAATTTTATTTCATTGCAGCTATGGAGACTGGAATTTTTGTTGTTCGTCACTTCATATTTTTACAACGTCCCTGCTGCTTACGCTTTCTGGTATAATGACTTTCTTCAACTAGGACAATTTTACATCCACATAGATGACTATAGAGATTCTCAGTCATCCAGGTCATAGTTATCCCAAAGATCCTTTTTCACGAGGCAATTGGACTTTCTTGTTTTTCTTTGAAGATGTTTCACTTCTCATCCAAGAAGCTTCTTCAGCTCTGACTGGATGGTGGGGAATGAAACATCCACATAGAATTTAAATGCTCTCATTTTAGGATATACTAAAGATTCAGAGGATATAAGTGTTAGGATGGACTTTAGAGATCAGATAGTCTAGTGGTTTAATGGATGTGCACAAAGTCAAGGAGGCTGTAGACCTCCAGAGCGATTATTGCAGAGTTAGACACAGGGCACTGCTATACACAAGCTTTGGACATCTGCTGAGCAAAGTGGGTACAAATACCTTGTAGCTCATCCATGAGAATGTCACCAAAATGTTTTTCTCCTTTGATCATCTTTTTGGAAGCATTTGTTTTCCATCAGATTTGAATGAGAATGGTAGAAACATTTAAAAAAAAAGTCAGCACAGCACTAATGTCGACCCTTAGCTGAATGAATGGCTCTCAGAAGGTTTTCTGGTCTCATGAGCCTATGAATTTATTATGAGAAGCCCTTGCAAAAGTTAATAGAAGTCTCCTTAGGAGGGCTCATAGAAAAGGGGGTACAACACTCTCACCCTATGGAATGCAAATTTCTTTGGAGTTCATTCCTATTTCTCATCCTTCTTTAAGAACGAGCATCTTTTAAACATATTTTTATAAAATTATTTTGAATTGGAGTGTTTTGTTACACAAACATTGTGTGATTGTTTTACTGCTTCTGTTCACTTCCTAAACTGTATAAATAAATTTCACTTCCTAAACAAACAGGATTAAATTTATATGCTGCCTAGTCACTTTTCAGAATGCAGAAGGAGATAGGCAGCCTATAAATTTTAATAAATAAATAAAACAGGATGGGAATCTGAGTCAATATGTTCACTGAGGTATCTTGTAGTTTCCTGTGTCAGATTCCAGTGTTCTACTGTGTATGTGGGAATTTTTACCCCAAAGTTATTTTTTTTAATATTCATATTAAGTGATTCATGTTCTTATTGATCAATTATCCAGAGATCAAGAAGGAGATGTAAAGGAAGGGACTGGAAATTCAAAATTCAAATTTTTTGTGGCTGACAAAGAGTTAGTGGGAGACTAGTATAGCTATCTCCTTCATGGATTACTGCCTTGTCGTGGCGAAGGGGCTTGCGTAACTCAATGAAGTTATGAGCTATGCCGTGCAGGGCCACCCAAGACAGACAGGTCATAGCAGAGAGTTCTGACAAAATGTGATCCACTGGAGAAGGAAATGGCAACCCACTCCAGTATCTTTGCCATGAAAACCCCATGGACAGTACTAAAAGGCAAAAAGATATGACGCTGGAAGATGAGCCCCTCAGGTCGGAAGGTGTCCAATATGCTACTGGGGAAGAGCAGAGGGCTAGTACTAGTAGCGCCAGAAAGAGTGAAGCGACTGGGCCAAAGCCGAAAGGACGCTCAGCTGTGGATGCATCTGGTGGTGAAAGGAAAGTCCGATGCTGTAGAGATTTTTTCTCCATAGGAACCTGGAATGTAAGATCCATGAATCAAGGCAAACTGGACGTGGTCAAACAAGAGATGACAAGACTGAACATCAACATCTTAGGAATCAGCAAACTAAAATGGACAGGAATGGGTGAATTTAATTCAGAGGATCATCAGGTATAATACTGCGGGCAAGAATCCCTCAGAAGAAATGGAGTAGCCTTCATAGTCAATAAAAGAGTAGGAAAAGCAATACTGAGATACAATCCCCCAAATGACAGAATGATCTCAGTGCGAATCCAAGGCAAACCATTCAATATCACAGTAGTCCAAGTCTATGCCCCAACCACTGGTGCTGAAGAGGATGAAATTGACCGGTTCTATGAAGCCCTACAGCACCTTATAGAATCAACACCAAAAAATGATCACACATTGCTCCTAGAAGCACGAGGCCGAAGAGACACCAGCCTGAAGATGACAAATGAGACTTCGTCGAAACGTCGCCAAGACACTTCCAATTTTACGCGGGAGAAAACCCGAATTACCAAAGACCTACATACAAACACCCGTGAAAACCTCAGAAAACAAATATTGTACCTCTACCATCTGACCAGGACCTATGAAAAACTCAAAGTCCAAAGAGCTTCCATTTTATGTGACCTCGCATTCTTACGCAACTGCCGAGATCAAAATTTAATCCCCACATGCTTCCAATTGAAATTCCACTCCAACTCTGCAGCCACCAAACACATCCTGAAAAGAACAGAATTGGCCCTAATCAGAAATGAACTTCACACAAAAAGATTCCTCCTAGACCGAATCAACAAAGATCTCCTCACACTTCACCTCAAACTCAGCAACAAGATCCACCCCCGCACTTTGGGACAAATCCAAACAACTCGCCGTCTGGAGAGCCGAAACACAGACCACCCTCAAGACAGACACACATACCAACAAATTCCGAAGACTACAAGAACGCCAGAAACAAACCCCTCCTCCCTCACAGCCACACATGAAACAAACAGTGCATAACATCTCAGATAGGATCCTCACCAAAGCCGAAACCAATGTCCTTTCCAAAGGATTCAACTTTGCAGTCGCTCCCAAACACATCCCCACGGAAACCATTATATGCGGAGTTGAAACCAGCCTGACCAAAATCAACCCCGACGACGCTAACAGAATCAGACTCGAAATCTCCAACATCCTCTGCATCAGCAAGCCACCCAAAAGCAACTTACACAAAGAGGAACAGACAGCACTACTTAACCTGAAAGAAGACACCAGCATAATAATCCTACCAGCAGACAAGGGCAACGCCACGGTGGTTATGAACACATCTGACTACAAAACCAAATTAACCAACCTACTCCAAGACTCCACATACAAACCCCTAAACACAGATCCCACCACCTACCTGGAAAAAACCACTAGATCCAAAATAAAAGCCTCCCCCATCAGCGAAGAGATCCAGCAAAGAATCATTCCCAGAGAAAAATCATCCAGATGCCCTAAGCTCTATGGTCTCCCCAAGATACACAAAGATGGAACCCCACTTAGACCCATAGTCAGCTCCATAGGCTCACCTCTACAAAACCTAGCCAAATTTCTCGCCAAACAACTACAGCCCTATGCAGAATCCATCACCTCACACGTAAAAACTCATTCCAATTCATAGAGATCATAAAGAAACAAAACTTACAGCCCAGCAACCTACTCGTGAGCTTTGATGTCATTTCCCTCTTCACCCAAGTGCCAATCAAAGAAGCCTTGACAGCTATCCAAAACAAATATAACCCCCCCAAGCACATCCTAGATCTGACCAACCATTGCCTATCCAACACATACTTCATCTACAACGGACAAAAATACAAACAAATAGAAGGAGCACCCATGGGATCACCCCTCTCACCTGTCATTGCAAACCTCTACATGGAACACTTTGAAACGCAAGCTCTAGAAAAATCTGATCACAAACCCAAACTCTGGCTCAGATACGTAGACGACACCTTCATAATCTGGCCACATGGGAAAGAAAAAACTAGACAACTTCCTCACACACCTCAACAGCCTACACCCCAAAATACAGTTCACCATGGAAACAGAAGCTAACAACCAACTTCCCTTCCTGGATGTCTTAGTCTACAAGAAATCCAATGGCTCCCTAGGACACACCATCTAGGACACACCATCTACCAAAAACCCGAATTACCAAAGACCTACATATATATATACAAACACCCGTGAAAACCTACATACAAACACCCGTGAAAACCTCAGAAAACATATATATATATATATACACACACACACACACACACACACACACACATATATATATACACATATATATACGTATATACATACATATACCTATATATATATATACGTATATACGTATATATAGAAGCACGAAGCCGAAGACACCAGCCTGAAGATGACGAATGGGACTTCGTCGAAACGTTGCCAAGACACTTTCAATTTTACACGGGAGAAAACCCGAATTACCAAAGACCTACATACGTATATACGTATATACATATACGTATATATATGTTCTGACCAGGTAGCTGGCAGAAGGTATGGCAGGAAAAGTGTTTCTGATTTACTAACCAAAGTTGGCTTGTAAGCCTCTATTTTTTTGTATTGTTTATGAACTGTTTCTAGAACCTAAATAAACGTTAAGTGTGAGCCACTACTTCTACAGGTGAATTTTCTTTCAATTGTTGTCAACATCATAATCATCATATTTGCTAGTGAAACTTTGTACATCTCACTCAGTTCTACACATTAGAGGAGCTCTGAGGCCTGACAGTAGGGCAGAAACTGACTATAACAGAAAAACAAGGCAGACTGGTAGGGTTTCTGCCATAGTCATGACTGTAATGTGTAAACAACTGATATTTCATGGTCTCTGGTATTATTAAACAAAAGATGTCTAATACTCTTGTTATCCCCAATAGACCTTCTCAAGCAAGTAAGTATTAAGTGTACCGTTTATGGCTAAAAGCAATATTGCAGACTAATTCTAAAGTTAAGGACAATTTGTGACTTTGATGGATTTTTTTTTAAAAAACAACAACATACAATCTGGATTTGCATTTCCTCTTTGCAGAAATTTAAATCTACAGTCTTGCAGTTCTGTAAACTGTAATTTGGACCAACCATTCACCAGTATTAGAATTAATTCAAGAATCACTGAAAGCTTTATATTTTCTCAGTATGCTGTAACTTTACTATACTTGATGGTAAATTTACATACACATACACAGAAATGAGAAAGGAAGATTTTAAACAGAAATAGTGCTATTTGAATTTCTACAGACAAAAATGCTAAAACTGAGTTCACAGATGAGGATATAATAAATACAATTAACACTAAGGCAGCTCTAGGTCTGACTAACTCTTGATTATAATTATGCGGTCAAACACTGAATTGCACAAACTTCGTATGACATTCATAGATCAAAAACTCATAATAAAATTCAGGCTACATTATTCAGAAATGTAAGTAGGAGGAACACTTCCTTCAGTATCTACTGATTTCAAATAATGTACTGTGTCAAATTTACAAAGTAAATTCATTAGATTATTTTGCTTTCAATGAAGTGCTGAAGGTTAATCAAAATATCTCTAAAAATCAGTAAGGAATCTTTTCAGCTGGCCTTGGTTTCAATGTAGTTTTCTTTGCAACAATATGTAGATAGTTTACTACACCTACTGTATATAGTACCAGGGCCTGAAGGAAGAACTAGAGAAGGGGTGTCAAACTCGCAACATCACGTGACGTGTCACGACGTATCACAACTTTTTTTCCATTACCGGCAATGGGGTGGGAGTGGTTTCGGCATGACGCATCCAGCCCGTGGGCTGGCAGTTTGACACCCCTGAACTAGAGGATGTGAAAATAAAGGCCAAAGTGCTCCCAGTGGTGATAGGAGCACTCAGAGTGTGATTGCTAAATTGGGAGAGTAGCTCCAATAGATCCCAGGAATAACATCAGAGCTGTCTGTAGAGAAGAGTTCAGTGCTAGGAACAGCTAAGATCCTACCCAGAAATTATAGAGAAATGTTAAGAGGTTCAAATCCTAGTAGAAAGGTACTAGGTAAGATATGGTCTGATGCGAGGAATAAATATGTATTGAAAAGTGCATGCTTCTACCCACCTTGTTATAAGGAAATAAGAGATGGATAGGTCAGGAGAAACCTAAAAGTAAGTTGCATGAAATGGACCTGGGGTATTTAAGTGGATAAAAGAAGAGATATTGCCAAGAATAAATCAGTATTGAATGAATGTTGACTGTATTTAAAACTGATTGACCAATAGACAGAAGTATAGTAATGTAGCTTGTAAAAACAGTAGATTAGAACTGAGTCACAGAACAAATATATAAAAGAAAAGTGAATGCTTTGGGAAGAAGGAGAAGGCTAAAAATGTTGTAATTTGACAGAGCTGATGAATACTTAAGAATGCATCCTTGAAGAAATTGAGATGTTTAAAGAACAAAAGGCAATATTTGAGTCCATTTATAGATATAGTAGATGCAAATATGTTTTTTTTTTTTAAATAGAAAGGGATGGAAAAGCATAATGAATTGTGTTGGTGTAAACTAGATTTAGCTATATTTTCTTTTCTTATGTCATGCCTTGAATTTATTTAGCTTAATTCCTTTTTTCTTATTCCCTTTCTGAAGTTTGCATACTATTGCCTACTTGAAAGGGAATGGCATGATGGAAAAGAGAGAAATGGGCACATGAGAGGATGACATGAAAATGGCATATGTCAAGATTTGGAAAGGATATGCGTTTATTTGACAATAACCCAGGGTTTCCGAAGCTGGGATTTTCCCCTCATTTCTGAAATTCTTCTTCCTCTTTAAAGTTATCAAGACTATGCGATGCTCTCAGTAACTATTAAATATGCAGAACAAAGACAGAGATGTAGGCATGGGTAGAAAATGCGAAGTTCAATCAGATGAAACAGAATATGTATAATGGCAAGATGCCCTGGCTTATCTAATACACAGTATTCTGCTTAACATGATTAGACTTCTAAAATGATTCACTGCCAACTGTGTGCAATGCTAACTAATCAGTTCAGAATTACCTCCTTTTGTATAAATACAATCAGACCTAATTCTTGGAAATAATAAAAATGGCTTGCATAGAAGAAAAAAAAACCAGTAATGAATCAGTAGTTTGTAAGGGACTAAAGATAAATCTGAATAGTGATGTCATTATGTGAACATTATGAGGTGATGATCTCCAGCCCAGGAAGGTCCTCAGATCTTTTGTTAATGGCTCTCAAAACTTTATACCCATCCCCCCCACCATCAGATATAGCAATCACGACGAGAAAGAAGGCAGGAAAAGTTCTCTTCCATTGCCATTTTTAGTGAGTGTGCTGCTGTACAAAAAGAACACCATCACCAAGGGGGCACGGGGAAACCGAAAACTAAACCTGTAGATTAATGCATTAATCATGGAAAGACCATCTTTTACCAGGACTGCTTGTGAGTTTGTGCACTGTCTTGTAATGTCATGATCTTAAAATCCTTCTGCACAGAGATCTGTGTTCCAAAATTTTAAAGTCTCTAATCTTAAAGCCTTGATTTGACCTCTCAAAATGCCAAAAACCCTGTTTGAAGATGGCATATCCTGACCTACTAAAAAGCATCAGCCCCTTTCTTTCAATAAGAAACACAATGGAAAACTAAATCCACATAAAAAAGGTCATAATTTATCAAAGCTTAGCTTGCCAAAAAGACAGTAACTCATAGAATCCTAGAATTTCATTTTTTAGAGAAATTCCAAAATAATAATTCTCCTTTTCTTTAAGGCATTGCTTTCCTTGTTTCTCAGCTGAGTTTAATCTTACTTTTGAAGACATGTTCCATTCTATGATTAAACAGGAAAAGGCTATCGGGATAGGTTCCAGTAAGCACAACAATATGGGAAAGTGATGGAGTTGTCTCACTTTCCAACCTTGTAAGCATGTCATGAAAAAGAACGAAATTGAAATTGTACCGACATATTGACACCATCCTGCTTACATCATGAGATTTCATTCCACATCCACCAATGTCATAATATAGATCATAATATTAGCTACTATCTATGAGTTATTTGAAGGGTTGATTTATATGTACTAAAATACAAAGTTTGGGATTTTGGATATTGGAAGTCTACAAAGTATAATTGAATTTAGCTCCAATATGAATACTCTGAAGCAAAATTTAGGTAGAATTAATGAACCATTATTCATATTAAATACAGAACAAAATTGTCACAATATTAATTACTAGGGATGTGCAGATTAGTCTAAATCTGGTCCATGTCAATATCACAGATGTTCAAGTATTATTCTTTTCTGTCTAAATTTGTACGATCTGTTCTGAATGCTGGAAAATCTGCATTCATTGTCTTTTTTCACGTTTCCTTAATAAACAATTTGGTATGCAGCTTTAAGAGTTTTGTTCACAAATTCCTTCATATATTTCAAACTTTATTGCTTCTATAATACATTACTTTGAGTGTATTTTTTTTAATGTATGCTGGCGAGATAGGGTTTTTTTTTAATGCATCTTTCACAAACTAAAGGCCTTCTTTCAGATTTTTTACTCTAGAAGGACAGATAAGGTTATTAAATAATGTTACACATGTCACATCACAATTCATTTCGGATGATGAAATCTTGATAACTGCTAGATGCCAGCAAAGTAGGAGGAAAACCCTTAACTCTTTTTGCCATACAGTACACATACTGTATGGATTTTTGTCTATGGAGATTCTGGATCATCCAGGTCATGGTTGTCCCAAAGGTGCTTTTTCAAAAGGCAATTGGACTTTATTTTTCCTTGAAGACATTTTGCTTCTTCAGTTCTGACTGATGATGGAAGATGGAACTTGCAGTCATCTGGTCATTAGCACTCTTTCTGAGAGTCATTGAGGCACTTGAAGGTTTATCTGTGCCTTCAGGGTCACCTGAATAATGTAAATGGGTGTGGAACCTTCTTGAAACTGCTGAAAGGACTGTGTTATAAGTCCAGTTGCCTTTTGAAAAAGCACCTTTGGGATATGGAGTTTCAAAACTCACATATGGTAACCTTACTTTAGCAAATCTTACAAATTTGTTGTTGTTCACTCAATAAGTCATGTCCGATTCTTCATCACTCCATGGAGACCATAGTACGCCAGCGCCCCCCCCCCCATCCTCCACTGTCTCCCTAAGTCTGGCCACACTCATGCCCGCTGCATCAATAACATTATCAAAATCTCACAAAAATTTCCAAAGAAATCTGTGAGCATTGATACAAATCCTTAGATGCCACAGAGATTTCCTAAAACTGAAATAAATGGGAAATATCTTGACCGTATATGAATCAGGACATAGGCATGAACTATGACATGGAGTATGGTCCTTATTCCTTTAAAGTTAAATGAAAAACCTTACATAGATGTTCAGTGTTGGTTTGCAAAGTCTTTCTTGATGAATAATGCTGAGAGTTCTGGCTTGTTCCAGTTCTTTTTTTTTTCCTAACTCTATTACAAATTAGTTGCCCACTGATAAGAATGTTTTATTCAGGAACAATTTGATTCAAGAATATATATTAGGATAGAAGTAGGAGGGTGTTGTGTTTGGATTGCTATTTGTGGGGAGGAAGAAAAATCTTTTGTCACTACTGTTCTTAATATTTTGGAGGAAGAAAATCCTCAACATTTCTCTGCAGTAAGAACAAATATAATCTCATCTTTATTCCCTATCCTGCACGCATTCAGTTTGGCTAATTTCCTAGGCCACTTACTTTCATAATTCAATTATTTCACTTTCCTGTCTTCTCAATGATTTTCTTTTTCTTAAATGATCAAAAGCAAAGACACTGATAAATGAGGGCATGTGCTTTCTTGACTGTGGAACCCCAGCATCACCTGAATTAAACCTAATCATATTTTACTTGAAACAACTTCCAGATGGAAAGTCTATAGCTATAAATCAAGTAACCAAGATTGGAAATAAATTGCTAAGCGAAAATCCTTTATGGATATGAACTTTGAAGAATAAAAATCTGAATGCTCAGTTAGTTCTCCTCGAGGCATTCATCCTCTTTAGATGTTCTGTAGAAAATACATGAGGGAAAGTAAGTAGGGGGCAATGTAATGTATGCTAGCCCTGCCCCAGATTCTCCATATAGGTCCTTTATGGCATTTAGCCATAAGATATTAAGGGATTATGTTCTTGCATTTATCTGGTACTGCCTTCTTTAATATTTTAACCCTCAATTTTTATAGAACATAAGGCAAGCTAATTCAAAGGAGCTCAGAATAAGAATTAAATGCATGCCTATAATTTGGAAAATTATAATCTAATCTTAATATAAGCAATTAATATCTGCTGAGCCAGAACAAGGCAAAAGACTGACATAATTAAGCGTGTAAGAAAGAATCATTATCCTAAAATGTACAAAGTATAATTCTCTTCTTAGTTACCTCATGCTATCTCTCATCTGTAGTACAACTTTTCTAGCAGGATCAGTTCAAATAGCTTGATCTCTGCATGTGCAAAACACAAGCGCATCTAGTTACAGGAGTAGATAAGAGTATGAAGTCAGAGTAAAATTGCAGCAATCTTTTGTTTTCTTATTAATATTAATCATTACTCGCTTCCTAAACATCTACTAAAGATGTTTAGTAGAGAATACCTTTAAGATGTTTACAATTAAGTCGATGATAAATCTTCTGTATTCTAGTTCTGCCCAGATTTATCATCATGTGTTAATGGCAGTCCACAGTGATTTTTGACTCTCTGAAGATGAGCTGGAGATAGAAAGTCTGAGAAACTGCAAAGCATGTGATTTTAGCAGAAGGTAAAATTGATATAGTGTCTCAGACCAAGCAGTACTAAATTCAGTTACATTAAACTTGTCACAAAATTCTTTCCCTCCTTCTGTTTGGAAAAAGAAGCACATAAGTCCTGGAGAGCTCACTGTCTGATTGAACTGGTAACCATTGGCAGAAAAAAAAGAAAAAAGAAAAAAAGAATGAAGCATATACAGAAACAAGCCTATTGAACTAAAATCAGCTTGGATTTTGCAAAGGTAAATTCTGCCTCGTCAATATGGAGGTTCTTTTTTTTCCAAACTGTCAAGATACGTGAGGATGGAGGTGATTCTGAAGTCATTGGATTTTCATCTGTGATTCTGGAATAAATCAAATAGTCATGGAATGAGGATCTTTTTATACATTTCTAACTGGTTAAGAAAATATAAAAAGGGGAATAAATGGGCATTTCCTCAGTTGTGGGAATGAAGTGGTTTCCTTCCAATATTTGGGTTGGGGCTAGTGCTTTTTAACTTATTCATTAATTATCTTGCCTTTGGGCTAAGTTCTGAGTTGACAACTCAGTGGAGAGGTAAAACTGTCCCTGGTAGTAAAAACCAAGAAATTGTGAAAAATCTTAAAATGGATTTCTTTAAACTGAGTTGTGATGCTCAGTGGGGCCAAAATATACTGATGGAGTCTGAACTATTTATAGCTTACTAACCAAAAAATTTGGAGGTTATCATAGGTTGCTCAGTGATTAACGTTAACTCAGATGGCAGCAGCACTGAAACTTCTATGTTAGGGATAATTACAAGGAAGACTGGAAATAAAGCTGCCAACATTTTAATACCCTTATATAAATCTGGATTACATCTGAAGGTGGAATACAGTATACCATTCTGGTGGTTACATTTGAATAAAGTTAAAGGGCAGAAAAGGTTAATCAAAATGGTCAGAAAATTTGAATAGCCACTGAGAGAAGACCTGATCAGGGTATATAACATTGAGCATGTCATGGAGAAACTAAATAGAGAAAAGATTTCATCCTCTCTGAAAGATCTAGGTCCAGGGATCATCCAATCCAATGAGACTTAGAGAAATAAGAAAACACTTTTCCATACAGTACAAAATAAATCTGGGAAAGCCCTTGCAATAGGCCATGGTGATGGTGAGGAATTAAATAAATTAATAAAGTCTATCAAGGGCTGTTAATTTTAAAATTGAACATCTCTTCCAGGTTAGGGCAGTACTCTTTTAAATTCTAGTTGCAAGTATAGGAGATGACCAGGCTGAGCCCGAAGGAGGAGACAAATGTGTCATCAGTTATGAATCCCTTTGTGCCCACAAGAGACCTAAGCCCAGCCCACCTTGAATTCCTTTGACTCTTATCTACTGCCAATTGCTTTGGCCATTAGTAGTTCAGATTCTTGTAGAGAGCTTAAACTTGCAATAAATATTTATACCCTCTTGAACTGCCTGGATCTTCTGATTTTCCAGATACTTTACAGCCAGGAACAACAGCAAGATAAAGGTATGTCTCTACTTCCTGCATGTGAGCACCCCAGAGACATCTGGTTAGCCACTGTGAAAACAAAATGAAGGATGGGCTTAGACTGATAATAATAGCAGGGCTATTATTATGTCTGCATGTTCTTACCATTACATGGTGATGGTAGAAAAACAGCTGCTGCCACCCTGCTAATTGCATAGGCAATTTTCTTCTTCCTTTTTGTTTTAATGAAACCAAACACAAAAGAGAGGAGAGATTTCTTTTGAAAAGAGGCAGTTCTGTACAGATTTACATCATTCAAAGAACAAACTTTCTCATAAGCAATGGACCGGTTGCTTAGGAAATAGGGTCCAATCTGTCTGGGTGCCATGGTAACCAACTCATTTACTTTCTCCAGGATGAGAAGCCTACAGAGCCAAACTTCTTGCTCAGTGAGATACTCTAATGTTGGGGAGCTCCAATGAATCCCCTGTACTGCGACTGACTGGTTAGGAAGGTGAAAGAGAGAGGGCCATGGCATTTTGAAGTGCCATGGAGCAAGAGAAGGCAATGTTTTTACACCAGGCAATGATTAGTTTCGGTGGAAGAGAATATCTGTAGCTCAGGTTGTACTGTTAAGTCCTTGGTGCTCTCTGAGCTTAGCTGTCTGTTTGCAGACATTTCATTATCCAACTAGGTAAGATAACAACAACAACAACAACAACAACAACAACAACAACAACAACAACAACAACAACAACAACAACAACAACAACAACAACAATAATAATAATAATAATAATAATAATAATAATAATAATAATAATAATAATAATAATAATAATAATAATAATAATAATAATAATAATAATAATAATAATAATAATAATAATAATAATAATAATAATAATAATAATAATAATAATAATAATAATAAAGTTCGAAGTGACCTTGGAGGTCATCAAGTCCAACCCCCTGCTCAGGCAGGTAATTTCGGAGAAATGGCTGTCCAGTTTCTTCTTAAAAACTTCCAGTGTTGGAGCATTCACCGCTTCTGGAGGCAGGTTGTTCCACTGGTTAATTGTTCTAACTGTCAGGAAGTTTCTCCTCAGTTCCAGGTTGCTTCTCTCCTTGACTAGTTTCTATCCATTACTTCTTGTCCTGCCTTCAGGCGCTTTGGAAAATAGCTTGACTCCCTCTTCTCTGTGGCAGCCCCTGAGATATTGGAACATTGCTATCATGTCCCCACTCATCCTTCTCTTCATTAAACTAGACATACCCAATTCCATCAACCTTTCCTTATATGTTTTAACCTCCAGTCCCCTAATCATCTTTGTTGCTCTTCTCTGTACTCTTTCTAGAGTCTCAACATCTTTTTTACATTGTGGTGACCAAAACTGGATGCACTATTCCAAGTGTGGCCTTACCAAGGCATTGTAAAGTGGTATTAATACTTTGCGTGATCTTGATTCTATCCCTCTGTTAATGCAGCCTAGCACTGTGTTGGCTTTTTTGGCAGCTGCAGCACACTGCTGGCTCATATTTAAATGATTGTCCACTAGCACTCCGAGATCCCTCTCACAGTTACTACTATTGAGCAAGGTACCCCCTATACTATACCTATACATTTGGTTTTTCTTGCCTAAATGTAGAACCTTACTTTTTTCACCATTGAATTTCATTTTGTTAGATAGCGCCCAGTGTTCAAGTCTGTCCAGATCCTCCTGTATCCTAAGCCTGTCTTCTGGAGTGTTGGCTATTCCTGCCAGCTTGGTGTCATCTGTAAATTTGATGAGTTCCCCATCTATCCCCTCATCCAAATCATTGATGAAGATGTTGAAGAGCACTGGGCCCAGAACAGAGCCCTGGGGCACCCCACTACACACTTCCCTCCATGTAGATGTGGTTCCATTGAGGACCACACGCTGAGTACGGCCGGTCAACCAGTGGGAATGTGATCATCAGTGTGAATGTGCAGTTTGCTCCCTATTTATATTCAGTAGCTTGCCCTGCCAGTTTTGGTGAGGGTGTGATTTTTTTTTCTATAAATGATGATAAAGAGTTTGGAGAATTTAACAACTTCTGTATCCCTAAGCATGCTCATATAATGATACCAGAGTATCATTTAGTATTATACTAAATTGATCATTTAATAAAAATATTTCAACCTCCTCATCTTGAGTGGAGTTTATCAGATGGAGGTATATTAGCTCTGATCACCAATGAGAATACAAATTATTTGTTTTGCCCAGAATCTTAGCTAACATAATCTTACCTGAGCCTGACATACAGCCTAGCTCTAATCTGATGATAGTATTAGAAGTCAAAAAGGAATATGTTCTGTTGATTTTAAGAAGCTTCATTTAATTTCTGACCTTTGTCATGGCACATGTTTGGGGGCGCACATGGCTGAATCAAGACCAAAAGTAGGGCAACTGTAGAGGAAAGAATGAACAACTGAATCTAACATTTGGTTGAAATGTTCAGAACCAAACCATACAGTTACGTTTGTCCTATGTTTGAACTTCTTACTTTCTGTCAGTGTCTTTTCACTCAATATTTACATACACACACACACACACACAACTTCACACTTACCTGTTAAATATGGATGTGCGGTTTTTTTTTCTCTTTTGGCTAGAAGGCAGCAATGATATAAATGTTCAATTAATACATACCAAAGTCATTTTGCTGGAATCAGACCTAATCAGAGCTCTCCCCTTGCCTCAAATCAATGTTGTTGGGATTTGGTTTCACTTTTATTGCTCCTGGAAGCTTGTATTAAAATGCCTTTTCTCGCCTAAGAGCTCTCTGTAACAATAAGACTGCACGTCTCCAGAGTGTATATTGTGAAGGATTAGCTTTCCTAGCTGATTTTACTGCTACAGTCACAGCTGCCAGCTTATTTCTAATGCTCACATTTTCAGGGATGGAATTTTTCCTTTTGTTGTTCTCTTGGCACTCAGTCATGCTGATTATAACCTGCTTGGACATATGCAGACCTTCATGCCTAAACTTCCTCTTCTTGTTGTGGAAACCAATACAGAAGAGGGTAGAGACATTCGGCTTAATATACAATGATACTGTCCTCAAAAGCACTACATGGATAGAATAAAAGCCAATAGCCTTCCTGTCCTAGCAGACCTTCCTACAAAAGCTGAAAATTCTAGCTGCTCAGTGGCAAGACAAGGGGAGGAGAAAATTCATGACACACTTATGATGATGTCAACAAGAAATACTGAGAATTGTGAAATTGCATCACATTCAGGACATAATGGTATTTGCACTCAAGTTGGCATGTTGGCATCTTTACAGTTTGTTGCAGATGGTATTGGCCTAGCCTGAATGCCCACATGCTTCTGCTAAAATCACTATGAGGATGCAAAATGGCAACAAAACATTATGCAAACACATACCTAAGTACATTTTCAAAGCAAAGCAGGCATTTAAAACTTCTGGATAGGACAAGATGTATGAGTATCCATCCTTTGAAGGAGAAAACTGAGTTTTTCCTACGGTAGCCTCCATAACGTACATTAGCATAGCTTCCCATAGAAATTGGGCTAGCTCCCTCATTTTTATTCTTTTAGAAATTGGTGAGAACTTTTCTTCCATATAGCAATTAAAGAGAAACATGTTTTATTGGGAACAGTGAATAACATCTACTTTAATTTTGTTTGTGGAAATGCAATGCTTTAATGTTTTAATATAATAAACTGTATAGAATCTGAGTGGTGGGCAACACATAATTTATGCTAATTAAGTGATAAATGATCTTATATCAAATCATACACAAATGGAAAGCTTGAGCAACATCAGAGGAATCCAGTTTGCATAATTGTATGGAGGGATGCATATACACTTATGTACACAGATATGAACAGACTTAGAGAAGCCCAAGATTTGTAGATGTAATTTCTCTCTCTCCATAATGTACAGTACAAATGTATAAATACTGTGTGTGTATATGCACACACACAAACACACACACAAATACTTTGCCTTCCTCTTTTGTCACACACATATACACATTTTTTAAGCAGGCCATGAAAACAGGCCATTGATGATAGGGCATGATCAATGGCTATGGAATTCTTCAATTATGATAAAAACCCTCCCAGGATATTTGCAGGAAGGCAAATATAAAAGCAATCCATATTTTGAAAACGAAAATGAATATTACAGTCACAAGGTTTGTTGTGCCTGCTTATCCATGCTTAGAACTGAATGACATGCACATCTGTTCTGCTTAGAATTATGGGACTAGCATTAAGGCCGTGTTCTGGCTCTGTGGGAGAGAAGCTTTCAAGGCTCTTAGGCATATCAATTGTGAGATTCGCTCTGCCATCCCAAAGACCGAGGCAGTACACTTACCTGCTTTATTGTTCTCAGCATTTAAAGAACGATAAAAGCACATTTTAAAATTGTATTTTTTACTCTTCCCTTAATAAACATATTTAGTCAGGGTCATTCTTTAATCAAGTATTTGCTCAATCAAAAAATGGTGAAATAGAATTACTCAAATACATCTTTCAAGGAGACAAAAGGGCTGGGCTCAAATTAGAATCAATTAGACATTAGAAACACACAGGGACAAAGATGTTGTGAGTAGAAACATGATAGCAAAAGTATTAACCACAAGAATGCTAATTAAGGCAGTGAGGAGTTAACAAATAGCACAGGTAACTCAATGTTTTTAAATAGTGGGTAGAAAAATGTAATGGTCTAAGACAGGGGTAGGCAACCTTGGCTCTTTTATGACTCGTGGACTTCAACTCCCAGAATTCCTGAGCCAGCATGGCTGGCTCAGGAATTCTGGGAGTTGAAGTCCACGAGTCATAAAAGAGCCAAGGTTGCCTACCCCTGGTCTAAGATATGGTTTCTTCAACACTTTGTTTCAATACAAGGGTGCTATTTTATTTAGACCCATCATTTTATCTCACTTACTATGAACACTAACATGCATGTGTTGTAACCCAATCAATGCATCTAAAGAAATGTAATGTATAATATAATTTATAAGTCAAAACAGAGGGACTGTAACTATCCCCTCTTTAGGCTTAAGTGTTGTGAGTCCATGCCAGCCAGTCCGTGCCAGCTGAGTCCGGGGAATCAGAGGAGGAGGAGGAGGGGTTTGGAGAGCCATCAGAGTCTGATGAAGGCTCTGATGAGTTACAGGACTCACAATCTGATGAAGAGTCTGGCCCCTCCAATCGTGCTCAGGATGAGACTCAGCTGTTTGGGGAAGATGAGTCAGACTCTGAGGACTCACAGCTGGAAGACATTATAGATGCTCGCAAATGAAGGCAGCTAACTAGAGCAGGACAGAGGGAGGCAATATGGCAACTCCAAGGGAGGAGGAGAAGGCATTGAAAAGCCACGCCTTGGGGCTGTTTCATAAAAAGGGAAGGTGTGGGCGGTGCTGGTTGCTGAAGGCAACTGTTTGCAAAGAACTTCAGTGTCAAGGTATCATGGTCTGTTTGTTTTGCCTGTGAATTATTTCTTGTTTGACTCATGCTCTGTTTTGCTTTTGAACCAACTATCCATTGGGAAAGTATTCTGTTGCTTTTGTTTTGTGGGAAAATTATCAGAACTGTATATCAAATAAAAAGGGTTGGTTTTTCCAGCCTACTGTTAAAAGAGGGGTTGTTTTTGTGAAGTAACAAGGACGTATGTAGGCTGGGACAGAACATTAAGCTTCCACTCCAGTTCCAATCAATAAGCCAATTTATCCTTCAACTTATGTTTAAATGAGTTCAAAAATTCTCTTAAAATTGGCATTTACCTTTTTGGCTTCCTAGTCCCTTAAAAACAGTTTGAAGTTGATCTCCAATCCTTCTTTCAGCCAACTCCAAAATATAGAGAACAGGCAAAGAACAATTGGTGCTTCTTTCTTCTAACCAATAGAAGACAGGATTGGCACATAATCCTGGCTTTGTTCCATGGGCTGCCCTCACTTTTCTTGCAGGAAAAAGCAATACATTCACATTACTGTATTCAGGTCTTCCCTGCTTGTTATATGTTTTTGGCCATTTGCAAAAACAAAAACAAAAAAACTGACACATTGCTATAATGGGGATTACCTGTCTGTAAAAGCACCTCTGTATAAAAGCCATTTCAAGTTGCCACAGCAAAAAGAATGGCAGCATTTTGCAAGCAAACAATTTCCACAAAAGTTCAGATGGTAATTCTTGCTGCAGTAGCAGGAGAGGAGAAATATTAACCGCATCAGCTTTCTGCAAATTTAAATGAATATTTAGTATTTATGGGCAATTGTTTCCAGATTCAAAGGAACAAAACAATGAGGAAGGCAGATGCGGAAGTGGACTCCCTTTAAGTCAGTAATTTGCAATAACTCCCTTGGTGGAAATAGCAACTTGCAAATATTTCCTTTTGTCAAATAAGACACGTTGAGGCTTTGCTGTTGGAATTTTTCCCACTTGTCTGAATCAGGAGTATTCCTGAGTCTTTTTGCATGCACTGCAGATTTGAGACCTCCCCACAAATTTTCAACAGTAATATTCAAATCCGGATGATCTGTGAAGGTCATTCAAAAACTTTTCCTTTTCCTCATGATTAATTTGGAATTATGTTTTAGATCATTGTCTGACTGAAATATCCCTTTTTACCTCCTCTTTATTTTTTTCTGTTTAGACAATTCATAGAACTCTACAATTTATTCTAGCTCGATAATAAGGCTACTATTATGCATGTGTGCATATGTTTAACAGAACTCTATCTCATTACATGACGTTATTGGAAACTTCAGAAAGTTTCCAAAACCATTTGCAGCACAGCATGGGGATAATATTATTGAAGGAGGTGGCACAGTCAATATCTAGCTGGACATCTCAAATATTTGAGAACAATGAAAAAGAATCATTAAAGAATTATTGCAGCTGAAATTATTGCAGCTGAAACCTTGGATACATGGCTTGGTCCTAAGATCTGCCTGCATTTCTTTTATTGCCTTCATTTTTAAATACTTGGAATTTTATTTTTCCCCAAACCATAAAGGCTGCAATCTTGCCTATCCCTGTGCTTCACTGGATTTATTTTGGAGTGGCCATGCATAGATTATTCAAGACACCAGAGAACAATGTACATTTTCCTTCCTATTTCTAGACAGATTCTACCACAACTGTTTTGTGGTGTTGTCTTTCCAGTAATAACACTCACTAAAGTCCCATTATCAGTTTTGGAAGATCAGGTTAACTGCAAATCATGAAAGATATCCAAATTGATTTTGAATTCATGGAATTAACATTCATTTTGGCAACTACATCCTACGTTAGGGAGCAAACCATATGCTCTCTCTCCTGATACTTATCTTTGGAATGGACCCAATTAACCAGTAGGAGCATATTAGATCATTCTGATTTCTAACTCATGCAAAATTCTCCAATGCAGTTCTTTTTATAATATTGTATCATCGTGATCACCAGAATAAATGCTCACTGGCTCCTCAGTTCATTTACCATTTTATAAATCACCAGGGGTTGTGCTGGGACTGTTAATCCTCCCCTGTTAAGTGTGAGATTAGAAAGTAACACTCTACTGAGCAACAATTATTTTGCCTTTGCAAAAAACACAGATCTCCTCCAGCGGTACCTTCATTAAGCCCATGTCGGTGAGACTAAATTGGGTGAAGACTCTTTAAGTTTGTTTTCATTCCCTCAAGGTCCACTTTCCTCTAGTGCCATAATGCAACATTAAAGCCTTGTAGGTGATCATCAGGTTATATTTGTCGTACTGCTGGGTTAGGAAATAGGAAAGTTCAGGACTGCACCACAGGGGAGTAGCTTCCAGGAAAGTGCTGATTAAAAGTCAGATAGATAGTAAGCTATGCTTTCATTATTGGGTTGTAAGAAATCTAGAAGGTTGAAAGGCGTCATCATTATTCCATGCACTCACATCCTTTGCCCTATAGTGGAGCTTTTTGATTTAAAAGCAGGATGATTTGGATTTAGATCTTCCAGTAGCTCAGAGAAATATCTCTGAGAAATCCTTTCCTTCCATGCCCATTTGGCTGAGAGGAAAAAAAAAATCTGCCTCTTAATGATGTTGTTTTTTTTGACCCTCCTACTTTCCTTGCTTGAGTCAGCTTCTTAAGAATTCCTCAGTGTCTTCTCTGCCTATAAGTGGCAAGGCTGTAAATTCTATCCTGGGTACTGTTGCTATTATGTGTAGCCTCCATAACTCATACAACCTTTAATGTGCCTTGTTTTCTGCCGTTCTGCTACTTTCCTGAAATCTCAGGTAGCCTGTATTTGTCCTCGTCACCCTGTTCCAAACAATAATTCTAGAAAGGGTCTTCTGTAGCTGCTGGAGTAGTTTGGAGATTGCCATTGTTAGTCCTTTAGCTATATGTGATCTTAGTTTCCACATCTTCAAAGCTTTCCCTCTAAGCCTGTGAGGCTTTTCTGATCCGACACATCTCCTGTCCTGTTTGTGATATATGCTCTGTCAGTGCAGTTCTAAAAGGATATCTCCTGCAGCAGCATACCGGCAAACACGCAAAGTGCACCTTTGAAGATGAGCCCCAGAGGCTTTCACAGATGCTGAATGTCAAGGACTTCATGCACCAACATCTGAGTCTGCAGATTTAAAGCAGATCACATTTTCAGGCTACAGCTAGTTAATATTTTTCCCATTGTTAACTGTCACAGACAAAGGAAGAAGGACTCCCTTCTATTTTGCAATCCACAGAGGCTTTTTTTCTAGCAGGTATTTGGAAAGTTTTTTTTAAAAATAAAAAATAAAAATAATTATTTTAAGATTTGCTGAATAGAGGTTGATGGTACTACAAAATGCATTACTATTTAGACTGAACCTTTTTTTAACGTAAAGTAACACATGGCTGCATTTCAGGAAGAAAAATAATCATGAATTTCCATAAAATCAATGGAGAGGATAACATGATAATAAAGAGGCGGGGGGAAATCCACACATATTTATTAGACCTAATCAGAAGATGTTAAGTAAAGGCTGCCATGGAGAGGCAACATACAGGACATTTTAACAGTTTAACATCCAGAGAAGAAAAACAAGCAAAATGCATTTCCCCCTATTTGGGATTTATCAATATATCATGCTATGATTGTTCTCCCTTTTTTCTTTCCAATATTGCCTAGCAAATGATTCTCCAAAATATCTTCCTTGTTTTGTTTTGTTTTCTAAAAAAGCTACATAGCTCTAAGGCTTCAAAAGGCCTAGTTGCCTGTTAAGGAGTGAATAAAATGTTATTCTGTTATTAACCAAGTATTCAATCTTTTAATATTGGGATCCATATTCTAATGATGTGTAGTGTTGGACTCTGCATAGTGATGGATTCAGAGGAACCAGCATTGGCGTGATATACTTTGGTCCCTGAGGCCAAGGCAAACATGAGATTTTTTCTCTTCTCCACTGATTGAAGTGCAGTTGGAATTTATTGTAATATCAGGAACAAAACTACTTCTACTGCATCTGAGAACAGCAGGCAAGTTGAGGTAGGTGTGGGTTAGATTGCATAATAAATAAACACAGCATTGTACTCCAACAACACCATGCCAGAACAGCCTCTGCTGCCCCTCTCACTCACACACAAACATATAACTGTGGTTTAATGCATTTATTAACTCCCTTCATCAAAACCCCAGAACTGTCCCAATTAAGTCCAGTCACAAGCAGACCAATGCTAGTCCACAGAGCAATGGGCAAAGAGTCCAGAAGGCACTTGAAAGTTTTCCAATCAAAATAAATCCACCAGGCAAAATTAAATCCACAATACAGGAGGGTTCATGAGGCAAGAAAACTTCAGAGTTCACAAGGCACGATCTAAGTCAGGCATGGTGTCAATCCAAAGCGAGACAAGAATCACAATGACAGAAAACACACAGCTAGGAAATGAACACGTTGTTCCCAGCATCACTTCATTTGTCTGCTGTGCTAAATAGTCAGTTTCTGGTGCAGCCCTCAAAAAGGGTGAGGCTTTCTCCTCACAAGTAATCTGGCTGACCTTCTCTGCTCCTGCCTTTTCTCTGTCCTATGTGTCCTTGGTCATGTGCAGAAGACACTTCCTCTTCCTCATCACTGACTGGCTGAAGCTTCATGCTTTCTCCACCTGAAGCCTCAGGGCTGTACTGCTACAGCTGTACTTGAGCCAAATCCCCCTGAGACAGCTGCTTGGAGCCATTAACCAACTCCCCTCCAGACTTGCCTGGAACTGGTTCATCTTCCTCCAAGTTGACATCTAGAGAGATATCTGGGGAAGTACCCAGGGGAGTCATCACACCCTCTACTTTGAATATAATAGAAAAATATCCTTGAATCTATGGTAAACATTGCAGGATCATAAACACAGACATGGCTCACTCTGAAAGCCCCAAGGATCAGAACATGGATTGATTCATTTATTGTTATTTCTCTACCTCTAATAGAGATGACAGTGCCAAAATATAAGCATCTGCTGTTTTGACATAAAGCAGCATTCAGACCTGGCCAAAACAGGTCTGCAAAATTACTGTTTCTGTACCTGTGCTCAGCACCTTGCAACTGACTCCAACATATGGCAGGATTATTCATTGGATTATGAGAGTGATAGGAAAAATAGTTGAACTTTTTATAAGTTTTTTCAGGGTTTTTTTTCCTGCCAAAAATGTTCCAAAAGCCTCTTTCAAGCCTTTAAAATGTTCTTGTACAATCAAATCTGAATGCAACTTTTAAAAATTATTATTATAGTTCGTCACATTGTCAGCCAGATGCTCAGACTGGATTTGGAATTTTTATCGACCTATCAAGTCCTTCCCAAGGGCCGAGATAGGCAGATGTGGATGTTTGATGGTATTAAAAGTATTGTCACATGATGTCAGCTGTTCCAAGCAAAGCTGCTTTTTTCAATTGATTGATGGTGATTTTGTCAATGCCAATGGTGTTCAAGTTGACTCTGAATGGCTTACAGTGGCTTCTCTACATTTTCTTGCTGAAGCTGGATCTTCATTTCTATTCCAGATTGGGAGACATGGATTTTTAGAAATAGATGCAAAGAATTCTTTCTAGATGACTTGGATTTTGTAAAGAACAGGGTTCTAAATAAGGCTGTTGGGATTTTATTTTTCTTTCCCAGTGGACCTCATAATTAGATTATTGTAATGTGCCCATGAAGGCAGCCCCTGAAGACCATCCAGAAGCTACTGCTGATTTAAAATGCAACAGCACAAGCATTATTGGATGCTTCTCATTAAGACTAAATGTAATTGTTGTTACATGAGTTGCATTGATACCAGTTGATCTCTGGGTGCAATTCTCAAGGCGTCTGGGAACTGTAAAGAACTGTAAAGTCCTGCATGGCATAGGACTTGGTTATCTGAAGGATAGACTCCAGTTATTTCTACCCTTCAGTGCATTTAGCCAGATCACCTATTAGAATAGAATAGAACTGGAAGGGACCTTGGAGGTCTTCTAGTCCAGCCCCCTGCTCAAGCAGGAGAACCTATACCATCTCAGACAAGTGACTGTCTAGCCTCTTTTTAAAAACCTCCAATGATGGAGCGCCCACGATTTCTGATGGCAAACTGTTCCACTGGTTAATTGTCCTCACTGTCAGGAAGTTTCTCCTTAATTCCAGGTTGCTTCTCTCTTTGATCAGTTTCCAACCATTGTTTCTTGTCCTGCCCTCTGGTGTCCTGCCCTCTGTCCTGCCCATTTCACCTTAATGAAATGTTGTCATCTTGTGGGATCAAGTAAGCATGCCTTTTCTGTCACAGCTCCTGCCTTCTGGAATACCACTTCCCTGGAGGTATGCAGTTTCTACTCTCCAAGTGTTTCAGAAATCTCTTAAGACTGGGATAGGAGTATTTGTGGAGCTCCTGATGATTTATTGGGGGGAAGGGAGGATTTATGTGGTTTTCTTCAGACAGTTGTATTTCTGTAAATTATGTATTCTTTTGAATATGGTGAACTGCCCAGAGTCTTTTGGAATTAGATGGCCTTAAAATTAAAAGAAAAAATGAAATAAGCAGTAGCGAGGGCAGGAGATAGCAAAGTACATTATGGAGATAAAAATTTTTAACCTTAGTGAGTTTTTTTTTTAAAAAAACAAACTTTTAAACTTAATGAGTTAACAATACTAACTTTGGGAAGGATTGTGTATATGAGTTGCTTTTCCTTCTCAGTTAGCAATATTAGTATGAAAGGCAGAAGGATCCAAAGAGGACACAGCCTACGATTGCCATGTCTATCCTTCAATAATTATTTCCAATTTAAGCAGTTCAGTTTTGAAACTTGAAACTGCTGATAATTTCAAGTTATCTCTGGTCATAAAACTGTGGATGAGAAATATCACAATTAAGAACCACAGACTTTTGAGTATCTCCCAAAATACCTAGAGACTCGCTGACATTCTGAAGTGATGTCAATACAGAATGACATTATACTCAAACTGTTTTCTCTCATTTCTCCTGAGAAAAAATTCCAAACTATGTTCCAAAGGCCATTTAGGGTTATTTTTAATCTACTAAAATGGCTAAGATGTTCTCTGAGCCAGCAGCATTTGAAAACAGAAAGGAGGGAAGTCAAATCTGTAAGGAAGTCTGTATGGGGTGGGGGCAAAGGGCAGGGGGAACCCAGACATTTTATTTTCAAACTGCCAATCACGTGATGCAAAGAATCTGAGTGATGCAAAGAATAAAATAAATGTAAGGATGTATTGTACAAGATAGAGTGATGCAAAAAAACCTAACAGAGCACGTAACATAATCACAGTTTGATTGGACCATTCCCTTGAGAGAAAATCAAGGCTAGAAGAGAGAGGAATCTCACTCTTTCTTAATCTTCAGTGTGTGGCATGCTGGGTGAAATCTAATCACTCAGTTCCTATAGCACTGGGTGTCAGTGAATGGAAAAAGAACACATCTAAGGGATAATAAGGGTTCTGGGTCAATCAGCTGGAGAGGTCAGTCAGAGTGTGAACTTCAAGCATATATAAAATCAGATTTGATCTGAATTTTGTGAAGAGAAAATTGCTTGCTGTATCATGTTCTTGACCAGGTACTGACCTATGCAGAATCTTCACTGAATTCTGGACATCTTAAAAATTAGTTTCGGGTGGTTTTTCTCCTCCTTACATCTCCAAGAGTCATGGGTTAACAAGTCTAAGCAGAAGGACACAACTGGAAAAGCCCAATCGGCACTCTTCACTCACTCTGTATTTCAGCAGAAATAATAGGAGTAGATAATGAATATCTATGCGGGGGGCAGGGTTATAGTGCATGTGAAATACCAGTGATTTTATGCAGTGATAGAAAAGAGGTGGTGATGTATGAGGAGGAAGAGCAGCAGCAGCAAGGTGATTGGGTCTTATTTGGGGGAAAAAATAGGATTGTGATGTAAAAGTATTGGTGAGTAAATGTATCCTAACTGAGGATTAGCAAATAAAGCTTTGTGTGTGTGTGTGTGTGTGTGTGTGTCCAATGTAATGGTAGTGGGGAAAATACAAGAAGTGAAATTGTTGCACTGTTGGTTCTGTGATAAATGTATAGGGAAGGCACTTCAACAAGTACTTCTGCAAATGGAATCAGCCAAATGTCATACTTGTACAAATACATTTTCTGCTAAGCGGTAGAAGGTGTCTGGTAGCAGAATGGTACTGTGGGATACAATCAATGCAATTTTTTCAGGCCTGTTCCAGTATAACGAACAATGATGGAATTTAGAACTTCCTTCATACGTTGACTCTTTTCTTTATATATTCAGTCAAGAGGAACGAAATCTTGTATTTCTTTTAAAAGAATGAGGGGGGGGGGGAAATGAGGCAACCCCATCATTTAAGCTGTGCAAATTTTAGTCTAAATTTAATTGTTTTAATCTAAAGTAATATTAATATTAATAATAAAATGGATAGTAGAATTTTCAGTTACGGTGTTTTTTGTAAATAGGAGCCCTCAGCATTCTGGTTATTTCAACTCTGTGAAGATAAATCTGAGCTTCAACAATGGGGCTGCAACTCAAACAGGTCAAAGTTTAATAATGCATAAGAGTAGACAACTTGGGTTAAAATCCTTAACAAAACTTCGTGGAACTTAGGACTTCTGATTCCATATGAATTTAGTTTTGTTCAAAGAACATTGTAAAATGTTTTAAACTGAAGATTTGCCCCATTATAAAATAAAGGAATTATACTTGTGCCTTGAGACCTAGCAAACTAAGATTCCCACTAGGAAACCATATTTGTGCAATCTGCTTTTTACTCCTTTAATAGCCTGCAGTACAGAGCAGAGGCCAAAATCTCTACTTATTAACTTAGTTTTAATAAGGACCATTATCGACTGATATTATTCTCTTTACACATGCATGTCCCAGTTTTCCTCCAGCCCACTTCTTAAGTGTGAAAGCTTGCCTTCTCTCACTAATTAAATTTCATCATTATCTGTTACTCAAGGAAAGAGACTGAGAGATCCTGGCTGGCTCTTTTTGATGTACTTAATCAACTCCTAGAGGCCAAATAATTATCCAGGGGGTGATGGGATAGCCTCTTTATTTCATTGTCTTCCTTCTCAAACTGTCCATTATCTTGCAGTAATAACAAGTTATATAGCCTATCATGCATTGACTAGGGGAGGCGGGGAATCACATAATCGAGTTCAGGATACGAATTTTACATTTGAAAGTGACATCATCAGATTAGTCTGGAGGTAGTTCAACCTGATGGTGGCAGCGTGACGCTAAAGAATATCAGGGTGTGTGTGTGAGAGTGAGTGTGTGTGTGTGTATCCAACTGAAAAAAGACTATAGCTTCAGGCACAGGGAAAGATCTACCAGGGAACCAAACAGAGCAAAGGCTCTGAATCAACATAGGACAAATGGATCAGCTCCAGATCTTTTAGAGTTAGGTCATTATTGCTGGAATCTTTCCTTTCTCTTGACCTGGTCTTTTGTTCCAAGTTGGAGTTTCATGATAGAAAGAATAGATGGGGCTTTCTTCACCGCTTGACAAATACTCTTGCCATAGTTTTGAAAATTCCATCAAGTTTGCTTTAGTGTGCATAGCATCATAAGAAGCCATTGAATGAGAGAAGAAATGTAGGATCTTGGACTCAGTGATGTTTGAAGTGAGGCTGAAAAGGTTACCAGGGCGTTAGGTTAAGCCTCTCTGACATATAAGTCTCTAGGTGGTACTATTTCGGTGATGGTTCATCAAAATGCCATGAAAACTCTTTCAATCTCAAAAGACCTATAACTGGCAGGAATGATTTCCACCTAAAGACTTCCACAAGCAGGGCTGTCTCCCAGAACTCCAAGACATCAGTGCTGTGGATTCGGAAAAATTAAAGGCCACACATGTAAGTTCAAGAGCCACTGTCAAGTCAGTGTAAGAACGCAAAACCTATGTATCTCAATAGTCTAAATTAACTTAGAGGAGAATTTCATGTAGTTTTTTTTCTGTAAATTTGGGGAGGAAATAATGAAACAACTATCAGTTGACAATAAGATGAGAGAAAAGGAGTGATTGAGTCTCTCCAGCCAATTTTTATTTTTATTTTTTAATGTTTAGACAACTGGTGTTCACAAGCTCTTCCCTGCTCAGCATGTGTAAAACAAACCACAAATTTCTCTTGCTCAAAAGAATATGATTTTATAACAACTACTGTTGAGTCTTAGCACTAGTGGATATATGTGCAAATTAACATTACAATTTGCGGTATCAGTCTGTCTTAATCAGAATCTTCTATTACTTGTAAAAGCAGGGGTTACATCCTACTTCATGTTTCACATACCAATCCAGAAGTGGCTACATAGATATTTGCATGAGCAGTATGAGTCTTGTGACTCTCTTTTTGTTCACCATAGCCCATCTCAAATTCTTAGGGCAAATTTAGCGTAACTTGAAGAAAATATTATCTCCGTCCAGGATAAATAGCAACAACAAAAGATAGCTTATTGGGTTAAAGAGAGGAAGTTAACCGCACTTCTTATCCTTTAAAAGTTCTTCAGATCTCAGTAGAGTTGTGAAAGTAAAACCACAGAAAAACAAAACACATTTTCAGACCCTGTTGTCATGCTTTGGATCACAGTATGGAGACAGAACCAACTGTGCCAATGTGATCATTTAAGGTTAGAATTGTAAAGAAACAAAGAGAAACTGCTAAAATTAGTGTGAATCACATTTTATATCTACATGGATATTTCTGTCATTGCTGTGCATGCTTAGCTATAGCAAAACTCTACTTCAAAGCAAAATAAGAGTCCCCTGTTATCAAAGAGTGAAACAGTCTTAAGAGCAAAATGGCTTCCTAGGGCTGAAGTGGGCTTGCTATTATCTGCTTCTTATCCATTGATTTCTCTCTCAGCCCTGTTATATAATATGCATCAAGATGTAGCCACACACCCCTGTATGATAGATGGACACAGGCAAAGCACCTCATCAGGATGGATCCCAGACAGTCAAATTAGGAAATAATATCACACTGCAAATATATGAAAGGATATCATGTAGATAGTCAGAATCTGTTCCTTTTTATCCCAGAATTCAGGACGAGGAATACAGTAGAATAAGGGAGAGGCTAAAGACTAAAGTTACTAAGAGCTGATTGGTTTATTTTTTAGTTAAAATATTTGTACAGCCACCTGTATTATATAAAATAACTTTGGGCAGCTGATAATAACTCAACAAAGACACACATACATAAAATAAACAAACCAAAACTTTTAAATTGGATTCACAGTTATGTAGTTGTGAGTAAAGGCTCTTAGCTGAAGTGGGCTTGCTATTATCTGCTTCTTATCCATTGATTTCTCTCTCAGAATTTTATTGCATGCAAGGATGTTTGTAACTATGATAAAAAAGTGTTTTTTGATGGTGCTTGAGATATTGTTTATTAACAATTCCACATCTGTGGAGAGCATTGAAAGGCAGATATTTTATTAGCAGGCACTTTCTAGTGCTTCATTCTAATGCTGTGGAATATAGCATGAAGAAAATGCTGGTTTCTATTCCATAAAAAAAGTCAGAGAGCACTTGAAAGAATGGGGTCCTGCACTCTACATTATGTTCCCCATTTCAAGTCTCCTTTGTCGAGAAACCATGTTTCTTGTCTGCCTGCTCCTATATGGTTTCTAGCCTTATGGGAGATCTACCCTTTTATTTTAAAGTCAAAATGCACCTTTTCTTTCACAATCTGGGTTGCATTTTTCCTAGGAGTGGCAAGCCATGTGCCAAAAAGTAGGCACATGGTCAAGGTGAAGACTGATGAGGCTAAGACAAAAAAATAAACTTTGTTTAACTATAGTGCATTTAAATAACTAGATATTTAATTATTTTTGTCTTTTATCTCATGGGAAAAAAGGGCAACCTCATGGGCTTTTGAAGATCTCATATAGCAGACATGTCAAACTCGCAACGTCACATGACATCGCGAGACGTATCGGAGCTTTTTCCCCATTGCCGGTAATGGGGTGGGCACGGTTTCCTCGTGACGCATCCGGCCCGTGTGCCAGCAGTTTGACACCCCTGTCATATAGTGTTGTGAACTTCAAGTTACCTACCTCTGTGATGGAAGGAGGTGGATTCTCACAAGTGAAGAGGAGGAGGAGTAAGAGACAACTCAATCCAAATGTTACATGTAACAGAAAGAGGGTGAACACAGCACTTTCCCGACAGTTTACAAATTATTCATTCATTCAATCAATTTCTATGATCATCCATCTCAGTCACTGACTATTGCATATTGTATATGCAGACATTACAGTCCTCAGTCTGGCAAGCTTTGGTTTATAGGTGTGAAACATATGAGAACATGTCTTGGAACAATCACCAGGTGTCATCCTTGATTTTGGGCCCAACCACCTCTATGTTAAAGAAATAAAGAAACCTGGAATGTCCACATACGTTCTTAGGCCTTCAGATTCCATCTTTGATTATGGTTTTAAAAATAAGTATTTAAATCTTTCTAATACCATCAGTTCAACGGTCAGATTTCTAGGAATCTTTGGGTTGACCAAATCCCATTTCAGATAATTTCTTAAAATCATAAGCAATTTGCAAATTAAACACTATAAAGATTATATTTTGTCTTTGGACGTTTACTTTTACTTTGTAGAGGCGTTCCCTTAAGGTCTAATTATCTCAAATTGGCTCTCATTATGGTCATTAATGCTTAGTAAAAAAAATGGTCACCTAGAAATTCTCTACTGTAAATAGTATTTGAAAAAAAGAGATAGTTTTGTTGCAATGTGTAAGTGAAGAAGTAACTTTTTTTTTATTGCCATTGGCACCAGTTTCATTTAAGAGGTTGTACAGCTAAAGGCAAAGGTTGAACTGGAACATATTGTGGAAATATTGGAACTTTGTCTTTGAACATCATCATGCAATAACATGGAAGATTTTTTTTTCCCTAAAACACTCAGTTTGACCTGAAGGTTTGTATTCCGTCACAAAGCTGAACAATTGCAATTTAAGTGACCAAGTATCAATTTAAACTCATCTATTTCTCTGTAGATTTTTGCTGCTTTCCTAACCCTGAATATATTTCGACTAGAGTAAACCCACAATTCAGAGATTCCACTGACAAGTGGGGAGGGCTGTCAACAAGTCATGATGACCAGCCAAGCAAAACCCTGTTTCTTTTTTCCATGTGTTGTGTATGCAATACACCTAAAATAAGGGGCAGAACTGCCATTTTTATTTCCCCGTCCATGGATGCTTCTGCCTTGGTTTATTGGTGGACTTCAGATGCAGTAGGAAACTTTGTTTATCCTTTTATACATGCATAAAATTCCATTTGTCATATTAGAATCTAATGGGCAGTAATAGTCCATTAAATTGAGGATTTATTGTAATTTGATTGCAGAGTTAGATAGAATATCTTTTTCAGAGCTCAAACAAACAAAAATCAATGCTGGTTTAATTTTCTTTTAAATAATCGATGTTTAGCTGAGTTTTTAATTATCAAGACCCTGACAAAAGCCAAATCAAGAGCTAGGCAAGGAAGCATATAATGGCTGGGTTCTCACATTGCCGTTTGGTTTGGCTTCTTTTTATAAATTGTGGTTTATGACTTAGCATTATATACAAACAAGAACACTATGGATTCTTAAAAAACAATGGTTTAAATAAACTATGGTTTAATGCACCTTGTGCACCCAGCTGTGTAAGAAGATACAATTTAGTGGCAGAGCATATGCTTGTTTTAATTTGGGGGTTTCTAATAAAATTCAACTGAATGTATAAGGAAATCTTTTGATATTTCCCTCCCCCCCCCCAAAGTGTGTAATGTCATTCACCTTTTGAAGTCACCTTGGTGAATGAAAAAAACAACAATCCAAACCCCAGGAACTCAAAGAGAAAAAAAAAACTATTTCTGATGGAGAGAACAACTTTACAGACTGAAAGGAGACTCGCATATTAGAGAAGGTCTCCAACTGGGAGGCTGAATCATGAATCTCCAGCAAAACCAACTGCAAATAGTTTTTGCATGTTGATGCCAACTTCAACCATGAGGCGTAACTTCTACCATCACCTCATTCTTGGCGCAAAGAGTCTTTGTGTCAGCAGCAGCTGCCTTCCGCTGACATAAGCATTATTCAGAATGAAATGATTGCTGGGACTAGACTTGGTGAGTCTAGTGTGGAGTGTGGAGGACTTCTCTGCAAAGGTTATTTCCAAAGGTCTTTGCATGATCCTTCTAACTTCTATGGTAGTTTTTACTTAAGGGCTGTGATATCTGGGTTGCAAAGAGATGGATGATCACTAGATGGTAGAACAGAGATTAAAAGCTGCTTTCTGGTTGTTTATTTCTGCAGCCCAGGAAGGCCTGCATTAACCTTTTAAAACAAATACGCACATGTTTAGGGTACCAAGGGCAGGGAGGGCACCAGAGTTTTTTTTTTCAAGTTTAGTAGAACTTCTTTATCCTTATCTACTGTGTTTGACTTTAATCTGCATTGTTTTTGTTTTTAACTTTTTGGCATGGTGAATGGCTAAAGTTTAGAAGTTTGAAGGTGTCAGATATCACATTTGTTTCCATCTCATGGCATAAGAGTTTCAGTTCTGTTAAGGTAGCACCGTTGTTGGCCTGTGCTTAGGGCATCAGCTGACCTTTATCCAGCCCTGAGCTCAGGTATGGCAGATCTAGCTATTTCTGAGGTAGAATTTTAACAATCAGGGGAAAGAGTTTATTATATACATTCGCTGAATGCTAGAGACACCAGCTTTGATAGCTTTGTATATATCTGTGAGTGTGCTTGTGTGCGTACACACACACACACATACATATTTTCCTTACATATGTATGTAATTAAATGCAAGTGTTTCTGGTGTTTTTAATTTACAAAAATGTAAAAGAACTTATATTGCATTACATATGTGTGAAAAGTGATACTTTTTCTCAAAGCTAATTATCCAATTTGCAGAGCAAACACAAAACGGTAATATAAGCTCACTGGGAAGACAGATCAGCTAAACTGACAATGTTGCCCCTAGATTTCCTTGAGAAAGTATTAAAAGAACCACACAGCCCCTTGGGCCTCCATCAACAAATGCAAATTGAAATGTGGTCTGCAGAAGCAAAAGAAAATATTGGCAGCAAAATATAGTGAAGGGTCAGTTCATTGTTTAAATGTCTATGTCAATAGAAAGATTTTTGCACACATCAGGAGAGATGGGTATTCTTTGGAAAAGGCACTCCACAAAGGAAGCACCACCATGAAAGATGCCTTCCTCTTTTAACCACTCACCTGGCCCCATTTGATGAGATTCCAGATGAAGATCTTAAGATATGAGAGAAAACACTTCTGCGTAAATATACATGTAGTATATTCTGTCTCGTGGTTTGATAATAAAACCATAAATTCTTAGTTAAATTTAATATAAATATTTGCAGAAAGAAGGTGATTGATTATCATATCATTCCCCTACTGCTGGATCAGCAGGTTATTTCTAATGATAGCAAGAAAAGATGGAGATAAATAATCCCAAAAGTGCTTTTTTCAAACACTATGTCAAGAACGAAACTTTGGCAGCTACATGCTCTTTGTTTCCACTTGCCATTAGAGTAAGGGAGGTGGGGGTGTGTGATGCTTTAGAATGGGTTAGATGGAGAAACGAAACCTCTACGATTCCGCTGAATACCGTGAGAGCCTAAAACCTTTCCAAGGACACTGTAGCAGGTGTGGAGAGGAAGCAGATGGTTCCCATAACAAAGTGAAATTGTTTACATGGACTACATGAGAGGGTGGGGGTTTGACCAAAGAAATTATTGTTTAATTCTATGAACTGGTGTCTGGGAACCACAGAGTTAGTTTTGCTTCGACATGCCATGTATTCAATAAACAGTAAGATTTTTTGAAAGGGAATGAACCTGAAGTTTTATTTGGATTCTCAGACTGGATGTTGACACACAACTGGACTTTCTTGGGGGGGGGGTTTTCCTTCAAAAACATTTTGTTTCTCATCCAAGAAGCTTCTTCAGAACTGATCACTGATCACAGAACTGAAGAAGCTTCTTGGATGAGAAGCGAAACATTTTCAAAGAAAAAAAAAGTATGTCCAGTTGCCTTTTTGAAAAAGCAACCTTGGGACAACCATGACTGATTCAACCATGATTGAAAATCTCCATAGACAAAGGTAATGATTATGTTTTGCTAAATAAGAAGCAGAAACAATGCTATGGGCATTGCATGGGGAGAAATTTCAAAGAAGAGTGGGCAGGGAGCCCTGGGCACAGTACATTTATTTTATTTTTGATCTTCTGTGCAGAAAATAGTATTGCTAGGGCTCTGGGTCTTCGGCTTATTTTTGTCCCTTCTACAGTTCCAGGAAGATCTAAGAAAAGGAGCAAAGAGATTTAACATAATGTTCCTGATAAAGCACAAGAGTGGCAAACTTAGTAAACTGGATTTGCTAACATGGCCAAAAAAGGAACTATAGCTGATTGGAAGACAAACAAAAGTGGTGGAAGATTTGTTGCTTGCAGGAAAGATGTGGATGAGATGGTCTAAGAAAGAGAATGACCAGATTATAGTGTACATTTTCATATTGGGGAGAAATCTCATTTATAGGTATAATAATGTTTGATAAAAAGTTGTTAAGAGTTTTCAAGGACAATGCAGTGAATGAGAATACATCTAAAAGAGAGTAAATGAAGCACATTCTGGTAAGTTTTGGAATAATTCCAGGTAGTATTTAAAACTAAAATAGCTTCCTGATATGTCCAGAGAAGAGAGCATAACTAAGGTAAAATGTATGGTTTTCCCTGCAGCATCAATAGGAGTGTTTAACAAAGAGCCCATCAAATGGCTGCTTTATAAGTCAGGCCATAATAAAAGTGATGAAAATTACAGTAAAAATTGATGAAATGACAAAGGGGAAGATTTATACCAAATTCTTTATAGCCTTAAATAATTGATGACTGCCAACAAACTGATCAAATGCAGTTAATAGGCATGCTAAATGTCTTCCGTTTCAGCCTTCCTTAAACAGGCAATTTCCAGACATGTTTTATCACAATTCCTATTGTTACTAGTCATCATTGGGCATTGGCTGGGAATAATGCAAATATAATTGAACTCAACTGAAATGCACCAGGTTTGGGAAGGATACTAGATTCCAGCCTGTCCTGTTCCCAGATTCCCTGTATGTTGATGAATCACTCCTTTTGGCATATCAACAGAATGGTGAGAAAAAAAAACACTAAACTGGAAAAGAAAAAACTAGTCTGAAGACAAAAACAGCATTTCTGGCATCATCGCCGATTTCCATCATTTTAGAGGTACAAAAATGTCCAGACATGGCAATAACCTATAAATTCATGACAGGTGAATGATAGCTCCCAAAACACAACTTCACATTCAAGACCTAGTCAGAACCACCTCAACAGCAGAGCCAACATTATCTACCACTGCTAAATATATTCAAACATACTTATAGTCACACTGCCTAGAAGCCACTTCTGCTCTTCACAACCATTGTTTTGGAGCAGAACTCACAAAGGAAGTAAAGAAAAGCTCACACATCACAACAGTGATAGACAGATTGCCCACAAAGGCAGACATAACTTCCATGGTATAAGATTTCAGGGGGGAAAAGGAAAGATATTACATGTAGGTGGTATAAAGCAACCCCACTTTCCTTGCATTGAGGGGTGGGAGGGATTAGGGGGTAAGGGAGAGAGTTTGGGGGTTGTTCCAAAAAGCCCTTTTCTTCTCCTAAACATGATTGGGGCTGTTTTGACAATTTCCAAATTGATTTGGACATCAGAATATTACAAGCACAGATTTGTTTGCATGTAAGTCTAGGACTCCAGATCGTCTCCACCCAATCAGTATTGGCTCTTTATAACCATTCACTGAATACAAAGAACTCTCAGCCAGTCAGTGCTGATTGACTGGCCAGGAACTGAATGCCTCATCTTTCACCTTCTCATAAAAAATAAAAAGAGAATAAATTGCTACCATTTCCCTGTGGCAAACCTTAGCCTTCAAAGCTCCTAATATTAGTGTGATGAGAATTCTGTAGATCAGCTCCTTTATCTAATCAGAACAGCACATTCTTAGGAACTGAGATATGATTTGAACTGAGATTCCACTCTAGCGAGATCACAGCCTACCCCTTAATGCGTAAGGCGATTTATATATCACCCTTCCTGAATCAGAATCTCCTGCCTTTAAATGGTTTCCAGGGTGGAAACAGATGCATCAGAGGAGAGCTCCATTTGTATTCCTTGCATGTTGGGAAGCATCTCTTCCCAACAGAATCTCAAGAACTGCCTAGCTTTCTTAGGCATATTTCGGGGCTCTATTAGAATGCAGTGGGAAATGCCTATTATTAAAAAAAGTAAGGATGTAAATCATGGTGCTAACATTTGGAATTTAAAAAGAGTAGGGTGGAGAGAGAAAATGACAGAAAGTTCTGATGAGCATATGTGTAAACATTAGTAATACATAAAATGGAAACAGGCTCTGTCAGTAGTTAAGCTATATTAGAAAACTGGCTATAACTTAACAAAGACAATCCTGGATGCTACAGCGCAGAAGGGTAAATGGCTTCTAATACTCAGATAACAGGGACAATAAAAACCTTACATTTATACCCTACTGTGAGATTGTAACAGGTTCTGTTCAAAGTCATTTTTCAATCTTCCAAGGCTAATGTCCATGTTGATTTCCTTACTGGAGTTATTGAGCATTGCTTCTTATTGCAATTTTTGCTTCTCCAGTCCCTGCTGAGCTAATTTACAAAACTGTTCACCACAAATATAGATCTTGTTAAAAAAAAAACAAAAGAAAAAAACCCATCACAATGTTTTGCACTGCACAATCAGAAAAGTAGGGTATTTGTAGTTGGACTTGAAGAGTGATGCAGTGATACATCTGTCACCTTTTCTACTAAAAGAAACCTATTATATGCTGAATGGACAGAGCTTGAAATCAAGGTCAAAATCAAAGACATCCAATTTTATCTATTTGAAATGTTCAGTAATCAGAATGGGTCAGAATTTTAACTGGTAAAATTTCAACTTAATGGACAAAACCTCAATTTCTCAATGTAATACTCAGGATCCGCTAAATAGGAATCAAGTTGAAATGAAAAATATGTTTTGTTCTGTTCGCAAGGCAGACATGAAGACGAGGCAGTTGGTACAAAAGATGTTCTTTATTGAAGACATTTACTGAACAGAAGCATGGAGAAGATTGAACAGAACTCTAACAGAATCAGGCAACAAGCCCTTTTATACTCCCCTGCAAGGGGAGGCACAACCAATGAATGCAGGCTATTCTCCCACCTCGCGCATGCGCACGAGGCTGGAGACAGCCTGTCTGGGTCCCAGGCAGACATGTGGTCTGCCCGGGTCTCTACAACCGGTCCCGGGCAAACACGTGGTCTGCCCGGGTCTCTGCAGTTGTCCTGCAGGTTTCCTGAGCCTTGCTGATTGACTCAGCAAGGCCCAGGACAGAACACCCCTCCCCCCTTGGCTTGGACAATGCCATCCCTGCCAATAACCAGAACCATGTTACATTTAGTCCAAATGGCAGCCTGGCTGTTCCCCGTACCCTGAGTAACCTGGTCCCAGTGGGATTCAAGGTCAATCCACGTTCTTTCACCCTTAGATAACATGGTCCTCGAAGGATCTCACATACTCCTGCAAATATTTAGGCGGGGCCTTAAATACGCCCAGATCTCCGTGGATCCATAGTAGGGATGAGTGTGATGACATTTGGAGGAAGTGAATTGGGTGCCTGGAGTGTTTGCTAGGTGTTACAATAGGCATAGGTGCCTGGAGTGCCTGCTTCCATGTTACGCAAACACCCCAGGCCTTTTTTTTTCCCCAGACAACTCAGGGGTTCCCCCTGACAGCTGACTGGCTGGATCCACTAGACCCAACACCAGAGTTCCTTGGAGGGGTTGAGTTCCCCCAGTCCCTTGGCGGGGTGGATTTCCCTGGAATTCCCTGGGACTACTCTTGGGAGCATTGTCCCTCGAGCCCAAGACCAGCAGCAGGAGTACCCTGAGTGGCCCATGTACGGGGATTTTGCCCGTCAGGAGCCATCCATGGCAAGACCCCCCCATCTGGCACTGTCCCTAGCCAGGGACCTCTACCAGAGTCAGGAGCCTTCCGTGGCAAGACCCCCATCTGGAGCATTGGAAGAGGCGCCCTCGTTGAGAGACTGTGACCCCCAATCATAATTGGGGTCCCCCTCCCCCCCGAGAGTGGAGCCAGGGGAGGAACCGTGCCCTGGAAGCCGCCAGCATAACTGGTGGATGTGGCATCGAAATGAGCCACAAGATGGAAAAGGACTTGGATTCCTCCCATTGAATGAACGCACTCTGAATAGAATGTGTCACAATCGCTTTCACATCCTGAACATAAGGGCATGAGGAGAAGGTACAAATGTGCAGAATTTTCCTTCATAAGGATTCCAGGCATGGTTTATCCTCTGTAGCCTCAGCAATTGTAGGTACACAATACTACAGTCTAAGTTGGAAGCATACATTTTGCAATGGTGAAACCCTTGTTTTCCCCATGACTTCACTGATGTGACTATTCACAGCGACTAACACATGTACAGAAGAAACATTCTCTGTGGTACAATAAGGAGATGGTTTTCCTTCACAGTGGCATGATACATACAACCAAGTGTTAAGGTAACCCCTTTATTGATGAAACCACTTGGAGTCCCCAAGGTGCCTGCAGCCGTGACACCTGTGAAAAGCCACCCGGTCTGGGTGAAGCCTGTCCAGCTTGGTAATGCGTCTGCAACCCCAGAGGAATTCAGCTGGGCTCTTCCTCTAGCTGTGCAAGGTGTGGTGCGGTGTGCAATTAGAAAATCAGCTAACCTGTGATGCCAGGGTCCTTGAGTGATTCTCTTGCATGTGTCTTTCATGGTGCGCACCATGCATTCAGCCTGACCGTTGGTGGCAGGATGAAAAGGAGCAGATGTGGCATGCCGGATCATGTTGGCTTGGAGAAATGCCTGAAACTCAGAAGAGAAACTCAGAAGACCATTGTCTGAAACTAAAACATCAGGAAGGCCATGGGAAGCGAAGATTCCTCTGAGCACCTGGATGGTCCTGGCAGTAGTAGTGGAGGACACAGGAACGACCTCTAGCCACTTGGAATGACTATCCACAAGGAGGAGGAAGAATTGCCTCTGAAAGGGCCCAGCATAATCTATATGGACATGTGACCATGGAGTGAGTGTCTCCTCCCACCTATGTACAGGGCCTGGGGCATTTCTGGCCATGATTGCTGGCACACTTGACATCCCTGAACCTGGGCCTCAATGTCCTTATCGAGGCCAGGCCACCAAAGATGGCTGCGCGCAAGCGCCTTCATCCTTACTATTCCCGGATGTCCCTCATGAAGAGAGAGCAAGACTCTAGTCCTCAATGAGGCCGGGATGACTACTCGATTGCCCCACAGGATGCACCCCTTGAATGTGGACAATTCATGCTTCCTGCGCCAGAAGCTCTGGAAATCAGTACCAGGACACATGTCAGGCCATCCTGACAACACACATGTCAGCACACGTGCAAGCGTGTGATCAGTGGCAGTTTCTGCAGCCACATCCCTAGCATTGAGGGGAGATTCTGGTAAGTCCTGAATAGACAGAATATGCACAGCAGGAGCAGGGTCTGCCTCTATTTGTTTAAGAGGTAACCTACTCAGGCCAGCAGCGTGGCCCATCTCAGTGCCTGGTTTGTGAACCAGGGTGTAATCATAAGCTGCTAAGAAAATAGACCATCTCAGCATTCTAGGAGATATAATGTGTGGGGGTTGTTTGTGGGTAGTAACAACCCCAGCAAAGGCTTGTGTGTGGGGATTGTTTGTTAGTAGTAACAACCCCAGCAAAGGCTTGTGGTCAGTATAGGCCGTGGAATGGTGGCCATCGCATTCCTTACGCTGAACTCTTAGCGTGGCCTTCCCCTGCACACTGACTCTTGAAACCTGAGAGTCAGGGAGGAAAAGCTTGGAGGGCCTGAGCTGGACTTGTGAGCCACTCCTGGAACAACCCATATTAAGGGTGTCAGTAACAATCATAGGATGAGCGGACCTTGTGTCCAGCTCCATGGCCAGGGGAACTCCCTGCAATGTAACAACCATACACAGTAGTGTCTTAAGGGGCCTGTGAGTCCCTGTTTTAAACACCCCCCTACAGGACGTGCAAAAACCCACCCTGTTTTGGCTGGGGACCTTGGTACCTTTCAGAGGCAACACATTAGGGGGCCTGTGTATCTGGCGACCCAAGCAGGCTGATGTGATGTGGCCTTGCCTGCCACCTGCCCGGCAACAGCAGAAGGAGAACGGCAGTCGGCTCTCCTGTGGTGACCCCCACAGCCGAAACACCGCCAGGATGCAGGTGTCTGTCCTCTGTGCTCTTGCAGTCTTCTCGCCACCAACGGTTGAAGTCTGTCCTCGGATTCTTCTACGGAGGCCTCTCGCACGACTTCTTGATGGACAGGGACTGCTGCTGGAGGGTTCTGGGTCGCGAAGTGTTGGACTCGACAAGACGGCCCCGCTTGGACATCTTCTTTCTCGATGGCCTCGTCCACGTCTCTCGCCGCAAGGAAGGAGGAAGGGATGGGAAGGAATCCCATGAAGCCAAGCCCACCTCCAGCGTCTTTGTACTGGCAGGCGGCTGCTTCCCCTGGATGCCGCGCTTCTCGGAGAAGGGGTCCCATGAAGCCAAAAGCCCACCTCCAGCGTATTCATACTGGCAGGTGGTTGCTTCTCCTGGATAACAGAATCAGGCAACAAGCCCTTTTATACTCCCCTGCAAGGGGAGGCTCAACCAATGAATGCAGGCATGCGCACGAGGCTGGAGACAGCCTGTCTGGGTCCCGGACAGACATGTGGTCTGCCCGGGTCTCTACAACCGGTCCCAGGCAAACATGTGGTCTGCCCGGGTCTCTGCAGTTGTCCTGCAGGTTTCCTGAGCCTTGCTGATTGACTCAGCAAGGCCCAGGACACAACATGTTTCTTGCTTCCAAAGTCCATTAAACCAGGGTCTGATAAACTGAGGTTTCACCATATTGGTTTCAGGAGTCTGGAGAACTGGGCACTCTAGTTAGTACTTTATTTATTTGCATACGATATATTTAAAGAAAAGAGGGGACTTTAATCATAGGCTCATGGCAAGTATTTTGATTTTTTTATACCCTTTCCCTGAGGTATTCAAGAGTGAAGGATAGCTACCAACTAACTTTAGGAAAGTAGTTGAGTCCACCCTTAGAAATTGACATCTTCCGACCAGTAGACACTCACCAAAAAGGTGGACTGGTATGTGATGGAGCCTGTCTTTGAGGCAGAAAGGTGATGATAGGAGAGCATCTGGCTAAATACTTGAACTTGATTTCTGGTGCCAGAGAGAAACTGTCTTTAACAGAATCTAGAAGCTGTCAGCTATTCCAACTGTAGGGAGTACCCAGTATTGGTATAGCTTATTGTGCATCATTTATTATTTTATTTTTAAAAAGTTTGCAGATTATCCCTTTGTCTGTCTGTCTTTCTGTCTGTCTGTCTGTCTGTCTGTCTGTCTGTCTGTCTGTCTATCTATCTATCTATCACCTAATTTTCCAGGAACAGAGAAAGCTCTTTTTATAAACTCAAATGATTTATTTATTTTAACTATAAGGCTGCTTAACTCAAAATGACCCTGAGTGGCATATAAATTAAAAACACAACCCAACAATAAGTCAATTAAACAAACAGGAGGACTATAAACTATAAACAGGAGGAACTGATAATCTTAAGTATATCTAATAATTTAATAAATTAATATAATAACGCTACAATAGACAATGTAATATAAGATGGAGACTTATATTTAAGCTCTGGGACTTTAAACAGACAGACAAACAGACAAGCATTTGCCACACTATACCCCAGACTTAACAACTGTTGATAAGAAAGACAAAAAAACCCATGGATTTTGCAATACTGGAGACAGTAGAATAGAACAGAAAGAAATGGAGAAAATCACAAAATACAAAGATCTGCAAATAGAAGTAGAACAACTGTGACAAAAGAAAGCAAAGAGAATGCCAATAATAATAAGCAGCTTGGGTGCAATTCCAAAACAACTAGAGCATTACTTGAATACTATGGACATTGTCAAAATCATCATTAGTCAGTTGCAAAAGGCAGCTCTGCTTGGAACAGTTTAGAGCAGGGGTGTCAAACTCGCAAAGTCACGTGACATGTCGCAATGTATCACAACTTTTTTTCCCATTGCTGGCAATGGGGTGGGCACGGTTTCGCTGTGACGCATCTGGTCCGTGGGCCAGCAGTTTGACACCTCTGGTTTAGAGCCTGCAAGGATGCCTTCAACACCATCAAACAACATTTGCCTGTCCCAAGTCCTTGGGAAGCAGTTGATAGGCAGACAAAAATGCCACATCCAGCCTAAACATCTGGCTGACTGAGCAACAACCATAATAAGCCCATTCATGCAGACATGCATCCATTGTTTCCAGAGCAGAATCTGGGAGGAAAAAACAGGTTTTTAAGGTTTGTTGAAGGGCAGCAGGTTCAGAGATGTTTGAATCTCCAGAGGATGCTATTCCAAAGGACAAGTACTATGACAGAGGAGAAATGTCTTCTAGGCATGGCATTCCTTAATAGAAGTGAACCAGAGTATGACCATTCTGTTAGATATTGTATGATACAGAAACAATAAGGGAGGCAATTTCTAAGATAGACAGGCCTTATGATATGTAAGGGGTATGGATGAGAACCAGCCCCTTGAATTTTAGTGACTATCAATGAGCTGGTACAACAGAGGCATTATTTGGGCAAATTGAGGCTCTGGAAGGGTGGGAGAGCCTTCTGAATGGGAGTTTAGGAGAAGGAGGGAAAGACTGAAGCTGAACATCTTATCACAAAAGCATATTTACTCTGAAAACATCTAACCCTGCAATTACTTATAGGGAAAATTCCATAGCTGCCAGAGGTGTCGATAAGAACTTGTCCCCTAATATTAATAAGTGGAGGCACAGAAGATTGTTTTATGACCAACCTCTCCATTACAAACACTGGTTCTGCTACAGATACCTCTTTAAAGAGCAGTGCTTTTTTTGTAAAAAAAAAAAAAAAAAAGGGTGCCGGAACTCACACACGTCATACAACCCGCCTTGCCTACCCTACAAGGTTCCATCCAAAAAAGGTGCCGGAACTCCGTTCTGGGCGTTCTATGACAAAAAAAGCCCTGTTAAAGAGTAAGCACTTTTTCAATGTTGCATGGTTTTCTAAGCCATAGCTACAGATGTGATAATATGTCAATAGAATGGTTTTGGCTTTTTGGCCATGAATTATAACCAGGTGCTGTTTTTGTTTGTTTTGTTTTGTGGGGAATGTTTGGAAAGTTTCTGCTGGAAGAAATTAAAGCTGTTGAGCCCACTGAGCTGGAAAGCAGCTCTGGATAGATGACAAGTTTTGAATGGCAAAGCTAAGAAATTACAAAAGAAAACCTTAAAAAGTTGGCATTTAAAATTCTCATGGAAAGAATTGGTAAGAAGGAAGAGTAATATAGGGAGGATAAAAATAAGAAAGAGAAGTAGCGAGGAATGAAAATTAAATGTAATAAAACATTTAGTATGTAGGTATTTCCAACAGAAATTTCAAAAATATTTTAAAGTGGAACATTTGTACCTTAAAATGTTCCAGCCTTTAAACTTCTATTTTGAATATTCCAGCATATTTGTTTTGAGAATATTGTTTGGAGCATAAAAAGAAGCTTCAAGAAGTGTCTTTCTACATCTTCTGCTTTTTTGATTTATAACCCACTTTTTCTCCAAATATACATAGCAGCTAATATGAGAAATTTATTTAACTCCCACAGCAACAACATCTTGTAACTCAGATTGGGTTGGGTAAAATAATTGACCCAGAGTGACCCAGTGAGTCACTGAGGGGAAATTTGAACCTGGATTGCCCACTGTTAGTCCAAACATTGTATTTCATGAACTTTCATCTCTGTTCTGAATGCTGGACTGTTTTTTGTGACTTATGATTGGCTGCTTTTTTTCCCAAGACTTTTCCAGACAAGCAAATAAAACAACAGGGACAGTCATGGTTCTGACCGGATGGGGTGATTGGTGATAGGATGGGTTAAATGATGTGTTTTGGGATCTTAAGCACTTAAGAAGACACATGGATTGACTAAAAAAGATTACTTACAGCTTATGTGGGTGGATGGATGAGTTCCAAGAGTATTATGTGTTGCTAACACTGCTGAGGTTGTGTTAATATGAAGCCCAGTAATTCACTCTTGGCTTGGTTAGTTTGTTGAACTTTTGTGTGCATGTTACTCTTGTATTTACTTGTGATATTAGGGTTATTCGTGGAATTAAAAAGCATTAGTAGGCTTTCTTACCCCCTGCCTATACCACACAGAATGAAAAAAATAGCATACTGTACACGGGTTTCCAAAAAGCAAAAAAAAAAAAGAGCACTACAGAAAATTGGCCAAAGTTACACTTTTGAAATTGTAAGAAAAGCTTATAGGAAAATGTATTCATTGAAAGGAATGTTAAAGGAAATGTTCTTTGTCCTATAATTGGTGGGTTGATTAATCCAAATAATTAAAAAAGAAAAACTTGAAAAGATTGCAATCTGTTCTTACTCTTTGTAGAGAGACACCTTTTATGATAAGACACTAATCTAAATACATGTTTCAGTTGGTTAGAATAAATCTATGTCCCCATCATTTCCTATGGGGATTTAGTTTAATATTTTCAAAGTTATGTAAAACGTATGCTTGTGGCTATTTTTGCTGCAATTTGGGTGGTAGATAGCATTCAGCTGGTCTTGTATTCCCTTTGTTTCCTACATCTGAAACAACTGAAATTCTTTGAATTTTATTCTGACAAATGGTAGCCAGTGGGAACAGTTTGAGTGGGATTGTTTTCTTCCAAACTTGTAACAAAACATATTTTCTACTTGAATAACTCAGCATTAATCATCTATTGACAGTCAATAACCACTAGGATTTTTACATTGGAAAAAACATCCTCACTGATAACTAGTGCAAGGGCTTGTTTCGTGCTATATTTTATTGGAAAAATGAAATTTGTATCTTACAGTTTCCAAAAATCAGTGTCTACCTGATATGACTTATAAAGATTTATTATACTTGGAAGCATATATTTAAAATGTTACTGTTAATTCTATTGTTTCTTATGATTTATTTATATAACCTTATATTATCAGGGCAAGGATCATAAGATTCATAGTTATGATGTCTACTAGCAAAATATATTACCTGCATCACTTTCCTCAAGGAAAATAGGTTCATTTCTTGTACTTTCTGATCTATCTTCCTTCTTCCTATCTTCCTTCTTCCTTCTTCTTTTGTTTCCAGGTTACTTGCATGAAGAATAGAGGATGATTTCAAAGCCTTTTTATCCACTTTTTAAAAGTATAATTTTATTAAGAGTTTTATTACAACAGTAAAAACTAATACAACCTAAATTAAGACAATGAGAATAGAAAGAATTAAAAATACAGGAACAAAGAAAAAGAAAGAGGGAAAAGAAAAGAAACATATAAAGTGACTTCCAACTTCTTTCTCTCAACAAGTATCAACAAATTTAATAACTCTCCACTGCCTATAAGGTTACAAATAGATATTCTTCATCCCATCCCTTATCTATTAGCAAAATCAACATTTCAATTCTGATGTCAGCAAAATGTTCATAAAGGATTGCAATAACTTTGCAAAAAATGTCTTAATTTAACCTTTATATTCCTTTCATTTACCTCTGACAGTCTTAGACTTTAATCCAATCAACTGTTTTAGGAATTGTATTTTTCTTCAATTTTTCAGACATATTTAGTGACAGCGTTGATATTGTAATCAACAATTTTGGGGTCAATTCTTCAAATATCTCCTTTAATGTTTTCAATGGTATAACATTTTGTGCCATTTTGTAAATCTCAGTATTAGCTGACATCAAGAGCCGGCTTGTACTGAATTTTTCCTTCTGCTTAAGCCTTACATTTTGTAAAATTGTTTTTGTCAATACAATTTATAATTCTCAGTCTAACATATATTACTGCTTTGAGTATGGTACTCAGTGCTGAATAATCTTCCATGCATATTTTAGGCTAATAATTAGTGGTCTTGGGAAACTACTTTGCAAATATTTAAAATTTGGGCCTTGGTTTTGCACTCAGTATTTGCCTCAGGGGAAGAAACTGTGGTTTTTATATATCCTTATTTTCATATAAATCTGTTTCTTTGTATTGGCTTTTATTTATATTTTGCTCTGATATGGAAACTGAGTTCAGTATATATAAACAGTTGTTGGGAGGGAAATATATTTACATTTGGAATTCCATTTTCAAACCTTGCGTGTATAACTGCTAATGTATTTACTTTTTTACAACTTTTATTTTGTCGTTCCTTGTAATTGAGTGTGCTTGAATAAAGGTGGTTTATTGGCTTACATTTTAAGTAAAGTAAGTAAAAAAGCTACTAAAGTCTTTACCTGCCTCAGGCCATCTGCTGTTGTTGAGAGGGAAGCAAGAGAACAATTGCCAAATCAGGTACAAAAGCGTGTAAGCTGGTGTGCTCGGAATCTTTAAAATAAAAATTGAAAAGTAGGCATGATCCATCCATATTTTCACATTCTAGGATGCTTCATACTCATATTAAATCAGTGGGCCTGAAGGGACTAAGGGTTGCCAAAATGTGGCTGAATGCTTGCAAAGATAGAGTCAGCTTAAATCTCAACTTACTTGAAATTCAGTTTGGATCCCAATATATATACATTTATAAGATGATGTAAGCCAGGAAGTATGCTCCTTCAATTGTTTCTACAGATAAACCTGCATTCTAATCTCTTAGGCCTCTTTATAGGAAGAAAAATAATAGGACGAGGACTGCACATACAGGGAGACCCAGGGAAGGAGGACGTGGGTATGTGCATGTGAGAACAGAGTGGCCCATAGAAGGAGGGCATGTCATGGTGTGAAGAAAAGCTGGGGGGGGGAGATTTGTAACCTTCCCTGCTGGCTTCCCCATTGACTTTGCTTGTGAGAACCTGGCAAGAAAGGTCACAAATGATGATCATATGTCAATGGAATGCTGCAACCATCATAATTGTGAGCTGGTTGCTAAACTTATGAATCGCAGTCACATAACTATTGGGTTGAATGGCCAGAACTTTGAAGACTGGTTTTAAGTAACCCTTGTTCAGCACCATTGCAACTTCAAATAGCCACTGAATGAATGACTTGGTAAGCAAAATCTATTGTAACAGTTACCACAGCAACAAATGAAAATTGAACATTCCACTTCTTATATTATTGTAGGTATACTGAAAGATATCCCATAGTGTACTAAATAAAATACAATATAGGTAATATCATCAGTACTAGTAGGGAATGGGGTTTGTTCTCATTTTCTCTCAAGGATAACACTGTCATACATCAAAAACATTTTAGAAACTACCAGTAGAAACTATTATAACCACATGGTATCAGTGTAGCTCTGAACAATTAACCAGTGGAACAACCTGCCTCCAGAAGCGGTGAATGCTCCAAAACTGGAAGTTTTTAAGAAGAGACTGGACAGCCATTTGTCCGAAATGGTATAGGGTTTCCTGCCTGAGCAGGGGGTTGGACTAGATGACCTCCAAGGTCCCTTCCAACTTTATTATTATTATTATTATAAATGAACTAAATATCCTAAGTAAACCAAAAGAACCAGTAACCCCAGAAAACAAAACAGGAGTCATCTACAACATGCAGCATAAGGACTGCAACAGTCAGTAAGTAATACAAACGGGCAAAAAAACAGCAGATTGCTTCCATAACACCAACTAGCAGTCAGAAGACATGATGAAAATTTCACAATACAGGGACAGATTCAACCATAGTTTCAATTGATAAGCAATAGCCATTCTAGACCAAGCCAAGTCCAAAAAGGCTAGAGAATTCCTTCAACACTCTCTTTACAATGTAATTTTCAACACAGCTGAAAAGTCAGCAGACTTTGGCCATGTAGTTTGCAACTCAAAAGCTGTCCACAAAGATGGCTATTTTAGATTTATGAATAAAAAACAAATAATTAAAACTTTGCTTGCAAAAAATGGAATTGCATGAGAATTCACATGTTAGAAGTGTGGCACAAAAAGTATTACATCTGAAAAATGTGCACAAACATGCATAAACAGGGGAGCCCAACTTAACCTGAAATATATCAAGAAAGACCAGGGCAATAAATATTTACATGTTCTTACTGTTAGAGTAAATGAACTATGAAGGCAGTAAGGTAGCACTAAGGAGATTAAACTAGAATAACTAATGAAAGTATTTCGTGAGGCTCTTTGACAGATGAAGACATATAGCATATCTAGTTGCTGGAATATTATTTATACAATTAACCTACAATGTATGACAAAATGGTAACGCATTGTTAAATGTATTCACTGATGTAGCTTGTGAAGAGAGCTAAACTTTAGCATCTGTGAGTAAAAACCACAATGACAGATTTTTTAAAATAGTTTTTATTAGTCCATTTTCAAACAAAAATACTGTAAAATGAAATAAAAATGAACAATTTACCACACACAAATAAGCAACGTTAAGAAAAACATTATTCAAAAAAAAAATACATTAAAAAGTCAAATTGTGATGGAATGTACCAGTCTGGATTCCCAGGAAGGAGGGGCTGCACACACGACTGCTGCTCATGCAAATGGAGTGTACACACACACACACGCTCGCCCACTGCTTGTAGAAGTGGGGATGTGCATGTGTGCGTGCACACTCACCTGCTACTTCCACAGCCAGGTTCTGAAGGCTTAAGGCTTGGTAGTGGTCCACAGTCTGGGGATGGGGACCCCTGCTCTAGAAGACGCAAGTACATAACAGTAACATTTGTGAGATGACACTGTTCCTTACCTGTTGTTGTTTTGGCATATAATGTTTTGGCATTATATCTGTTGTTGTTTTGGCTCTGGATGTCAATGAATGCAGATTAGAATTATGTAACTATCAAGAGAAACATATATAACACAATGTATTAATTAAAAGGAGGAAGATGTTGAATCCTATCCTGATGAATCTGGTAATCATCTATCTATAATCATGCCAGACAAATCTTATTGCATTCTTTGACAAAATTAGTGGACCAGAGGAATGCTGTGGATATAATTTACTTGGACTTCAGTAAGGCATTTGATAAAGTAGATCACAACCTACTACTTGACAAGATAGAAAAATATGGGTTAGACAGCATCACCACCAGATGGCTTCGTAGCTGGCTGACTGGCCGTACTCAGCATGTGGTCCTCAATGGAACTGCATCTACATGGAGGGAAGTGTGTAGTGGGGTGCCCCAGGGCTCTGTTCTGGACCCAGTGCTCTTCAACATCTTCATCAACGATTTGGATGAGGAGATAGATGGAGAACTATCAAATTTGCAGATGACACCAAGCTGGCAGGAATAGCCAACACTCCAGAAGATAGGCTTAAAATACAGAAGGATCTTGACAGACTTGAACATTGGGCGCTATCTAACAAAATGAAATTCAATGGTGAAAAAAGTAAGGTTCTACATTTAGGCAAGAAAAACCAAATACACAGGTATAGTATAGGTGGTAACTTGCTCAATAGTAGCAACTGTGAAAGGGATCTTGGAGTCCTAGTGGACAATCACTTAAATATGAGCCAGCAGTGTGCTGCAGCTGCCAAAAAAGCCAACACAGTGCTAGGCTGCATTAACAGAGGGATAGAATCAAGATCACGTGAAGTGTTAATACCACTTTACAATGGCTTGGTAAGGCCACACTTGGAATACTGCATCCAGTTTTGGTCACCACGATGTAAAAAAGATGTTGAGACTCTAGAATGAGTACAGAGAAGAGCAGCAAAGATAATCAGGGGATTGGAGGCTAAAATATATAAGGAACAGTTGCTGGAATTGGGTATGTCTAGTTTAATGAAGAGAAGGACGAGGGGTGACATGATAGCAGTGTTCCAATATCTAAGGGGTTGCCACAAAGAAGAGGGAGTCAAGCTATTCTCCAAAGCACCTGAAGGCATGACAAGAAGCAAAGGATGGAAACTAACCAAAGAGAGAAGCAACCTAGAAGTAAGGAAAAATTTCCTGACAATTAGAACAATTAATCAGTGGACCAACCTGCCTCCAGAAACTGTGAATGCTCCAATACTGGAAGTTATTGGTCTGAAATGGTATAGGGTTTCCTGCCTGAGCAGGGGGTTGGACTAGATTATTTTTATTATTTTTATTATTTTTATTATTTTTATTATTTTTATTATTATTATTATTATTATTATTATTATTATTATTATTATTATTATTATTATTATTATTATTATTATTATTATTATTATTATTATTATTATTATTATTATTGTTATTGTTGTTGTTGTTGTTGTTGTTGTTGTTGTTGTTGTTGCTGCTGCTGCTGCTGCTGCTGCTGCTGCTGCTGCTGCTGCTGCTGCTGCTGCTGCTGCTGCTGCTGCTGCTGCTGCTGCTGCTGCTGCTGCTGCTGCTGCTGCTGCTGCTGCTGTTATACCTTCCTCTTATTGAAACTGAAAATTAATGGAATTAGCTTCACTGAATCTATTAACATTTTCTGAAATGGGCAGAAAAACAGAATTGCTTGTTACCATCATCATCATACTAATGGTATTCTATTCCATTTTATCAGGATAGCTATTTGGATCTTATGAGGATGAATTGAAATTCTCCAAGATAATTTTCTAGAAGTAATCCAAAAAGCTGAGAAAGAGCCAACATATTATGGTGTCTTCTATTCCTAAATCACAGAACTGGTCTAGAAGATTAATAGAATGAAAAGTCATGAGAAATGAAGGACAACCAGAAGTCGTATTACCCTAATATTTCTCCCATTCTATTAGAACAGTTTTTTTTCAAGTAAGTGCCCTCTGAATATCTAGAATTTCCAGAATTCTTAGCCAACCATTATTGTTGCAACTTTCAAGATTTTATATTTACTTTAGATTAGCATTAAATATATCTTCTTGAAATGTATATGATTCCTGCTACAATGGTATTGTCAGCTATGTGGGGCCTGGCTAACTTTGACCTGGTCCTTGCCAAGCAATGAATTTGTTCAGGCTATCTCTGCTTATTCCTTGTGCCTAATGAAATTAAAGATGTTTACAAAACTCTTCCAATACAAACACTGATATTTTAGAAATCTCTATTTCTGTTCCCAAATCACATTAATGCATCCATCGTACACAAATCTTCTATTTATGATTTTCACATATTACTCAGATTGCTGGGCTATAATTGTTGGGTTTATACTACTAAGGTGCACCAGGATATATACAAGCTCATTAAGATTTATTTTAAAAAGAATTGTGAATGCACCAGAGTACACAGAAATTCAGAGAAGAGGAACAAGTGGCAAAAAGGGCATCATAATACAAGCTCCATTCCTTATGTGCATTTTTGTGATATCATCAAATCCATGACTTCGAAAATACCTATTATCATGAATTTGGCATTGCGATGACTAGCAGCAAAACCTATGCTAATGCAAGAAAGAATCTTGATGAGATTGTATATTGAACTCAGACTACCTTGTCCCATCCTGATTAGTCTACGTATTAGCTAAAATACATCAGTAAATTATATATATAAAAAAGAAATGGATGAGAAATTAAAACCATAGCATGCTAAGCATACACTGTTCTGAAATCATTTTATGAAAATACTAAAATGTATCCAGGGGACAGAATAGAATGAAGAGCATAAAGTGCCTACACAGCTGTAATGGAAAAGACCAAGGGAAATCTTACTCAACCCAGTGAAAATATTGAAAACGGCTGTTCCAATGAATTCAGAAAATGTACCTTACTCAACAAAACATTCACAAACTATTCCCAGCATTTGTTTCTCATTATCTCTTTTTCAATCCCTACCACAATGCATGAAAGCACTTATGCTTTCTCAACCATCCCATAGGGGTTCCCATAGTAATATTTTTTGTCAGATTTATTGTAAGGACAGATGAATAGATTACATTAAAAGAATTTACACTTGCTATTAATTTCCTGGAGGCTTTTTTTCATTTGTCTGGCTTGATTGTCTTTTAATTGATCAAGGGCTGTTATGGATGTAGCCTAGTCTAGCTACTTTTAAAAAATTACATTCTACCTGTGAAATTTATTTTCTTACTTTATATGGTATTATTTGCTAAACTGTATTGGCAGCTGATTTTATTTTTGGCATTTAAATTCTACAACAGCTGCAAATTATATTGCTCACTCTAGATGTTCTTCAAATATTCCTTCTCTGGTGCTTTTCAAAGCTATCATTAAATTGGGGGGGGGGTTCAAAAGAGTCAAGATGACGGCTGCAACTATTGAGCAAAGCCCCTCTTGTCATATACATCTCACATTTTACCCACACATAAAAAGAGGCAAAACCTGGTCACACCTGCTATTTTGATGTTGTTGATTGTTCCCATAGATGCCTTGACTGATACAGTGTCAGTCACTACATCTTTGTGACCATAGTTTCAATCTGGGCTAAACGTCGCTTCTCATATTTCAGATGAAAGAGATTCAAGGAAGAGATTAACCAACACATATTAATAAGCAAACAGAATTTCATGTTCAGATGAAATTACAGAAGTATAAATACCAAATACTGAAAAAAGACCAAGAAAGGAGAAAGAAAACATTGTTTGCTGTATTTTACCAAATTACATAGTTCTCCCTTTCCCACTCCCATATCTCATATCTCAGATGCTACACTTTCACTAAACCTTCAAGGTAGCATATGGGAAAAAAGGTGGATATAAATCAGAAAATAAAATAATATCCTGTCTTGACACTCTCTAATATGCTGGAGTAGAAATATTGACCAGCAGTGACTACCTTGAAGGTTGCCTTAAAAATTCTACAAGTTGTAATCCACACTTCTGGATGCCATTGGGTGGGGGGAGTTGGCTTTAAAACTAGCCAATAAACACCCAGAAATAATGGGATTGTTCCTATAAAACCTGTTCTTTAGACTATTGAGTGTGCTCTATTCTCCGTTGCACTTTTCTTCAGTTTTGATGGATTTCTTATCCAATAAAATAGATTATTTATATTACAGAAGTGTCATAATACTTACCTATTTATTGAGTACTGGTACCTTGAGTCTACTTCAGATTTAGAACAGAGAGGACATAAGCAAGCATAAAGGTGGGATACAATAGCCTTTTAAACCAATTAGGATGTGATATCCCAATTAAATGTTAATAGGTACTCCTATTCATGTTGGGAGCTAAAACACTACATTGTAGACTAATGAACGGCAGACGCATAATGGACAGTGGAGAAATGATGTATTGACACACTGTGGAAAATATCAAATTAACAACATGGAAGCCCCAAATAAAGAACTCAATAGAGCAACTAGCTTTTCTGATGAAAAGATTCATGACATAGGTTCATAGTCTAATGGGGTATAGTTATAAATGATGAGGGTGAGATCTTGATATGTTCTGCCTGTAATAGCTGCAATGTGTGAAATAAACCCAGAATTAATGAATGCCTCTTCAGATGTAATATAATATTTAACAAAGAAAGAAAGAAAGTTTGGCTACCCATTGTCTGGAGTCCAGAAAGTTAGAACTGCATGAACTGAACGTAGACGATAAAAGACAGCATATATAAGATACATAGGGTGGGGGGGAGGCAGAAAACAGAAATATGCTTTTTAAAGTGCTTTCAAATATATTTCAGGAGCAAAGACAGTCTTGCCCAGCAAAATCTACCTGAAGTTTTGCCTGCAATTTCATTATCCAGAAAGCTGGAGAAACTCAGATTAGAATTTGTTTGCATAAATTTGGAAGGATGGAAAGGTTTAGAAAAAAAATGCAATCAATTAAGGGTCTGGGTGCAAAGCTCTTCATTGTTTATAAACAAAGAATCAGTACCAATAAAGGAGAATATTTGTAGGTCAGGGTTGAAATGAGGAGTCCTTGGTGCTCTCTGAGCTGGGTTGTTTTCTTGCAAACGAAGATGAAACGTCTGCAAGAAACCAACCAAGCTCAGAGAGCACCAAGGATTCCTCATTTCAACCCTCTTACAATGTACACTAATTGAACAATCATCATGGATAATAGAAGAAGAATGCTGTGGGCATAACTTTCATGGAGCATTAAACAGTTTCTTATATTTTCTTCTCCAGCAAAAGATTCTTCTATTTTACTACCATATTTCTCTTGATGATGATTCTGAACATTATTCCTGGAGCCTCCTACTGTTGCTACTCTCGTTTTCCGTTAGACAATTGTGAGGTTTCCCTGGCTATATGCTTTCCAAAAATGAGGAATTCTCTCCCGATGTCTTGCCTTGGGATTTATTTGAATATAGGGAACAAGGAGACTATAGACTTCTGGAGAAATTATACAATGAAAAAACAGGCTTTGGCTACCTTAAGTGGAAGAACACTACATTCTACAGTACTTAAAAGTATTTCACTGAATTTCTTTTCATCAAATTGAGTAATATCTGCTTTTCTAAAAAAGATTTTTTTAAAAAAATTCTTTGTCACTACCATCAAGAAGTGAAAGTGAAGTTTTAATACAAATGGCTAGGCAGCCTTGGAAGAAAAAAGTGTTAAATAGCTTTTTCTTTTGTTCCTAGGAGGGTAGGATATTAGCTGAGGATCAGTTAGGTTTAAACAATTCACGTCTCATGGAATTTAAAAGCTAGATGCTTTGGTTAATCTAGTTCTTAATGTTCTGAAACAGTTAAATTATTACTAAAATTCCAGCATTTTTTAAAAAAAAAAAAACTAATTTTGGTGTCTAAAAGATGAAAGTAGGGAAAAACCTTATCCAATCACTTGAAAACAGAGCAGCCAGTTTTAAACTTTCTGATAAATTAGCCGTCACTAATATCAAAAAGAAAGAACGAATGAGCGATAGCAATTTATATGAATGCTTTTTTCTCTGCTAAATGGCCACTGTACAGCCAACCTCATGTGAACTACAAAAAAAAATTGTCCAAAGCTTGCTTAAATTTGTGATATAAATTTAAAGTTTAAAAATGAAATGTACAGGCTATTTAGGACACACAATTCAAACCCTGTATGTTTCATTAGTCCTGCTTTCAAATATGAAAAGACAATTCCCATGAGGAATTGAAGAGCACGGGGAATTTCACTCTTCCAATGATATATTCTTATGGTGGTTTCGGGTTCTTTTCTAATTCCCTGAAGTTTGTCTCAACTTTGTTGCTGTAAAATATGTTTCTGAGAATCAACATTAAGTTGAAATAACAATTAAAACAAAAAGTGAAAAAGAAGAAATTCTTTACTGAATTCTTTACTGAATTATTTCAGGAATGGAGGTACATAATGTATTTCAAACCTCCTATATATTTTAATAAATAGCCTTAGATTAGCAAGCTTTCAGGTCAGATTCGCTTTTTTTCTTTTGATGAAATCTACCTTCTGGTCTTACCACACTCTGTCTGTCAGTTCTGGACAAAGGGATGGCAAATAGAACCTGCAATGCAATTTAATTATAGTCTGTTTTTTTTAAAAAAAAAAAATAACAAACTTCACACTAGGTTTCATTTTCAGTCCCACTGTTAGACCAGACTAGGAAATGAACTCCACAGGTTAGCTAAAACTACTGTTGGCTTTAGTAACAGAATCTTGCAAACCTGCCTGTTTATTACTTCTCCTTGTTATATATTAGTAAATTTTGGAGGCGTCTGCCTGAGCCACTTATCCCATTGTGCACTTTAAAAAATGCTTCAGCCATTTCTGCCTAGGCAATAGTTCCTGCATATCTTCAGCAAGGTCATCTTCCTTAATCTATATCGTTGGCAGTTGGTTTGTTTATTAATCAGATTTGGTCTGTATTTCATGTGTTTAGTGATTTGCACATTTTTTTAAGAATACTCAACATTTTTACTGGTAATAATTTGTATTGTTTGCTTGTTTTGCTTCTCATCCAAGAAGCTTGTTCAGTTCTGACTGAACAGTGGAGAATGGAAGAATTTATATTCCTTGTAGTCATCTGGTCGTTAGTACTTTCTATGCTCCTTTAGAGCAAGGTTTAATTTACATATTATTAAAATAACTCACCATTTCAGGACCTCCTTTATGCACATACTTTGATAAGTATAAGCATCAAAGGTGGGGACACAAAATTCATTCTTCAAAAGAATCATGTAATTTGCATAGTTTCCACAATGGACCATAATGTGCTTCTATTCGACTCTCCTGACTGTAAGAACTTCTTTCTTTCTTTCTTTCTTTCTTTCTTTCTTTCTTTCTTTCTTTCTTTCTTTCTTTCTTTCTTTCTTTCTTTCTTTCTTTCTTTCTTTCTTTCTTTCTTTCTTTCTCTTTCTTTCTTTCTTTCTTTCCTTCTTTCCTTCTTTCCTTCTTTCCTTCTTCCTTCCTTCTCTTCTTCTTCTTCTTCTTCTTCTTCTTCTTCTTCTTCTTCTTCTTCTTCTTCTTCTTCTTCTTCTTCTTCTTCTTCTTCTTCTTATTCTTATTCTTATTCTTATTCTTATTCTTATTCTTATTCTTATTCTTATTCTTATTCTTATTCTTATTCTTCAAAACACCTGAGGACAGGACAAGAAGTAACAGATGAAAGATGATCAAAGAGAGATCCAACTTAGAATTAATAAGAAATTTCCTGATAGTGAGAACCATTAGCAATAATACTTATACTTATGTACTACTTCACAGTGCTTTACAGCCCTCTCTAAGCGGTTTACAAAGTCAGCATATTGCCCCCAACAATCTGGGTCATTTTACCAACCTCGGAAGGATGGAAGGCTGAGTCAACCTTGAGCTGCTCAGGATCGAACTCCTGGCAGTGAGCAGTGAGTTAGCCTGCAGTACTGCATTCTAACCACTGCACCACCACAGCTTTAATCAGTGGAATGACTTACCTTGTGGTTGTTTTGTCACTGGATACTTTCAAGAAGAGACTCATTTGTTTGGAATGGTATAGGGCTCCGATTAGAGCAGGGGATTGGACTAGAAGACCTCCGTGGTCCCTTCCAACACTATTATTCATTCTATTATTCTCTTTGCGGTCTTTAACATTTCAGCTGTGAAGCAACAACTTCAAAGGTCTTCTCTGAAATGTGTTAGTGCATATTTGGCGCATTGTACTACAAGCCAAGTATGCTATCTTACATGAGATCCACCTGTGGTTCATTAGCTCTGCTGTTCATTAGCCTTCCATTCTCTTTGGATTAACAGCTCTGCCTGACCTTCCTTTTCAGTGGAGATGTTACATGCTTACTTAATTGCTTCACTAGGACACTGGAAAGCATTCACCCTGACAGCAGGGCTTAATGCTGATTAAAAATAAATTTTCAAAACAGGATAAAGCTAAGAATACAACTTGTGCTCTGTCATAGTGCATTATTAGTAGCATTCAATTACTTGGACGGGTGTGCAGATGCACTGCAATGCAGTGCACAGTGCAAATAGTAAAGGAGATGTATTATCTGCTAGATAAACTTGTGGGTTAGATATACTTGGAGTAGGGATGAATATACTTATGGAAGGGATCTCTGTTACAGATAGCTTTCTCTGTTCCTCACACGCAAAGGTTTTGTAATGTACCGTTATCTTGAACCTTTTTAGGAGCAAGGTCCTCATAAAGAAAGCCTCCGTTGTTCTTAAAAGCATGTGGCTATTTAAAGCTAGCATTGGGATGCTGAAAGTTATTGAAATAGAAAAAAATAATTTAAACCTCTATAATTGGGCAAACTGTTGAAAATTGCCAATTAGTCTTCAATCTTTTACATATTCTTTATCATAGTAAGAATATGCTACAGTAAAATAGGGGAGGGAATCTAGTAATAAAATAAACATGGAAGACCACTGTGTTTAAATTTTAAATCTACAAGAATAATGTAATTGCATTTTAAAAGGCATATAGTACTCTTGTTAAAAATACCTTTTTTCATTATTCTAATGGTTTAAGATGAGTAGATATAGGCTACTTATTTCATTAATATATTTCTAGGTATTCTCATGAAAATTTAGAAATTGTTCTTATTAGCATGACGTTACTATCTACAAAATGATCTTTCCTTTTTCTGTCCAAAGGCTGAATGTTAATTTTATAGTATCCTATACTAACCCAAAAAGAAGCCAATCCTGAAATTCATCACCATCTCCACCTTCCATATTCCAAGAAATTAGACCTCTATTACTTTATTACCATATTTTCAATTAATCTAAGACATCCATCCCTGTTTAAAAAGTATATATATAGTTTAAAAAGCATTCTAAATCTTGAGCGATTGATGGAAAAGGAAAGATATAGGATGAGCAGCTAATTCAGTAGTTCCTTATATAATACCTTCCTCCTTGTGAAAAACTGAGGCTATCTCTGTTCTTGATTAGTAATTTGGGAAGAAAGCATTGAGTGGAAAAAATTCCTTCATAATTTAAGCAAATTTAGTGCAGTTAAGCTGAAATGAGCAGTGATTTGGGTATATGTTTGTTGCTACAATTGCCCTGGAGGAAGCTCAAGACTGAACTCTGGTATCTTGAATTGGGATTGAGTAAAATCCTGACTTTAAAAACTCATGGCTGATAAGTATTGACAATACTGACTCCAAAGCACTCATTGTTCAGCAGTGTTTTAATTTCTGAGTAGTTATGTGCATTATTGATAAAAGTCTGATTTGTATTTCCCTACAATGTGCAGAAGCTTATTTACTTGGAAACCCAATTTTTCAACATACCGAATGACAAAATAGCCAACAACATTTTAACCTAGCATTTTGTGGAAAGCCAGCTCACAGTTCAGTATGTCAGGTAAATGTAGAAAATGGTTTAATTTCATAAACCATAGTTAGGCCAAGCATGTCTTGCAAAAACAGGTGCTTTCTTCAAGTTGTTTGAGTTGTCTTCTTTCAGTGGATTATTATTATTGTTGTTGTTGTTGTTGTTGTTGTTGTTATTATTATTATTGATCATTGCACAGTCAGCCAGATGTTCAGACTGGATTTGACATTTTTGTCTACCTATCGAGTCTTGCCAAGGACCTGGGATAGGCAGATGTGGATGTTTGATAGTATTACAGATATCGTCACAGGATGGAAGCAGTTCCTAGTAAGGCCGCCTTTTGCAATTGACTAATGGCGAATTTGTCAATGCCAATGGTGTTCAAGTGGTGCTCCAGTTGTTTTGGGATTGCACCTAAGGCACTTATCATCATCATCATCGTCGTCGTCGTTGTTGTTGTTGTTGTTGTTGTTGTTGTTATTATCTTTTATTCATTAGACATGAATCTCAGTCAACTGAACATTCAAGTTGGCTGGCACTGATGGTTGACACGGGTTGCTACCAGCATCCTAGGTGTCAACCAGGTACCTCCTTAAAATATAAGATGTTCCAAGTAGCGCAGTTTTTTGTAATGTTGCTGGAGTTATTGCAGGAAGGTGCAGTTTCTTGATGTATTTTGCAAAGTTTTTGGACATAGTTCCCAGCGCCCCTATGACAATGGGTATCACTGTTGTTGTTGTTGTTGTTGTTGTTGTTGTTGTTGTTGTTGTTGTTGTTGTTATTATTATTATTATTATTATTATTATTATTATTATTATTATTATTATTATTATTATTATTATTATTATTATTATTATTATTGTACAGTTTAGTGCAATGGAAAAGGAATAAAAAGAAAGTCAGAAGTTTCCCAAATTGCTTTTTTCAGGCTTATAATTGTTTATCGTCAGTTTTTCTGAAAACAAAGAATATTCCTCAAAGCTAGTGCAAATATGGTTAATTTGCATCTTTTGTTTGGCCCTTATTTTAAGTCTGATTTGTCTCTGGAGTTTATTGGATGAAGAGGACAAAATCAGAAAGAGAAGACAATTTCAGTGGATCCATTTTTGGCTCTGGAATGATTCAACATTTGGTATGGTCCTATTCGTAATTGGCCTGCAGTGTGGACCACAGCAGATGATTCTTGGAAGGATGTTATCCTTGATAGAGAACAGATTGCTCGCTGTTGCTGTACTAGAAAAGTCTGGCTATTCAGTGGTGCAGTATCCTTTTCCTTTTTTTTTTTTTCCATTCTCTTTCCATCAATATTGCCATTCTGCCTGTGTTCTATAACTGCCTGGATTTTCCTTATGTTTCAAATGATTATTCTTTGGTCGTACATGTACATTACAAAATAACTGCATGTGTGACTCATTCTTATCACTTTTATTAAATTCCATCAGAAATCAAGTTGTTCTTACTTTTCCCTTAGCATGGTGATTTGTACAATTTAGAAATTGCATTTCAACTATTATTTTCAATCTTTTTCTATAGATTTGACCTTCTGATCAGACAAGAGAGATTTATAATACAATTGTCATTAGTTCAGTCATTCAGAATTCAGGGCACAAACCCATTCTTCAATTAACCAAGTAAGAAGGTTTAAGATTGTATGGAAAATGTGTCTTATTGACTAAATCCCAGTTCAGCCACTCTCAGCAGAGGAAACACTAAGATACGTCTCTGAAACATTCAAAACAAATAGTCCTATAAACTAAAGATAAATAAATAAAAAAGAACAAGAACAACAAAAGGGGAAGCATATTTTGATGATTTAAACCCATAGATACCAATGATAAGTTTTCCCCTTTCAAAAAGGAAATATATCTGACCAACACAGAAAAAGATTGCCAAAAGTCTGCAACACAAAATGAATAGAATGGATTATTTTAGACTTCTCTTTTTACAACTCTCAGAAGACCATTCTTAAGTGTTTCATTTCTGTCTCACACTGAACATTAATAAATTCACTTCATGCTAAAAAGTGTCGAAGTTTCACCAATTTTTAATGTGTGTGACTGTGTGTGTGTTTAAATGAAGAGAGAATTAAGATGGTTGGTTCAAATATGCTACTCTTTGTTTTGTTTGTAATGGCCTCTGTAAACACTCATAAAACATAATAGCTCCTACATATTATCCAGACCATAGATCAAAAGCTCCAGTTTAACAAGATTGTGCAACTCCAGAATAAGCACTAATGATTTAAAACTATACCACTTTCTCTCATGGCTTTAACTTCCTTATGTGTGACCTTGCAAATTGACTCAGTTCTCATATTTTCTGATCATCTCATCATTTTTTCCTAGGTGCTTGCAGTTCAATTGTGCCATTGTCTCTGCTTCACAGAGTTCACATTAACATAAAAGAGCCAAGAGCATACTCTGTGTCAGTACTTGGACACAAAAGTGTTGATATCTATGATTTTTTAAAGTGAATGTTCTCTTTCTTTAACCATTTGGTTTCCCTCCCATTTTGCTCATCAGCGTTTGTCCCTGTTATCTGGTTCACACATTTTCTTTTTTCATTTGCAGGTAAAATTATTGATAAACCTAGTTAAAAACAATTCAGATTTCTGAAGTCACTTGGGATAGCTTCAAAGCACAGAGTCATGTGATGAACCTCCAGATCCTTCATCACTAATATAGCATACCAGGAAAGTAGCCATGCACTCTCTAGTTGAAATGACTAACCAAACAGAAATTCCCATATAGTTTGAACAATGAGGAAGTTCTTCAAAATAATTACTACGGAGCTGAACACATCTAAATTGTGTGTGGGAGGGGGAGAATGGTGATGTCTTTTAATTTCTCCATAGGAAAAAGAAATTGGCAAACTTATCTTAAGGGTTCAATTCCCCCTTAATAACAACAATGGCACCCCTACTGAAAATGCCTATAGAAAGATGCTTCTTCCTTGGATTTAATGGGAAAATGGGATGTTAAGAAGACTGGAGAAGAAGTGATGGTGCAATGAAAGACACTTCTCTCGGTTACTTTTTCATAAAATAAATGCGGGCACGTCAAATGTCACTCATGAGAATGCCTTTGAAATCCTCTTTTCCTTAGAAAGACTTTCTAGAGCGAATTCTCTTTCATCCAATTGAATAAGAACTGGTAGGAAATAATACAGGACATTTTCTAAGCATTAATATAATTGGGATCCTTTGTCCTATTATTTGAATCTGTCTTATCTTTGAAGTAGCTGAAAACCAATTTGCTTTACCATCTCTATAAAATCCCCCCTGGTGTTGAATGACTATCCACCAACTATTTAATCTTCTCTCTATCATGCTAAAACGCCCAACTGGGTTTAAGAAGAACTGTACTGGAATCAAGAAGGCTGTTGCATCCATCTGCCTGTTACCTGGCTCCTCACTCACATAAGTGATTCCCCACTTGCACACTGCCTGCTGCTTAACATTTTTTTATGCGGGCAAGTATACCATGCTTTAAGAAGGACAGGTGTTGGGGACCGTCCTCAGAGCTAAGCCTGACAAAGCACCGGAGAACTCTGCTGAAAGATTTCCTATTACAGAGCAGTTATACAAGGCTCAACAAAACACACAATAGGAGTAATTCTGGTTTTTGATTGCTCTGGGTAGTCAGATCCTATTCCCTATCCTTTTCATAGTAATGGGTCTTTCCTGGGATTTAATTTTTGACCTCTCTTCTTGGTATTTCTTTCTTTGTTGAAGTCCTTTATTAAACTGTGTATGGAGAATGGGACATAGTATTAATTCTGAGTAGCAACTCAACATTTAGAAACATAGAAAGCTATACTTTCTATAGCTTTATTAATTGATGGTGGTTGGATTTTTTTTCCCAACCATATCTGAAAATGATGGGAATTGAACTCAGAACCTTCTTCATGCAAACTATGTGTTCTGTAATATGAAGTTTTAATCTGAGGGCAAATCAAATTACCAAGTGGACTTGGTATCAATATTTGGTAGTTATATAGTTATATAGTTGTTACGTTTTATTGATTTATTGGCTGTATTTAATTTAAACTTGATCTTAGCCTTCTGTCCTGCCTGTAGATAGCCACACTCCAAAGACTTATGGTTTGGTCATGAAGTAATCAGGAGGGCATGTAGTAGTCAGTAGGCATCAGTCTATCCTAGACTGGTGCCTACTAGCTCTCTTGCAGTAGTTTCAAATGCTTCTGTTAAATCAATCAGCAATAGGGCAATATAATAAAATATTAGCACCAAAATATAGTAATAACCACAACTACCTGATGCCCCTCCCCCAATCACTATCTTAAAAAGTAAAAGCTTTATAAAACAGCTTGGTTTTAGCATTTTCCAGAGTGTTTGGAGAAATAGAAAATCACACCAACAGACATATAGTATTATGAAAATTTGAAAATACAAATTTGTGAATAGAGATTCAGGTTTCAATTTTTCCCATAAACTACCAAGATTTAAATCAAATTTTACATTCAAGCTGTCTTAAAGGTACCAGCATGAGTAATGTGCGCAACCAACTACTTTAGAAGAAGATGAATGAAAATGACAGATGAATGCATTCCCTAAGACATTGATAGCTGTAGTAACTAGACTTTTATAAATGATTCTCATAAGGAAGGACATCACCTTTAAAAATTGTATATCCTTTTACAGCTGGACAGCAACAAATTTTGCAGCCAGCAGGTTGGTACTGCCTGTAATAAATAGTAGTTACTTGTACTAAGCAGTAGAATACTTTGAAAGTAAGAAGAATTGACATGAACAGAGTTTGCAAAATGTAATGTAAACTGGAATTGTTTTTTTTTTTAAAAAGGCAGGATTGAGATACCTGAAATATCGTCAGGTTTAAATAATTTGTTTGCTTAGAATTCTAAACTAGAATATTTATTCCCATCACTTCTAAATACTTGTTCAGATTTCTTCAGGAATTCACTCTAGGGACTGATAGTAGCTTTTTATACATTGGCTCAGATATAAACCATGTTGAGTCCTATTACTATTATTCATATGTAAATGTATATAGTATTAATGCCTGAAATAGGATAAGTCAGTGTTTGGCAACTTGAAGATATGTGGTCTTCAACTCAGCATTGCTGGCAATGCAATTCTGGGAGCTGAAGTCCAGATGTTAAATTTGCTAAGGTTGAGAAATGCAGTGCTAAGCAGAGATGTAAAGATTAAGTGGTAAGAACCCTGTTTATGAACAAATAGCATTATTTTCTTCCCCACTGGTATTTTTAACAAATATTTATTGATGTAATTATTTTTTGACATATCTATGTTCACATACGCTTACACTACAACAATAAACAACTTTATCATAATAAAAATGTTTATTTTTCCGACGTGAAATTGCTATGTGTCTTTAACCTTTTTTGAGCCAAACTGTCCTAATTTTTATAAATGAAATATGGCTCTCCGTGGTGCGAAGTCTGGTGCATTTATAATGTGGCAAAAGAGAGTGAGCAAAACATACATATGCATCCTAGGTCAGGGGTGGGGAACCTTGGCTCTTTTATGACTTGTGGACTCCAACTCCCAGAATTCCTGAGCCAGCATGGCTGGCTCAGGAATTCTGGGAGTTGAAGTCCACAAGTCATAAAAGAGCCAAGGTTCCCCACCCCTGTCCTCGGTCATGACTTGGCAGGGGCATGACATAGCCTAGCCAGCAATTGGACAAAATTCAAACCTAGAGACAGGTTTCTTTTGAAACCCGCTGCTGAGACTCAGGAAATGGAATTTGAAACAGTGCTCTTCTACTGCTAGGTTTTCACACTTCACTGGTTTTGTTTCAGTTAACAGCTCACCTAATCCCAGCATTTTATGGTTTATCCCACCCCAGTTTAGGAAATGATGTGGCCCATTTATCTTTATTTTTATTTGTTTATTTCAGATCTTCATTACCATGCTCTTCAGTTTGTAAGAGCTTGTGGAGCAGCTTAGAACAAAATCAATAGAAGCCGTACAAAGTCATCAAGCCAGTTAAAAGCAGAGCAGATAAAGAGTGCAGCTGGGAAGCAGTTCTAAAAACTCTGTCCTGACAAACCTAGGGACGTAAAAAAATAAAGCTTTCATCTGGAATAAGACAGAAGAATGAGCTGGAGTTGTTCCAATTTCTCTAGAGAGAGAAAATGTGCAGTCACTCTCCCTTTGAGAATGGGATGGAGGTTAATCGGGAGAGATCTATCAGAAGTCAGAATAACAGAGTTGGAAGGGACCTTGGAGGTCTTCTAGTGCAATCCTCTGCTCAAGCAGGAGACCAACCTATACCATTTCAGACAAGTGGCTGTCCACTTGTCTTTTAAGTCTTTTCTTAAAAGCCTCCAGTGATGGAGCACCCACGACTTCTGGAGGCAAAGCCGTTCCACTGGTTAATTGTTCTCACTGTTAGGAAATTTCTCCTTAGTTCTAGGTTGCTTCTCTCCTTAATTGGTTTCCATCTATTGTTTCTTGTCTTGCCTTCTGGTCCTTTGGAAAATAGGTTGACCCTCGCTTCTTTGTGGCAGCCCCTCAAATATTGGAACACTGCTATTATATCACCCAAGTCCTTCTTTTCACTAGAGTAGACAATATATAGACTATTTATATGGGTCTCTAGGAACGAGTCCCAAACTAGAAACATGAGAATGCTAATTTACTCCATTAATAGCTACTGGACATCACAAGGTTAGATAACCATACCAGGAAGCACTAAAGAGAAAGCCATTCTATGAATATTTAAGACCACTTTTTTAAAAAAGTAAATGAAATTCACTGGCCATGACAATGTACACTCATTAAAATTACCTTATGAATGAACCAACCTTATGAATGGTCCTGATTCTTTGCACCTCACAATAACACTGCAAGGCTACTAAGTAGAATTGGCCAATGTGCTGAAGGGGCTAGTATTTGTTTCAAAATATTGAGATTTGTCTTTAAAGCCCTGAACATTCAATATCATGCTTGTCTAGCCATTTTGGTGATTTTCAGAGGTCCTCCTTTAGGGCCACCATCAAATGGAGTGAAATGAGTTGCTATGTGGGAGAAGACGACCTTCTCAGTTGTTTATTTCTTTATTACGGAAGTTGGTATAGTGTCCCATTCTGTTAATTCCAGAGGTTCACATATATTCAATACAGTTAAAACACAGCTAATTAAGATCGGGCAAAACTGAAAAGTTGTGTTGTCGGCACAATGAACTTTATCATTAAACTTAACAAAGTGGTGGGATTCAGCCAGTTCGCACCACTTCAGCAGAACCGGTAGCTAATTTTTTTGTTGCCCAGGCCCAGAATGGACTTCCAGAAGCGGCATCCACACAGAGAACCGGTTGTTCACATATTTGAATCCCACCACTGACTTAACAGATACTTTTATTAAAGAGTGGAAAAACTTTATGGACTTTTTCCTCAAAATGAACTGGTGCTATCTGGATTTGCTGATTAAAACGGGCTATATTTGGGGAGAAGGACATTACATTGTGTAATATAGAGGGACGGAAACAGTATTAATCATGTCTGCAATGCTGCAAAGATTGGAAGTCTCTTTAACTATTGCTTTTTTCTTTCTCTTTGCTTGATCTCTACTGTTCACTTCTTCTATTTTTCTATCCTTCCTGTTTTCCTTTTTTAGGCAGCAATGTGCGGCAGCAGTGTGCGGAAGCAGCCCCAAAAGCTAATACAATCCTTGGTTGTATAAACAGAGGCATAGAATCAAAATCATGTGAAGTATTAGTATCGCTTTATAAAGCCTTAGTAAGGCCACATCTGGAATACTGCATCCAGTTTGGTCACCACGTTGCAAAAAAGATGTTGAGATTTTGGGAAAAGAGCAAAGAAGAGCAACTAAAATGATTAAAGGCCTGGAGACTAAAACATATAAATATAATAAATAAAAAACATATATACAAACTCACAGACACACACATTAACCCTAACAGTCAGTTTTGTGTAGTTGTTAATATTTTGTATTGGTGCTTTGTGGAATCGGGGTTCAACTCTACTCTCAGCAACAGAAGCTTATTGAGTGATATCAAGCCAGTCTTCCTTTTTTAACTGATCCTGTCTCATTGGGTTATTACAGTACAGTTGGGAAGAAGAGGAAGAAGGGCTATGTATCCTTCTTTGATCTCCTAAAGGAAAAGTTTTTTGATACATGAATAAATAAATAACAAATGTGCAGCCAGAAAGCCCTTGTGGAAAATTGTTAACATTGATTTTTTTTTAAAAAAAAAAGTCTTCTTGCTAGCATTTCTAGATTTTGATTATGGCCCTTCTATTTTTATAGCATCTTTCTCTATTAATGCATTTTATTGCTTTTCTTGTTATATTAATATTATAACTGCTGGATAACTACTAGATGGATTAGGATTGTGCTAATTAATCAACAGTATAAAAGAAGTCAGAAGAGATTTTTATATCAATATTAACTCTTTGCCCCAACAAACCAATTTGCCATTTTTTGATTACAATACAGCTTCAAATCAAGGAAATTGAACTAGTCACATACTTTAGCTATGTATCTTAATTAATAATAATCATAGATGGTGAGTCAGCAATCATTAAATAAATCTTTGCTATAAGAAACACAATCATTAGCTATAATCATTCCAAGAAGGATCAGAAGCTTTGCAAACAGAATACTTTTCCCCAGCAGCTCTACCTTGGCTCTTTCTGTTTGTGCCACAATTAATCATTTATAAAGCACTTTTATGGGCAAAATGCTTCATACCCTTTGAGTGCAGTCCTACAGTTCTTATGCAAAGGTTGGAGGGGAGATGCATATGAATAACCGGGAGTTGAATTATAGTCTTCATTTTCATATTTTAAAACAATCATCTGGCCAGTTAAATTTCATTAGTCCAGAAAACTATATGAAAAATGATGACTTTTCCAAATCCTCTCAGTTATCCATGCAATTTTACATGGCTTCAGCTTCTCCCAGTGGCTTTTATGACTTAGACAATTGACAGGGGAGGTCCTTCAGCATGATTTGGAATAAGCATTTCTTAAGTGGGTATTTCAGACTTGATCTAGTTCCCATTACTCTGGTTCCACTACTGTCCAGGTAATATTGGGATCCAAAACAAATCTGGAGATTGTATCTCTCGGGGAAAAACAACAACATACTTTTCAAATACCTTGTTCAGGGGGGGGATCTGTTACAAGTTGGAAATCTCTGTTATCGTAGGAAAATAAAACTCCCAATGCTGGACTATTCTGTCCGGATGGACACACAGCTCCATGTTTAGGGTTATTTCAGTTGAAGAGTTGAAGGATCCATTGTACTGAGGTTGGTCTATCTAGTGTAGTGGTTAAGCTGCCAAGTTCAAGTACACCCCTCAAAATGGCAACTCATTGACTTTGGGCCAGTTACTAGGCTAAAGAATTAGGGATAAAGTGAAGGGATATAAGCTACCCCATATAAGCTATCTTGAGTTTGGAGAAGTAAGATATCATTCCAACAGCAAACAAATACATATTTATACCTGATTCTTCTATGAGGGTTGGTGTAGTATAGTGGTTAAGATACTGGAATTGGAGTGGGAAGACCAAAATTTTAGTCCTCCTTTTGGCACAGAAGCCTGATCAGTGAGCTTGAGCCAGTATCTCTCTCTCAGTCCTAATTAGTATCAGGCTTTGCAACAAGCTGGCTGAAAAATAAAATCTTATTGCATTAATTTCTTCACTACATGAACTCAAGTAAGCACAATGTAAAACAAGTGGATCTTGTTACCAAGATGGGCAGACAACCTATTCTACTCTCATACGTATCAATTTCCTCTTCCCAAAAAAAATGTGCAACAGCCCAGTATTAAATTATCTAATAAGATTCACTTGTACCTCTGGATATTCTTTCTCAGAATTAGGTCTAAGAAAGTTACTGACTCCAATAACAGTCATTTTCCCATCTCCACCCCTTTGCCTCCTGGATTTGAAGCAGCTTGCTTTATTAGAGAGTTCTTGGCCTACGAAAGCTTATAAATCTATGATTAGCCTGATAAAGTTATTTCCTTTGTGGATTTTGGATTATATTCTCATAGCTACTATTATGTTTTCATGGAGACTTGAGTATAAACAGAAGTGTTCTTGAACATCTGATGCTATTAATATTGAGAGGTTTTTCTCTCTCATGCAGGGCATGATGTCTTTATTGCCAGTCTTTCTTAATAATCCTACTTTACACTTTATTCCTCTTGTCAACAATATTTATGTAATTTGCCCTTGGCAGATTGACCTTTAAATAGACTTGCTCCTGGATTATTACAATGTAGAGTCAAAAGTGGTCAAGACCAGCTTAGTATCTAAGCAGAGCTGCAGCAAATTCTTAGAAATAGAATAAATCCTCAGCTTAGTCCAAACCAAGTTATTAGTTTTAATTTAGCACCTAATTTTTTAGATTCTTAGAATCCAGAACTCATTTTGTTGTCATGAACCTCACTGACTCTCCCTCGCCAACATGTGCACACACCTCTTTCTCATAAGTATCTTGGTGCAGCAGTATGGCAAGATACAAAAAAAGAAGACATTTGGAACCTTTTATCTAGGTATTGTTTACTCTTTTTTTGTTGTTCCTCTTGCAGAGATTATGTAACATTACAGGAGACAAATATAATACAATACAAACATAAACATATGCCAGAATAGTATGGCCACACCACTGCATTCAATCATTTGACTGGAAGAAATTAAACTTTGTTTAGTATTAGCTAGAAACTGAAGATAAAGCTAAGTCCTGTTGCAAATACAAGGTACTTATTAGGACCCTTAAAGAAAAGTCAAATTGGTAAAAATGAGGGTCTTTATTCCACCTTCTACTATGACCTTCAACCAGGGTGATTCTTCTCCAGGTGACCTTTGCGTGCCATTACCAATCAATCACATGGCCTCATGTGAGCCCCAACTAGGGTGATCACATGGCCCCAATCACATGACCTCACATGACTTCCAACCAGCATGACATCTCCCCCAGATGATCCTTGCATCATGTGACCTGTCAATTACGGCCAACCAACCACGTAACCACACAAGACCAGGGCTTTTTTTGTCATAGAACGCCCAGAACGGAGTTCCGGCACCTTTTTGGGATGGAACCTTGTAGGATAGGCAAGGCAGGTTGTATGACATGTGTGAGTTCCGGCACCTTTCTTTTTTACAAAAAAAGCACTGCACAAGACCATATAAAAGTAGAAGAGAACTGAAACAAGATGCTTCACCTGAAGTTCTATTGATGATGTTACTGAGCCTGGTGATGAAACATTTGGAAGCCAAACAGCAAGTTTAGAGAATAAACCACCACCACCACTACCACCGATCTTTATTCCCTCAAAATTCCAGCTTTCTTGAAGGTTCTTAGTTCCCCAGCTCTCATTTGGCTCCACCCTATCTCTGCTTCTACCATTTGAAACTTTGGATTGGACCTCTCAATATCTTCATCCTTAGGGCTGGATTCTTCAGGCAGCATTCCAACTTTGGATCTTCCATGATTGGTATTCCATGCTGCATCTTTTCTGACACATAATACAGAGCCACAAACCTATGAAAATCTGTGCTATTCTCAATTTTAATGCTTTGTCTTGGTGACCTATAATAAAGAGAGGTAATTCACACTCCCATCACCTCCCAATGACCCTTTCTAGACTTCAATGCCTACCCTTCTGCTTTTAGAGTTATAGCATTCCAATGTGCTATATATAGATAATGTAAGGTAGCCAAGAAATATAAAGAAAACTGTAGCAACTTTTAAGACAATTCTTAAATGTACGTAATGCCATTTTATTTTACTAACAGGGCTAATCCTAGCAATCAGTATTATTTTTCAGTACCAGGTAGAGAAAAAGCAATGAAGATGGTGCATAAAGTTCAAACAGGAGGTAAAGAGTTCAAACATAAATATATTTCAGGCACAAAGTAGACTTGGAAGGAGACGCTGTTAACCTCTAGGTGGTGCTTAATGACAACTCCTACATTCCTCCTCATTGGCCATTCTGACTAGGACTCCTGGCAATAGTAGTTCAGCAACATCTGAGCTAAAAGGATTTGTTCTCCTAAGCCTAAGAAAGGATCATATACAAATGTCAGTATATAGACATAGATTTCATCCATGTATATGGCATAGATATTGATTGCCATATACCTTTTCGATGGATGGATGGATGGATGGATGGATGGATGGATGGAGATAGATAGATAGATAGATAGATAGATAGATAGATAGATAGATAGATAGATAGATAGATAGATAGATAGATAGATAGATAGATAGATAGATAGATAGATAGATAGATAGATAGATAGATAGAACAATTCCAGTGTGCCTTCCTACATTCAGGAATAGGTGAGGCAGCCCTGTGGAAACCCCCATGATTAATTCATATAATCCAGGCAGAGAAAATCAAGTTGTCTTTGGCTTTCTACCTTCGATCTGGGGAAGAAATGATGCTATTGCAGCATGTTGCAAGGCAAACAATTGATGATTCATTGCCTTTGATTATTTCCACTTCAGGAGTGGAACAACAACAACTTTTCTGCAACAAGAAAAGATACTAGGAAAAGAACTTAAGGAGCTATAAATAAAAATTAGCTTCAGTTGTAAAATGTCAGGAATAGAAGTGCTTCTGCTAAGAACTTGGGAAAAAGTGCTCACTGATGCAGACAATTAAATGATTATGTTTAAACAAGTAATTGAATATTATTTTTTTTACTTACTCTGTGGTTTCTCTATAGATCTTGTTTGTGTTTTTTAGCATCCTCTCCTGGTGTGAAGGCAAAGAAGAAAGGAAAATGAGATTCTAGATTTTGTGAGAGACATCTTTGTAGAAATGTCAAAGATTGCATAACTTGCTATAATTTGGTGCTTGGCAACACCTCATGTGGGAAGGAAGAAAGTGTGGACAGCAAACTCCTTTACACCTTCAAGCATAAAGGGCTTTGGGGAATTCTGCAACTTTTAAAAGATCTTTTGCTTCCATCTTTGCTGTGTGTGTGGAGAGAGAGAGAGAGAGAGAGAGAGAGAGAGAGAGAGAGAGAGAGAGATTGAAGGCAGAATAACCCCTTAAGAGTAGAGGAGGTAAAATTCTCCATTTCAGGCATTGTCACTAGCTGTTCATAAACAGTAGACACTTGCTATGTTTTAATTATGTTGTCTGCATGTCACTTTGAAAAAAATAAGAATGAAAAGACTGTCTCTTCTTTTTGACACTGTGATAGGGCATGAAGGAAAAAAAGAAAAAGAAAGTACTTCAATGTGAATTATACAGTATATGATCAGAACCAGAGTTTTTTTTTTCATGAGCAACTTTCTGATGTTCTTCTTTTCCTTAACTTTAAATTTCCAAATCGTTGCTTCCTATCCAACTCCCACTCCCATTCCCCCAGTACACAATATCATAGAATTATAACAGCTTTAAAGCACTGTGGAATTTTCTAAATGTGAGCTTGATGGATTCATTCTGCAATTGATGATGAAAACAAAAGTAAAGCAAAACCAATCAACTTGAGGAAGGATAATTGGAGAAGAAATTGGGTATGTCTAGTTTAATGAAAAGGACTAGAGGTGACAGGATAGCAGTGTTTCAATATCGCAGGGGCTGCCACAAAAAAGAGGCGTTCAACCTATTCTCCAAAACACCAGAAGGTAGGACAAGAAGCAATGGATGGAAACTAATCAAGGAAAGAAGCAACCTAAAACTAAGGAGAAATTTCTTGATGGTTAGAACAATTAACCAGTGGAACAACTTGCCTCCAGAAGTTGTCGGTGCTCCAACACTGGAGATTTTTAAGAAGAGATTGTATGATCATTTGTCTGAAAGGGTATAGGGTTTCCTGCTTGAGCAGGGGGGGTTGGACTAGAAGACCTCCAAGATCTCCATTTCTCTGCAACCTTCCCCTAAAGGCAAGATGTTTTGCTTTTAGGAATATTTTCTTCTTCTTTCCTCACAGCTGTTTGTATCTCATTTTTATTTATTCTTGCACAGCCACAGCTCCAGTTGGAACCCCAAATTATTCTTCTGACAATACCTTGGAATACATATATACCTGTCTCCAGTGCTTTTTTTGTAAAAAAAAAAAAAAAAAAAAGGTGCCGGAACTCACACATGTCATACAACCCGCCTTGCCTATCCTACAAGGTTTCGTCCAAAAAAGGTTCCGGAACTCCATTCTGGGCATTCTATGAGAAAAAAAGCCCTGCCTGTCTCTCCTCTGATCACCTTCAAGTATTTGAAAACAAAGCTGATGTGGGGCTAGGACAGAAATGAAAGAAAAAAATGAGGGTGAGAGGTATATCTCGTATGGCCACCTAGAGGAGAACAACTACAATGTTTCTTTGCATTCTTTGTGTACCTTTTATGAGCATTTCACTTCGCTCTATCGATGCTGGGAAAGTATTTATTGTTCTGGCTAAAGTCTATTTACTGTTTGAGACATTGTGCTATAGGGAAACAAAAACTTCTATCATATTCATTGCTTTCTTTTCTGTTCTTTCTTCTCTACTGAGTCAGCTTGGATCTGCAGCTGTTAGCAATTAAATTTTGCCTCTTGACACAGCCAGAGAGGATTGCCAGAGTGATATCCAAGGAAGCACGTTTTTTTTTTAAAAAAAATGGAATATTTTACAAGAATTAATCCAAAGGCATCCATATGCCAAAACATGTTATGCGTCACGAAGGGAAGTATATAAAAGAACCTCAGGGTTTTTTTCCTCTTCAAAAGCTGTGAATGGGCTCTCTCTCAGGTAAATTAAAACTGGGTGAGCAATCAGTTGTGCATCATCCTTGAGCTCATAGAGTTGCTTGCTCAGTCTTTGCTGGAGATGTAGAAAAACTCCATTTGGAATAATGTGCTTAGTGCAGATGGAAGAGGAGTTTGGAATATTGTAGTAATATACATTCCTATGGTCCAAGGTCTACAGGATGCTACTGCTTTCAGAGTGCTAAATGAAAAAGATAAAACAGAAGAGACACTTCATTTATTTCAAATAAGTAATTCCATATTTAGACAGGGAAAACTCATGAGTGTAAACAATGAGAGAGCTATTTTTTCTCAGAGCCAGAAAAATCTAGTGCTCTCTGTCTTGGATCACATCTGGATGCCACCTAAAGCCCAGCTATGTTTGAGTGGCAAAAGGGAATCCTGATTTTCCACTCCTTAACAACAAGCACACCATCCATATGGATCAGTATACACTATGAAGGAGATTCTGAAAAAAAGGTAGGGTTGCCAACCAGTCCCTCCAGGAGGGTTTTGCTCGTGTATCCAGTATGCACTTTTAGTTACAGTGAATTATTTAAAGGATATGAGCAGGATAACAACAGAGTAAAAATGAACAAGAGCAATATATTTGGGGGGAAGTGGGAAAACAAACAAGGAAAAATATTAACAGACCACAATGGTTGGGAAAGCCAATATAAAAATATAACTTGGAAAGAGGTCTGAAATCTATGGGATCAGATATATCACAGAGAAGAGGTCATTCTAGCAGACAGCTACCACCAGAGAGATTGTCTATGCAAAAGTGCACATAGGTGTCTTGCACACAATTGAAATATGTCTAGGTTCATAGTGAGCCCTGTGCTACGAAGTGTCCACTGGCTTTGAAGACAAGTGCTGCCAAAACCATATAGAAGACCCTGAGCAGTGTTATAAAATAACATACACAGTTATTACAACAGTGTACTTCCAGTGCCCCCATTGACTCCTGTCTTCCAGACTGGGACTGCAGAGTCACTTTTCTGTTTACAGATGAAGTGTGTGTCTTTTTCAAAACTTCCTATAGATTCTAAGAATGATGTGGAAGAATGTTAGAGAACACAGTTCAGAGAACACACAGTAGTGTATTCATTTATGGCAGAAGTTGGGGAGATGGCAGACCATGGCATTACTAATCCTGTTGCTAATCCTCTGTTCTAGGGATGCTGTATATCACTAATTTCAGGGGTTGCATCAAAAGGATGTCACTGCCTGGTGTTTGATGTCAAAAGGTCTAAATAAAAAAAAATCTATAGATTTCCAGGAAGGTAAGTGCTTTACTCTTCTTTGGCCGAACTAAAGAGAATTTCAGGGATGGTTTCTCCTTCATGTTCTATATGAAAAGGTATAGATTTTTGAGTGAGCCTGTGTGGGGATAGAGGAAAATCATTATGAAGAATATGTTATATATCACAGTAAAGCCCTTAGCAAGAAGAATGAAAAATAACTGAAAGTTAAGTGTCCAAACCAGGGAATTATTATGAACAAAAAGGTTTTAAATGTCTGCTTTCTGTACTGTTGTTACCATTATCATCTGTGATGTGACAAGGAATGGATGACAGAAGTAGAGGAGCATAAGGCAGCAATGGCAAAGGCCTTGAATCAAACATTTTTCAAGCAAACATGCAATACTATACTCTCCCACTAAAATACATCAAACTTCTTAATGACAAAGAAGTTAAATACCAGTACTATGCAGAAAAAAAAATCTCTTGCACTTTTTCAGCTGGTCCATATCCCACACTTCAATTAATTCCCCAGTGGAAGACACTACAAGGGAGCTTTTCCTCTGGGGCTTTTTTATACAGGGAAATATGGGCAGCCAGAGAAGGTTCAGTGTTAGCACAAGCACCTTCCAGCAATAAATTAAACTTGAAAATCCAGTCAAAATACATTTGAAAGACCTTCTTAAGCTTTCTGAAAACACAGCACACACATACAAAAAAACCCTGAAGCCTCTTTTGTAGGAGAAAACACGTTTGAGAAATAGCAAGACAGATGTTGCCACTGCTTGGCAACAATCCTCTAACACATTGCTTAAACTTTCCTCCCTGAAACAGTTTGATTGAAAACCCTGATAAATTGTTTCTTGTGAGGAGAATTCAGAGCCTTCCTCTTTTCTTCCCCCCTCCCCCAACAGTTTAACATTGAGACTTTAGGAACAAATGCCTCAATTTCAGCAAACACATTGCTCACCTCTGTGTTCCTACAAACCTTCAAACCTTTTATGAAACCTTTTTAGGAGGGTTCACATTTTGATTTAGTCTGTTTTGGTTCAGACATCCTAGCTGTGGACATGTTGCTGGGATGATAGGTCTTCCACCATCATGTTCTTCCTAAATTTGGTTTTGCCAGATTACTAAGAGAAATATCATCTGGCCATAAGTGACATCTCCACCACCAAAATAATCATTCTCCCACTTCTATTGACTAGCAACATAGGTCAATATGTTCATGATGTATGAGGCTTCTGAGGTTTTAAGATCTTGGTATTCAGTGGAGTGACTTCCTTGTATAGGGGGAATTCCTAAGTTTCAAGATCTGCCAAGGGATTTAACTTTGTGTTATATACCACAAAGAATACATTAGGCAGAAAAGTGAGAAAGGCCTTCTTCTCTTATTATAAAAGTCATTGTCCTGTCAGAGGGCAAGCTGATCCCCAACTTTATTACATTCAGTCCAGAGAGAGGATATGACTCTGTCTGAAAATTTTTGGGTCTCTGTGAATTTAAATAACTTTATTGTGCTTTATTGTTTTTTGTCTTATTATATTTATTTGTCATATTTTGTCCTTGATCTATTGATACAGATCAAAATTCAGATATTTTAGTTAGATAAATAAATAACATTTACGATAGTATTACTGTTGGAGAGCTGCAGAAGGAGCACCAATAAAAGCAGACATCAGAAGAAGGAGAATGGGAATCTGGCTGCCACAAGAACAGAGAGCTGCTTTTATTGGTCCCCCAACCTCTCAGACTAAAGACATAAATATAAGGACAATTATGCAGCTTGCAAGAAATATTCCTTATATCGACATGCTTTCTGCAAACCTTTCCTTCTCCCTCTGTAGACTAAAAAAGGAGCATCATTGAAAGAGATGCATGAGGCTCCTTGCTGAGATCTTCACAAGAGAGAAATCTTAGCTTCAGCAACATGCCAATCTATTTAAGAATGGAGATATCCATTTCCAGTGATTTTTATAGAAAAGCATAGCTGGAAGAGAGACAGCAGGAATCCAGATAATTGAATTTTCAAACCGCTGTTGTTACTCCATAACCACATCACTCAGCAGCTGGATACCAATACCAGTAATCCAATATCTCTTATATATATATATATATATATTACACCATAAAATAGTATACAATAGGTCACAAAATTCTTACTGAGAAATTAAGCTATTGTGGCTTTTTATTGATAATAACCTAAGTTCTTATCTAATAAGCTTTATTTTTCTAGAAAGGCCTTACCCTGAAGGCTGCATGTTCATTAGGGGCAAACCCTGATAGGCCAAAAGGGAGATCTGCTGTCTTCATTGAGGTCTGTCAGAAGAATGGTCAAGAAAGCCATTTGGCCTCAGCCACAACTTCAAAGTGGGCCTTAGACTTGGATACTTGCTATTTTAATCAGCAAAGAGTAAGACAATCTCAGTCTTTGTTGATTGTTTGGGGTTTTGTTTTATTTATTTATTTACTTTGCTCTCAAGTTTTAAATATGTATGTTGGCTATCAAGTCACAAATTATAACAATGATGATTTCAATTTATATGGCCATCCATTTCAAAATCATAACAAGATTATAAAATACATAAATATCAAAACTATATAAACAGAAACTGAGGTAAAAAGGAACCTCAACATTGACCAATCAACGTAACTATTGCACAGACTCTGCCACACATCAGGTTCCCCAACCCCAGTGACAAAAACGTGTCTAAGGCTTTACAACCAATCTAATGTTTGTGGGATGATTTTCCAAAGGTTGGGTGCCATGACATAAGACTCTCTCTTCCTGGGTCCTGCCAGGTCACATTTCTTAACAGATAGAATAACAGAATAACAGAGTTGGTAGAGACCTTGGAGATCTTCTAGTCTAAGCAGGAAACCCTATACCATGTCCAGTCTCTTCTTAAAAACCCTCAGTGTTAGAGCACCCACAACTTCTGGAGGCAAGTCATTCTGCTGATTAATTGTTCTATCTGTCAGGAAATTTCTCCTTCATTCGAGATTGATTTTCACCTTAATTAGTTTCCATCCATTGTTTCTTCTCCTGCCTTCTGGTGCTTTGGACAATGTTTTACCCTCCATTCCCCTAATCATCTTTGTTGCATCTACACTCTTTCTAGAGTCTCAATATCTTTTTTATATTGTGGTGACCAAAACTGAATGCAATATTCCAAGTGTGGTCTTACTGAGGCATCATAAAGTGTATTAACACTTCACATGATCTTCATTCTATCTCTTTGTTAATGTAGGCTAGGACTGCATTGGCTTTTTTTTTCTTTTGGTAGCTGCAGCACACTCCTGGCTTATATTTAAGTGATTGTCCATTAGGACTCCATGATCCCTCTCACAGTTACTACTATTGAGCAGGGTATCACCTATTCTATACCTCTGCATTTGTTTTTTCTTGCCTAAATGTAGAACCTTAATTTTCTCACTATTGAATTTCATTTTTTTAGATAGGGTCCAGGACTCAGTCCAGTCTGTCAAGATCCTTCTTCTTGAGCCTATTTTCTGGAATTTTGGCTCTTCCTGCCAGTTTGGTGTCATGTGCAAATTTGATGAGTTCCCCTTCTATCCCCTCATCTAAATCATTGATGAAGGTATTGATGAGTACTGGGCCTAAGACAGAGCCTTGGGGTACCCCACTGCACAAGACGCAAGTGTGCACCTAGATCCTGCCTCTCTTGCCAGATCTATAATGAGTTGGGTAGACATAATTGGGAAAAGAAAGTTCCTCAAATAAATTCAAGAAGCTCTCTTCTCTGGAACTCCAAGATATGCTACTCTATTTGCTACAATCAAACCTATAGAGATTGCTCTTCTTCAGATCTCGAAAAATGAATGCAGTCTCCTTTGTGATCAAGGTTACCATCTCAGTCAAATCACTCCTGTGAGAAACATGAAGATGTCAATTTAGCACCTTGGTGGAAAATACAGACCAATCTGTGACACACTAGAGTACCATAGAGCCTCTCTTGCTTTGAGAACCTCTGCCCATGAAAGGAAGGCTTTCTGATGCTGAATCAAACTATAATGCCAAATCTATTCAAGAAGCTAGGAGTTTAGGACTTCCGGATCCGGTGGCAGCGCCAGCGGACGTGCAAAGAACTTGCTCTCTTTGCCGTCCGGTTTCCCCCCGCCGGTAGACCCTGGACAGGGTCGAACATCACCCTGGAGGGGCGACCACCGTAGAGGAGGGCACTCGTCGATCGCGGAGGGAGCGGCAGCTCCCTCTGCGGTCCGAGAAAATCACCTTTGGGCCGACGGGGAAAAGATCGGCCAGTAACATGGCCGATCACTCAGCTGCTCCAGCCAAAAGTCACAGCAACATCTAAGCAAAAAGAACCACCGTGGAAGATCCGGGTGAGACCTCTCCTTCCCTCTTGTTAATTTACCTATTTCCCTGTTAACAGCTTTAAGAACTATTTCCCTATTTTGAGAAAGCAGCGTTTGCTCACTGGGGAAAACGGGCTTTGGAAAAATAATTATTATTGTTTTTTATTATTTTATTTTGTTTATATAAGCAGTTGGAATTCGGGCATCCTGGAAAAAAAAAAAACCTTACTGTGACTCTCTCTTTTGGCTTGTCTATCTTCAGTTTAGGTGAAAACCTTTAGGGAGGGGGTGGAATGCTTTTTTCTCCTCCCCCCCCCCTGAACAGTATTGCCTAAAAAACTTTCTGCTCTCTGGGCGGACTTATGTAGATTGTTTTGGATACAATGCAACCTGGGACTTGGCATGAAGCCCAGAAACTATGACTGATACAATGTAACTTTCTCCAGTTGAACTCTCACTCCCTGATTTTGGCGTGATGCCCAAACTGGATTACAATATAATGACTGACTGCTACTTGGGACTCTTGCTGCTTCTTTTATTTCTGTGCTGGACTTGACTATTTGCTTTTTTCTATCTTTGTTTGGAAATATATTTCTGTTTGGACTCTATATTTTATAACGCTGCAATCTATTTTTTAAGCTGAACTTCTATATAAAAAAAAGAGGATGGAATCCTACTCACAGATTAATTATGGACTTATATTAGAAAAATTGTGGAAATGAGAATGGAATTTAAAGAACATATTAGAACGCTTAGCAAAAAGGAGGTCTCAGAATTAAAAATTGAAGCTCAACTTTTGATTGACTATGATACACAATCAGATCTACAACTTAACGAGATGGATGGAATACATTCACAATCTATTGAATCTATTGAATCTATTGAAGAGGAAGAGGACACATCCCACATGATGGAGATTTTTGATGATCAAAGGCAGAACTCAACTAAAACATTTACAACTTTAAAAGCAACAGGATTGGACTTCCAAATACGAGGCACCAAAAACGTTGACAACATGACAGTACAGACAACACTGGATAAAAGAGAAAAAGTCTATGATTGGACTCAATGGTGGGAAAAGGCCTTTAGCCAGTCACTAAGATGGGAGGATCTAGAGGCCCTGCTGTGGAAACCTACCTGGCACAAAAAGAAAGCTAGAATTAGATTTAAAAATGAGAGTTAAAATTTTATCTGATGGGTAAAAAGGGCTTTTGGACGTTGATTGAGCTAATACTTTCGAGATTTTTAAGGTTACTCTGGTTTGAGTCAACATTAGATCTAAATTATGGGTTTGATTATGGTTTGGAATGGCAATAGGAAAAATTGGAAAATTTAAAATTAAAGGAGTTAGATTGAGATTGAGACTGGTGAAGTATTATTGATATTTTTACTTACAAGAATTGAATGGTAATTAGTGATGTATTAAATGGACTAAATTGAAACAATTGAGGAATTTTTAGGGACTTGGATTAATTTATAAAAATATTGGATAGAGTATATGAAATAGAATATAGTTGAGAAATATTAAGATATAATTGTTATATTATTAGTTTATGATAGAAATAATTATTGTCCTATTATTATTATTATTATTATAATATTATTATATTATTATGTCTTATGTAATGGTTTTAAAATATATAAATTTATGTTTATTTACAAAATATGTATGTGAAATAGAATAGAATAAGAGATATAATTTGATTGAGAAGTATAAATTGAAATTGGAATAATAGATATAGGTGAGAAACAATTTATATTTTAGGAATGCTCGAATTGTATATTATATGTTTATGCAAGACTAAATTGAAATAGATTAATTGAAAGTTGGTTAAGCCTGAAAACGGGTGAAAATATGATTGATAACTTTTGTTTTTTGTTTTTGTGTGTGTGTTTTTTTCTTTTTTCTTTCTTCTTTTTTATTGATAAAATAGAGAGGGAACCTTTAAAGAAGTAGTTTAAATTGTATATGTATGACTGTATTTTTTATTGTGTTCTATGGAGTGCCCTATCTCCACGATGTGTTATAAGCACTTGGCTGTAAAACAAAACAAAAAAACCAATAAAACATGTTATGATAAAAAAAAAAAAGAAGAAGCTAGGAGTTTAAAGGAAGATTGATACTCATCTAGAGCAGGGGTCTCCAATCCTGGCAACTTTAAGACTTATGGACTTCATTTCTTAGAATTCCTCAGCCAGCCATGCTTAAAGTCTTAAAGAGTTGCCAGGTTTGGAGACCTCTGCTCTAGAGGCTAATCAGAACTTTTGTTTAACCATATGTAGTTCAAAATAATTTGAAAAAAATGCTTTGGACTACCTGCGATCAGGGGCAAAAGACCTCTTTGTTTTTCATTGACACACTTTTACCTTTTTTTTTTAGAGTTCCATGTAAGCAAAGAAGGCACTTTGATTTTATTAAATGGATTCCTTAAAGCTATGACATTTTCCCCCAATAGAAAGTGATGGCTTTTATCAAGCTGTGATTTTCTTTATGCTGATATCATACAAAATTTGTTTGTTACTCATATTCCAAATTGGATCACTAAAAAGCCCCATTGCACTAAGGCTTTCAAAAATAGCCATGTTCTTCTTCTCTTCTATTATTGCTACTAGGAATAATCAGCTTCTTTTATGCTGGGGCTTGGGGGCACATGAATCAGTCTTTTCTTTCCAAAACTAACTAGGATAACCTCTGCAGCAAGCTAAAGCTTCATTAGCTTTTTCTGAATTAAATTATCCACTTTTGGCAAATTTCAATTCATGTGTTATGAAGGTTCAGAAATCTTGGAATAAGTTGATACTGTAGTACTGTACATCAATATGTCAAATATTGTCATACTATGTTATGTTCAAAAATGAATATCACCATATTTCCCTTTTATGTATCAGTTTAATATTACATAAATGCCATCCTCTAATGATCTGTCAGGTTATTTTAGGATTCAAATCTAGCAGTCTCGCATTTTTACCCAGCACTCTGCCTCCACACCACCTAATTGGCAATGGATGAAACAGACAACAGTACTATCTAAAAGAGATTGCTATGTATTTATTTTCCAGAAATTAAGATTTTAATAAGTATGCCCACACCACACATTAATTCCTTAACATTAAACCAGGGAAATGATTCCGATATTGCTTATTTTAATGGGTATTCATTAATTTTACAACATTTCATAACAAAACTTATCTAAAGCTTAATTCTCCCCTCCAATTGATTTACGGATTTCTAATTTCAGTAGTTGAGAAGGGAGATAATATTTTATAACACTCACATGTACAGAAGATATCCTCCCATGTATTTATATATATATATATGACATTCTTTGGCCTTGAGTCATTAACAGAAGGTATTTGTCGATGACCCCCAGTTCAGAGCTGTAATTATTACAGTGGCTAGAAAAACCTTCTGATTCTAATAAAGAATTGGACCTCGAGATACTTAATGTATTCTTCCATGCCATGTTTTTGCATGTTTCAGGGCTCTTCTTTGGGAAGAGTGAAATTATATGAGGAAAAGATGTTTAAAATAGAGTAATCATAGGCCAAAGGCAACATTCCCATTTGCTGCAGTGCTATGAAAAGGGAAAGTTGACCATTTCATAGGTATTCCTGTCAAGAGCAGCTTTGGAAACAGATGGAATCATTGTTCCAGAGCCCAGAAAAGCAAGCTAACAAGAATTATCCCCTACTAACATAAGGTCTGTGGTCTCAGACTTTCACTGAAAACTATCTCCATTTTTATGGAATAACAACAGTTTGAAAGAGAATTAAAGGAAAATGCTCACTAGTCCAGAATTTGGGGTTAATCTATATGTATGGCAGTTGTTTTGGGGTGAAAGCTCAAAGAGTTTTATATACAACTCTGTATCTGGGAATTATAGAGTACTAGAAATAACTTCTGTAATTAATTGTTCCTATGGCTAGATGTCTTGAACTAGGGCCTGAACTTTGGATTAACTTATTGAATACTGATCTGGTTTGTACTTTGTCTTTTTCTTTCCTTGTGTTTTCTGAACTGGAACTCTTTAAAGCTACACTAAGCTTTCTGCCCATCTCTCTAGCTGCATGCTGGTTGGCTGGGAGGGCATTAATCTACACAACTATATTTGCTTTCATGGTCTCTGGATAAAAGAGACCAAACGTGGAGGGAAAAACCCCAGCTTTCACTGAGAATCGTTAGGACTACAGAGACCTGGGTAAGAACATAATCTTCCTAACAAACCATAACAAAAAGAGTTTTGAATCAATTCTTTACTCTATTCCAACAAAGCACATTTCATTATTTGCTTGTTGTTCACAAGCAATTAGCAACAGAACTAATTTGATTGCATTCTTTTCATTCCTCTTTGTTTTTATATTAAGGCATTGCTAATGGAGTTTAATAGTTAAACGTGTGGAGCTGTCATTGGGAAGGATTTTTTTGTTTTGTTATTTGTATGACCACCTATCTTAGAGCAGTTCACAACAACAATAAAACTAAAAAGCCATAACACCATAAAATTAAAATTAGAAACCAACCCAATGCCTCAGTCATCTTAATAGGATGCTGAACAACTGTCCATAGGCTCACATCACTTCTGGGTGAAAAGTCATCTCTTTATGGCCTTCAGGGAAGCAAAAGGGTGGGGATCTGCCAGATGGCCAGAGGGATGGTGTTCCACAACGTAGAAGCAGCCATGGTAAAGACATGCTTCAAAGGTCACACTAGAGGGCAACATTTAAGGGATGGGATATAGAGTGTGCCTACCTTATACCACCCTGGTGAGCTGGGCAGATACTCTCAGAGAGATATAGTCCTGAAAATAACCTGGTACCATGCCATGTACAGCTGTAAATGGGATAACCAATATCTTGAATTGCATCCAGAAACCAGTGAAACTCATGCAACAGGTATGTTAACCAAGGGATGCCCAACACTGTGGACTAGTTGTAGCTTGCAGGTGGTCTTCAACAGTAGACCCATGTAGAATGCATTCCAGTAGTCCAAATAGGAAGTGACCAAGGCATGAGTGACTCTGAGCAAGGCATTCCCAGTCCAGGAAAGGGAGTAACTTGTCCACAAGATGAATCTATGAAAGTTCCCCTGGTCATAGCTATTATCTGCTCCTCAAGCCAAAGCCATAAGTCTAGAAGGACCTCCAAATTGCTCACCCATTCAGCCTGAGGGAGTGAAATAGTATCACCTGCCCAACCCAAACTGGAGATGTATAACTGGATAAGATATTCAAATCACTTCCTTGAGTTTTAAAAAATAACACTAATACTGTAAAATATAATCAGATTCATTTACAAAATAAAATTATGCAAATAGACTTATTCCTACAGCAGTTACATTAAAAGCAGTGAAGAAAATGAGACATCTGTTGGCCATCGAACTCCAGCAAAGAAACATTAAAATGTGCCTCTTGAAGCAGTTCCATATTCTCAATCCCATAACAACAAGGGTTGTTCTAGCTAGCTGTTCATTAGAGGTTGAAATAAAAATATTCCCTCAGCAGGCTTTCATCTACGCACATGAGCAGATTCATAATGGTGCAAGGAAAGACTAACTTTAAGTACAGTGTTATAAAGCTCCTAAACTATCCTGGGTTTAACATGTAATTGCGAAGCTACATCCCATCCGTTAGAGCAGGGGGAATGATTATGAGCTTGGGAGTATAGGGGGAAGTGAACATAGAACAGTGATGGCGAACCTTTTAGAGACCGAGTGTCCAAACCGCGACCCAAAACCCACTTATTTATCGCAAAGTGCCAGGGCCGCATAAGCATTGTAGTGCCCTCGGGGGGGCAGGGAGGCGCCTCTGAGTGCCGCCTCTGGCATACAAAACCCAGGGGCGCAAAAATGGACCAAGGCGCAAAAACAGCCGCCACTGCGCCGTGGGGTGCAGATACAAGGCGCTGTACCACGCAAGAACGGGGCAGGGCTAATATTATGCAGGCACTAGCCCCGCCCCATTTGCAGTGCATGTGTGCTCGTGGCCCCATGTGTGCATGCACGCATGTAAATGGTTCCCCCTCCCTTTTCTTCCAGTCCACCAATCAACAATGGTTGGTGACCTCTGCTCTACCACCTCTACTCGAGCTTGCTAGTCAGCCACTTCGCCTCCTTTGTCCTGGGCAGGGATCCTGCTCCAGGTGGCGGTGGCGGCCTGATGGACCTGCTGCTGGTGGCAGTGGCGCGTGTGCCAACAGAGAGGGCTCTGAGTGCCGCCTCTGGCACCATAGGTTCACCACCACTGACATAGAACATCATCAGAGTTGGAAGGTTCCTTGGAAGTCTTCTAGTCCAATTCTCTGCTTGAGCAGGAGACCCTGTACCTTTTCAGACAAATGGTTGTCCAGTCTCTTTTTGAAAGCCTCCAGTGATGGAGTACCCACAACTTCTGAAGGCAAGCTCATCCACTGGTTGATTGTTCTCATGGTCAGATTGCTTCTCTCCTTGGTTAGTTTCCATCAATTGCTTCTTGTCTTGCCTTCTGGTGCTTTGGAAAATAAGATGACCCCTCTTCTTTGTGGCAGCCCCTTACAAGTTCAGTAACAGTACGAGGAGAACCAGTTTGATGTTAAGGCACCAGGATACAAAGCAGGCGCACAAAGCCAGCTGGGTAACCTTGGGTCACCTGTTCTCTCTCAGCCCTATGAAGAAAGCAAGGGCAAACAACTGAAATTTTGCCAGGAAAACTGCAGAACCTAGTCCAGGTGTTTGCTAGGAGTCAATACTGATTTGGCACACAAAAAAGTGATACGGAGAGACTCATACTGCACTTGACACAGAGTGACTAATTAAGAATCTTCACTGGACAATAGATTGAAACCATTTCAAATAGTTGATTATCCTGTGAGAACATGAATATAAGTCATCTGATAGTACTGCTTCTTTGTTGACCTTTTTCATGACTTTACAAATATCTTGGTTTGTGTTCCTCATCCATAGTGGAAGGTAGAAATTATATAGTCATATGTGGTACTCCTGTCCTGAGAAATTGTTCTTGATGTTTCTCCCACACCAGGAAAGGAGTTGGTGACCATCATTTTAACTGCAGATTTATATGAGTTTTAAATATTCTGTCTATTTTTGTATTCCTTCCATTTCCCTTATTTCCCAATTTCTACACACCCACACTAAGAACGTATAAATGTGGACCAAATCCTAATGAAAAATAAAAGTACTTTACAAGCAAATATTAATGACTCCATCATGATTACTTTAACTGTTTAAGCCAAGTTTGGGGAAAATAAATTGTGGAAAGACATTAAATTTAATTCATTTTTTTTCTCCAGAACTTCATATTTCTGTTCTGATAATCTAAAAATCAGAGTTCAGCATGTAGGAAGTTAATTAGTTCATCACTCTTGGCTGGAAAACACTAGTGCAATTTCAATTTTACTCATACAAGATTCTCATTAATGAAAGTACCTGCTTGGGTCATCACTTTGGAGCTTGTGATTTAAAATTAAAAGCAAGAGTTAGGAAGAGCATTGATATGTCTATGATGAGAAATGATTCCTCGAACCAATTAGACATTATTAATGAAAGAGAATATGAAACAAAATCAATTCAAGGTTGATTGCGACATATAGTGCAACTTGTTTCAGTTTTATTTACTAATGCTTGAAATGCTACTGTCCTGTTCTGTTCTAAGCCTTTTGGGGACTTGAATTTTCAATTATTCAAGAGAAACTTCCACATCTATAAAACTATTTGTAGAATCAGAATAACATAAAAAATGTCTTCTAGATATAATTTCCCAGACTTTTCTAGACAGCAAAGGCTGGTGATCATTTGTGAGAATCTAAGTAGCTAAGAGGCACAGAGGAAAATAGCAGAGAAATCATTCTCCCATGGTCTAAGCAGTTTCTCCAGCACTGAAAGAGAATTGCTCCAGCTGGATGTAGGTCTGCTCTCTATCCAGGGAGGAAGGGGAAAAAAGAAAGAGGGAGGGGCAGGGAGAGAGGGAGGGAGAGAGAGAGAGAGAGAGAGAGAAAGGAATGAAGGAGGTTTCCTATGTTCACTGCCTGCTTCCCACAAGGAAATACAATGGGGAAGCTGAAAGGAAGTTGGAAGTTTTGGATGAAGTCTTGTTCGTTTATGGGTGGTTAGTTGGTCTTGTGACTGATTGAATCACCAGAATTATTGGATCACAAGGCTGACTGAATCACAAGACTGATTGAATCCCAAGACTGATTCTGGACTTGTGACTTTGTGACTGGTTGCTGTGAGGGGCAGAATTTAACTGATGAGGGGTTGATTGGTTCTGTTGTTGGTTGTTGCTTCAGATGGTCCACTTCCTTATTGATTCATAAGCTGGTTCTAAGTCAATATGTTTGTTGATGGACCCATTGGTAGAATGCCTGGTGGCTGAAGACTTTGGCTTCATCCCAGTCAAACCGGTGTTGTTTGTTGTTAGTGTGACGGTTGATCAGGGACTTCAGGTCATGCTGTTTGACAGCCAGCTGGTGTTCATGAATTCTATTTTTTAACTGTTGTCCTGTCTGCCTGAGGTAAAACTGGTTACAATTGTTGAATATTATGTTGCTGCTGTCTTTTTTCTGTGTTCTGTCTTTGATCTTTGCAAGTTCCTATCTGAGTGTGAATGTGGGTTTGTGGGCTATTTTATTCCTAGGGACTGCAGTAGCCTTGCAGCCACTTCTGATGTGCCTTTGATGTAAGGCAGGACTTGTTTCTGTGTTGTGTCTCGCTGTGTGTTTTTTGGGGGTTTGGGCGCTATGCATCATAATATAAAGTTCTTGGGATAACCATTGCAGAGGAAAATGTTGAAAAGGTGTTTCTCCTCTGCTTCTCTTAGGGCTTTGGTGTTGCAGTGTGTTCACTGTACACGTACATGCACACACACAAAAGGAAAAAGGAATGAGATGAAAGAGAAACACAAGAGAAAAACTCAGGTGCCAGTTGCAACAATTGCGGAGTTCTTACACAGATTATTTTGAATGGAATCAATTCAGAAAATATAATAACAAACAAATGCACATTTTAACTCAATCAGTGCTAAAACATCCTTTTTTGTGGGCTCCAGTTTAAAGGGGGGAGTTGCTTTGTTTTAACCGTCTTTTGTTGTTTTGGGGCTTTTAACAAGTTTAACTCTTACAATTAATTTCAACAGGCAAATATGAATAACCAGCTTCATAATTGCACTTCTTTCACAGGATTGGGAAACTCTAGTACAGGCTGTCCAACTTTGGCAGAATTAAGATTTGTGGACTTCAACTCCCAGAATTTCTCAACCAGCAGGGACACTCTTGCTTTAGAATATATTCAAGGGAAGGGACTTTCTTCTTGTTGCAGTTTCTATTGCAACCTAAATGCAATTCAACATAGTTTTTAAAAAAATGTATAGGATTATAAGTCGTTCAAATTAAGTAGAATTATAAATTTGGTTCAACAATGTAAAGCATTTGCATCCAAGAATTCTTGCATCCTTGGTAAGCTAGTAAAAGGTGGAATAGACAACATCACCACCAGATGGATCTGTAGCTGGCTGGCAAACCACATTCAATAAGTAGTCCTCAATGAAACTACGTCCACATGGAGAGAAGTAAGCAATGGGGTACCACAAGGTTCTATCTTAGGCCCAGTACTCTTCAATATCTTCATAAATGACTTAGATGAGGGAATTGAAGGGTAACTCATCAAATTTGCAGATGACACCAAACTGACAGGAGTAGCCAACACCCCAGAAGACAAACTCAGGATCCAAAAAGATCTTGACAAACTTGAACAATGTGCCCTATCCCAAAAAAATGAGTTTCAATGGGGAGAAAAGCAAAGTTTTACATTTAGGCAGGAAAAAGCAAAGGTATAAGTACAGATTGGGCAAGACCTGGCTCAAAAACAGTAACCGTCAGAGGGACCTTGGAGTCCTAGTGGACAATCACTTGACTATGAGCCAGCAGTATCCAGCAGCAACCAAAAAAGCTAATACAATCTGGGTTGTATAAACAGAGACGTAGAATCAAGATCACGCGAAGTATTAGTACCGCTTTATAAAACCCTAGTAAGACCACACCTGGAATACTGCAGCCAGTTTTGGTCACCATATCACAAAAAAGATGTTGAGAGTTTGGAAAAAATTCAGAGAAGAGCAACTAAGATGATCAAAGGCCTGGAGACTAAAACATACGAAGAATGGCTGCAGGACTTGGGTTTGGCTAGTCTAAAGAATAGAAGAAATAGGGGAGACATGACAGCAGTAGTCCAGTATTTGAGGGGCTGCCACAAAGAAAAGGTGGTCATGTTATTCACCAAAGCACCAGAGGGCAGGACAAGAAACAATGGTTGGAAACTGATCAAAGAGAGAAGCAACCTGGAATTAAGGAGAAACTTCCTGACAGTGAGGACAATTAACCAGTGGAATAGCTTGCCCCCAGAAATCGTGGGCGCTCCATCACTGGAGATTTTTAAGAAGAGACTAGACAGTCACTTGTCTGAGATGATATAGGTTCTCCTGCTTGAGCAGGGGGCTGGACTAGAAGACCTCCAAGGTCCCTTCCAGCTCTGTTCTGTTCTGTTCTATTCTTCTAGACTGTCAAAGTTTCTTTCTATCAACTCTTATTCAGTAGATATAACTGAAAACCTGCATTTAGATTTAATTAAAAGAGCCAAATATGTTTCATTCCATCATACTATCTCTTGTTGCTATATGAATAAAAATCTACCAAGGTGATATCCAAGGACAGTGGTGTATATTTTCTATCTCTTCTTCTCTTCATGGGTAGTTACTGAAATTTTCCAAATTAAACGTGAAAATAGTCTTAAGAAAAAAAATACCATCCTAATATTTCCATTTTATTAGGATCAAATCCCCAAATGCGCAAGTATATTTATTAAATTACATCATGTGTGAGAGAGAAAGGGACAGAAATTAAACAACACATGTATTATTAAGGCTGAATATAAGAACCTTAAACCTAGAAAAAGAGCTCTATTTAAAAAAACATAGTTATGGAAGAGAAATAAGATCTCCTGAATGGAATGACAGATTAAACCAAAGTTACTTTTGCTGTTTGTAAATTAGATCAAATCATCCAATTTTGGTAAATCAAAAGGCTTCTTTGAAATATATATCTAATAACTTGATCATTCAAAAATGTCCAGGCAGCTCTGTATTTACAAGATCAGGCAGAAAGCCCTGTATAAATCAAGAAACTTTATTCTTGATGTGTATTGATGAATGATTATAGAATATATACTTCTAAATTATGTGTTTAGCCAGTGAAATGATTCTTTTAAGCCTTTACAAAGGAGGATGAAAGGAACTTTTGCCTAAACATGTCATGGAATAGATTGCTTCCCCATAAGCATGAACTGATACATATTTTGAGTGCTTTATTACTCAATAAAGTAAGACATCATGACTGCCAATGTACTATGACTTTCAACTAAAAACCTGAGGTTGGGAATGGAAAGGAAAGATTAAGGAAGGCAGTTACAATCTTAGCCTTGCAATCTTTATTCAGGTTATTGCAACCATTGGTATCTGAGATAAAGAGAACAAGCACCAGGATGGTGCTTAAAGGGAACATACTGGTAAAATAATTCTAAAGGGACTGTGACTCCCATGTGAAGCCATATGATAATGCAGAGACCTAGCATTTATTTGCTGCCTCTTCCTAAACTAATCTGGGTGATTGTAATGTACTCAGTTATTATGGGGAGCAGGTGCAAGCTGGCCACGTGGCCACTGAGAGACAGAATGTCTGGGGCCTGGGCAGGGTTGTTATTTTAGAGCGGGAGAAAGCCTTGCAGTCATTGGTTGGTGTTAACCAAAGCTCCGTGTATAAGAAGGAGGGAGCTAGTTTCGTTTTCTGTTCTGTTTTGCAATTGTATGTACAATAAAAGATTTGTCATTGTTCAATACGTCTCATCAATGTCTACCCACCAACGAACAGAACAACTGGCGACAAAGGTGGGATTCCGCTGCCACCATAAAGAAAGCCCTGTATCACCTTAAGAAGGGCCAGACCACGTGGAGGAACGGTGTTCCTATCGAGGCTCACTCACCCGCCAGTCCGCAAATGCTGGGGGAGAGTGCTGCAAGGAACTGCCTGGAACACCTTCCAATAGTGGCCACACGAGGTAGCGAGGTGACGACAGAGACCTTACCATGGCGAAAATTGGGCGGATTGACAAATTCGACGTCGCTCACCCTGAAAGGTGGAGTTCGTACGCCACCCAGGCTGAAAACTACTTCAGGGTCAACCGCACCACCCCGTGCACAGCGACAGGCAAACCCCCCCGAGCTCCGTTGGGGGCGCAGACTCATCACTAAGTTTGACAGGTTGCACCCGGACCGGGTAGTGCCATAGGTGTCCCAGCCACGGGCACCGAGGCAGTTAAACTTGGGCGATCTGGTTTGGGCTCAAAATTACGGGCCTGGTAACTTGTGGGTGGTGGCTGTTGTTTGTCGGGTCACCGGCCCACTCTCCTATGAAGTGGTTCTGGACGATGGTCGGGTGCTGTGGCGCCACATCAACCAGCTTCGCTGGCGGTTGCCCAGCCACTCTTCTGCTCCTGGCTCTGCTCTGGGGGGGGAGGAAGTTCCCGAGAACGATCGGGATGGTCGGGACGGTCAACAAGACCATGAGGGTGGTTTATCGCAAACAGCGTTGAGGGGGTTTGCCATCGAGGCGGCTCCTGACTCGCGCATAACACGCAGGGAATATGGCAGGAGATCGGCTTTTCAAGCCTCTCCACGGGGAGGGGTTACCTATTCAGGACACTGCTCCCAACCTTCTGTTTCTACAGACCAGGGGAATACCACCCCACAGGGGAATACCACCCCTCTTCAGGGGAATACCATCCCCTTCTGGGAACGCCACCCATCCGGGGAATACCACCCCAAACAGGCATGCAGAGCTGGACCGGCAGGCCAGCCTGCAGGTCCCAACTCCGACCGTTTCATATGGATCCCCAAGTCCTGGTCTGCCGAGCCCGGTGGGCAAGCTTGCAGATCAGGCAACCACAGCACTTCCGCGGAGATCGGAGCGAGTCCGAGGGCCTCCCAAATTCCTCAAGGAATACGTGAGGACTTTGTCTGTGCTAGCTTAAGCGAGCAGAGTTCTTGCTAAGCATTGGGAGGTATCATCAGGCACTAATGTTCTGTAAATTATGGCCCCGCATATGCGGGTTAAAGCTTCCATTAACTGCTCGTGGTAGCAAAGGCTGTAATGAATAAAGGAAGAGCACTTCATCTGAGAAGGTCGCGGGTGGCTAAGGGAGCTGGGACAAACGGGTAAGCCTCCTTACGGAAATGGCTTACGGAAAGTGGAAAAAGGAGTGGCCTCCATCAGGGGGTGGCCTATTAAATAAATCTATTAAAAAAGGGGTATAGTATGCTCCTCGCTAAGGGGGGAGGGGTGTAATGTACTCAGTTATTATGGGTAGAAGGTGCAAGCTGGCCACGTGGCCACTGAGAGACAGAATGTCTGCAGCCCGGGCAGGGTTGTTATTTTAGAGCGGGAGAAAGCCTTGCAGTCATTGGTTGGTGTTAACCAAAGCTCCGTGTATAAGAAGGAGGGAGCTAGGTTCGTTTTCTGTTCTGTTTTGCAATTGTATGTACAATAAAAGACTTGTCATTGTTCAATACGTCTCGTCAATGTCTACCCACCAACGAACAGAACAGTGATTTTGAGCATTTCATTGGATTTCTTACTCATGCTAGAACTGCTTAGTCAGAAATGGCTGGTAGGTTAACTAGCAGTAGAGTGGGTGGTTAAAATCAGAATGATGTAATGCAAGGATCCCCAACCCCTGGCCTGTGGATCAGTACCAGTTGCAGCATGCCAGCAACCAGTTCACACAAACAAGAAAGCCCCACCCACCGGATGCAGATAGCACACAAAACCATGCACCGTCCGGTCCGCGGAAAAACCTCTCTCCATGGAACCGGTCCCTGGTGCCCAAAAGGTTGAGGACCTCTGATGTAATGGACAGCATAGCAACTGGATCATAGTTGCAGAGGAGTAGAGAGGTAGTAGAGTGAGCAGTAGGCCCAGCTGACTTCCAACTTTGCAACAGTGATATGTCTGTAACTCCGATGCATATGCTCAGTCAGGATGGGGCTGCTTTTCCACACCGTGAGGCATTTCCTGAAACAATATATAGAAGGAAGAACTGAACTGCTCAGTGTAGACAACTAATGCCTTTTCTTTTGAAAATGACTGTATCCACCTTTAGGCATACCATAGTGGTGAAGCAGGTAATAGGACCCAGAACTTGTCCTGTGATTGTTATTTTATTACAACTACTTGCTTGTTGCACCTCTGCCTAAGCCACTCATATGTGATAATGGTTATCCAGATCTTGGTTGCAGCCCATCTTAACTATTGCAACAAGCACTGTGTGAGGCCTCACTATAAAATATCCAGAAACAGAAACTGGTACAACATGCTGCAGCTAAGCTGCTAATTGGTGTAAAATAGACTGATCACAGAAGGAGCCAGTTTGGTGTAGTGGTTAAGGCATCAGGGGTAGAAATCAAGAGATTCTGAGTTCTAGTCCTGTTTTATGCAAAAAGTCAGCTGTGTCACTTTCTCTCAGCCTCAGGAAGGAGGCAATATCAAACCCCCTTTGAAAAACCTTGCCAAGAAAACTGGCATTACCTGGATTTTCCCAGGTAATCTCTGAAAATCAGACACCGTTCAACAGAAGAAAAAAGATTGATCACATAATGCTTACATTGGAAAGTGTAAAAGGAAAAATAATATTATTTTAATATTATTAAAAAGAAAAATAATAAATTGAATACATACAGGTTTGGGTAATATGAAACACTCTAACTATCTTCTAGTAAAATTCAAAACTGAAATGCTTATATGGGGACAGAATTATTTGACCCTGATATTGAAGTTGTTCCATTACTGGAAGACAATGGACAGTCACTTGTCTGAAATAATATAGAGTCTCCTGCTTGAGCAGGAGGTGTGTATGTGTGTGTGTGTATGCACACAGACACTAGCTAGCAATAATAATCCTGTGAGTTAGGTTTGATTAAGATACTGTAATGTGGTTAGTTTTCATAGTTCATGCAAGGCTTGAACCTGTTTCTCCACAATCTTAGTCCAATACCTTATCCACCATACCATGTTTGCTCTTGGAATATCATTTATCTATCTGGCAACACTGTTCCTGACTTTCAGACTCAGATATTTCCTAATATCATCTATAATCTCTGGAAGTACGAACCTGAAACCTCCAGCATGTAACATACATACTCCTTCATTATGATGTGACTCACCCCTGCCCCTCTTTCTTACGTATTTGCATTAAATATCATCTGGAAAATGGAGAGCTTTTCTGCACTGTTCTTGCAGAGAACTGATGCTATTGCAATCAAATCTTTAAATGGAATTAACTCTCTGAATTGAACTGGAAAGCTGAATTTGAATTGATCCAACAATTTAGAAAGGAAAAAAGGCATTTGCTTCAATATCAGTTTGGAAAATTGACCTGATTTAATGTTTCAATTTAACTGAGTTTTCAGAATTTAGTCAAAACACTGAATCATGTGAAATAAATCAAAGATAAAACTGAATCCTATCTGCATTTTCATAACATGTAATCTTTCTGCAATCCCAACATTACCATTTCCTCTAGAAACAAGGGCATTTTATGGTAAATGCTGCCACTATTGCATGAATACAAAAAAGAACAAGTGGTTTTATGCTATCCCTCTGATAGGCTGATTATCACTGGCAGGCAGTAACCATCTTTGGAAAAGAGGACAATAAACCCATCACAGGAAAATGTATTAAAAGGTACAATCAGCTCACCATCTACATGCAGAATAGCATATTTCCATTTCAAATGTGAATCATATTACACTTTGAACCTTTCATATTTTGACACATTATCTTGGGGTTTGTGCTCCCTCAGGAACCACGATCGGTATTCTCCTTGAGACTATATCTTCAGGATCGGCAATTTGACATTTAAGGAAATAGGGCACTGGGGCTTTTGTTGAAAACTAGATATGGCATCTAATGTTCCTGTTTTGATCACTGCTCCAGTAAACACAGAGATTGTTTTCTTTCTCATTCTGCAAAATACAGAATGGAATATTGTATTCTATTTGCAAGACACCACAATAAACCTTTTTTTTAAAAAAAAATTAGTTAGATTAATGAGACACTTTGTATTATTAAACTGCAAGGCATCTTCAATGAAGTAAATATTAATTGAACATGACAGAGGAGAGTCCATCCTGGGATCTCTGTTAACATAGAGCAGAGCCTTAAAGATTTTGGAACTTGGCAATGAGAATGGAGAAATTGGTATGTGTGTTCTGCCTTTCTTAAAAAATATACCAAGTGTTATGTTCTTTTTAGACTTCATTTGGGAGAATAACAATTGAGAACGTCTGACAGACAAGAAGATGACTAGATTAGAAATGGTGTATTAGAAGAAGAGACCTGACACTTGGAGGGATGGGAGCTGCCATGGGCTTGATTAGGACAATCTCAGGTCCAACTCGCACAAATGGCCATATTCTAGCTCTAGTCTTTACCTGCAATTAATTGATATTGGCAGATGTTAGATTTATGTTTCACCATAATTCCATGGTTTCAGTCAGGATCATATCTCCCATAACCTCCATAGGGTGAGAGGACCAGATATGATAATCTGTCATTGATCATCTAGATATGATGGATCTAGATCAATGTCTAAGGTTACTTGGGGTTTTTCCTTTCCAACTATTGGTGCAGAAAATATTTCTGCAAAACGTTGAAAAAAAATCACTCTTTCCCCCTCCTACTGCTAGTATATTTCATGAACAAGACAACTCCTCAGACATTTTCTAAAACACCAGCTAGGTTGAGCACTTGAATTTCATGGAAAGCAGGCTCACTGCTATGAAATTCTTGCTAAGAAATGTGTAAAAACACAGCACACTGACTTGGACATAGCAGCAACCATGCTTAGATAACAACTTGGACACTTGAGTGAAGACTTGAGGAAAGCCTAGCCAAGAGTCACTGCTTCCAGGAAACTTTTTGAAATTGCCTCCTATAATTATCTCTGTTTGCATATTTGGCAGGAAGAGCAGAAACTCCCCTTGAAATTAATATAAGAGGAAAAGGGCAGCCACAGACACAAGGAGAACATGTGATATCTATGGATAGTCTCTCCCCCATTTTTGTTCCAACATGGGCAAGATCATTATTCTTTTGTTGGTATAGAATTCACTTAGAATATTAAGCACAGATTGTATGAAGTGGGATGAAGTATCAAGGCTTGCTAATAGCTTTAACTATACAAGATTTCATATTTTTACTTCCTTGGAGTGTTCATGATTCTTCTTGTCAAATTTTCATTTAAGAAGAAATAAAAAGTATTTCTTTTCTCTTATGCTTTTAGTCTCACGACTTTTCCTGTATAAGTTTTGAGCTCCTCCGTATCTCTAAAAAATAAATATTGTTCAGCCAAAAGAAAACCTCACTCAAAAGTTTCTGTACTTGAAACTTTTATACATTGATAAAACAATAAAAGTTATATATATATAAAAGTAAAATAGAAACAGTTTGACAAAGAGTTAAAAATTGACTTACCCATCAGTCAGCTAAAAAAGAAATCTTCATGGCAAAGAACTGGGAGAGGAAAATATACTGAAAGAGAAAGGAATCCTCACTAAAGTGTCCCCAACTATACAATACATTCAATGAATGCGAAGTTTTCTCTGTGTACCTACTTCCAATAAGAGCAGCCATCTTATTGTAAGAAAATCATTCCTAACATTCCTTCCAAATCTGTCTTTCTGCATCCTCATGAGATTATTCAGCATCCTACACTCTATGATGTAAAAAAAAAAAAAAAGGTCATGACATTGAACAGGGTTCCCTTCTCAGAGCTAAATACACTCATTCTCTCAGTCTATTCTTTAATCTGGAGACCATGTTAATACTCACTGCCTTTCCCTGAATCTGTTCTGATGTTTCTGAATACTCTAAAAGTATAATCTATAGAACTGAGATAACACTATTCAAGATGTGCCTCATCCAGTGCAGAATATAGTAGAAACATTGTTTTCCAAGCTTTTAAAATTGTATGCAATCTAAAGTTATTTGTCTTTTTAGTTACCACATTAAAATGCTGATCAGGGCCAGCTATGGAAAAGTCAAAAAAATCAAGATGACAGCCACAGTTGTGTGATTGAAGTCCTACATCTAATGTATATGTGAACATCAATTCATGTATAAACTGCCATCTTGATTTTTTTTACACACACACAGCCTGACGTGAGTGCTGCTGATTCATCACTCCCCAAAAACTGCTACCTTTTTTAAAAAAAATATTGGCAAATAAATTGTGGCAATAAACTACAACTCTATTATACATGTTATTCCTAAGCAAGATTTATCTCACTGTTCTTATTAAATTACATTTCATTTTGTTAGTTTCATCTTCTTTTTCTATCTTATCATTTTGAATTTTCTGAAGTACTTTTGTTCTTCTGATTCCAAATTGTTGAACAGATTTATTATGCATTTGTATGCTTCTTTACTGCCACATGATCTAGATCTCTCATAATAACATATAGTTCTGCATCTCTGAGGGAAACTAGAGTAGAAACCCAGATAATATTGTAGTTAAGATGGACTAGGAATTATGGCATTCAAGTTCAATGTACTCAGACGTGACTTTGGGTTAGTCTCTTTCATGTTCACCAATGGAAAAAATGAAAAAAGTTATATTAGATATATTGTCCTGAGCTGCTAGTGAAAAGGAGGAGAATGTAATTGTAATAGATAAACGAATAGAGATAAGTCAATAAATTCCCACATCCAAGTAAATCCCTCAACACATAAATAACTTGTCCTCTCTTGACAACTTAACGAATCAGCCCATAGAGACAAAGGAACTAGAATATGACAAAACATACTGTATGATGAGATTTCTAATTCAATAGCTTGATCCAGAGAAAATCCACAATCTCCAAGAATCTCAATCAATAGGGATGTTATAAAACTCATTTGAAGAAATATCTTTTCCAAGAAAACATATCACATAATGAAGGCTGGTAGGCTGAAAGATCTCATCTTCTCAGCAAAACTCAACTGCAGGCCATCAGATAGAGGTCCTTGCAGAGTGCCAACACATGAGAAAGATGTTACAAAAAGTTTTTTAAAAGAAGGTAAAAACTATCAAACACTAATACAGAATAAAGAAACAATGAAAGAAAAGGATAAAAAAAGTCTTATCTAATCTAATTTCCTTTCTTTTTTTAAACATTTAGGTTGCTTCAGTGTCAATGTCTGGCTCTATTTGTATAGCACACTGAACTCATTACTAAACACCAGAGCCCAAATGGCGCAGGAGAGAATTAGTTCTAACTCAAAGTAGTTCTGAAGTTATTTTAAATTGCCTTATCCTTATTCTCCAAAAGATGACCAGTGAACACACCAGTGAGAAGTAGTTTCTGAAGCTTGCCAGTTTATCCTCCAAGGAAAAGAGTTGACAATATGGAATGGCTGAAAAAGCTGGCACCTCTGTTGTATAACTTACTGCCAAGAAGTAATTGTGTAGTTGCAGAATTTGGTGTGGAAAACTCTCCCATCTGGGTCAAATAAATCCATCTCACTTGGATTTTTTCATATCCCACAATCTACTCACCCCACACACAGGGGTTCACAATCTACATGAGTTGCTAATTAATGTAGATGTATACACATATTCAAATGTATATATAAATATATGTACATATCTAGAGTACGTCACTTACTTAAAACTGGGAAGCTTATCTAGAAGAAATGTCTAAATTTAGGCTGCCAACTCACAGTAAGATTCTTGATATGTTGCCACAAGAGTCTGAGACAAGGATTAAAATGAGCCACTACTGAACTGTTACTTTATTGGGTGCTATGCGAAATGACAATCTTGAAGAACCAATTTAGATTAACATATACCATGTACTTTTTATTGCTGGAAATGAATAACAAAATAAATTATGTAATTGCAGTTGCTCCTAACTTATATATTCCTATTATCAACTCTACATAGTGACCAATCCTGTAGATGAGTGAAGAAAGAAAATGAAACCAGCTGGTGAAAGGACTAATGGGTAAGTGAAACAAAACATTAAGAAGACTAATGATGTTTTGTGATAATGGAAGTATATTTGCCACTTGATTCTCAGATGAAAGATTTATACATCTTCTTTGCTCACCATTTTTGAATCTTCTAGAAGACATTGCTTCCAGTACTGATGTCTCTGCTAAGGCACACAATACAAAGATTATGCAGTTGACAGCTGTCTTCCTGATTGGTTTTCTATCTTAATCCATGAGGTGATCATGTGTTGATCTGCAGGACATATTTGTCTAGGAACCAATTATCCTTTAAATCCAGAATCTAGGTATTCCTAATTCTATGAGTTTCTTAAAAGTTTCATCATAGTCATCACAATCATTAAAATAATCTAATAACAACCACTCTTATTTGTTCTGCAGTTAACATTTTATTCTTAGCGTTTTCTATCTAGCCTGCTTTTTTAATCACACAATTTCCCTTTAATATCCAGCACAAGTTCAACCCTCTAAGTCAAGAATAATAATTGCAAAGCAAAATAATAATTATTATCTGAAGAAAAACTCAATAAAATAATAAAATAATGTAATCAAAAGGTTACATTACAGCATTTGTGTATAAATCTCCATCATCTTATATAAGATTATGCAAACATTTTCAGTTCTCACAAAATTCTCCTGGGAAGATATTTCACTTTCTTTTCCCCCTAATTGAGCTTTACCACCCAAATAGGATAATTATGAGAGTAATTGAGCAAAAATGATAACTCATAGCCTTTTAATACTCTCGAGAGAAAACCCCCTGCTTTGATGATTCAAATTATTCTTATATGCATAGTTGCAACATAGCTATCTTCAAAGCCCTATTAGAAAGATAATGCCCTCAGGTTGCCCATTCATATTTCCATCTGCATTATAGACTATGGGGTTTTTGAAGGAGAATGAGAATATAGAGTGAAACCCAGTAACACTGTAGGATAGAAGACATGACTCATTGAGAATTTACTATTACTTTCTTTGAAGTCGCTCTGTACTTTTTAAAGTGAGGTACATCATCTGAAAAATATAAAGAGGGCCTTTGATCTTTTATTATTTATCTATTTATGTAATGCACTTGTACTCTGCTCTTCAGCAGGAAGGCCTTGCAGAATTGCTTCCAGATCAATAAAAACAAGATGATCCTTGCCCCCAGGCTTACAAAGGTACAACACAGAAGGGGGAGGGAATATTTCACAGAATTTATTTGACGAACATCTTAAACGCCTCCTGCAATGAAGAAAAAAAAACACCTTGTCCTTCCAGCTGCAATTGTGAATTTATCTCAGTTGGGGAAAAAAATTAGAATCTGCAAAACCCAATGCATGGATTTTACCTTTTTTTTGCCAAAAATACTAGTCAGGTAACTTCACAAATATTTATTGTTATTGTTAATTTACAGTAATAGTCATATTACTACAATAATACCTTCTCAGTGGGAAAATCCGTAATGAAAGATTTATTAATGGAAACACCCACCCATCCACCCAACCACCCATGCACCCACGCATGCACACACAAACACACACATTCCCTCAAGGTAAACATGTTTTGGGACTAATTGGTAGGAAATAAATGATATGGAATACATAATTGTAATTGCTAAGCCAAAGCAAGGGTCCATTGCAGAAACATATACTGCAATGTTTGTTATTGAAAACACCCCATGGAGGTAGAAGTTAAGGAAACCACCAGGTCACAAATCTATTTTTGACAGGTTAAATTATGTCTAACTCAAATCTTCATGAATGCAGCATGGGGATTACTTCATTAGAGAATGAGATAACCCACCATGGCCAACTCACCACAGCCAACTCACTACAGCCAACTAGCCATGGGACAACATGCCATGGCTAACTCACCATGGGACAACTCACTGCAGGTCAACTCAACAAATACAAAAGTTAAATTAATTTCAACAGAATTGTGACCAATAATAATAAAAGAAAGAAACTTTGAGATGCTTTTTTCTTGTGATTTTAACATTCTTAAGAGCATGTTTCAGCAGAGATCTCTTTACCTTATTTACACTGAATGGTCAATTCATATCCATCACTTACACAAGCCTGTGAGCTGGACCCCATGTCTCTGAATCCCACTTCTCTGAAAGTACGGAACCAAACAATAATTTATCATCCGGACATGTCTTGAATCTCCAACCTCCATTGTTAGAAGCTTTGCTCTCATGTGCTACTCACGACACACATTATTATTTATTAATTGTTCTTTATATTTTCCTTTTTTGTAACACTGCTGAGCTAGACTTATGTAAAAATGAACTCTCCAACTCAAAATGGCTCATATCTACCACCCTCAGACATTTTTATCTGACTGTGTCAATCTTTACTGCTGATATGAGGATTTTAAGGTGGTATAAAAGAAATTAATATTAGTTACTAACCCTTGCCATTAAAAATATAGAAGCAAGCCCAATGGAGTTTGCAAACTGTAAATGAAGTAGCAATACTACATTTCTATTAGTATTGCTATCAGATGAACCCCAGGACCTGAGGTTACAGTATCCATACAGCTGAAGGAGCCATATAAGTTTACTGATATGTAGCAAACTATATGTAGGAAATGTAATAAACATAGAGTGGGAAGGAAGAACCCCCATATCACCCTTTTCTCCCACACCACTTGCCAAACTGGACCAGTCACTGAACCCCAAGCAATAAGACAAAAGATTGTGTAAACTTTTCTGTACATATTGGTACATTGGATTAAAACTGACCAAATGCATCTCCCTTTATGAAACTGGCAAATATCTGAAACTCTATGGGAGATCCCCCTCAAAATATGGAAATCCCTTGCACACACAATAAAACTCCAAAGACCCATCATCCAATGTAAGAACCTGAGTACCCAAAGAGGTAGAAATTATCATTACCCTGAAGGAGAGATAACTGCATTTCCTCCTTACCAGACTCAGTCCAACCCCCTGAGATAACTATTTTGAAAGAAAGACCAAACCCTCCTATAAATATTTGCCTTTCAATATGTGGCCATCTTCAATTGCTAAGCTGCCCATTTTGTTGTCAAATAAATTCTACCTATGCTTCAAGCAGGTGTCTGTGCTCATGACCCAGCCTGGAATGGACCAGAATTTTCTTCCAACAATAGAAAATCATTGAGTTGTGAAAAGATGCATTATTTCTTTTTGAAATGTTTTACAGGATGCTAGTTGTCATGAGGCTTTGGGACAAATGGGATCTCAGGATCAACTAACATGCAAAATGTGACTGTGAACTCATCTTTTGGCCTTATTGGTAGCACAAATGGAAAAGTCTTGATAAGATTCATTATGCAGAATTTAGCTAATACAGAGAAACAAACCATTCTTTGCTCTCCTCCCATGAACAGCTTTGGTCATAAAAGAGTCTGGTATGTAATAAAAAGCAGTAAATTAATTTACTGCCTGTTCTATCATTTCCAGGTTAACTAATTCTCCACCTACCATGTAATGTTTCTTCTAATGAGGCAATGCATCATTTAAACACGTGCAGTTGTCTCTTGTGGTTGACAATGGCATGTGCCATTCAAAAGATAATAATATCATTGTTTACAAAAACAAATGCCAGTTTCATGTGCTTGTTTTAAAATAATCAAAATGGATTATTTTATTACAGTTTTATTGTTTTCTGTTATACACTGTGATTGGTATTTTCTGTTATACAGTACATTGTGATTAGGATTTATAAATCTAATTGACAAACAAAGATGAGGTCATGATATGAACCAAGCTTCAACTGAACTACATATTATTTCTCTTTTTTATTCTCTATGGTTCCGTGAATGGTTTACCATTCATGTAATCTTTTATTTCCCTCAAAGAAACTGGATTATTTCTGAGCAATTGATTTACTGTTTCACTCTTCATGAATAAAAGTGCTTTTTATGCTTACATGTATTCCCAAAGAAACATTTTCAGAGTTTCTGCCAGAGGTTCACTGCCAAGAAGCAAACTGGAATTCTGACTCATCTGAAGCTCCCATAATTGAACGGAAGAAACTCCACCCCTAAATAGAAAAACAGTGTTGTTTTGAGCAAAGCTTTGGCACTGCTACAAGCTGAACATGGACATGAGGTGAAAAGCAAGTAGTTTAGCCAATTCAAAAATACTTAGTTGTCAATGGCTAGATATCGCTCTCTTGTGCCATCATTGTTTTATGGTTCAGAGTAAAACTAGCATATCCAGTGAAATACATATGAAATTATGCTCTTTCTGGTACTTGAGAATTCTTGGAAATATTAAATAGGGAGGGAAATTAATTTTTTGTTATCTAACCTTTGCTTAGACTTATACCTGCAATCAAGGGAGCATGCAAAGGCGGGATGAAAGAAATGTAGGCAAGGCATTTTATGTCATTAGCTTTCAAAGAAATTAATTGTCCTAGGTATTTTCAGAGTTGAAACAGCAGTATATCTGGCAGTAACAAGCACCTGCATTCAGAGTAGTTTCAAAGATAAAATAAAACACCTTTATAAAGTTTACCATTATTTCAGATATTATCTTGGGAAATCATTTTAACTTATTACTTGGATGGAGTAGGCAACCAGAAAGAATTTTCAGAGACTTAAGGGAATAGAATTATAATACAGAGATTTGTGGGAAACCTCCCATTTCTCTTTCCCTCTTTTTAAAAAATACACCTAAATTATGCATTAATTCCTTTTAGTCTCAGTTTAGTGATATTTCAGCTAAAGAACTGACCCAGTTCTGTGAAGTCTAATTCAGACTAGAGTGCTTTGCAAGTAGGCAGAAGAAAATTTACTTCATACAGTAGCACTTGGAAGTCCTTCACTAACCCTAGAGGAGTCTGTTCTATTATACAACTTGTAAATGAGATTATAAATTTGTGAAAAGGACTCTCATTTATTATTGTAAGATTATAAAATACTTTTAACTGTTTTGCCCAAAAAGTGGCACAAGTCAATCAGTCAATTAATCCATTAGTAACACAACACTATCTAATTTGGAATGTTTGCATGAAGTTATTGATGCTCTTGTTGTCATGGTTCCGACTAATGGAACACTTCAAAGAACTTCCAAGCATTGTTTATCCTAAAAAGTCTTTATTCATGTTACAATGTGTTGGCACAGCATGGAGGAATGCCAAGATCTGAATTCCCCTCCCCTGAGCACATAATATTCCAGCATATTTCCCTCTTCTTATTTACAGTCATAAATCACGTTCTCCAATCAGTTTGAAGGCCAAAGGTTCTCTTCCGTTTTGCAGCCCGCCAATTCCTTATCTCACTAATCCCCCACACACATTCTTTCTCCTCCCCTCCCAGCATTATTTAAGTTAACTCTAAAAATACCACACAGCTCTGCATATTTGGTCAGAGCAGGAACATCCAATGTTAGCAGCATTGACACTTGTTCTAAAGAGAAAAAAAGACTATAATTGTTCCAAAAGTTTTATTTTCTCATTCTCTGGACAGATTATGAACTGCTCATGTACAAGTTCCCCAAAAACCAGTTAGCTGACAATATGTTTTTGTATATATGCCCACCATTTTCAAAGAGAACACCAGGAATCATTTTAAAGCCCTGAATGTTGTGAAATCTTATGGAATGAACTTTAAAAAGTTGTTAAAGATGAATGTGAAAAAACAGAAGAAAACAACAAAAAGGGGGAAATAATCTAGATAAAAAGTTGATACATAGATATTTCTTTAGTTCTAAAGAAGCTATTTATTTTCTCATATTAATTGAAAATGAAAAATGAAAATATAGAAATATTCATCAAAAATATCTCCATTGGTTTTGCTTTTGGGCTATTAACACACAAAGAGAGAAACATTTAAAAGATGAATATATAAATCATAACTAGACAGTTTAATAAACTGAATAACAATGTTTCAAACCACCCAAATTTGGGGGAATGAAATTATCTGTTTGGACACATATATGTAATTTTCAATCTTCTCTCTTGGGGTTTTTTTCCCCCTTCTCTCTAAAACTCCAAATTGACTGTTGAGGAAGTGCAAGACTTATCAGATATGTTTAAATGGAAAAAAAATGGCCAGAGATCAGCAAGTATGTTTTGAAGCTTTTTCAAATTTCTTGAGTAAGTGTGTTCTGTTAGGATTTTGGTTTTTGAAAAAATACAATAAAGAAGCATAAAGATGGCAAAACTCCAGTGCTATTTTATCATGCAAATATGTAATTAGTTGGTTTTTTAAAAACCATTTAACCTTTCTAGTCATTACTGTTCTCCTCTCTCAACCCCAGTCAAGCAGAAGAGCAATTTTGATTCATCCTGGATTCCTCAATCAAGACTATTCAGCAGCAGGTTCTAACTAGTTATATGCATTTTCTGTGGACTTGTGGATGATGACATTGATTGGGTGGAAGATTTATGGTTAGATTTCACTTTGAAATTCAAGAATTGAAATGTGTCTGCCATCTTCAGATCTAATTAGTTTGGCTTTTAAAAGCAGCTTTCTGTCATAGTTCTTTTTTGACAAGGTGTTGGAAAAGTCCAGGCAGAAAAGTATTGGTAAAAGATGGCATTCCTGTGTCCTTCTTTTCAGCAGCTCTCCCAAACCTGTAATGACATCCTGAACAGGATCATGAGTGAAACATTGACAGAAGCTGCATTGAGGACTTTGTCATCATCCAGTTATGTGAAGTTTATCCCATTTAGGCAGCAGGTCCCACAACAGTTCTCTAGAGCGAACTGGAAAAAGGGAGACATATTAGGGAGAAACTACAGTCAAGGCAAGGATCAATTCCTGTCATCCATGGGGAAATGGCTTCTTGTAGTTGAAGAACAGTTGACAGCTGAATGTATTCCTGCCTCACAAGAGAAAATGGTAGAGAATGTGACACAGAAAATTATATAGATTTGCCTATCATTTTATATTTTATTAGGCAGACCTAATCCTCCTCCTTCCTTTGCATCTTGTAACAACTTATATTTAACTTGCAGATATTTTTTCCCTCTGTCACGCAAATTTAGATATAACCTACTGCCACTGTTTAAATGGTGCATCAATTGTCAAGACAGGTATTGTCTCAAACAAAAACATCATTTTAGGCAAAACATGCATTTTTATTACAGAAAATCTTTTCAGCAAGGACAGATGTACTATAGTTTCTCACTTCTTAACATGTCTGTTAAGCTTCATTCCATGTCTTAACATAGTTATATTAAATTAACATACCAATCATATTTGTCATCGTGATATTTTACCTTCTCAATATAAAAACCTATGATAGTCATAGATTCTATTGATCTTCTGTTTTCATGTTTTTGATAACATCTTTGTTTTTTATTTATTAATCTTGAAACCTAATACACCAAATTCTTTTAATTTGCCCATTAATATTTAAATTCCTTTTAAAGGATCTCCCAGAACCAACACTAAATCATCTGCAAAAACCTTTCAATTTCTTTTTTAATCTTTAATTTCTCAATTGTCTCATCTTGTCTTATATCTCTACTCAGTATATCAAGTGCCAAAATAAACAAGCGAGATGAGATTGGGCATTCCTGTCTTGTTCCTTTTTGTATCTCACAGAGATTTGTTAGATCTCCATTAACAATTATTTGCACTTTCTATGAAATTGATCTTACTTATTTTATAAAGTTGTGGGGTTTTTTTGTTTTTCTTTTTTCTTTTACTTTGTATGGCCACATTGTCCATTAATGCAGAAACTTCCTCTTGTAATTTCAATATCATTTCTTTCTTTCTTTTTTCTAATTTATATGCCAGCAAACTCAGTTTGTTTGTTTTATTTAATTCATGTTTATTTTTATTTATCTTAGCATTAACATAGATATAGAGTTGTAAAATCTTAATTTGTTGAGAAATATTTATCTTCTCTGGAAATTTCTTTAATTCTATTTTCTTCTTTATCTCATCCAAAATAACTTTTATTTTCTCTTGATTCTTTTTGAGTTCACTGATATATTTTATTAAATAACGTCTACTTGTATCCCAAACCACTCTTAAATCAGTGGCTTTACCTAAAAAAATTTTTTTAATCCATTTAATTCCTTTTTACAGTCCTCCACTATTGCTTTTTTCCATAGCGATATTTCATTTAGTCTCCATTAAAAAGAACTAGATTTTCTTTTATAAACCAAATACATAGAATAATGATCCAAAAAAGTATTTGGTAATATCTCTTCGTTAGAAAACTTAGTAGCCAAATTCTTTGAAATTCAAATCATGTATATTTTTGAAAAGGATCTATATCTATCAGAAAAGTAGATGTGCTCTCTTGAATTGCCATTTTTCTGTCTCCATATACCAACCAGCCCTATCAATCAGAATAGAGTTGTAAGGGACCTTGGAGGTCTTCTAGTTCAGCCCCCTGTTCAAGCAGGAGATCCTATACCATTTCAGATATGTGGTTGTCCAGTCTTTTCTTAAAAACCTCCAGTGATGAAGCACCTACAACTTCTGAAGGCAAGCTGTTCCATTGGTTAATTGTCATCACTGTTAGGAAGTTTCTCTCCTTGATTAGTTTCCATCCATTGTTTCTTGTCTGGCTTTCTGGTGCCTTGGAAAATAAGTTGACCCCCTCTTCTTTGTGGCAGCCCCTCAAATACTGGAATATTGCTATCATGTCCCCCCTAGTCCTTCTTTTCTCTAGATTGGCCATACCCAATTCCTGCAACTGTTCTTCATATGTTTTTGTCTTCAGGCCCTTAATCATCATCGTTGTTCTTTGCACTTTTTGCACATTTTACATTTTTTTGTAAAAATAGTGACCAAAATTGGATGCAGTATTCTTACTAAGGTCTTACTAAGGATTTATTGGGGATAGCAGAAGACTAATAATCATTCTTTTTGTAGATCTGAAATGATGCCAAGTGAGACACACATAGAATTATGCTGAAGATCATGCATGGGTATAGAACCACATTTTTCTATCTTCATTTCAAAACTAGCTTGAGAAAAGCTTCACCTTTTTCATTTTCCTCTTTAGCATTCTGAGAATGATGTACAGTATTTGAATGTTCAATATTTCTTGAGAATCATCTTCTTCCAGTTTCAAAGTCTGCAGTTTTAAGAGCTGTCAGGTCATCAAAGTCTCAACTTATCCAATTTATCTCTTCCCCCCAAATCATAACACTGCTGAAGATCATTCACGTCCTCAAAGGATTTCTCTAGTCAAAGTACTTTTAGGGAACGCCTTTCTTTTTCTTTCCTTTTTCATAATTATTATGATTATTAATTTTAAAATCAAAACATTAATGCTGTTCAGGGCACTTGTATTTTCTTCTTGTTATTAACATAATATTATAGAACAATGAAATTATTTTAAAAAGAAATGGATTTCTTAAAATCTGTTTACAAAAGAAAGTTTTCAGCCCTGTAGAGAACCTATCTCTCAGTGCAGACTGGTTTTCAATTTCCCATGTGAATGTTAGAGCAGATGGGAGGAAAAATTCATTCATAAGATTACAAGGCTGATTTGCAAGCTTTCCAATGCTTAATTGGGTACCAGTATGTATGAAAGCTATATCAAATTCGCTGGTCAAACTTTTTAAAAGTATAATCTGATTGCAGTGGTGTTTTAGGTAGTCTTTTGTATTCATTCTGAAGGATGCAAGTATTCTATAAATTGCTAAAGACAAATTGTGTCTTTTAGCGATACCCCAATCAAGAAACTGCCACAGAGCTATTGGCCCAACCAAAGAATCCTTAAGACTGCCCCCACCCACCCAGACAGGCAAGACACCGGAATATAAACCGGTAAGCACTCCTTACTAGCACTGATGTTACCTAGTTAGAGTAATGAAACGTCTGCAAGAAAACAAGCAAGCTCAGAGAGCACCAAGGACCCCTCACAAATTGTGTCTGTTTAGCAAAACTCAGAGATTTTGTCAACAAAGGAAAGGAGAATATTTGCAGCTCAGGTCAAACTATGGAGTCCTTGGTGCTCTCTGAACTTGGATGCTTGCTTGCAGACATTTCATTACCTGACTAGGTAACAATATCAGTGCTAGTGAATGTGGCATTAGCTCCCTGTTTATATATAGTTGCTTACCCTATTAGGTTTGGTGAAGTATGGTTTTCTACTTGGTAGTTCCTTGATTAGGGTATAGTTTTTGGCTACAGTTATAGGAAAATTGATGGTTGCTAATTTTGGAGATAACTACTCTCTCTCTCTCTTTCTCTCTCTCTCTCTCTCTCTCTCTCTCTCTCTCTGTATGTACGTAAGATTTTTTTAAAACGAAGATGAAAACCAATACAAATTAATATAAATTAAGAAAAAATAAATAAAAAGAAAGCTAAAAATACAAAAAAAGAAAACATAGAAAAAAGATGCAAAATAATAGCTTTCAATCTTCCTCACAGCAGTTATAAGTACAATTATAAATTTTCTCATTATTCTATGGTTATAGCACAACTCTCTTCTTTCTATAATCTAGCCTGTCTAATTATCAAAACCATAAATCATAACTTCCGTTTTTCTGTTATATGCAAAAAGTCCATAAGGTATTTCCAGTAAGCAATAAATATAGATATTATCTTTTCAAATTATTCCGTTTAGCTACCATCTCAGCAAGTTCCATTATCTTTACCAACCAGTCTTCCATTGTGGGTGGTGCTGAATCTTTTCATCTTTGTGCATACAATAATCTTGCTGCAGTTATCATGTACAAAAATAAAATTCCATGACTTTTTTCCAGCTCTTTGTCCTTCAATTCCAAAATAAAATCCTCTAGTCTCTAAACAGCTTTTTAACATACAGCAAGTTTGGGAATGGAAGTGGGATAATTTTCTCTCTCTCTCTCTCTCTCTCTCTCTCTCTCTCTCTCTCTCTCTCTCTCTCTCTCTCTCTCTCTCTCTCTCTCTCTCTCATGATTGATTTAATTTCCCAGTTTGCAATTGAAATACAGTTATTTTTTATATGTTTACAAGAATTTTCAAGTATGTTGTGTTTCATCTATTCTGTTCTGCAAATCATTGCTAGGAATGAAAATTATGTCTAGGAATATTCACAACCTATTTATATAGCTATTTATTCAACTCATTCAATTAAAGAGAGTTTTGTCTTTCATATATTGATTAGGTAAAGAATGTTGCTCACAAAGAACTACCAACTTGTGCAAATGCCTGCTTTCAAGTCATCATCCTTCTAGCTAATTCAGCCATGTTTTGATTCACGTTCAAACTCTGCTGAATTTTACTGAGTGTCAGCCTAAATCCTTGGCATTTTCTTTGATAAGGATTTGATAAAGGGCGAACAATGAGATGAAAACCTCATGCCTAGGAAAATGCTAAAACAGGACTGTATAATTGTAAATATTAAATTGGTTAAGAAAATGTACTGAAGAATACCAATGAGCTGTGCAAAAGCTTTCAGACAGTAGTGTTTTATTTATGTAATGAACATTCATTCTATTCTTTTACCTGTATAAACTATATATAAAACAGACATAAGGAATTATTTAAAAATCTAGTCCTGATCAATATTTTAAAGAACTATTAATAAAGAGAGGTCAAAATACACAACATTTGAACATACATACACACGCACACACACACGCACACACACACACACATATACATACATACATACATACATACATACATACATACAAAAATGTTTTAGGCAAGCTGTATCAATAAATTAATGGATTTATTTCAGTTAAAATTATGCTCCTATGACTGTTGTGAATCTGTGTTTTGTTAGCCACAAATAAATTATCTCCAAATTCACCAGCAGCTGAATCACGGAGAGATCAGGAAATGTTATTGTTCTGGGGTACCTAAAGTTTTTGAGAATGCATGAAAAGTAGTGTGTGAACATGTTGGTATATCTGCAAAAACGTGGCCCTTGAGGCTCATAAGCAGCAAATATCAACAGAGATAACCAATTAAAAAAAATTAAGCTACTCCAATCCTTCTTTTCAACGATGTGCTTTAAAAACCTCAATGTCATGGTTCATTGCAGAAGTGAAATCCTCCATCTGATCTATCAGAGTTATAAAAGCAGAACCTTGTTAGTCAAACAGAGAAGAAAGCTTGGGGGAAAGGAATTAATGCCTGGCTACATGTTGAATATCAGCCCTGAACAGCTGTGAAAGAGTAGAATGAAAAAAAAAATACCACATTCAATCCATGAGCTTCAGTTTTGTTGTCTCAAATTGTCTATAATTGAAAAGCAATACAATATTTCCAAATACTTCCTCTTAGTTTATTCTAAGGAGTTGCTGTTCAGTTCTCAGTTTCTTACTGTCCCCAGGGAGCATGATCTATGATCACAATGGATATAAATAAGAAGAGTTGTCATCCAGCACAGACAGAGGGGAAGGCTGATGTAGAAACTCTTGGACTGGACAAATGTGATTTAGTTAGAGAAGGAAAAGCTGAAAAAACTTTGTCCCGGCCTTTCTTGTCATTTCCAATTCACAATTGCCTTGAGAAATAAATCAGCCAATGGGAGGCTCCAGGGAAAAAAATTAAGGATAGAGAAAGATCAGTCAAGCAATGAAAATGCGGGATATTTGTTTCATCTTCTTCCAAAGTAATATTTTAAGAAGCTTTGTAAGCTTTTCTATCCCTGAATCTGTTCCTTTTTTGTTGTATCATTCTGGGTTCCTTTCATGGGCCATAAACAGCAGAATAAAAATGGCTCAAATTAAAAAGCATGCAGTAGCTGAAGCTGATGGGAACCAGCCAAAAGGTTAAGTGGGTGATTTTGATCTTTTCTCAGCATCCCTCTGGACTATATTTGGATTGATGCACAGAACAAAACCAAACAAAATAATCTGTCTTCCACTTGACTAACTCCTGCATTCTACTTGAAAGTGAAAAGCTAAGCTAGAGCATTAGGACTAGTTCCTGGCACTGAGACTGTTGAAATACAGCACTTAAGTCAAAGCATTGGAATAAGGGCCATTAAATGACTAACCAAGACAATTCTACCACTCAGACAGCTAAAATATAAACGTTAAAAGGAAAAAAAGGAAAAAAGTCCCTCAAACCTAAAAATAAAAACTTTCCCTACATTCCAGAGATTATCTGACTGTCTTAAATTCCACAAGTCAGTGACAAAGTTAATCTATATGAAAGCCTTGCCAAATCTTACATTCACCTTGTTCCCCGAGTGTCTTAGATCCAGTGAAAAGTAAAATAGTGCAAAGAGAAACTTTGAGGTAAGGTTAAAGTTCCCAAAGAAGATCCTCTAAAAACTTTGCTTGTTTCTAGTCAAGGGGTGGGAGGAATCACTCTGACAAAATGCTACCGTGCATCATCAGAGGGGAAATATCAATTGTCTAACTATTAACTTAAGAGTAGGTTCATACAGTTCACTCAGCTTTGGATTGCTTATCTGCGGTTTATTGAACAGACCACAATGGTTTCACACATAATGCTAAAATACTATCTATAATTTGCAAGCTACAATGACTGCATTCACAGTAAATGCAAAGCCACAAACATGCAAAGCATGACATGACTTAGTGTTTATACATTCCCAGTCTTAGAAGCACAATTTATTTGGGAAAAATTTACAACCCTTACCCTTTAATTCAATAATTCCTTCAGACTCTTCAACAGTTGCCTATATTATAGACTTGGGTTCTTCCTTTCTAGGTCAGAAGTCCCCAACTCCCAGTCCATGGACCAGTACCAGGCCACGGCATGCCAACAACCGGGCCACACAAACAAACAAAGTCCCATCCGTGGGATGCAGGCAGCACAGAAAACCATGCACTCTCCGGTCTGTGGAAAAACCTTTCTCCACAGAACCAGTCCCTGGTGCCCAAAAGGTTGGGGACCTCTGTTCTAGATGATCGTCAGTGAAATTACATCTCCTACCTATTATTGCTTAAGGTAAAGGATTTCTTGTGCTCTGAGAACAAGAGAAGATTAAGGTATGATATTCAGCATTGTTTTAATCAATGCAGATGAAAGCAAGCAAGGCTGTTAGAAGGGCAGATTAGGCGACTGAGCTTTGTTCTTTTATGTACTGTATGTTTCAAAACCTTAACCAAAATTAGCACCTTCTTTACATCTGCAGAAGTTAAGTCAAAGAATCACAGGTGATGTTTTCCTTCTCAGTCTCTGTTATTACATTTCACATTTTTTTTCAGTTAAAAGAAGTTGTTTATTTTAGTGGGTGGGTTTTTACTCAGCTGTCTACTCCAAAATATTCAGAGTCCTGCTTACAAATATAATGAATGAAACAGTTATTGTATTTTCTCAGAGAAAAAGGACTAGGTAAGGAAATCTAGAACACTGGAGCTTTGAGAGATTCTTACCAAGTTGCCCCAAGGTTGTTTTTTCAAGAGGCAACTGGACTTTCTTGTTTCTATAATAAAAATAGTAAAGTTGGAAGGGACCTTGGAGGTCTTCTAGTCCAACCCCCTGCTCAGGCAGGAAACCCTATACCATATACAAATGGCTGTCCAGTCTCTTCTTAAAAACTTCCTGTGTTGGAGCATTCACAACTTCTGGAGGCAGGTTGTTTCACTGATTAATTGTTCTAACTGTCAGGAAATTTCTCCTTAGTTCTAGGTTGCTTCTCTCTTTGATTAGTTTCCATCCTTTGATTCTTGTCTTGCCTTCAGGTGCTTTGGAGAATAGTTTGATTCCCTCTTCTTTGTGGCAACCCCTGAGATATTGGAACACTGCTATCATGTCACCCCTAGTCCTTCTCTTCATTAAACTAGCCAATTCTAGCAACTGATCCTTATGTTTTAGCATTCAGTCCCCTAATCATCTTTGTTACTCTTCTCTGTACTCTTTCTAAAGTGTCAACATTTTTTTTACATTGTGGTGAACAAAACTGGATGTAATATTCCAAGTGTGGCCTTACCAAGGCATTGTAAAGTGGTATTAACACTTCACGTGATCTTGATTCTATCCCTTTGTTAATGCAGACTAGCACTGTGTTGGCTTTTTTGGCAGCTGCAGCACAGTGCTGGCTCATATTTAAGTGATTGTCCACTAGGACTCCGAGATCCCTCTCACAGTTACTACTATTGAGCAAGGTACCACCTATACTATACCTGTGCATTTGGCTTTTCTTGCCTAAATGTAGAACCTTCCTTTTTTCACCACTGAATTTCATTTTGTTAGATAGTGCCCTATGTTCAAGTCTGTCAAGATCCTTTTGCCTATCTTAAGCCTATCTTCTGGAGTGTTGGCTATTCCTGCCAGCTTGGTGTCATCTGCAAATTTGATGAGTTCCCCATCTATCCCCTCATCCAAATCATTGATGAAGATGTTGAAGAGCACTGGGCCCTGAACAGAGCCCTGGGGCACACCAATGCACACTTCCATGTAGATGCAATTCCATTGAGGACCACACACTGTGTACAGCCGGTACTTTTCTTTGAAGACATTTCGCTCCTCATCCTAAAAGCTTCTTCAGCTTCTGACTGGATTGTGGGAAATGGAAGAATTTATATTCCTTGCAGACAGCTGGTCATTTGCATTATTTTAGAGAGTTGTTGAGGCTACTTGGAGGTTTTTCTGTGTCCTCAGGGTCACCTGAGTAGTGCAAATGGTTGTGGAGCCTTCTTGGAACTGCTGAAAGGACTGTTTTTGTGGAGCTGTGCTTTCTGCAGGATGTTTTCTATCCTGTGTCCCTTCACTGTTGAACACCAGTGCAGATTGTTGGAGATGAATCTGTGTTGTCTGCATCTCAAACTGAAGTGCAAATGGTTCCTGTAGTCTGCAGTTTTTCTGGAAATCTGTTCATACTCCCACACCATTCAAAGGGTGTTCATTCTTGGACACAGACAAACCTCCAAGTGGCCTCAATGACTCTATAAAAATGCAAATGACCAGCTGTCTGCAAGGAATATAAATCCTTCCATTCCCCACCATCCAGTTAGAGCTGAAGAAGCTTCTTGGATGAAAAGTGATACATCTTCAAAGAAAAACAAGAAAATCCAGTTGCCTCTTGAAAAAAGCACCTTTGGGATAACCATGACCTGGATGACTGAGAGTCTCCATAGATATTCTTACCAAGTTGTCATCAGAAGGTATGCCAGGATTGGGATGAGAAACATCTCTCAACTTCCCATTAATCTTCAGGAGCATGTTCAAGCCTAGAAAAACACATTCATAATCTGCCTCAAGTCAAATGATATTCACAGTGACCACACAGATAACCCATATTGATTTCTTATAGTCTACAGTTCTGGCATTTCCTAGTGTTCTTCCAACCAAGTAGAGTTTACAAAGACTGATGAGGGTAAAATTGTGATGGATGGATGGATGGATGGATGGATGGATGGATGGAAGGAAGGAAGGAAGGAAGGAAGGAAGGAAGGAAGGAAGGAAGGAAGGAAGGAAGGAAGGAAGGAAGGAAGGAAGGAAGGAAGGAAGGAACATTTAAACATAGAGGGGTTAAAAATTCTATAACTGTTAATGTTCTCTTCTGTTGTGACATAGGCATGTATTGTGCTCCTTACCACCTTGTATCACTGCTTGTACACAATTTTCACTTCAGTCTGACAAGATACTACCCATCTCTGTTCGCCATCTTTATTATTACATCTGCAGGCCATAAGTGGGTGTCATAGAACCAGGCAAATAGAAAACCTGCCACCCCTAAAAAGTACCCCAAATTCATCAACTGATGCACCCCATACTTTACTGCATGAACTGACAGATTCTGAACCATCCAGATTTGTATTATTATTATAGACTTTTTTTTAAAAAAAATGCTCATCATTTAACTGTGCACAACATTTCTCGAAGAACATTTTAGAAATGTAAATTAGCCTTATTCCCTCTGGCTAAAGAAGTCCATTGTGGAGTAAAATGATGTGCATGGAAAAAAATTATCTACAGGACAACATTAAAATGCCCAAGACTTCCTTTCTTGAATGCAAAAATGTTTTTTGTCATAACCTCAGTTTCATGTCCCTTTCTGCCTAATTGAAATAAAAGTTAACAATTACAGTATTGCATCGTGACTATAATAAAGTATAACCCCTTCCCACATAATTTGTGAGCTTTGACAACTAGCTAATGAGATTTGGGTAGAAGAATTTCATGGCTGGGAAAGGAGACAGCTATAGAATTTAAGTGGAATTTGGAATTTGGAAAACATATCCTTCACAATCTAAAGAGGGAATAACTTCTCTCCACGGCATGGAGGGGCCACAGCGTGGCATGTTAAAAGACATACTGCAGTAAGTAGTAGGGTAGACCAAAGTTCACTTTTGCAAGAGTTTGGGGGCTCAGCTGAGTTTCAACTCTGTTAAAAACTTGTATTTTGCCTTTTGTAACAAGCTGGAAAAAAGTTCTATCCATCCAGTTTCCTTGATTCCAAATTCACAGACATATTTACATAATAGAAAAAGAAATTGTATATTAAAATCTTCAAGTTTTTCTATCCAGTAAGGCAACTCCAATTCCTTCCCAAGGGTACTGCAAAAGTATAGTGCTCAGTACAGTTTATAGTCACTATTTTACATGATTATCTATCTCAAACATAGAGATTTTGTAAGGGCCATCCATTGTTTGTGCTAGAGATATTAATAGCCTATTTCCAATTACTCTGGAATTTAGCAGCCATTTCCCCCCTTCCAATGTTGTACTGCAGGGAAATATTTAATCCTAATTGACACAATCAAGATTGATACTTTATCCATCATGCTACACTTTATCAAAACTTCTGAAATAAAGGATTAAAAAAGATGATTTTTGTTATTGTTATTAATGGTTGGTTTTATTTACTCTTAGTGTGAATGTTGGTTGACCCTCAACCTTTGAACACATTTTCAATCTCCTGTCTCCATATGTTGGTCCTAGTTGAATAATGCTTAGACAAATATATCAGTTTCTGTTTGAATGTTTAAGATAGTGTCTTTTAAAATTGGCAGTGTTAAGATGTGTGGACTTCAAATCCCAAAATTTCCCAGCCAGCATGTATTCTGGGAGCTGAGGTCTACAGATCTTATAGTTGTCAGGCTTGAAAAAATGGTTTAAAGCAAAGGTTTGAACTATGGTTCTGCCTATGAGCATGGGGATTTATGGTAGAGCTGGCTATGTTGATTTTTAAGTATGAAGATTATCTTGTATCAGCCAAACTGGTGTTTGAGAATAGAATAGAATAGAATAGAATAGAATAGAATAGAATAGAATAGAATAGAATAGAATAGAATAGAATAGAATAGAATAGAATAGAATAGAATAGAATAGAATAGAATAGAATAGAATAGAACTCTTTATTGGCCAAGTGTGATTGGACACACAAGGAATTTGTCTCCGGTACATAGGTTCTCAGTGTACATACAAACAACAAATGATAAATTATGATTATAATCATAAAATATATTCATCATAAATCATAAGATACAACACTCAGTGATGGTCATAGGATACTAAATAAGTATAATATATTTTTAACATTTTTTATTTATTGTATTGGCTTGATGTTTATGAGCTGCCAGAGTCTCATATGGAGATTGATAGCTACTGTATATATTTTTATAGATAAATAAATAAGTAAATATGTCTTGTTTTATAAATTAAGCAGAGCAGGATGGTTTTAATAGTTAATAGTTGAATCAGAGACCAACAGGAAATCAAGGGGCTAGTAGCTAGACTGGGAAGTTTTTTAAAAAAATCAGAAAGCAGTCATAAACCAGCTCCATACTGTTTCCAAAAGAAAAACAAAAATTGTATGGAAAGTCCAACTTGAAAGAGTATTATAGTAGCTATTGTCTCATATAGACAAACAATTTTAAAAGTTTTTTTAAAAAAATCATGGAAATCATGGGGGGGAAATGCTGCTTCTGAAAAGTTGCAATTTTTTTAAAAAAATATTTCTCTTCAAATAATCTAGTCTTCCTATGACCTGGATTCAGTAGACCCTTTCCAACATCCTTTTCTTGTTAGTCCCACTTTAGATCCCTCAGAAACTAAATCATCCCTCAGGAAAAAACAACTCTCTCAGTATTTTAAGGAATGGTTTTGGACCTCAACTGTCAATTTCCTTTTCTGTCTTCAGCCTCTTAAGCTGACCTCAGAGCTGACTTATAAATGTCTATACTATATCAAATAACTGCTTACAGCTGTTCTTTGTTCCTTCTAAAAGGCTCTGTGTTGTGTCCATCCAACTGTTGTCCTTAGAAGAATGAGCAGAAACCAACATCCCACAGAGGAGCTTCATTCGAGCAACAGGACTTTTTTTTTCTCCTTTTCCTGCAAATCCCATGTTGTCTCCAATTTTCTTTATGAGTTTCTGATGGCTCCCAAAGAGCTACAAATCTCTTTTTTCCTCTCTCAATGATGAAAACCACTAATTGGATGCTGCCTTCTGTAATTACATCAAGAGAAAGCTCTGCCAGTGATAGCCGCCCAGCATTGGAACTTCTCACTAACTATATGTATAATTTGGCACTAATTCATAATTTGTGGATGCCAAGTCACATCTTTTAACTGGGCATCCTCTTTGTTAGAGATATACCTGATTTTTCTTTCAGGAGCTCAGAACTTTTCAATTCTTTTGAACCCTGTACAATAGGTCTGAGTTGGGAGATAAGGTCTGTCACTCCAGCTCACTTCATGGCTAAGTGTGGCTGCAAACCAGAGTAGCCCTGCTCCTAAATTCAAGACCTTAATCTCTGCATCACTAATTCTGCATTTAAATGACTTATCTTTGTATCTGAAATCAGAATGCAGAAATGAATACATCTTCATTGCTACATTTAATGAAGAATCAGCTGTTGCTTTTATGACCATGCTTGGGATCTATTATTGGTGGTTGCTTGGTTGGTTGATCAGTACTTTATAGTGTCATACTATGTTCATGTACTAAATGGTGTTACAGCAAGATTTTAAATACATAAATGGGCATGCTGGGGGAAAATTCAGGAAGCAACAGGAAAAGAAAAGCAAATCATCTCCTATGAATAGAATAGAATAGAATAGAGCTAGAAGGGACCTTGGAGGTCTTCTAGTCCAGCCCCCTGCTCAAGCAGGAGAACCTATACCATCTCAGACAAGTGACTGTCTAGCCTCTTTTTAAAAATCTCCAGTGGTGGAGCACCCACGATTTCTGGGGGCAAGCTATTCCACTGGTTAATTGTCCTCACTGTCAGGAAGTTTCTCCTTAATTCCAGGTTGCTTCTCTCTTTGATCAGTTTCCAACCATTGTTTCTTGTCCTGCCCTCTGGTGCTTTGGTGAATAACGTGACCCCCTCTTCTTTGTGGCAGCTCCTCAAATACTGGAATACTGCTATCATGCATACGAAAGATCTTGCCTTGCACTGATAAAAGTAATGCCTGAGGAAGGGAACCTGTATTCGTATCTATGTAATATCCAGCTGGTTACCTGGGGAAAACTGCAAAATTATTTATCAAACTGATTTGGGAAGGTACTATTCAAAGAATGGTCTTTTCTAGATAACCCTAGGGATATTTACTATTTTTTTTACAATTTAGTCTTATATTCACTATATCCAATTCAATATGTATGTGAGGAGTGGGAAAGGAAGGTGGGGACCAATATTACTAATAGATAGGGAATCTTGTCCCCTGAAGAAAAATGAACAAATTTATCTATTAAAGAGGAAATGGATGCGGACAGCTTTGCAAATTCTGAAAGAAAATCAAAAAGTAGCCACAATTAGAATAGTGTGTGGGATCTTAGCTGTCTTTCTGCCGAGGGTACAATATCAATAGCATTAAGCATATTTTAAGAAAACTCTTTGCCTCTTTCTTACCCTCATCCCATTGTTTTCCAGTTCTAACGAGCTGCATTAAAATTATCTGCAAAATTTCTTATTTTAGTAGCTAACCCAGTCCAATAATATATTCAATATTTTTTCATAATGATACAGAAGGGAATGTATGAATCTAACCAACTGGTTCCCTTTATACCCTCAAATCCTTCATATTTAATATAATTTTCTGCTGCTTCTCACTTTCTGAATATGCACACACATGAGAATAAAATAATCTCAAAGATAGTGAGAGTATTCAAATTCAAATTGTATTTAACTACAGTTCACAACCAGCAAGGTAAAAAAAAGAAAAATTCACAACCAAAGACCAAATACAAACAAGTCAGTCATAGGAAACCAAAAACTTTGGACTTAAAACCAGAGTAAGGAAGAAAATTGAAAAAAAACCATAGGGTAAAACAATATAAAGGATAAACTTCTTTTAAAAAAACAACAGTAGGATAAATACAGTAGGATAAATGAATAAAGAAACCTCATAGAATTTGGGCTATTGTTGAAGAATGATAACTATATGACTGCACATATACATCAAGTTATTGTGCTGATGAAATGCCATCAAGGAGAATTAATGGGGCCGGAAAGCAGGCATTTAAGCTTAAAAAGAAAGTCAGCAAATGCAGATCTTTGCCTCCAGTGGAATCATACTCGCTTCCATGAGGATTAAAGCATTTGAAGCACAGCATGGAACATCGAAGAGTGCTTTTAAGAAACTAGACTAAGAAATGTTTAAGGACTTTAAATCATTGTAGGTACATATCTGTGAAGGTGAGAACATGAATACAAATATTAGTGAAAGTTCTTGAGTGTGCTCTTGATATTCTTGACACTCACTGGACTGGTCCAGTGGATATTCTCATTGATACTCTCAAACTGAAAGAATGAAATAGCTTTAGACAGGTCCCTGTTTCTCTGTTCTGTTTTGTTTCCTTGCCAAAAAGGCAATTTGAATGTACAGATACAGTATATAGTAAAAATCTCTCTCCCCCCCCCTCTCTTTCTCTGTGTGCAGGTGTGTGTGTGTGTGTTTGTGTGTGTATCTATATCTATATCTATATACTGTATATCTATATCTATATACTGTATATCTATACTGTATATCTATATCTATATATATACTGTATGTGTATACACACACACACACAAATATCTTTTTCCTTTAGAACTGTAAAATTTGATGTAGAAATAGATATGTAATATATGAATCACATATATTTTACAAAGGAAATTAATACAAATATAATAAACTTCCTTCCTTCCTACCTACCTACAGTACCTTCTTTTCTTCCTTCCTTCCTTCCTTCCTTCCTTCCTTCCTTCCTTCCTTCCTTCCTTCCTTCCTTCCTTCCTTCCTTCCTTCCTTCCTTCTTAAATGGATGCTGCTTTCAAGCAAGCTTTCTCTTATTTCCTTTTCATTCTACTATTGACTAGAGCATATGTTTAAATGTTATTCTAAAAGTATTGTGATTATAAGATTATCTCAGTCATACAATGTACTAAGACAAAAATGAGATGATGGTTGATCATTTTGTCCTCCTAAACCTGGGCCAAAATTTCTTGTTTTTATTTTTATATCATAATACATTTATTTAAAGTGGATGGACTTCAATACGTTTTCCAGCTATATCATTTTTCTTTATCTTTAAGACACAGATTATATGCAGTTCCTAAATCTCCTGGGCTTTCAATCTTTGTGTTTGGATTTTCTGGCCAGAAATACTCTCACATTGCAAGAAATGCCTTTTTCAAGATTATCTAGGATTATTCCTCTATTTATAATATTAGAATTAGAATTAGGAGTTGAGAGGCTAATAAATCCAGATAATAGACACAGAGAGAGAGAGAGAGAGAGAGATGATGATGGTAGGCAGACATGGATGACTGAAAACAACTTCCAGACAGACAGACAGTTCCATTAAACTAGACAGCAATTATTATAAATTATTATCTGCAATGCAGTAAGAAAGCCATATTTTCAACACCATTTTCAAAAAAGAGAGATAAAAGAAACAGTAGTGCTCTTGACAAAGCTGAGTAGCCAGGTAGATGGACGCTAAAAGTACAAATACTATTCTTGTATTATATGATTTCTACATGCTGTTTTTACATCAGGCTGACTACTCCATTCTGCATTCATTATAGTTTCTGAGTAATTTCAAGTTCCTTTATGTCCCCTTGGTGATAAGAACAAATAACAAATACTGCTTGGCATCATAATACTTTGAAATCCTGCTAAAAATCTACTGGACTGGAATGACCCTTTGTGATTGACCCTTCCCTCATGATTCTTATTATTTGCTCTTAGTTCTTTATATTCTTGGATGATCAAGCATCATCTTCTTTCCCTTAATTAGTAAGAATCATTCATGTGATTGATTCAAGATAAAAAAAAGGACGAGGCAGAGTCCAATGGTACCAAGATAGCAGCATGAAGAATTCAAAATTCAAATAACCTTATTGCAATCTTAACCAGCCAAAATAATGAAAAAGAAAATATGATTCACCACCAAGATTCACTGCAGAGATTTTTTTTAAAAAAAAACCCAAACATTACTATCCTGAGTAATATTTTGCCATGAAGGCTGAAGTTTGTATGGGTAGATCTATCACCATCCAACTATAAGCACCTTCCATTAACTTTCAGCAGAGATTTCTGAAGTTTATTCTTGCCTTGAGAGGGAACCAAATAAATCTTGAATTTATGTATAGAAAGTAAAAAGTTAAATAGCAGTTTTTGTTTTTTTTAATGTGACAGGAGATGGACAATCCACCAAGCATTATGTTTTCTTCCTTCTGATTTGTTTCCTTGTGTTTTTTAATGGGTAAACTTGAAGGCTTGATTGTTTGACTGTAGATTATGTATCATAAAGCTGGTGCTGATATTTAAAGACCAATAATTTTTTTTAGATAATTTTTTCCCCCAAGATGGTCTTTTCCCAGGTCTTGTCCTTCAGGTGTTCCAATGGTGCACGCATCATTGCTATAATCAAGTATATCCACGTTGCTATTGCTGGCATCTTTCTCCTTCCACCTTTCTCTGAGCTAGGTTGTTGCATAATGCGTCCAAAATTTGATAATGTGAACCTTGGGTCAGAATTCAAGATTGATTAATTCTAAGGTTGGTTTTCTAGGCTATCAATACAGGTAGTCCTCAAGGTATGAATCTAATGGAGCCCAGCCATTAGGCTTGTAAGTCAAAAAAACTCATCAAATGAATCAGACCTAATTTTACAAATTTTTAAAATCAAATTCATTAATTAAATCAAATGAATTGTTAAATGAACCGATAGCTGCCATGTTAACTGAACTGGGAGGGTTTCCCGCCGGCTGCCAATCAGCTGTTTCTGGTGAGCCAGCTCAGGAACTAAATTGCTTCCAAGCAGGGCTTGCAGCCATTAGGGGGACCGAGCCGTTGCTTTAAAATAAACCACTTGCCAGCTTAAGAGTTTCCACCCAAGCACCCAGAGGGAGATGCGGGAGGGATTTGCAGAACTCTCATCTTGCAACAGTAACAGAGATGGAAGGGACCTTGAAGTCATCTAGTCCAGAGCTCACCAACCTTTCCAGGTTGGTGACCCAGAGGGAAAGGGAGGAACAGGGAAATGTGTGTGCACGTGCGCATGTGCAAATGAGCACACGCATGGTGGTGACACTAGCGTGTATGCATACACAAGCAGGCCGTGTACACACACAGCAGTGCTAGCAGCAGCGCTGATGCATGTGCACATGCACAAGCAGGCCACTAGCATCCACACACGAGTGCACACGGGCCGCTAGTGCCCATGTGATGCTGATTGTTGTTCTTGTTGTGATTAGTTTGGTCTTCTTTACTTTCATTACTACAGCTTCCAGGTCATTTATTCTCAAGTATCAGAATAGTGTCATCAGCAATGCAACAAGTTATTAATTTTTCTTCCTCTAGTTTTTAAAACCACTGTCACCTTTTAATCCAGCTTCCCTCTTTCTATATTCAGAGTTTAGGCTGAATTATTAAGGAGAGATTAGACAATCTCATTTCATCTGTAACTTGTCTGTTTTGACATGTTCTATCTGAATTGTGTCTTCCTGACCTATACATAAATTTTGTCTGAGGACAGTAGATTTTCTGGGATTTATATTCCACAGATATATGGTCAATTAAACACATACCAACTTTTTTTTTCATTTTCTCAAATGTTCAGCATGCATCTGAGTAACATGTAACATGTCTTGTTCTCAAATTTTTCTATAATTAGCTTGAACACATGGCATCTTTCTTTCCATGTAGGAGTGTAATCTGTACTGGAATTGTTTAGATATGTGAAATTAAGAATATTATACAATAGTTTGCATATTCTGTTAAGTCTTTTTCTTTAGTATTGTTATATATTGACCTTTTCCAATCTCCTGGCCATTGTATCTTTCTTTAGATTTCCTGGCATAGTTTGGTTAGAAACTTTATTGATTCTTCTTCTATTGCTTGTTATATTTCTATATATATTCAATCAATTTCTGTAGCCTTTTCATTCGATAATGACCTCAAAGTCAATTTGTCTTGGTCTTCTTATGCTGGAACTTCCTGTAAATATCTTCTAAGGTATTTTGGGTGTTGATTTTCATACTTTTTCTTTCTTTCCATCTTCAATGACTTTGTAATACTGTTTCTTTTTTCTTTTAACAGCTCTCTTAAATTCTTTGTTAAGCTCCTTCCTGAGAGCTTTATCTTTCCTGGCTTTGATTTCTCTTGGCAATCTCCACTGCCAAGATTAGGACTTCACAGCAATTCCTGATCTTCTTGAAAATTGTGGGTGCACGTTCAAGATTATATTATGAAAACTCATTGTCTTTGTTCTACTTTACCTTGACTTGACTTGGAACTTGAATATGAGCAGTTTCTGATCTATTACAGTCAACCCCTGACCATGTCTTTGCCCTAATAACTGAGCTCTTCAGTCTGTCTGTAGTAATAACATAGTCTGTAGCAGGGCTTTTTTTGTCATAGAACGCACCGGAACAGAGTTCCGGCACCTTTTTTCAATGGATTTTCCAGAGTTGCGTTGTTTTCCTATTGTTTCCCTTGCTATTCTCGTTTGTTTTTGAAAATGCCCTGCTGGCGGTATGGTGTGAGCAGGTTGAGCCTTTTGCCTTTCCTTACAGAAGGTGGGGTGTGAGGTTAAAAAGAGGCGAAGCAAGAGGAAAGAAAGGCGGCTGGCATGGAAGCTTGCCCAACAGCAAAACTTTGCTGTTTCAGTTCCTTGGATAGTTCAAAGGCTGGGATGTCTACGAAAATCTCTTTTTAGTCTTTTATACTTTATATTCAAACTGCAGAGGGGAAGAATAAGAATAAAGCCAATGTCTTGTGATTTGGAGGTATTATTATTATTAATAATAATATATATTAATTATGTATTGGTCAGATGTAAAGGTAGACCTACAGTATGAAGTTTAATCAGATCTATTTATTAAATTGGGTTTAATTTAAAGGTAAATTAAAAGTGATCTGTTCACTGACAAAGTTTCAACTTTAATTTGTTTCAAGTCAATATCCATATTAAACTCCAAATGTAAATTTTTCCACCTTGTTTGACAACTTCTTAAAAATAATTCAATCTTTTACAAGCAACCAAATTTTGTTTTATTGGGCCAATTTCATTCCACATAGAAAGCTGACATTTCCACTCATTAAACTAAATGGGTATGCCAATGGTAAATGTCCCCAAAGATTAATAAAATGCCTTCTTGTAATTTAAAGCCACACAGTGCATGGTAACATTAATAGTATTAACTTACCTTGAACAAAATCCTAGTCTTTTAGATACACTAAAAATTGAAGAGATTTTTTTTCAACTACAAAGGTAAACCTTGTAGGGTAGGCAAGGCGGGTTGCATGACGTGTGTGAGTTCCGGCACCTTTTTTTTTTACAAAAAAAAAAAGCACTGGTCTCTAGTAATATTATAGCCAGAATGGTTTATACGCACTCCATTAGAATGTATTGTGAATTATGACATCATGTCTTAATTATCAACTCCTGAAAAGCAACAATAGAAATGAACTATTTATCCTGTTCATGCTTCTGTACTTTCCAAATGCACTTGATTTGACTCTGTATAAGAAATAATAGGTAGAGGACAGGAAGGCCTGGAGAAACGTTGTCCATGGGGTCGCGATGGGTCGGACACGACTTCGCAACTAACAACAACAACAAGAAATAATATTGGACTGGATAGATCCTTGATTTCACTCATTAAGGTTCTTCTACTTGTATTCATATGGACTGGTTCACTAGTTTATCCCTTTAGGATAAAAAAAAACTAGTTAAAAATTGTAGACAGCTAAAAGTTGATGCCCAGATGATATGCAATTACCAAAATCAAAACTGTAACAAGTTTTAGGTTCATGCATAAAGTAATAGAATTTCACCAGTGTAATTTTGGGTGATGATTTGCACTCATAGCAACAATTATCTGAAATGTCCACTTATGTGTCAGGAATTTCTAAAAAAAAAAAAAAAACAACCTACCACTGCAGGCTACTTTTCCCCCCAAATCTAATTAAAATTGATAGAATTATCCACATTAGAAGTCTAATAATTGGATCTTCTGCATATATATTTGTTTATTTAAAACAAATATTTTACTGGCTCTGTTGCCTAGCTACAGTTTATGTTACCCAAGACTTAGTTGAAAAATAATAATAAAAAGGTAAAGTAGGTAGGTGGACACCCAATGAATGGACTTTTATTCACAGAATGTTTCTATACCTCCTTTATTAGACATAAAAATAAGTTGAAGTTGGAGAATTAAAATCTGTGTTTGCCAGATACAAGACTAAATGAAGCTAAATTTAATGAGAATGAATATGTAGGCAATGCACTCCTACAGCATTATGATAATTTTATTTGTAAACAAATGTGAAATCTTCATGATAAGTAGGGAAATCTCTGCATTAATAAAGGAATAAACAAATGGTGTGCTAATGCTTTTTACATATTCTCAGCATTAGAAAAGAGATTTTAGCAGTAAAGTATACCTTGGGCAAAAGAAGAAGCAAATAGCAGCAATTGAAACTTAATTTATATCCCCAGCATAAAATTTATAGAGGTTTATAAAAATGGACATGTTGGAAGCACATATGTGGTACTATTTGCCTGGTTATTTGGACATAACCTGCACCATTACAATTCTGAAAAAAGAGAGAAAAGTCACATTTTGGAAGAATTTTGTGTGAATAATGTGATTTACTTGTTTATGTGAACATAGCCATAGGGAGAAAAAAATATCATTTATTGTATTCAGAAAAGCATCTACAAAGAATTCTGAAATACATCTTTCTAAGCCAGGAAATCTACATAGTTTACCATATAAGTATTGTACTCCCCTTCTCTAGTGGTTTTTAATAGCTGCAGTCTATTAAAAAATAAACATTCAAAGTATTGCTAATCTTGTAACCAAACTGGGATGAAACTCTTCATGAGAACTATACCCCTTTTGCTTATTTTTGTTATTATTTTTAAAGAATAATAAATAGACACATGGGAATGCTGGGGAGCCAGAGGTCTTGTCCTCCTCCGAATCAGCACAATTTTTTTTCGGGAATAAACTGTGGTTATTTTGTATGATTTCTTAGGAAATTACTTTATCATCCCATAAAGTCCTTTCCTTGTTCATGTGACATACCATATCTCTGTGTACTTCTGACTAATGGGTTGGTGAAGTTGTTTTCTTTGCTAGGTTTATCATTTATTTTACAACAAGGTGCTGTGCTATATTTTGACCAGAAATTCAGTTCTCCAGATGGACAGAAAGTTCTTTTGGACTATCCCTCTACAGATACTTGATGATTGAAGAGAGTCAGGTATACAGAATTGATACAAGGTTTCCTCCTCCCCCACATGCATACAGGAACAATAATTGTTGTCATTTCAAAAATAATTAGGAAAGGAGCCTACTGAGAACAACAAAACTCTTTCTTCCTATTCTATTCTTTCTATTTCTATTCTATTCTATTCTTTCTTCCTATTTCTATTTTTTTTATTTTAACTTGAATTATTTTTTATTATTGAAGTTAAAACTTTTAATACAAGTATTATTAAACAACAACAGCCTTGGGCAAAAATAATAAAAATAAAGGTTGAATTAATATGAAATCTATGTTTTCTGGAGAAAATGATTTTTGATTTTTGGGGAAATTTGGAATGAACATTCTGACATTTGGAAAGATCAGAATAGGACTCCTCCAATGAAAAGAGACATAAAGAGATTTTTTTTTTCCCCATGATGGAAACCATCCAGGCTAGATAGCATTCTTCTTCTTTTCCTATAATGCCACCAAAACCAAATGTGTGGAGGGGCTGATAATTAGGTTTAGAGTCTGTTTTACTTTGATCATTTGCTGTTTGGATCACTGTAATGCACTCTGTATGGGGCTGCCCCAAAGAACATTTGGAAGTTACATTTGGTCCAGCATGTGATGGTGTGATTACTTATAGATGTACCATATAACATTCATTCATCCAATACCTCCATTTTGTCAGCTGCAATGACTCCTTATAGGATTCTGGGTGCAATTCAAAGCATTCATTCTACCTTTAAACCCCTTCCTGGCACAGGTTAGCTGCAGGACTTTCTATATCCCTTGTCTCCACCCTACAAGATCCAGCAGGTAAGCATGCTTCAGATCCCTTCATTGAATCAAGGCAACTTAGTAGGACTCAGGAACCCTGGCTTTCTCAATGCCATCTCTTCAAAACAAGTTACCCCAAAACTTTCAGATTGCCCTACCTAATTCTTTTGGCCTTGAAGCTTTGAAGCCTGGAGGTTCAACTTTTTGTTAAGAGACTGTTTGAAGTCATGACAGCATGGAACAAATGGTGTTCAATCTTAGAATTCTGGCTATGCCAGCATCCCTGCAGTTACCTGATCATGATCTGGGCACTTGTCACTGGATGCAGCACTTCACAATGACATGATAATCATTTACAACCTTCCCTGATGAAAGTCAATGGGGAAGCCAACAGGGAAGATTGTAAGTCAGAAGAGTAAATCTCCTCCACACGTATGCCCTCCCCAGTCCTTGTGCTTATGCTCCAGGCCATTCATGGACTCCTGTGGACTCCCTGACCCACACTACAACCACACACTGTTCCTGACCTGCACTTTGCTTCCCACACACTCCTTCACAGTCTCATGGCCTCTTCTCAATCTATTCTATATCTCTCATGCACCCTCTCACACAACCTTGCACTCTTGTGCAATCTCTTGACCTACACTGTGCCTCGTATGCACAGTGTGCACTCACCCTAACCCATGCTATATCTCTCACATACCCCATCAGCTTTTTGCACCTCCTCCCTAACCTTCCCCAGCATCCCTGCACAATTCTTCACTTTCTTCCTCTTCCAGCAGCAGTCACTTATTTGTCTGCTGGCCAGGGATTTATGGGATGTCAGCAGGAAGTTGCCTCACCTAACCATTGTGGGATTTGGTTAACAATGGCAACAGGGACTGCAGGGATTGCCATCACCAAACAATATAGTTGCGCTTTATGAGCACAGTTTAGCAATGGAAATTTTGGTTCCAATTGCTGTCATAAGTCAAAGACTATCTGCAATTGGAGCAGTAGATTGAATGAGCCCGTTCTGTAATAGTTTGGGATTTTTGAAAGTGTTTGCAAATTGACCCAGTTGTGTTGTGTTATGCTTGGTGGTTTTTTGGTTGGTTATTTTATCTGTTAATCCTATATCAACATCCAAAATTGCTATTTGCAATTCATATAATTCAGTTGAATAAAAAAAATATGGAACTGTATGCCTCAAATCTGAAGAACACTATCAGAATACAGAACATAGACAACTTTTAATAACTGAACATTCATTCATGATCCAAAAGCAACATTAAAGTTGGGGGGGGAACACCAATGAGGTATTTAGAGGCCTCAAACCAGTGAAACTTTTCTCATTATATAATCTTTATTTTTAAAATGCATGTTAATAAATTAATTGGTGCCTCATACCAGTGAAAACTTTCTCAATATATAATCTTTTTAATGCGTTTTAGCTTAGTTAACTGGCAAAGACAGTAAATTAAGTACAATTTGCCTCCTAAAGTGAAACAAAATCCCCTCTCGACACCTTTGATTCATAAATGCAACTATCTTATCTATTTTTAATAAATTTCAGTAAAATATTTGCTTTTTCCCCTCTAACAGCTTGTTTGGTATTCGCTGAATTCCATCATCATAGAGCATTTTCCCCTCTCTGAAGACTCGCTTAAGGAAATAAATAGATTTTCAGTGAGAAGAAACATTCATTTTTAGAGGCTAGAATATTGAGTCAATAGTATTACATAGAGGAGAAGTGAAAGATTGTGCATGAAATACAGTGGAAAATAATTTGAACCTTGGCACCATATATACGTTTTCCTTCTTTTTGAAGTTAACATTATTCTAGCTGAAAATGTGTTAGGACATCCACTTTGCAAGCTCCATTAAATGAAACAAAAGAAAAGTTTGGTGAAATGACAAGCAGTCCTACATTGGGAAAGGAGCTTTCATAGAAGAAAAGCCACAAATAGCTAAATCCTTTTGTATTAATGTGACTAGAGAAGGAAGCTGAATTTCCTGCTTTCTTTTTTTGTTCCCAAGGAGAAATTTTTTAAAAATTGTCATTGATTGTCTCAAGGCTAATCCAGCTCAAAAGGAAAATACGGGAAAATACAGGGATCTGAGGACAATATTGGGCAAATAAATTGTGCCATCTTTTTTTTCAAGCTCTTCTTCTTTCCACTTGATGAAAGATAATTTGCTTTAGAAATTCTTGCAAAGGATAATTTCTCCTGGGTGGATTAAGGAACCCTTTCACTTATATAGTGATGGAGTGGTTTAGGAGGGTCTTCAAAGTCAGTTTTCCCAGATATCCAGTGCCGTATCTTTTCAACCTTCAAATAAATCTGGAGGGATCATATGGTTTTTTCCTCCTATGGTATTTTTACAGTAGCAGAGCGATTGAATGTTATCGCTCAGTGGGGAGTCCCATGCTTGAGCAATTGCTGGATTTTTTCTGCTTGCTCTGGAGAAATTCTAAGAAATTACACATCCAATTTATGGAACATCCTCTCCTCAAGAGACACAGATGGGCCTTACTCTAACAGCATTTTGAAAACTAGTCAGAATATTATTATTCTAACAGATATCTGGCCCTTAGGTTAGCTTCATAGAATGGTAAACTAGATGAGTTCATGGGTTATTTTTATTATTTGTATCTGAATTTTAATATCTTTTTTTTTAACCTTGACTTTGTTGTTTCCTACCCATCCTCTGATTGGAGTGGGCTATAAGTTATTATTTCACTGTTTCTATAGTTGTTGTGTTACTATTTTCAGATGCTTCAAGACATTTTTTCCCCTAATTTGTTGTGGCTCTTAGGGTTGTTGTTCACACTCTTTCACCACCAATGGAAAGGTGATGCCATTTTGTTTTGAATGTAGGTAAAAGAATAAAAAAAGATGAGATGTAAATTATATTTAAATAGAAACTGAGTAGATAAAATAAATTGTGTGACTCGACTATTTGAAAATACATTGTAAATATGCATTAAATAATGCATTTACTAAAAATGCTGTTACTCTTGGCCTATATATTACTTCAGAAAAATCTCTTGACAATGCTGTAGGTAAAATTGATTGAATCCCACATTTTTGAGTAAGACATTAAATATTTTATAGAAACTGGTATTAGTAAAACCTCAAAGATCCAAGAGTAGGATTTGAAGTTAAATATATATGTATAGTTTATTCACTTAGCCTCCTGTGGAAAAAATAACAATTGCTGCACTATTAAATAAATTTCTCTTTCTAAATGTACCAGAAAAGAGTGACAAGTGTGGATACGAGCTGATAAAAGTATTACTCAATAATTTATTGTACAACAAAAGTGTTAATTACTTTTAAGTGTGTGCTCTGTTTTCTGAAAATGTGATATACTTATGCATTTGGATTAAATGAATACCCTTGTTTTCCCAATCTATTCAGCTTCATGTTGAGATAGCAGAAGGCATTTCACTACTTTTGAAAAGTGCACCTAATCCCTTATGAAATTGAAGATGGGCTATAGCAATCAGTGTGCCTTTGCTTCAGTCATCTTATCACAGTTTTACAGCTTTGTAATTCTTTCTTGCCTTTTTATTTTGACACGGAATGTGTTGCCAAAGTGAATTTGAATTATATTAATTGAACATTCCTATATGTTGTATTAAGACCAACTATTCCATCTAGATTAGTCTTTCAAAAGCTAGAGTGGCCAAGGGAGTAGGAGGATGGTTTTGAGCATAGAATGTGCTGTGATATAGTAGAAACTTTGTCAAATCTCTCTCTCCCTCTCTCTGCCAATGTTATCCATTTGTAACATTGGTATATTGATTCCTACGTCACAAGTTTATAGGGAAAGATAAGGTATAGAAAATGTAGAAAGATTTTTTTGTGTGTGTAAACGGAATCATACAGTTGTCACACTGGCAGCACTGAAAAGAAATCTTGCATATTTTGCATGTACTAATGCACAGCAAATGATATTCTTCTGTTCCTTTCCACTTTTTCTAATCTGTTCCAAAGGGAATGGGATATAGGACTATCAGATCTAGCCTATGCAATGGAATGGAATGGAATGGAATGGAATGGAATGGAGGAGGGGAGGGGAGGGGAGAGGAGAGGAGAGGAGAGGAGAGGAGAGGAGGAGGAGAGGAGAGGAGAGGAGAGGAGAGTATAGGAGAGGAGAGGAGAGGAGAGGAGAGGAGAGGAGATCCAAATGGCTACCAGAGAGAACAGCAAAGAGATATGCAAAACTAATAGTCATTTCGATTTTTGTAGCCCGGATAATGCCAGATCTATGAAGCCCCCCTAATATATTGGATATGGTGCTCAGAACTTTTCCAAAAGTTTCTGCCCAACTGAAAATTTTAATTTATCAGATGGGAAGAATAAGTAAATACGTGAGAACTCATCAGATCAATCACATTTCATTTAGTCAGTAAATGAATTAAATCTACTATAAGTTAAATTAAAAATGCTAGTCTTTGTTCTAGACCCACTTCCTGCTTAGCTTTGGCTTTGTTCACTTTTGGAACTGTAGCTTTCATACATCAAGGTATGGATCCCCAACTTCATACATTTCATGTTCTGTGTCTGGATTTGGGCACCACATCTCAGAGAAATTCAACAGGTACTGAAAAGGGCAACATATTAATGTTTAGAAGCAAATAGTCTTGTTAATTTATTCAGAATAATTTTAAAAAACCTTTACTCATTTATTTATAAAGTGGGTGGCAAAATTAATAGGAAAATAGTTAATATAAATCTCTCACAGAGCCATAGTTATGCTACTTCCTTAACATTTTCCTGTGTGTTTATTACAGTTATTTTTACAGTTTTAAAATAAAAATGTCTTTCAGAATAAAATCTCTCAGGGTGACTCAGAAAAAATAAACAGAAATAAGTCTTAAAATATTAAAAAGAAAATAAAGACTAAAATGTTAAAAAGGCAACTAAAGCAACCAAACTAGATAAACATAAAAAGAATGAAAAACTGAATGACACAAGAAAGTTTTGAAAATCCAGCATTTTCTTTTTAAGTTCCATAAAATGTGTTTGTAAGAAAAAGCTCAAAGATGTGAGGCTATCAATACCCCACCACCCCCCATTAAAAAAAAAAGTTATCACAGATACCTATAAATCTTGGCAATGGGCCATTACTTAGAGCCCAAGGTCTAAGAAATGTAACAGAGCTTGAACAAGTGCTTATGGATGAAGAGGGGGGAATGGAGAAAGTTTTACCATTTATGGTGCTATTCAGGTATTCATCAAAATAGCTGAAGGCTTCAGACTGGGCAAAGAAACAGCTTTTAAGCTATTTCTGGCCCTTCTTTCATCTCTATGTATGCCTGCCGCAAGGCAGTGAATAGGAAAAAACAAAAACAAAAAACCAAAGAACACAGAGATAGATCACACACCCCCCCAAAAAAAGACTCACTTTTACAGAGTTATTCTCAGCTCTTATTTATTTCCCAGTAGCCAGAGAAAGGATTACTCTCAGGGATCTTTTGGAGTTAATTGTCCCAATTCATAAATTACTGTACTTGCACAGTATGTTAGATCCAAAAATGATGTATTTAAGTATTATGGAAAAGTAGTCAGACTATTGGTCTGTCTAGTCCAATTTAGCTAATATTCTATTTATCTGCATTGCCTAGTTCAGTGGTGGCAAACCTATGGCACGCATGCCAGAGGTGGCACTCAGAGCCCTCTCTGTGGGCACGCGCGCCATTGCCCCAGCAGAGTTCACCAGAGTAGCAAGCACGTGGCGTTTGGAAGTGACAGGGCAGGAAGTGAGTGAGCAAGCGGCGTTGGTCCCCTGGGGATGCCCCGGAGATGACGAGGGACTGACCCCCGCCGCTCTGGCCCTGGCCACGCTTGCCCAGTCTGCCGTGACCACTGCAGCCACGCCCACCTAGTGGGCTATGCCCCCCCACCCACCCCCTGAGGGCACCACAATGCTGATGCGGCCTGGCACTTTGCGATAAATAAGTGGGTTTTGGGTTGCAGTTTGGGCACTCGGTCTCTAAAAGGTTTGCCATCACTGGCCTAGTTCTTCTTGCAGAAGGGACAAGCAGCTGTTTTTGAAGGGCAGAAAGGGATGTTGATGATCTCCTCAATGCTTTCAAATCCACCTCTGCTCCTGGTTATGTTATCGCTCCAGTGGTCCTGTCTATCTGGGCTACAGCATTCCAGTTTGTTGCAGGGTAACTTGGCACAAGCCACCCATGCTCCCAGTCTGCACTGTGGCTTAATATTGATGGGAGTGATAGGAACCTCCTCATCCCCTGGAAAATATATACAAAAGAAATTCTAAGATGTGAACCAGCTAACAGTCAGGCACACACATGCAGTACACCACCAGCTATTCAATTGGCTACTTTGTGATGGGGTTCTTTGTGGTTCCAGAGGTATCCTTCCAAGTGGAGGAAAATATTATTGGCCCAAGATTTTTCTGTGTATATTGCAGCACAGTGCAGAGTGATGGATTAGTGCAACCTTCCAAACACCTGAGCCATGCTTTCAATTTGTGATGGGGCTCACTTGAATCTTATTGAAATAAGCGTCAAAAGTATTCAAATTTAGTAAGATTTCAAAGGTATGAAACATGTGGTTGGACAGTTTGTGGTTCAGAGTTCCATGGGAACCTAACTATTGTTTTGATACATTGTGCAAACCACTCATTCCGCTAAATTGCAATATACTGTAGATGTTGTGATCCAGTGGAATTGTAGCATGTATACAGTTACATTTGTTTACACTGAGCACAAACATGTACAAAACTTTCTGAATATTTAAGGGATACTATTTGACAGACATTTGTCTCCTAGTCATGTCTGGAAACTGAATGCTAAGAGGAAATTTCCACATAAAGAAAAGGAAAAAAAACTGAAGCTGGGAGAATAAATATCTTTTATAAGATGAAAAATTAGTAGAAGAGCAATTAACATAAATCTGTCACAGAGCATTGGTTACATTGCGACTGAATTATCTGAAACTTTTTAATTGAGACTATTACTGATTTTTTTGGTGTAAATTCAGCTACAGCTAAGATATTTCCATGCCTTTAGAAAATAATCAAGAAAACAAATATTGGCAATGAGCTAATTTATCTGTCTAGAAATGATTATATTTTATTGTAGAATCATCATGATATTCATTGTTAGAGATTAGTAAATGTCACACTAGGCTAAAGAAGATCAGCTGTAGGGAGAGCAATGGTACAAGTTTTGAGGGATCCTTAATGTTCTCTGAGCTTGGCTGTTTTCTTGCAGACATTTCTTAGATAGTTAAAAGATCTAGTTTAGAACCCTGCTATTATCTACATTAGCCTACCCAACGTGGTATCTTTAAGATGTGTGGAAGTGCAAGTCCAGAATTCAGCACACTGGATAGAAATTCTAGGACTCTCACAAACTTCCTAAAATCCTCCCATAATGAGGCAGGAGTAAATGAAATAAATAAAGAAATATGATCCATTAGCATAGAATTCCAGATAAATTCAAAGTTTAATAAGAATTACCTAGAGGTGCAGAGATTTCTATTTCATTAAAGTCCAACAATATAGATTATTATTCATGGAATGAATGAATGAATGAATGAATGAATGAATGAATGAATGAATGAATGAATGAATGAATGAATGAATGAATGAATGAATGAATGAATGAATAATTATGCAGAACATGATATTTATAGCTTCTTGTGTGAATCCGAAGGGAAGGAAGAAGAGATGAAATCTGTGTTAAGATTGTGGCACATGTAGACTGATTTTTTTTCTTTGCGCTATAATCATAATCTCCCATAATACTCTCTCCTTTCTTCAAAGTTGCTTCAGCCTTAAGGGAGAAATCTCATAAAGACTGTCTGCTTGATTTGTAAATAAATCCAGAGCTGAAGTACAGCTCTGCAATATTTAAAATGCAATCATGCATCTTTTGAAGCCACAGTTCTATTTCTTTCCTAAAAAGCAAAGTGATTGGGAGGGGGGAAGGGATTATTTGAGAAAACAAAAACATATTACCACACAAATGAGGAAAAAGGGATATGAGGAAATATAGACAATTTATGTTCTTTGAACCTTATGAATGCTCATAAAACTAGCATCAAAGTCTTTAATAATGACACCTGAATTTTTCCACAAAGGCATCCAGGTTCAGTTCTAAAGTACCAACACTTTCATGTGACAGCAAGATGAAGCTTTGCTATCTCTCAGGCTCATCTTCTGCCATGATTGCCTTCCTTCTTAAAAAGAAAAGAAACCATCAACATGAAATACTAGCCCTTTTTTGTGAGCCTTACAGGATGCGCCAGAATAGATAATAGTTTACAGTACATATCATTTCAATATTTCCCTTTCTCTGTATTTCTGTGTAATCCCAGTAAGTCAAAATGTGCGATGGTTTTGAGGAACATGCTGGAGCTGGTTATGAGATTAATGGTCTTGTTTTGCATAACTTAAAACAAATCTTCTTGGCATTCACTACTTAGCAGCAATCCATTTAAATTCCATCTCCAGCCTCTTGTCTTCATATAGGCTTCAAAACATTGGGGAGTATTCCAGTGCCAATGAAATTCTGTTTTACTAATTTTATTAATTTTACTAATCTGCTCTCTGAGGTGTGGCCACAACACCTGAATAATTTAGTTCCCACATTAAAAACAGACAGCAGTTTTGTTCAGAGAAAGACTTGTCCATGCAGGTTTTTAGAGCAGGAGTGTCCAACCCATGGCCCATCGGAGCCACATGTGACCGTACAAGATAGTAAATTTTCAACATTATTAAGCAATTTTATGTTATAAAACTATATTATATATTTTATATGAGTCCCAAGACAATTCCTCTTTCCTCAGTGTGGCCATGCAAACCAAAAGGTTGGACACCAGGATTTAGAGCATGCTTGCAACTGACATAAAAAAGTGGAGGGGCATATTGGATTCTGCCATCAGGAGCATTTTGTTTAGCAAAATAACTTTTTGGCTGGGTTGATGTCTAAGCTTCAAAGACCTACATGGCAATCCACATTTAAAACATCGTTTTCTGTTGTATGAATTAATTTCTAAAGAAATACTGAGTTTCTTCATGAAATGGAAGTCATGATCTGATTTTTAAAAATAATTTTATTAGTGTAAGCTTCTTTGGATGAAACTGAGGAGACCCAAGTTACCTCCAAAACATCAGCCATCCCTTATGCCACTTTAACTCACAATTATGAAGATCAAGTGGGTTCTCCAGTGTGTATTAACGTAAGCTCTCAAAGATGTCACTAATAAATATTTTAAAATATTTCTGAAAATACTTACTTGACCATAACATCTCACCTCGCACCGTGAGATGAGCAGCATGTAAATTTAATAAATAACAACTTTTCTCCCTACTTCTGATAGCTTCATTGGAATGGAGAATCTGGATTAGGGTAAGAAATAAGGAAGTCTATTGTAAATGACACAATTTTCCTCTGCTAAGGACTATGGAAAAGAGAGGCAGCTACTGCCTCAGCTACTGTTTTTGGTTTTTAAAAAAATATTTCATTCATGTGTAACATATTTTGCTTGACATTTTCTCCATGTCTATAAGTCATGTGATATTTTAAAATAGATGTTTGGAAGTTCTGTAGAACTTCGATGTTTCTCATTTATTTGCCTCATTTGCAATATTCTGGTCATTTATGTTAGTCTATTTAGAATATTTTACCCACATAATTTTGTCTGCTGAGTCAGAAATTGCAGATTGTGATCAATGTCATTATTGCACAACCCTCGTTAAAGCACTGAAAATAGAAACAGAAGTGTGACCCCTTGTTTTAGTCCACCTTGTTTTAGAAATCAAATTGAGATCCAAAAAGGGGGGCGAAAAAGTTTGATTCATTAAAATTTAGATCATCTCACATTATGGCAACTCGCTTGCAATTGTCCTTCAAATTAATATTGGGAGCATCGGGTTTTCTTAGCAACATTTTTCAGAAGTAGTTTTCCAGGATCTTTAGTTCCCAATCTATAGCTGGTAGAAGTGATTGGCCAAAGTCACCCAGTTAGCTCTTATGCCTATGGGACAATCAGAACTGCAATCTCCCTGCTCTTGGTCCAGCTTGCACCAAAAACTGGCTCTCATGGCAACAGATATGCAAAGACATACATACATTTCTGTTAAAATACATTTTAAACCAAATTGAGCAAATTCACACAGCACACACACAAACACACTCCACATTGAAAAATTGGGATCTCAGCAACCGTATATGGTTGAAGAAGAGAAAAGGGAGTAGGAATATAATCAGTAAGAAGAAATGAAAGAGACAAGAAATGTCTCGTTCTTCTTATGACCTCTTAATAGGGGTGGGGTTTCTTCTTGGAAAGAAGAACAACAGAAAACAGAACCACCAGCTCTGATGTCATTTGAGCCTCACTAAGCAATCCTTGTAATTTACCAACTGGTCATGCAAGTACATCGAAACACAAAGAAAGGGGTTTTGTTGTTGTTTGGTGCTCCCTTTCTTCTCCCCATCTCTTTTTCCTTCTGTATCATCCTTCCTTTTAAATTGTAAGCCGGAAAATCTGGATTTTATTATCATGTAAGCTACTCTGGGAATCTTTCAGTTAGAAAAGTGGAGCATGAATGCTTAAAATAAATACATGATTCATTTTCATACTGAAGTTATTTTACTCTTCTTGATCTCCTGACTTTCAACTTACTTTGCCAATTCTAAAATGCATTCTTAAACTTAACTTTCAGTAACAGGCATGGAGGATGGCAAACCATAAGCTCCACTCTGTCTTGGATCTGTTTTTCTGCCCTCCTTATATTCAGGAAAAAAATCTCTAAAACTGGGAATATCTTTGATCCATATTGCTCCTATAACAGAATCTGAAACACATCATAATTCTCTATCATACAGAGATCATCCATGGACATAAGGACTCCTGTTTTAGAAGTTAAATATGATTTCAGATTTGACAACAAAAGTAGGAATGGAAGAGGGCAGAACTGGTGTCTCATTCTTACTTTGCAACCTTGCATATCTTTGTAATTTTGTCTTGAAATGCCTGAAGGAAGTTACTGTGTATTCATATTTCTGTCTCTATCTCTACTTACATACCTTGCACACAAATAATCATCTAATGAGTGCACCCTGAAAATATGTTTGGGTTTATTTGGACTTGTTTTTGTTTTGTTGCATTCTTGGGTGAAGATGAGACAGTTGGAAATAATGGAAAAGAACAAAGAGAACATTTTTCTACATATTTGTGGGAGGACTATAAACAGAAAATGGCATCTTGCACAATACTTAGGCTAGTTGAAACTACTCCACTGAATGGTAGGAGACATACTTTTTCCATTCCCATTATTCGTATTAAGCTCAAAACAAAGCTATTCACAGGGTGGAAATGAAAACAATAGACACAAATGCCTTGCAAATGACATTTTGCATTGATGCATTATATCATTTGCAGGCACAATTGTAAAACACACTACCTAATTCTTAAAACCATTGCCTAAATAAGTACATTATTACCTTCCAATAGGTGTGAAGCACAGCTTCTAGAATCCCAACTTCATAACTTTTCCGAAGATAATGATTATAGGCAACTGCCTTTAATTTCTGATTTTGTAGAGTTTTACAATATTACCAATAACTTTAATAGTCAAAAGTCTCCCAGATTTAGAGATTTGCCCCAAATATAAGGTGAAGAAGGTACTTATGGTTTGTTGTCCTTTTCAAATGTCAGTGGAGTTTAGCAGTTATTAAAATACTTTATAAAGACAGATGTTGCCTGATTTCATTCAGTGTCACCATCTGTGCACTAGAGTCTCCTTTGGAGTCTCCTTTAGAACTTGCAAATTAGCTGTCACAGGAACTTTATACTGATCCCATCCTCCCACCCTTGCACCCCAGGTGGTTGCGGTCAAGTTGTTACAAGTCAAGAAAGGCTGTTAAGTGAAAACTACAGGATGCAGATGAAATAGGATCCTCAGAAAATGTAAGGAAAACAAAATCCAAAACTGATAAAAGAATTCCTACTAGATCTTCTGATATCCAGGATTATAGTTTAATTGTTGGCCTACTTATGAATTTAGCTTATGAGTAGGCCAACTATTGTCTGGGAAAGATAGAATGGAGGGAAAGAAGATAGTTTTGGGAATAGGTAGAGTTATCCCAAAACTACGTAAAAGATCCCAATTTTGGAAGTGGTAAGGCAGAACAGAGAAAGAAGAAGGTAGGGAACTGGTTGAGAACTGGTAGGGAGTCCCCATCTGCTGGTAGGAAGACTACTAGAAAATGTAAAGAGTAACAGTAGAAAAGAGAGAGAGAGAGAGAGAGAGAGAGAGAGAGAGAGAGAGAGAGAGAGAGAGAGAGAGAGAGAGAGAGAGAGAGAGAGAGAGAGAGAGAGAGCACATTATTTTTTCTTTCTCCCTGCATTACTTTGTCCAGCTAGGATTCTATTCCTCATAGCTAGCAAGGGTAGAGGGTAGCTTAGGGAGGTTATTCAAGGTGTAAGAGTATCAGCTGGCATATTTGGCCAAGTGGATAAAGAGAGGCTGGCAAGTATCACCAGCATAGAAATCATGAATGTACCAGTTCAGGAAGGTTTGAGATTGGAAGAGCTGACTAACTCATATGGGCAAAAAAGGGATTAAACAACTAAGGAAAAAAAAACTGAAAAAATATACTATACACAGAGATTTGTTACATGTGAGCACACTTGTCAAAAGAGATGTAAGTTTAGGTTTATTTAGTTGTACCCTGAAGTAAGATGGGTGGCCAATAAATTTTTCAAACAAACAAACAAACAAACAAATAATGCTTCTGAAATGTATGTTAGGAATTTAGGTATATTTAGGTATATCCTGAGGTAAGATGGATGGCCAATAAATTTAAATAAATAAATAAAGTTTCTGAAATGTACTGCACTTTTTAAGAAAACTGCTTAGCCTAGGATTATTACCTCAGAGCACTTGGCCCTGAACGACACTGGGGAAAATCATCAATAGCTTAGTGTTACTTAAAGTGAGTACTATACCTGTGGGATATTATTTATGTGTCTGTAGGATGTTATTCCTATAAGAAGTAAAAATTGTAAAAAGTTAATACTTAGACGTAGGGGAAATCATGTCCCAGAAATGTAGACAAACATCCCAGACAACTTTCTACTCCTTGCTAGTAAAAAAGCATTTCAGAAATCAGGATAATTTCGCTACAAGGGCATCTCCAGGAAAGGGCCAAAAGAGTCAAAGTGGTACTCATGATTGCATGATCGAATCCATAACCCTTTTGTAACCTTGGGCTGAGGCTTTTGTATTGCATGCTTTTGACCACCATCTTAATTTTTTTTTTAAACCATACAATTTTCCATCCCCACTCTGAGATCTTCCTTGTATGATTCTATGGGGAAATCAGCATTTGAACTCAGGAAAGTGTTCTGTGTTACAACAGGAACTAAGTTATAAATCCTTGAAAAGAGACTTACCATGGCTAGGTGTTGACAGTGTACTTTCTGTATGAAACTGTTTTTATGTCCTTAGAGAAGATATTGTGGAAGTCAAGTTAGGAAGACTCCTACTCCCTACTGCTATGCCACATTCCATGACAAACACCACTGTTAAAGGGAAAAAAATAGGTAGCATCGGTGTAAATATAATTTACCTGCTACTGTTAACATTAAAAGAAGAAAAGAGTTTTTAAATAGAACTTCAAAGCCAGTAATTATTTGCTAATACAATGAATTGTTGAAGAACAACATAGTGTAAGTACAACTGAACAACAAAAAAAGTTGATTTGCAATACAATACTTTGAATGGCTTCCATGACTGAATGCAAATACCATATTGCTTTTGCTTCATATAATAGGGATTATTGATTAAACTTTTGGGGGGATCCAGCATCTCCTGTACCTTCTTCTTATCATCATGGCGATTAAACACATTAGCATCCTCTATCTCTGGGAGGCAGCTGCTTCCCTTTGCAATATATGTAGACCAGTCAAATTGCTTCTTCAGAACACTTTAGGTATCTTCTATAAAACAAACAGAGTACTTTTAGATAGCAAAATTACTATCTCATTTTCCCAGCTTGTTCCTGAAACTGTTTGAGAAACACATCATTTCTCTTGATTTATTTGTGTTTATTTGACTTTGTTTTTAAATTGCTAAATACTCCTTCATTCTCATTCCTCTGTCACAATAATGGATTCCAAAGTGATGTACACAAATAAAATAAGTAACAGCACTACCAGAAATCACCATAATGACCAAACTATTCTACACAACAAAACCAAAACCTGATTTGTTCACATAGTGCTATAAGCAAATTGAAGAGCTCAGGCAAACACAAACTGGAAGATAAAAGAATACGATATTGGTGTTGATGTCTTGGGGTGTTTGGTGGGGGCATTGTTAACTCACCATAAAAATGCCCCCACCATCATCTATGATCTCAATGTACAGGAAATGTATTATGCTTAACCTATTTGTGCCTAATAGAGTTATGATGTTTTAATAGACATTTATCAACATGGCTGAAGAGATGAAAGGAAGAAGAGGATACATTTAAAAAAAAAAATTCCAGGGAAGGTCTTAGGAGGCAGCAACCCCCAATATGTACTTGGAAACTTAGAAAATCCAGCACTGTAGGCTAGACAGGGAGTGTGTATGAGACAGACAGATAGAGATTAAAGATTAGAGATAGAGAGATAGAGAGATAGAGAGATAGAGAGATAGAGAGATAGAGATAGAGATAGAGATAGAGATAGAGATAGAGATAGAGATAGAGATAGAGATAGAGATAGAGATAGAGATAGAGATAGAGATAGAGATAGAGATAGAGATAGAGATAGAGATAGAGATAGAGATAGAGATAGAGATAGAGATAGATTCATTTATAATCCTGATAAATCCTTGGTGCTTTCATCAGTATCATTAGATGTTTTTATTACTGAAACTGAATGCTTAGAGGCAAGTCTGCATCCTTAAGTAGCCTCCCCAAATTGAAGACAAATTATTTTCAGATTGATTAATATGATTTTCTCCCCCCCCCCTCATCTGAGTGTTTAAATGCATTAGGTGCATTAGTTTGGAGCATGGAAAGGGTCCTTTTATATTTATCTGCCAGTTATTTACAAAACACAAGAAATCAGGGAGAGGGGATTGGTAGCCTTATTAATCTATACTTTTTTGGACAAATTGATTAGTTTAGCTTTTTCCATTTCAATATTTTTCTCTGTGCTTGTCATTTAAAAAAAAATCCACCCATTCCGATTATAGTCTGTCAGGATTTCAATAAACATTCTAATTTTACTGATCAGATGAGATTTCCAAACAAAAGAATTGTCAAGCAACAGAGGCCAAAATTCAGGGAATATATTTGATTTGGTGAAACATGATTTGCATGGGGGAAAACTTTAGTGATATATTTGTTTCATTCATTTCTACATTATTTAAATAAAACAACACAATAGCTATAAATATATTGGTGAAGACTCTACAGCAGGACCGACAGCTCGATTCTCCCCAGATATTTCAGATATCAGCTCATATTAGCCTCAGTAAACATAGCCAATTGGAAATGATTTTGAGAGTCATAGGCCTAAACATCTGAAAAGCAAAAAGTTGCCTACCATGGTTCAAATAAAAAGAACTTACTAAGTTCAGATCTTTGGTCCATCCAGGTAGTCTAGATCAGGGCTTTTCAACCTTTTTAACGATTGTACCACTTTTAGGATATGGCAATATTCGAGTACCACCTAGTAAGGTGTCAAAAACTTGACCCAAAAAAAAACATGTTCAAAGTTGCAATTGCACTGAAATGACTTATGACCATTTTTCACACTTATGACCATTGCAGCATGCCCAGGGTCATGTGATTTATATTTGGATGCTTGGCAACTGATTCATATTTATGATGGTCACAGTGTCCCAGGCTCATGTGATCCCCTGCTGCAACCTTTTGACAAGCAAAGTCAATGGCAGAGCTGCTGGTGGCCAAGTGCTAAGGCGGGACTTCCTTCCCTCCCTCCCTTCCCTGCCTCCCTTTTTCTCATCCCCATCTCCTTCTGAAGGAAGAATTTGAACCCCACCCCCCATATTTTCCCTCTTCCATATATTAATCAAACACGGAAAGGCCTCCAGAGACAGAAAAGACAAGCTGCTGAGTGAACTAGCTTAAAAAGGCACATTCCCCTTTAAGAATTAGCTACTGGCTAGAAAAAAAAGTTAAGGAGTGCAGCCGGCACTTACGGAAGAAAAAAAAATGTAAGTACTGGCTGCCGGCTAAGGCAGCCTCCCCAAATGGCTCCATTCATAAGTAAATGAATGCTATAGGCAAAATCCATTCAGGAGAAAAATACTTCAAAATCCCTTGCAGCAAAACTTACAGCTAACAACAGCAGAGCTAACATGAGACATCACCCAAATAGAAATTGCCAAACACTCCTTAAGAACACAAAGCCCACATTACACAAATCCCAGAACTTCAAAGTCACAAAAGCACATAAGAATCCTTCCACTCTCCATCTCCCTCCCTCCCTCCCTCCTCCGTGCCTCACCTCCAGCCATTGCTGCCTTTTTTCATTCCTCATGGAGGGCGACCCCTCCCCCACTGCATTTCTTGCCTGTTTGCTGCTGCCAGCACAGGTGGTTGCCACAGCAGTTGTAGATAGGCTCATGGCTGGCCTGCTTGATCTTCTCTCCCCCCACCCTCCTCCTTCTTCTTCTTTCCCTTTGGTGCAGCTAGAGCTGACCCTGCCTCCTCCCAAGGCTGCTGCTTTTTCTCTCTCTCCCTCTCCCTCCCAAACTGCCTCCTTTTATATCCTCTCCTGTCTCCGCCCCCCTCCTCCTCCTTTCTCATGGGGGGGTGAGCCAGAAGTGAGCCTGGGGTCTTTGCAGCTCCAGAGGACTCTCTCACTGTAAGTCTTTGTCTGTGCTGGCTCTTTCCCTTCCCCACTACACTTGGCTAGGCAGGGCTGCATACCACCTGCCACTCATTAATGTACCACAAGTGGTACGTGTACCACCGGTTGAAAAGCCCTGGTCTAGATGACATTGTCTGAAATCTGTTACTCTTTACATTTTCTAGTAGCGTTTTCTTCTACCCATCTCTGGAGATACCAGGTATTTAAATATATATTTATTAAATTTATATTCCACCTTGACTCTAGGAGTTCAGAGCATCATATTTAGCATATTATCCTTCAATTTTTAACCACAACAGTCAAACAATTCTGAGCTGAATGTGATTGGTCCATGTGAGCTTCCATGGCTGAAGATGGAGTTGAATCAATACATCTGGACCCAGCTCAAAAGGCAAATACTGTATGTTGGTGCAGTTTGCCCATAAGGGAGACATTGGATTGGTAAAAGCACTTATGAATAGAAAGTTGAGTTAGAATTATTCAGAATTCTGTTGCACTTTAACTTTTACACTTCAGTATGGTATCCTCTCTATTTTATTTCCCCATTTCTGTCTTCTTGTTTTCCCATCTTAAATTTCATTATTTTCTTAAATGTAGGACGTTACAAGGACAGATTTTCCACAGGAGACAAGGAGGATAGTCTCTCACATGATCTACTTCAGCAGTTCTCAAAGCGTGTTATGGGGACCTCTGGAAGTCTCTGAGATCCTTTTAGGAAGTCTGCAAATCAAATAAATAAGAAAATGAATATGCCAACATTTCTCAGATTAAATTTCTAATACAGTACATATTGATAGATATAAGCCACAAAGTTCTTCAGAGTCCACAATTATTTTTTAAGAATGTAAAAGGGACCTGAGAACAAAATATTTGAGAAACACTGGTCAACATCAACATTCCACTTGCAGTAACTCAATAAAGATTTCAAGAAAAGACTAGTGAGCATAAAAAGGCAAGAAAAAACTCTAGGAATAGCTTCTAGGCTGGAACAATCTCTGGTTTGAGATTGTTGAGAACTTTAAAAACTTTAAAAACAATGTCTGGAATGGCTTTCATGGCACACTCAAAACTTTGTGATAAATCATACCAGCTGCAACATTCTCACACAAATCAGAATATCATTAATATAAGATTACACAGCATTTTATGATAACCAACTTCATAGGAATGTTATTTAAGTGTGGACAAAGGAAATGATGGTAAAAGAAAAAATAATTCCTATGGGCTAACACTGTCCTTGAACTTCTCATTGTTTAAGGAGGTAGTGACTAAAGACATATATTATCTTTGTGTTATTGTTAAAAGGAATCTTCTAAGAATTTTTCAAGTTCTTGATTTCTTAAAGGGAAAACCAGACTAATTAAAAGCAATGGTACTGTGAAGAATTTGCACTGTAGCACTGTGTCCATGTCCTCAATTTGTTCCTTTGTTTTGCTTGTAGCAATATTTTTATTTATATCTCATCAGAAAGAATTCTGGCAGCTGTAGATACATAGCAGTATTGTAGGACTTATTGTAACTTGCTTTGACACTATAGGGAAATATCGTCATAAAGCAGGTTGACATTTTATCTACAGGAAAATAAGTTCTTATCTCTACAAAAGAGATTGGAGAAAAGCCTTTATATATACAATACTTCGTTACTCACATTGTCTACATGAGGTGGAAAGTTGGCACAGATTCAAGAAAGAAAAGGAGAGTGATAATTTTTATTTTGGGGATAATAAGCATTTTTTTTTTTAAAAAAAAAGTAAAGCAGAGCTGAAAGTTTCATGTTAATTTCTGAATCTAAAATTCTGAATCTTAAACTCTCTAAGAGTTTAATGGATAACAGAATAACAGAATTGGAAGGGACCTTGGAAGTCTTCTAGTCCAAACCCCTGCTCAAGCAAGAAACTCTATACCATTTCAGATAAATGGTTGTCCAGTTTCTTCTAAAAAACCTCCAGTGTTGGAGCACCCAGAACTTCTGGAGGCAAGTTGTTCTACTAATTAATTGTTCTCCCTGTCAGGAAATTTCTCCTTAGTTCTAGGTTGATTCTCTCCTTGATTAGTTTCCATGCATTGCTTCTTGTCCTCCCTTCAAGTGCTTTGGAGAGTAGATTGACCCCCTCTTTTTGTGGGAGCCCTCAAATATTGGAACACTACTATCATATCACCCTTAGTCCTTCTTTTCTTTAAACTAGACATACTCAATTCTTGCAACCATTCTTCATATGTTTTAGCCTGACTCAGTCCCCTAATCATCTTTGTTACTCTTTCCTGCACTCTTTCTAGAGTCTCAACATCTTTTTCACTCATCTTTTTGCTTCTCCTATCTGATCATTGATCTAACATTGATGGTATGAGTGGAAAGTTCTTCATTGCCCTTTATCGCAATAGCACTTAGACTTATATACTGCTTCAGAGTGCTTTACAGCCCTCCCTAAGCAGTTTACAGAGTCAACATATTGCCCCCAACAATCTGGGTCCTCATTTTACCAACCTCGGAAGGATAGAAGGCCGAGTCAACCTTGAGCCGGTCAGATCAAAGGAATCGAACTCCTGGCAATGTGAGCAGAGTTGGCCTTTTAGTCAGGACTGTCTCTTCGATTCAATGTTTTTAGCTGATTTCATGTTTTTCCTAGTTTTGTGTGCTGCCCAAAGTTGGGTGGCCAATATATTTAAATAAGTAAATAAATCTGTACATCCAAACCTCCACCCAGCCTGAAGCTTCAGTAGGAGTACTTCCCAAATAAAAGGAAGTCTTACTGGTCTTTTTAGGATAACTTAAAATGTAAGAATGGAACCCAAAATATAGAAGGAGCTAGAGTCTTCTAACTCTCTTTGGTTATAAACTAATTAGTAACATCATATAATTATAAAAGCAATTCAGAGTGAAGGTAATTTTCTCTCCCACTTGGAATAAGAGTAAGAAAATAAAATATGTTCTCCGTATATCAGAATATATTTCAATATTGATAAATCTTGACTTTATTTTGAGATTGTTATGTTGATCACTATTACCTTAAACTTACAAAGAAAAGACAAATGGTGAAATACTTTCTCTGCTGATGGAAACGGTGGAATTGTCTTGACTCAATAAAAAAGGAGAGTTTGCCATAGTGTAGATATTTGAATGTTAAACATTTAGCATCATTAATATCTCCTCAAAATTATAGATCATTATACAAAATTACAGGCAAAATCATTAGCAATGTGGTAATCACTAGTAGCTTAAGTGGAGGAAGAGTGGTTTATTAAAAGTTTACATTAGTTATAAACAATTATCTGAGAAGGAAGGAAGGAAGGAAGGAAGGAAGGAAGGAAGGAAGGAAGGAAGGAAGGAAGGAAGGAAGGAAGGAAGGAAGGAAGGAAGAAGAGGGAAGAAGAGGGAAGAAGAAGAGGAGGTGGTGGTGGTGGAGGAGGAGGAGACACTTTTACCTTACTCTGCATTAAAACACAACAGGTCAATATTTGATGGAACCTATGCTGACAATAAACAAGAAATGAATCTTAAGTTACTGGAAATGATGGATAAACTAATAGATGGATTATACTAAAGATAAGAAAATACCTTTGTTTTACAAAGCTAACAGTAGTTTTAAATATTTTAACTTGCCAATCCAAGCATAAAACAACTTTCCTATCTCCAAATGAAAAGTTTATGGCTACTGACAGCTAGAGGGAAAGGATATCAGTAAAGGAAAGTGGACTGTTGTGTTTTTTTTTCCTGATGACATGGCCATCCTCAAAGTATCAAAATGATAAAGCACTTCATAAAATTTTGTCAACTTCTTTATTGATTTTAATTCTGCTCTTTTCTGATAGAAGAATCATCCATTTTGAGCCATCCTGATTAGAAATATTTTCTGAGGTTAAAATTAGGCCTTTTCCCAGATTGCATCTAATTCTCTTTTATGTGACAATGGAGTTCTCCTTAACTTTAAAGTAATACAAGATGGAAATAAAAAAGACATAAATTATAGTTAAAGCATCTGAAGGACATGAGATAAAGGAGGAGGGAAATCTGCATTGACTTGAATTTTATCGGGTACAGAACTCAAACAAATGCTTTTTAAATTGAATATTGTGCTGACTGAAGTTCCTGTATCTCTTTTAAATTTTGATATTAACTGGATTGCTTATTAACATTTACAATAATAGAAAATGTTATTTAAAAGGGCAGTAATTAAAGTGCACTTTTTCCACAAACATTTTTAGGTTAAACAATATTTTGGGGATAGGAACATTCCTTTAATTCTCCATTTTCACCAGTCATTTGATACTCAGTTGTAACATCCTAGCTATGGAAGGATCAGATATGCATCACATATTTCATTGCCTTATGGTTACATTTTCTTAGGTTTCATCATTTCATAACTCGCTTATAATAACTGTAGTGTTTTCCAGTATCAACATAATACTCATTCATTTGAAATTGTTCCTTTCGAGAAGAGAGAAAGAAGAGAGAAGAGAAGAGAAGAGAAGGAGAGAGAGAAGAGAAGAGAAGAGAAGAGAAGAGAGAAGAGAGAGAGAGGAGAGGAGAGAAGAGAAGAAGAGAAGAGAAGAGAAGAGAAGAGAAGAGAAGAGAAGAGAAGAGAAAGAGAGAAAGAGAGAGAGAAGAAGAGAAGAAGAGAAGAGAGAGAAGAGAAGAGAAGAGAAGAGAAGAGAGAGATTTTTGAAACATTGTAATGGGCACATCTTTGCACAAAACAGAATGCTCCCTCTCTTGTGCATCCCATATTGCACTATCCCTACTATCTATAATGTCATGAGAATAGGCAAATATCTGGTATTAATTAAAAATTTTCAACATATGGTATATGCAGTAAGATGACAGAGTGCTTCAGATTTGGTTTCAAGAAGATGTTTTAGGGTGCATGGGAACATAAATGTAGTACCTTAATGCAACTGTTTAAAACAGGCAAATCTTTTCCAAGATTACATGGCAGCTATGAGATCCCAGAGAAAACTACTACTTGAAGAACTTCAGACAGATACTCTGGTGTGCTCTTGCCCATTCTTAAGCATCATATCGGAAGCACTGGACAGCTATAATATGCAGATATTTCAAAACACAAACAATGTTTTATTGTTTCAGAAACAGTACAATGGCTGAATAGAACTTTGTGGAACAGTCAGAACCTCAGCAGCATAGCATTTACTTTATTTAGGTTTCCTTTGGGGGGAAAAATGCCAATGCAAATTTATCAGTTAGGTCTGTTTTCAAATGCGCAAGATGACCATAGATGGAACATATTTAAAACTCCAGAGAGAGCCACTAGGGTATACAAAATATGCTGTATTTTGCATGGTGGAGACTATCTACTCTGCTGAACAGAAGCAAAGGGCCAGCTTCACTGTATAACGTGCTTGAAAGAGCTTCAGTGTATGTTTTTGGCTTTCAGAAATGAGTCATCTTTTTCTACTCTCTTTTGCTTTTCTTGAGCTTTAATGCAGCAGGTCATCCGATTCCATTAACTGACCAAAATCCCAGTGTGTACCTAACAGGAAGAAAGTAGTGACTCTGCCTGTTACTGCCACAATATTCTCAGGACCACAAGTGCCTCCTTTCATGAGTCCACCAATCTGCACCTGTTTAGCAGTTAGACCTACTTCTGTCTCATTAGTGAACATTATATTTGTGGAATATGCTTCTTTGCAATGACCCATGAATGGCTCCTCTTTGAGAACAGGGACAAAGAACCTTCCTTCCTTGCCAACCTCACTAAATCTTTCAAGGATTCTCCTACCATCTACTTTTTCTGGTTCACATCTGTAAGTCGCTCTCCTAGATATGGCTTCCTATGGGTGAATATACTGTAGAAAACAAGTAGAAATAGTGGAGTCAAACACAGCAGGATATAAACGCCATCAGAATAAGGCATAGAGCTAAATTAAGGTTGTGATAGCTGGGACTGGGTCCCTACACTTTACTGATTTCATGTTTTAAAGGCACACGTGTATAATTCCTATTTTCCTATTTGTGCACATGGGAATAGGAGATATGCCCTTGCAGATTAGGCCACTATAGTGTATTTTGTCTGGGCTGCCTTTGAGAGCAGCTCACAAACAGCATGTAATGATAACTTCCCAGACTGATAAGGATTCAGGAGATAATGATAAAAACAAGCTCCTTCAAGTTCCGTTATCAGTGAAGAGTCTTGCCAGTTTGCTGGTTCACAGAGGGGCAATAAAAAAGAAAGAAAACAAGGAAAGACTTCACCCTAACGTGCTTTGAGATATATTGACTGTAGGTGGGAAATACTTCATTTGTTGGAATTTTTATAACCCATCTCTTGCTTAATACATCTAGTTAAAGAGACACCATTAAAATGTGTCTCTTGGAAAAGCAATAATTTTTAGTTTCGGTGGATGCCAGTGGGTCTTGACATTGCAATTAGAGCAAACAGAGCAAATATATTACTATATACTACTAACGAATACAGTAGTATATTTGTTAGTAGTATAACTATAACTAACTATTCCTAACTATGTTAGGAAAATAGTAAATAATAGTTTGAATGATTTATGTAAAACTACTCAGGATCTGGTGAATATGAGCACTTCTGCCCCATATGATAGTATCCATGGTAATGTATTATTGTGAAATGTAATGGCAACTGGTTCATTAGGGATAAGTGAGTGTACTTTTCTATACTACTCATTAAGGTTGCACTATGAAATCTCCAAGACACAGGAAGTGATAGCTCTGATTCAGATAGCTTTGAAAGAGACAATTCATAGAGGACAATTCACACAATAGCCATATATTACCTACCATAGGAGAGCTAATATGCCAAGGAACAGCAATTGCTAAAGAATAAGAAGTTACAATTGCCATGTCCTCTATCACTGCTTGTGATCAACTGGTCTGAGACGTATGTGAATAGAATATTAGAATAGATAGGTCTTTGATCTGATCTACCATTTTTTTGTGAATGATTATTCATTAGACAGAATGAATCAGTAAATTAATGAATAAATCAGGAAAGTAACTTCTAGCTATTGGGCCTTAAAATGTATAAAATTCTCTGTTCTATTCCACTGCCACACGTTAAAGTAACTATGAGATATTTGTGGGATACCTGCTTATTCCACCAGAAGGAATAGATTAGGCACACTCCAGATCCCTTTCTTTAAATGTTGTCATTCAGAAGGACATAGGAATATGCCTTTTTATATAAATATTGTGAGACACCCTCCCAGTTATATTTCTAAAATAGATGGTCATACAAGTTTTTTTGAAAAATAAATTACTGTTTTTATCAATATTTTTATATTTTCTCAATAATCCCTAATGATAAGAGTATAATGATTGCAACATCCCATACACCAGCGGTCCCCAACAATTCCGGCTTTGCGAACTGGCAGTGGCAGTGGTGGGGGGGTTCCATGCAAGTGGTGGGTGAGCGCCTGTGCCTGCAACTCCTTTGTGCACCCAGCAGGTGTGTATGCATGCCCTTCACACAAATGGAGCTTCTCACACACACACATACACACTCGCCTGCCACTCGCGCTCGCTGCCCTTGTGCAGCCTGGTTCTGAATGGGTCATGACCTGGTTCTGGGCCATAGCCTGGGATTGGGGATCCCTGCCATACACAACAGATGGTATCAGAAAAAGGACCCCTTTTGTTTGATACAGGACATTCCATAGGAGGTGTTTACTTCATGCTTTGCAAATATGGTGATGAATTCCATTGTAAGTGTGAATTGTATATCATAAAATGTGCCAGATGGAATCTATCATCTAATCTGAAAACTGGGGTTGTCTTGGGGCTGTCATGTTTACATGAAGCCAGGAAGGAGCAGAGGCTTAGAGTGCATTTCAATATTATAGAACTGAGTCCCATAACTAACATAAAACACTTTTTGCAATAAAATACACATGACAACCCTCACTATGATTTAATGTAGTGTGTACATTAGTGCCTTTTCCTAATTTATTCTGTATTTAAGAAAATGATAAATAGCTTTATATTCATACTGGTCAAATAAAAGTTGTAATTTAAGTAGTAGAATATAACTAGATTTATACATTAATGTTGACTGCAGTGCAAAGACATGGAATAAGGGTAGGAAAACTAAGAACTTGTGAGTTCCAGTCCTGCCTTAGACAAGAAAAACTGGCTGAGTGACCTTTGGATCAGTCACTTTCTTTCAGTTCAACAGAGTTGTGGCGAATATCTGTATCTCGGATGTAGGATGAGGGTAAAGTTTGTTCTCCAAGCTTGTGGGTTGGTTTCTGAATGTTTCGTTACCAGGCTAGGTAACATCTTCAGCAGAGTTTAGTTGTTCTGTTTATAAGGGCTTTCAGGTATGGATGTGTCAAGTGAGGATCATATGATGGTCTTGTGATGGGTCAGGTGTGAGTTATCAGTGAGACGCTTGTGATGGGTCTTGTGATGGGGAGATTACATCAGGTCAGGATCATTGGAAGGTGAACTGCTGGCAGGAGAGGAGGCCTTGAGTGGTTGGTTGAGGATCAGTGCTGTCTCTGGTTGGCTGTGCAGTTGATTTGGATTCTGAGAGTTCATAGGCTGGCTGTAGATCAATGTATCTGTTGATGGAATAGCTTGTAGAGTGCCAGGCTTTAATGAACTCACTAGCATGGCGGGTGATAGCATGGCCAATGATTTTAGTGTTACTCCAATCGAAGTGGTGTTGTTTGGTGTCAGTGTAGATAGAGATTAAGGATTTGGGATAGTGGCATTTGACTGCCAGCCAGTGTTCATGGATCTGGGTTTTTTAATTGACGTGATGTTTGTTGCATGTAAAATTGGTTACAGTTACAGCAATCGTTACAGTTGATTTTGTAGATTACATTGGTTTTTTCCCTTCTTCTGTAACTTGTCTTTGGTTCTGGATAATTCCTGGAGGACTGTGGCTGTGGAATATTGCTATTCCTAGGGTTGGAGAATTCTAGCTGTCATTTCCGATACCCCTTTTGTGTATGGTAGGGTTTAGTTTTGCATGGTGGTCTGCTGTGTGGTGTGTTGTAGTTTGGTGCTTTGTCCTGGAATATGAAGTTTTTGGATAGCTGTTATGGAGAAAGATGTCAAGCTGCCATTTCTCTTCTGCTTTTTTTAGTGTTGTGGTGCTGCAGTGTGCCATGGCCTTTCTGAAGAGGGTCTGGACACAGCTTCTTTTTGTGTGTGGTAGGGTGGTTGCTTGCGAAGCTGAGGATCTGGGTTGCTTGCCAAGGTGAGGGTTGTTATTGTAGAGAAAAGAGGAGGAGGACTGAGTAGTGGGTATGGTTGCCACCTTGAATTATTTATTTTAAAAAATAATATTGTAAAGGAGATATATAAATTAGATAAATAATAAGATATGCCTGGTTTGTAATTTATTTATGTGCTAGAGTAAAGTTGCTATAGGACTAACTTCATCTTGAAAATGGCATAGATACAGGTAGTCCTAACCACAATTGAAACCCAACAGTTGTTAAGTGAGTTTTGCCCCATTTTATTATCTTTCTTGCCGTAGTTGTTAAGTGAATCACTGCAGTTGTTAAATTAGTAACACAGTGTTAAGTGAATCTGGCTTCCTCATTGACTTTGCTTATCAGAAGATTCCAAAAGGGGATCACATGACCCCCTGAACTGCAACTGCCATAAATACATGCCAGTTGCCAAGCTCCGAATGTTGATCAAGTGACTGTGGGGTTGTTATAATAGTCGTAAGTGTGAAAGTCATAAGTCCTTTGTTTCAGTACTATTGTAGCTTTGAACGGTGACTAAACAAACTGTTGTAAGTCAAGGACTACATGTATTCCTTCACTGATGCTAAATACATATGCCACTGCAAAAATGTCATTAACATTCATACCTTTCAGTTGAAGAATAAATTCTGCTTTTCATGGACTGACGCTGTGTCTCCTGGTATCTGAATCCTTTCTGCAGCCATTAAAAGAAATTCTTATATAAAAACAAACTTCATAACTTTAAAATAGTTTAATGCATACCTATATTTAGATAAGTACCAAAAGAAAAAATATACTGTTCATATATTCCTAATGTGCAGAGATCCCTTGTGCTGAAATAAGACCATGTCTATACTTGAATTCTCTCTGGAGAACATACCTGTCCAGTGACTTGCTCTAGTAATTCCTAAGAGTGAGGCATCAAGCTGGATGTATCTGTCCTGATAGCAGAATGCCCCAATGACTTACCCGAGGACTCAGAATGAATCATCAGAACTACAAGATATTGTGAAAAAACATAGTTATTGTGTCCTCCTTTGGATTGAAACTCAGTAGTCTATGTTATTTCAGATACTTTCAGTAAAAAAAAAGCCATATTGTTTACCAGTTCTGAGTAGCTTCATAATACTATGCTTGATTGAAATGCCAACTCCAGAGCAAGAGCATTCAATTTAAATGTTAAGTGGACTGGCTTAAATTTGAGTAAGACTGCAAGAAGCTGATTCATCATGGTTAACATTATAAATGAAAGTCTGGTTTCCAGCCTATGATGGGACCCTCATCTCACTATCATTTATATGTGTAGTTAAATTAAGCACTGTGTTTTAGCAATTGGAATGTATTCTTTCCATTCAAATTCTGACCTGCTAATTACATTTTGATCCTACAACTCATATAGTAAGACTAGTTGACAGTAATTTCTTGTTCCGTGCAGAAGAAATAAGAAGTGTTTCATTGATATCTTCTGATGAGAATTCATGATTGCCCAATGGAGAATGCATTTTAAAGACAATATTTCAGGTTATGCTATTTTCTATTTCAACAGAAAAGGACTAGAAAATGTACTTATTAAAATGCTAAGTGAGTATCACCTCTGAAGTAATGATAACATCATCAAATTCCGAAACCATTGGGGCAGCGAAAGCTAAAGAATTGATTGACTCTCCTGCAAAGTGACTCTAATTCAACTAATTAGATGTTGAAAGGGTGTTAAAGTTCAGCTTGAGTGATTCATTGCTTTTTCAGCAACTCTACCTTTCTCATTTAAACTTTCTGAAAGTTAAAATAGTAAGTGGCTATGAGAGAAAAAAGAAGTGGCTTTGTATTATGGGGAGCTAATATAAAGTGGTCCAAAGAGCAACATGCTAATGAAAAATCAGAGTAAGTCCACCTCAGCCCCTTTTCTGAGTGATGTAAAATTATACTAACAAAGCAGCACAAGAGGCAACCCATAAGTCCCTTGAACTAAATTGCCTCCAATCCACACCTCAAATTCCCCTGACCATCTACTAAATGCAGCAGAAAAATGCTGAAGATAAATAGATCTTCTTCACTCCCCACTCAAAATTAGTTTTTAAAAGGACAATGGAAAAAAATTAAAATGTCCTCCACCCAAAATGAAGCTCCTTGCCAGATGACAGCTACAATACAAGCTACTTGAGGGACCATCTCATTCTACTGGATAGGCCCGCCCCACCTGTGCTGGCAGAGGAGGCATGCTTTGGGCCCCATCGGCCAGAGTATTCTAGCTGATGGGGTCCAGGAAAGCGCCTTCTCTGCCATTGCATCTGCCATTTGGAGCATCTTACCCCCTGGAGTAAAGTCGGTTCCAACCCTCCTGATCTTCCGCAGAGCTTAAAGACCTGGCTGCCAGTTGGCTTGGGGCTCCTAAGTGGGGGGGGGTCCTTCACATTGAGGGTGGTTGATAGATAAATAACAGATCCTACCTCCTACCTCCCCGCTCATCCTACTCCCTCCATCCCCATATTGTAGCTAAGGTTGTGTATTGTATTTTTGTAGTATTTTTATTTGTATAGTTTTATCTTTTTAATATTGTAAGCTGTCCAGAGTTACCCTGTGGTAAGATGGGTGGCCAATCACATCACACTCATGTTGAAACACCGAGGTGTTTCCTGGTTGAAAGAATTAAGTGGTGACATTACCATTGCCTGGGGGACCTCCAGCTGGGAACTCCTTTCATGTCCCGGCAGGAATTAGAGCAAAGGATGGGAGCTCACCCCACCCCACAACAGCACTTGGGTCTCGAAAGCGGGCTTGCTAATCTCTAACTCTAACTCACCGTGCTCCTTAAGCAGATAGATATGGATGGATGGATGGATGGATGGATGGATGGGATGGATGGATGGATGGATGGATGGGATGGATGGATGGATGGAGGATGGATGGATGGATGGATGGATGGATGGATGGATGGATGGATAGATAGATAGATAGATAGATAGATAGATAGATAGATAGATAGATAGATAGATAGATAGATAGATAGATAGATAGATGATAGATAGATAGATAGATAGATAGATAGATAGATAGATAGATAGATAGATAGATAGATAGATAGATAGATAGATAGATAGATAGATAGATAGATAGATAGATAGATAGATAGATAGATAGATAGATAGATAGATAGATAGATAATAGTACAAGCCGAGAATCCTTCATGGTATCAAATACATTTCAGGGGCTAAAGGACAGCAGTTGACTTTTTAAAGGATAAATTTAGCATCAGAAGCATCTTTTGGAGATCCAGCTTGAAGCACTTCCCAGCCTTATTATGTTTAATTCCTAGTTTAATGTCTAAACAATTAAACTGTGAAATTCCTATAGGATGTTATGATAGCTACATTTGTTAACAACAGGATAAATGGTTCCTTGAATACCAGTTTGGTGTATTGGTTAGGGAATCAGGGTACAAACCAGGAGGTTGTGAGTTCTAATCCCATCTTGGGCCTGAAGCCAACAGAATGACCTTGACACTTTCTCTCAGTCCTTGGAAGGAGACAATGGCAAACCACTTCTGAAAAACCTTGCCAAGAAAACTGTAAGGGTTTGACTTGGACATGATTGAACTGAAGGGGGAAAAAAGTTCTTTAGCAGGAAGCAGTTAAAATGGCTAATAATCATAGTGGTTAAATTCTATTTCTAGGAAGGGCAATAAGTATTTAGAGAATCAGAAGCAGAAAAAACTATTGTGAGTTTGCCCACTGGCATCTAGTGGGTCAATGTGAAAAACAGGATGTAGCTAGGCTAGCAATGAACTTATGATATTATGTTGTTCCACTTGGTCTTGATTTCTAAATAAAAGGGAACAAAATTGTAACCTGGGTCATTTTTAAATTGTGTTGTATGCACTATTTACATTACATGATTTATTATTTAGGATTTTTTTCCCTTGAAGTGATGACAAAGCCTTTCAACATCAAGAAAAAAACTAATAATGTTTCAATCAAAACCAGTCTAAACTTATTCCTGTATCAGGGACATGATATAGAGCTGGGTCACCCTAAGATCTTTCAAAAATTGCATTATTTTTCTTTCATATTAAGAAATGCCTGTTCTTAGCATTATAATTTAAATGAAAAAAAGGTTCTCACTTCATACATGTTTGTTGGAGAAAAGACAATTCTATGGACTGTGAGATTTATGGGCCATTTTAACATTTGACAAGGAATGGGGTGAATTCCTGACATATCACCAAGTTGCAAGAAAGACAAGGTCAGTCTTAGCCTTTCAGGGGCATTCTTCCCCCCGAGACTCATAAATAGGTCTATCTGTCAAATATTTACTTATTAATGACATATTTTCATTTCAGGACTGTCAGGTCTGGTGCTGTTGCTCAGGAATAAGAGAATCTAATGTAAATTGTCCCTCTGATAAGCAATATCTTGCTGACATGAAATGCACACCTTCAAACTATTGCTGTCATGGGGGAAGGAGAAGAAGGAAGCCATATTTTTTAAGAAGACATTCCCCTCATTTAAAGGAGCTGGAATCATCTGACATGTCTACCAGTACTGCACTTATCAAGGACCCAACACTTAATTAAATGAAAGAAACCACTGCTGTCAGTCATGTTGAGAATGAAAGCACTTTTTAAATTCCTACACTTTTGAGAGTCTTCATAATAGAAATCCATTTTTTAATGATTTTGCTTTCTGGGTGATTTCAGATTGTTTTGCTGTTTTTCCTTGTTATTCTGTTCAGTTTCAGTAATGTTCAGTAATGTTTCTGTAATCTTTGTAATGTTGTTTTCAGTTTCAGTTTCATTAATGTTTCTGTAATTTTTGTAATGTTATTTTGTAAAGGTTTGCATTTATTGATTATCTGAACATTCTGATGTTCTAATGATTGTGAAATAGTGGTTTGATATAAACCTTGTTCAAAGACTCTCTGTATATGTCTATCTATCTATGTCAGATCTGTAGCTGACTGAAGCATCAAAATAAAGCCAAAGATGTTGTGTTCCCTACAACCTGGAGGCTCTATTCATCACAATATTCCTTTTCTGTCAGACTATTTATCCAACAGGCCTTTAAATGGGAACTAAAAAAAATCAATTATATGTTCATTACCACGATTCCCCAAAAGACATACCATTTATACCAAACACTTCAAACATTGTTTGCTTGCTTCTTTTCTCCTTTACTGGATCCAATTATATGTTTTCTGTAAAGTGTGCAATTCAGAAAATAAAGTCTTTTCTGTGCGTTGTTTGCCCAATCTTTTATCACTCTCTATTCTTTAAAACCACTATTATGCCCGTACATTTCAATCGCCTGAAGAGGTTATCATCCAGAAGACAAAGAGCACTTGAAATGAACTGATGGAACTTGCAAGGGGACAGGAGAGGCAGTTTTCCTGCTTTGTACGTGGTTCGATTTCTTTCTTATTGCAAAAAAGAATTTCAAAGCAACGGCACAAGAAATGCTAAGCTGGCCTGATGAGAATTGAAAGTGGACTTTTAAATTCTTTGCTTGAGCTTCTTTTCTAGCATGGAGTTGAAGCTATTGAGGAAAAGGAAGTGTCAAAATTTGCATAAGGAAAACATTCTGTTGAGCTGACTCATGGAAATAGCCTTTTAATTTTCTTGACAACTGTCATCAGTCAGTAATTATTACAGAAGCATTTTAAGAGAAGGACAAGGAAGTGGTCTGCCATCACTTGTTTTTATAATGTGTTTTCAACTTCCCAATCTTGCCTATACTGTGTTTTTTCCTAGTGATCTCCCAACCAACTACAATCAGATTCAAAGCCACATTGACTGCTTTATTTTGAAGTGGGAGAGGGGAAGTTTTAATGCTCATGAAAGTATTTGTTTCTCTCAGATAAGAAACTTAGAGACTTTTTTGATCAGCTTGGTTTTTAGACAGTAGAGGACTGCTTTCCCTTTACCAGATGAGGTGTACACTAACTGGCTCTTGCTGTATTTCCTCAGTAATGATAATATTTATAAAAGATTCAGTTCAAGGTATCCCTCAAATGTTTAAAGTGGAGAAGCTATTCAAAATTTCAAAGACGAGAGCCAGTAAAATAATATACAACATGAATGGATGAAGAAAACAAAATGAGGATTTGGCCATTTTGTATCTTTTGTATCTTTGAGTACAATGCCTCTGAGGAGATTTGAAGTAGAAGAGCCAATATTCTTGTCCGTATCCCTTTCTCATAATAATTTATCTTCCTCTCATCATACCTGAGGTCATTCAGTGAAGCAGAATTGTGGGAAATTCAGTAGAGATGAAAGCACTTATTTTCAGTACCTTGTTGTAAAATTTGCTCCCAGTTGAATTATGGTGACCTACTTGATGGCTTTAACAGGAGATTTGATAAATTTGTGGAAGATACAGCTATCAGTGGCTACTAATCTTGATAGTCATATATATCCTTTATTATCTGAGATGTCTGAGTATCAGCTGCTGGAGAACAGAAATGAAAAAAAAATACTATCCTACCTTTCCTTCATTCATCAATGTGTTTGTTAAGGTAGGCCTTCCCTATTGCCTTTGATCATCTTTCTAATGAAATATTGGTTTAATGGGGAGAATCTAATAGCTTATTTGAAATAAAAAATGTTCATCTGTTTCCTTTCTATAATATTTTGAACATTTATATTTTCATGCCCAGAGTCAAAGATTTCTATCATGAAATGCCTCAATGTTTTTCCTGAAAGTGCTATAAATAGACAGTAATATGCACATATTCACATCTCCAACCAATATAACTCTGACATCATCACAAGCATACTTTATACTTTATCTACACAGGCAGTGGGAGAAGAAGAATATAGAATGTAGATGTTCAAATGATGCCTACAAAACTGGGACCAGGCCTATCAGTGCAAAAAAAAACAATTGTATACACACACAAACAACTTTCCTCTTGTATTTCCATTCATATTTGATGGGCCTTTTATTTATCCTCCAATTGTTAAAAAAAATGATTAAGATTTTAGCCTTAGAACTAGACCCCAAAGACATTTGTCTGACTACATAAGTGAAGGCAATCATTTGTTTAGTGTACAGTATCTCTTTCTGAGGCATAATATAAACATAATGTATTATCATAGTATTGAGGAGAGATATATATTCAATAAAGGGAGAGTATTCATTTGATGAGTTCAGTACAGAAGTTCATTGAACGCTTCATGTAAATGAACTCCAACAACTTCATTATTACCATTTTCCAAGCTGTTCAAATATAGTCAATAGAAGTTACCCATTTCTTGATTTTAATTGTCTAGAATAGATTTTCTTGGCTGGTTTTCTCTTTTCCTTTAATAATACCCTTTTGCCCTTATTCTGGCCTGGATAATAATACTACAATTCTCTGCTTCCCCTAACTTTTGGATTCTGCTAATGAAGATTTCAAAGTGATGAAATAATTTATTTCTTGTTGTGTGGAGATTTCATATGGGGATAAATAGAGTCCTCTCTTTTTTCACACATCAAAAAAGATATGAAACCGGACAATTGCACACTTTACTGTTACAGAGTTGGAAGGACACATACATTTTTTATCAGCCTTCCTTAACTTCTTACTGTTCTGATATTTGGAATACAATTTCCATAATGAGACAACTATCTGAATAACTCATCACCTTCCATAGTTGAATAAATACTTTACTTCTGGGAGTTTCTTTAGAGAACAATTTAAAATTGTGCTTAGTTTTTAGCTTATGTCATGATTATGTAGCTCTCCAGACTTGATTCCCAAAACTGTGTTTTGGAGCTTAGCAATTATCTTTGTCTCTTCAAAGCAACCATGTCTTTTTCCAGGACTCTGTGGATGCAACTCCCAGATGGTCCAGGAAAATACAGAACTTCTTTAAAAGTTGCAGACAAGGACCGCATTTTTATTCATACACTTTCTGAACACCATTTTGGAACTGCACACTCCTAGTTTACATGCTTCATTTTCTATGTTTATCAACTGTTAAATAAACTGCTAGAAGTTAATTTAACTGCATATTATCACATATGCATATCCCTAAACTAATTCTTCTAAGGAAATAAAAGATATATAATTTTCCCGAATCTTGATTTCTTTCTACATCTAAGTAAAAAATAAAGACAGACTTCACACTTGTCTATAGAATTTAGATTGTCGTAGTTACTGGATCTTCCAGATACAGAAAAGTTTGATCAATTAATTAATTATTATATTCACTAAGGCAATATGCTTGAAAGTCTGTATTACTACTTCTAAAAATATATTATTGTTCATTTGATGACAGAGAATTATTAATATAAATGTACAAGGCATCCCATTTAAATCTGGGGATTTTTTGCATTTTGCAATTCTTTGGTCAAGAAAGGGGATGAATTTTTCTGATTAATGACAATCAACATAAAACTTGCCTTTATGTTAATCTGACCCAAATAAAAGTAACTCCCCACACTCATTACTTCATGTACACTATTCTTAGTGGCTTATCTGATACTGGCTAGAATAATATTACCATATTGTCTTTTTCATATTCTTTGTTTGTATCACATTATTTGGTGAATCTATCATCAGGAACTCCAGACTAATGTGTTTCCTCTGGCACCTGATGTCAGAGGTCAACACCTGCCAAGGTGTTGCAAGACACAAAGAGAAATATTTTATAGTTCACTTTTGCCTTTTTTTATACTAGTTCTGGAGCAACAACTCAGAAAGTAACAGAATTTAAAGGAAAGAGTTGGGGAATAGAACTCATTGTCCTCATGAGCCCAAGGGAGTCCAAGCTGATATGTAATTAGGCTTGAAAATATATTTTCCAGAGTTGAAGAAAATTGCTCAATTAGCTACACCTAATTATGAACTGAGCCCAAGGGGGTTCTCTCATCACTAATTAATGTTTAAAATACAAGAGTGTATTCAAGGTAATGATGGACCAACTTCAGCTTGATTTAGAATTGGATGTGTACTTCTGATCTTTCTTTAAAAAGTTTTTTGGGGAAAGTGTCCATTATCTGAAAGTTATCTTCAGGCACCCATAATTCCACAAGGCAATTGATTAATTGATTAATCCATTGATTAATTGTTGTCACTGCCAGGAATTCCTGCTTATTTCAAGGTTGGATCTTCCTCTGTCAAGCTTCCCCTCATTGCTTCTTATCCTGCCCTCAGATGCTTTGGAGGATAAAATGACCACTTCTTCCTGTGACAGCCCTTTAAGTATTGGAAGACTTCTATCAGGTCTTCCCTAAGGCTAAGCATACCCAGTTCCCTTAACAAGTCATCGTACAGCTTAGCCTCCAGACCCTGTATCATCTTGTTGCTCTTCTCTGCATTCTAGCCTAAGACCACAGCATCTTTTTTATATTGTGGTGATTAGGATCAGATACAGTATTCCAAATGTGGCCTCGCTAGTGCAGCATAGAGCGGTACTACCACTTCCTGTGATCTTGATGCTATCTCTCTATTGATGCAGCCTGAAGATTTGGATAGACTTCTGATGCGCTGCACTGCACAAAACATATGCAGCTGCATTCAGGGATGGTTGCATATGTGTTCTTTTTATAGGTCAACAAACTTTAATGTTTCCCACTTGAAAGTGCCTTGCCTTTCCCTGTGTCCCAACAGGAAGTCAGAACCAATCAGCATGCAAGGTGCACCCCTCCGCACAACATGGAGTTGGGATTTGCATTGGCCCATCTGCGGCGCTCTGCAATCTTTGCTTACCCATTAACTCTTTTACAATATAAGTATGCAATGACAGCTATGGGCAGTTGTGAGCAATTTTAAATCAGTCTTGAGACCACATTGGCTTTTTTGGCAGCTGCTGAACACTGCTGACTCATACTTAAGTGGTGGTCTACCAGGACACTTAGATATCCTCTCATAGACACTATTGTTGAACCAGGTACTGCAAAACCTATACATCTGGTTTTCCTACCTAAGTGCAGGACCTTACTTTTCTCACCACTGAGCTGCATCTTGTTGGATAAGGCCCAAAGCTCAAGTCTGTCAAGATCCTTCTGAATCTGTATTCCAAAGTGTTAGCAATTCCTCCCAGTTGGAGGAGGAATTGACCCCTCAAAGACCTCATCTAGGTCATGTTGAAGAGCACTGAATCCAAGGCAAAAAGCTTGAGGTACCTCACTGCATGCTTCCCTTCATGTAGATGTAGTTCTGTTGAGGACCAAGTGCTGAGTGTGGTTGATTAGCTAACTGCAAATCTATCTGGTGGTGGTGGTACTATCTATCCCACATTGTTCTATCTCCTCAGACTCCTTTTGGTACTCCCTTCAAGATGCCCAAGATGAAGAGATTTGCTTTGCATACAGATTTACTCCCAGATAGGGATGCCTAAGAGTTGTTCTAGTCTGTCTAGTCCATAATGAATTAAGTGAGTCTGGTTCACTACAAGACAACTTCCCAAGTTTCTCTTCTAGAAATGTGATCGATGAAAAAAGTGTTTTTGCAAAAACTGTCCAAGCTCATATACACAGAATAAATGGACATATGTGATGTTGTGGTGAATACTTTGTGTACAAATTAGAATCACAGGTCTGTAACTGCAGCTCCTCCCTAACCCACTTCTCACAGATAACTATTTGTTTGCTGTTTTACAGGTAATCCTTGAGTTACAACCGCAATTGAGCCTGGAATTGTGGTCATAAGTTATTATGGTCATTACGCGACTCACCATGTGACCTGTCTTGATTTTATGAACACTTTTACAATGGTCATTAAACATGGTCATTAAGCGAATTACATGGTCATTAAGCGAATTCAGCATATCTAATGGGCCTTTCTTGCCGTTTTCTCTCAGAAATCAGCAAAAAAGTTATAAATTGTTGTCATGTGACGACAGGACACTGCAACTGATCATAAACATGACTCAGTGGCCAAGCACTGAGCTTATTTTAGCTTATTTTTAAAGAATGCTGCCCAATGGTAAACTCCAATGCAGATGTACTAGAGTGGAATAGATAGGCTGAGTTGAATGCTTTGGTTGTCAGGTTTGCTACAAAGAAGGTTACAGTAAAATTTCACTGACAATGGGTAATTTTTTCATCCTGACTGCAGTGCAGCAAATCCACATCTTAAACTATCATCTGGGAACCACCCAGGCAAATACAAATAATATTCAATATCCCTGCAGAGCTCCAATGTGACTATCTTCAAGTGGCTTTCTCCCCCATCCTTCAATGAGAAATAAAAAATATCAGCTAAGAAACTGGAGCAAAGAAAACTAATGTGAGTTTAGTAGGTAAATAAAATAATTATATCTCATTTATAAAACAGATAGGGTATTGCTTTCTTCATCACATATTGTTCAATAATAGGCCACAACAGCTTTTCTGTTATTCATAAACATGAAAACTCTATTTGCAGTGGAGTATGTTGCCATGGTTTTGTTTTAACACCTATCTAGGATTTACAAATCTTTTGTGTTATAAAAAAATAAAAAAATAAAAATGGGGTGGAGAGGCTGGCAAGTGTCATTTTATAATGGAATGTTTTCATGAGGAGGTATAAACTGGAGATTATCAGTTTTATCTGTCCAATATTGTGCATCTGCTGACAGTGCAGCTGTGATTTACCATAAAATGTAATAGTGATAACAAAAATACTTTGGGCAACTAATTACTATAAATCATGCAGAGCTTCATGGCTTTGAAGCTGATGCAGTACAGTGGCAAACTGCTCTATGACTGTATGTTTCAAAAATAGGGGATATGGAAAAATAGATGCACTTTTATGCAGTATGAATTTTTAGGTCTTTATCTTTTTCTTCTTATTCACAACACAAGAGAAGATTGCCCTCTGGTGTTTTAAGTCTGTGGCTTTGGTGTATGCATATGTATGCATATATGTATGCATGCTCTATCATCTATCTATCTATCTATCTATCTATCTATCTATCTATCTATCTATCTATCTATCTATCTATATTGATCTATCTATCTCTAGCTAGCTAGCTAGCTAGCTATAATCTATCTATAATCTCTATTTCATTTCTCTATCTATAAATCTATCCAACTATCAGCTAGCTAGCTAGCTATAATCTATCTATAATCTCTATTTATCTATCATTTCTTTCTCTCTCTATCATCTCTATTTATCTATTTATTTATCTATCTATCTATCTATTGCTAGCTAGCTATAATCTATAATCTCTATCTATCTATCATCTCTCTCTCTCTCTCTCTCTCTCTCTCTCTATCTATCTATCTATCTATCTATCTATCTATCTATCTATCTATCTATCATCTTTCCTTTTTCTGCTACTATGGTACTTCTAAAGCTATGTCTCCAAAAAGTTATTGCATTATGTTTGCTTCTACATGGATATGTAAATCTGAGAGCCAGATGGAGAATAAATACCTTGTTAGCATGCTCTGTTTTGTTTTGCACATCAAATAAGCCTTTTGCATAGAGAGGTAGAACTCTATGTTGCTGTGGAGCAAATATAAACAATTTTCTGGGCTCTGTCTTCCTATTTGGAAGTTTCTTGGGATTTCAATCCTTGTGACTATTCCTTTTGAAATCTTCTTTGAGATAGTCACAGTTTCCCATGTCAAAGATGGATGGTGGAAAGGTCAACACTGGCCCATTTTGCTGCTCTTACAAATGTTATTGTGCGCCCCTTCTTGATTCTATGTATAAACACTGACTAGGATGCCAGAGAAAACCCACTTCAATAAAGAAAGGAAGAAGAGCTAACAAATGTAGGGGATCAGGAACTCACAACAGAAACATTTCCGGCTGCTGCCTCATTCTGCTTAATGGGAGAACTGGCTATGCTAAGTGAGAGTTGTAGATGTTGTATGATTTATTGCTCCTATTATTCCCAGTGTTGCTATAGGGCACGGGTGTCAAACTTGCCGCGCCACGTGACATGTTGCGACATATCGTGACTTTTACACAGTGCCGGAGCTGAGGTGGGTGTGGTCTCCGCATGATGCAACCGGCCCGTGGGACAGCAGTTTGACACCCCTGCTATAGGGTGTCAGAATTGGCAAGCATTGCACATGTTGTTTTTGCTGTTATTCTATTCTTCTTCCCATAGACAACCCAATCTGAGGCAATCCAGTCTGGAAGACAAAGACAAAAGCCGCCTGCAATAGGAGCAGAATATATTTTTTTAAACAATATATATTTGCAAGTTCTAAATAAATATTATCTAGAAAGCTCTAAATAAATGTCAACAAACCTAAATTCAGGAAGACTAAAAATGTATATAGTAATGCATGATCGAATAAGCAGCAGAAGCAAAAATCAGTAAAGGGTGAGTGAAGAGGTGGAAGCAGAAAACAATTGTCACATATTTACTTATTTTTGTGATTATATAATAAATTATTTAATTTATTAATAAATAAATATGGACGTAATCATTTGCTGCTTTGTCTTTTGATTTTTAAATTTCTCTGAGTTTGCCTATTTGCCATTTTCTTTGCCTAACTTAATGCATAGTGACACGCATATTTAATACCAGACATGTAATTCCATGTGAATAGATATTTGGAAATTGCTATTACTTTGAAAAAAAAAGTTTATTTCCCTTTCAAGTTCTTATTTTCAGTGCTTATAACACTCCAAGAACACAGTGTTGAAATGTAACATCTCCAGGACGTATAAGGCATTTTCCTCCTGACACTAAGACAGTATTTTCCTCCCCCCTCACCTCTATTATACTTGGTGTGTGATTTTTATTTGACAGTCACATCTTCCGGCTCAATGCCACTAGGTGCATAATATGAAAAATGATGCTCCATGTTTCAGCAGCAAATACTCTAAAGCAAATCAGAAAAAATAGATTGCAAAAACAATCAAGAATGAAAAGTGAAAGTAGAAAAAAAAATGCATAGCTTCTGTCTCTTTCCTTTGGCATTTTAGGTCTTCTTTATTTTGCCAAGATCAATTAAACTTCATGTTCTTCATAGAAGATTAAAAAAAAACATAGGAAAGTTGATATTTAACATATCGATACTCCAAGTCTCCACTTTTCCCCAGCAGCATATAAAAAGGGCATTTTTTAATACGTTTTTGCAATGTCAGTGAATGTCCCTAGCAGAAAAATCACACCAATAACAAAAAAATATTTTAATAAATATTGTGTCAGAAACTGCCTCCAGTTTTGCAGAGGCTTTTCTCTTTTGCAGAAGCGCTTCCACTTTCTCAAGGTGCTTCAGGATTTTTTACTATAAACCTTGTCTGAATAAGAATCAATAAAATGTTGAAGGCGCTTTTGGGGGACAGTAGTTCAGGCTCGTGTACAAAATTACTGCAGTCATTTGCAATCCCACAATCTTTATTAAATTTATACCTCACCTTATATAGGCAGTCCTTGACTTACAACAGTTCATTTAGTGACTGTTCAAAGTTACAATGGCCCTGAAAAAAGAGATTTTTGATCGCTTTTCACACTTGCATTGCAGCATTCCCCATGGTCAGGTGTTCAAAATTCAGATGTTTGGCAATTGACTCATATTTATGACGGCTGTTGTGTCCCGGGGTCATGTAAGCGACCTTGTGACAAGCAAAGTCAATGGGGAAGCCAGATTCACTTAGCAATCGTTAATTAACTTACTAATTAACTTAATAACTGCAGTTATTCATTTAACAACTGTGGCAAGAAAAGTGGTAAAATGAGGCTAAAATTCACTTAACAAATGTTAAGTTTAGCAACATTTAGCAACAGAAATTTTGGGCTCAATTGTAGTCGTAAGTCGAGAACTACCTGTATACAGTATGTACTGAATCTGGCTATTTGGTTTTAAGGAATGGCTGTGCCTTTGATGGCTGTGTACTGGCAAAACACCCATTGCTGGAATATATTATGAAGGAACAAGTCAGCATACTTTATTTAATGTAATATTTTATTTGCACATAACGCTTTGCATTGCTTTATAGTTAAAAAAAAGGCATTTATAATGACAGGAAAAAAATGCACCTCTTTGATTTTTTTTTCTGAATTCCATTGCAGCTAAGTGAAAGCCCAGTATCTCAGCAATGTAAACCAAAGTCTATCGGCAGGAATGTATTTTGAAGTAAAGCACACTTGTGATGAAGTCTGAGTGTTTTAGATGTAATCATTCTTTCATGTTTGATTTGTGCATGAACAAGAGTGATTGTGCATAGTCAATTGTAATTGCTTAGACCAATTACACAGACCAATATATTTTGGGATGCAGTTGATTCACCCTCAGCTAAGTCCCACCAAAGAAATTCCAGAAAATGGAACTGTATCTGATCCAGGAAATACTTCCAGTCATCCAATCATATTTCTTGCATTTTGCCCTTTGTAAGACACGAGCTGTGTGCCGTTAGTGTAAAAGCAGGAGAAAGATAAAAAAAGACAAGACAAGATAAAAGAAAGACCAATTATCAACATAATCATCCACAGCGTAATCAGATCAGACATCTGGTCAATTTCTTTTTGCAAATTAGCCATTGAGCTTTATATTGGAAATACGCATACTAAACTAGGTTGGCACTTTTTAATGAAATAGAAAATGTTATGACTAATAGTTTGGTAGCTTTGTGTAACACATTGGCTGAATCAATAATATAGGAACAGAAAGATCAGCTAACTGATCAGACAGTCCAGGAGTTTGTTGCATTCCTCTCAACTTCTCCATCAAAAACCTTCTGATGGTCAGATTTTTTCGAACACAAACAGCTGAATATACAATACTAAATTAACTCTTAGCTTTGAATTTGGAATTAAAAAGCTACAGTAGGAAGTCAGGCTTCAAGCTATTTCCTTCACCTTTTTAACATTTAAGCACACACAAAAGTACATATAGAATTATCATTGTCAGGCATAGGCTGCATCTAATGCATTATAGACAGAGTGCTTAGAATTTGTACTCATTTGACCATAGAATTCCATTGACTCTTAGAATTCCATTGATCTATGGACAAGGAATATGAGGCTTTAGGTACACTGGATGCTGTGAATATTGATTAGGCAGCCTCTTTTTATGCAGATGGTGTGATGGAGTACTCATTAGAGGAAGTGGAAAGACTCACTGTGCCTCCCCTTATCATTGCATAGCTCTCGTCTTCTATTTTAGTGAGTAGATAAGTACTCACCCTCCTGCTTGCACTGCTGCAATTGGCCAGCTGCCCACATTCTGACTCTTAGAGAATTCAGGCTGTGCTCAGTGCTGATTTTGGTGTTTTATACCTTTCATGAATGACATATGTCATGGCACAGCCTAGTTCCCAGACAATTCCAGATTCAGACATCCAGATGCAAAGCTGGAAAGAAGGCCCCTCCTGTGCTGTGATTTTTCCCATACGTCATGCATGAAGTAGGCCTTCATTTTAAGAGTTAAGGAAATAGATGTTCCTTTCATCTCTTTTGGATTTGAAATATAAAAAATGAGTCTTTCTTTTTCAGTTTTAAGTGACACAGAAGTTTGTTCACTTCACACTTCTCCAGTAAAGTAACAATTACACTGGGACCAAACTGTTTATTAACTGAAAACTTGCACAGTTGTTTAATTTTATATTAAAACTGGCACATTTAACCCATTCAAGTAAAAGCATAGTATGTTTACCCATCCGTGAGAATGTATTACTATATGAAAATGTAAGCACTGTTCGTGTAGGTTTGCAAGGAGGAACTGTTAATTTTATTGTCAAAAAAATATGTTGTGGGATGAAATGTTTGTCAAACTGAGTTTAGCATTTTTTTTTTTATTTTGTAAAGCAAAAGTTTGCTATTAACGGTGAGAGTTCATATCTGGCCTCTATGTAAGATATTGGAAGCCACATTCTTCAAAGTCCTGGGTAGATGGACAAAGTCCATAGATCCCCAGCAGAGCTTTTCAGATCGTGTTCTGCAGAATTCAATTTGATGGGGTTCCATGTGAGACTAAGAGGAAAAGCACCAGACATAGGTAAATATTTTGTCACTGTAACTTTGTTTTTTGACCAGGAGTTCTTTTTTTTTCTTTTTTTCTTTTTAAACCAAATAACTGGTTCCACAGTCTGGAAAAAGTTTGAAAACCTTTGGCTAGAGAGTGTCAGTAACTTCAGCCTGACTGAAGACAATCTATCTTAATTACTTTTTACTGGATTATGAAAGAATGGGTCTATCAATGAGGTGTCAAAATACACCCCCCTAGTTTATAACTGTTCCTGTCCACAATCTCACTAGATGTGGATGAGGTATCATCATTTTGCAAGATTATTTTGATTTTTAAAAAATGAATTATTTTTGTAATTGATTTCTGCAATATATATGCCATTCAGTTCCCAAACTAGCTCTCAACCACTCTCAGGAAAAAAAATACAGAATTTAAAGAAATAACCATCACCCCAAATTCCTAAGCAACAATCACCTACAACAGAGATGGGGAACTATGGCCCCTTTATGACTTGTGGACTTCAACTCCCAGCTCAAGAATTCTGGGAGTGTTGAAGTCCACAAGTCATTAAAGGGCCATAGTTCCACACCCCTGCCCTACAACATGGAGGATGCATTACCATACCATTAATCTCCACAGGCTTTTCAGAAAAACCAAGAGCAAGAGCTCTCAGCTTTCCTCAATGCCAACAATATGTTCTTGTGGAGAAGGAAATGTGAATTTCCCAAACCCTGGTTTATGTAGCCTTAAAATCTTTGATAATTTAATGCTCTGCATAAAGGAAGATATTCTGGGTACTAACCTCCATAATTTGTGACTTTTGCCACTGCAGTGTTAAAATAATAGTAGTTTTGTCCAATACTTTTGAATGGGAACAAATTGGTAAAAGCTATGTACAATCATCCAAAGTTCCACCACTTGCATTGTCACAAATTATCTAATCTAAAAAGACTTTTCCTACATTCTGAGCGTTCTGACTTAAGAATCTCATAAAAGCATAGAACATGCATATGTATTAATCAATTCAAAGTACAATTTATTTTCTTAGAATTAGGGAACTCCTAAGTTAGCCTGTGTTCAGAAAACTCTCCTTTTCTTTTTCTTTTTTCTTTTTTCTTTTTTCTTTTGCTTTTCAAGCACCAAGGTTAGGCTGAGAGATAATGTCTGGCCCAAAGTCATATTGTGAACTTCTTTTTACTTATTCATTGCATGGTTTTATATACTGCCCATTTCCCTTGAACTCAAGGCAGCTTAGAAAAAGAAATCTAATAAAAAGGCAGAAGAAGCAACCTTTGGCAATCTATTTAAAAGACTGCACTCTTGAATGTGCAGCAGCACAGCTACATCTTCAACTATTTACAAAAGGCAGGGAAGTTTTGGGCATTCTTTATCTAAACAGACATGTGTTCTTCAATATGAGGGAAGATACAGAGAAAACATAGCATCAAACCCCACTTCCTAAACTTTACGTGAAGTGCAGTAATCTCTCCCTACAAGAATGCAAAGCATATGCTAAGATCACATATGATCAAATGCAGACTTGAATCTGGATTTTTCTGGCCCTAGTCCAGCATGCTAACCACTAAAGAATAGTAGCTCCAAGATAAACTACTGAAGTAAAATCTGAAAGAGGAAAACAAAATTGTGTAGAAGATTTTAATTCCTATTTCAGCACAATATTTACAGAGTAGGTGACCCAGAGTTAATAGTGTCACTGCAGCAGCTAGCTGTAGATATTAGCCACTGTGTACATTCTAAATGCTAGCTATCTCAATATTGCAGCTACTCATTATTTCCAGCAACTTGTAAAATAAACAATTACCTTTTTTAAAAAAAAAAGTAAATTGTTCCATTTATTTTAATAACATTGACCAATCACGATCTGCCCTAGACTTCATGCTATTGCCTTCTTCTGTAAAATGCTGACTACATCTTTAGGAGAAAAAATTAAGCCAATATAAACCTGAGCAGGTTGCATCAGTATATCAGCTCTTTGAGGATTAATATGAAAAAGGTCATATCATATTTTATTTTAAATATAAAAACATATTACATACATCAATACTTTAATTTGTACCAGTCTTTCAGTCTAGATTTTTTTTAAAAAAAACATCTATCCATTTAGGGAATTGTTGAGAAAATATAGTTACAAAATATGAGTTCTTCATATTCCTTGAAATTTTAGAAGATGGTCTAAAATATTATTTGCACTGATTGAAACCATAAAGCCCCTTATGAATAAAATATATATGCCAATCAAAAATTACTGATTTCTGTTGTAATAAAAATTTAACTATTAATATATGCTTTGACAATACAAAGTTCAGTATCATGCAGAACATAATTTTTCCAGTACAATATTAATTACAGAAGGACTGAATCAAGTTGTCCAACTGAGCAGCAAGCAAACTATATTTGTCATGGGGCTACTTTGACCTCCCCTGAACTACAGGCAGCCCCTGACCTTCTTGATCGTTCAGAAGACTTTAAAAACCCAGTTGTTGCCCGTTTTTCTAAATAATTTTAAATCAAAGAGCTCTCCAAAACCTGGTTGAAGTATCCATAAATTACCAACTATTTCTGCCAATTCCAACATTCCAAGATATTTCACAATCCAGCTATGTGAAATACAATTGAATGCATTTTTATTGTATAACCAAGCCATAAACAAATTTTATTTTATTTTCCCAATTCTTTAAAACCAATTTGTCAATCAACAACTGCTTTCAAATTTTTGCAGCACACTGTTATTAGTTTATTCCACATTTTTATATATATAACTTAAGACAATGAACATATCTAATACTCCTACCTCTTTTTTCCTCCACAACTACCCTGTTGAACTGAAAGAGAATGACTGGCCCCCTAGACTTATGGCTCCTGCTTAAAGAACAGATGGCAGCTAAGGTAGGAAGGTCTTCTCAAAGCTCCATCTTGTGCATTAGCCATGGCCCCTCCTGGAACATTCATACCTTAATCACTTCTTAACTGGACTAGAGTCTATATGGAGCTATATTTGAAGAGCCTTTAGAAGCAGCAGCTGGTCCAGAATGCACCACCTTTTTATGAGCTGAACTGATTGCCAGTGGGTGCAATTCATGGTACAGGTTGCCATCTTTAAAGCCCTTCATGGCTGAGAACCTGGATATCTGCAAGAATGCATTGTCCCAACATTATCTATTCATCCAACAAGATCTGGTTCAATGGGCTTCCCCCATATCCCTTCATTCAGAAAATGTTATCTTCAGATATCATAGAAGTGAGGTTTTTCCAAGGCTTCCCCTTCTGTATAACATCATCCCCAACACAAAACAGGTCTCAGCTTGTTGAGGTTCAAAAAGGGCATTATTGGTTATGTGGTTATTCCACTGTAACCTGGGGGTTAGAATATGGTGGTGGTAATGGTCCCTTGAAAGTAAAATTTCTTTGTTTGACCTAGTAATGTTCCTATTGATTTATATGTAATACATGATGATATTATATTTTTATGTTATTGTAGCAGAGTGTATGTTTTTTATCCAGTGTGCAAATGTTGGGATATACATGATTCAGAGTCATTTGTGACTAGAATGACCTCTAAGCCCAATAAAAGAAACAAATTAATACAGACTGTTCTATTCTAAAGTTAAACAATATGTTGAACCTAATTTTTAATGCAATAGACACATGATACTTTTCAAGAAAAATAATATTAGTTTCAGATATTAGCACTGTTCTTAGTGTTATCTATACCTTTAATTGAAAGTTCTTGGAAATTTCATTAGATTAGCTTTTTCTGGTTTAAATAGTGATTTTCCTGCAGTTCCCGTCCATATCACATGAGGTGAGCTTTAAATGAATACATCTTTATTATTCTACACAATTTTGACACATCATAATCTTCCACAGCTGGTAGTATTACTAAAAACAACCAGGATGAGTTAGCACCTAAATGCTATATCATGCGAGACAGTGATTTGAACATCTGAATGTGTTAATTGCTACCATTAATCATCCTATGGTAACCACAAATGACTTTAACTACTAATTGCCCCAAGCTAAGAGCTTCTTGGAGAAAAATTAGCTGGTGCAATTATTACTCGGAAAATTACAAAACTGATAATGGAATCAACAATACTGAGAAGTGACCAGGTAATACAGTTATATGCTATGTTTTTGCATTTCTATAACAGATCAAATCTAACATGTCCCAGGGGAAAAGGTAGATGAGGGTAAAAATACGTTGAAAGAAAACCAGCCCACAATATGCTTATTATGTTTGCCACTTGTTGTATAGGGAGGTAAGGGAAATAGCCTTGATGGTAATATGTAAGAAGTATTATGTAGGGAAAAGAGGCTGAAACATGTTTAAGTCCAGAGCAGCAAGAAAATATTTGGAAGATGCTTAGGCAGATTTCTCCTCAATGTACTGGAATATGAGTAACGGGAGGGGATACAATCTTAGTAACGATGTAAAAAAGATGTTGAGACTCTACAAAGAGTACAGAGAAGAGCAACAAAGATGATTAGGGGACTGGAGGCTAAAACATATAAGGAACGGTTGCTGGAATTGGGTATGTCTAGTTTAACGAAGAGAAGGACGAGGGGGGACATGATAGCAGTGTTCCAATATCTCAGGGGCTGCCACAAAGAAGAGGGAGTCAAGCTATTTTCCAAGGCACCTGAAGGCAGGACAAGAAGCAACGGATGGAAACTAATCAAGGAGAGAAGCAACCTAGAACTAAGGAGAAACTTCCTGACAGTTAGAACAATTAACCAGTGGAACAACCTGCCTCCAGAAGTGGTGAATGCTCCAACACTGGAATTTTTTAAGAAGAGACTGGACAGCCATTTGTCTGAAATGGTGTAGGGTTTCCTGCCTGAGCAGGGGGTTGGACTCGATGACCCCCAAGGTCCCTTCCAACTTTATTATTATTATTATTATTATTATTATTATTATTATTATTATTATTATTATTATTATTATTATTATTATTATTATTATTATTATTATTATTATTATTATTATTATTATCTCCAAGGTCCCTTCCAACATTGTTGTTGTTGTTGTTGTTGTTGTTGTTGTTGTTGTTGTTGTTATTATTATTAAAAATGGTTTCAGCCTTCCTGTGATTGATTTGGTTTGGTCTAGCTACTGAGGCTGACACTTGTTTTCTGCAAGCACCTTGATATATCATGTTCTAATTATGTTAAGCAAATCTCCTGCAATGTATGGATATTCTTTCAAACAATGGATACACAAATGCATTTATTCAGAGAAATGAAAGTAGACACACACACACACACACCAATGTTGTTTGTGCAAGCAACATATACAAACTAACATAGAAATAGGATGGAATGAATTTAAGATGGGAAAAGGTGAAAATTTGAGCTGAATCATATTTGACAGATTCAGCCATCCTTAGCCAAGATGTTAGTGACTGTCTGCATCTGTTCATATATCCAACTGCATGAACTGATTTGCCTCACCTTGACAACCCCAACAGCTTGAAAGAAAAGTAAGCAATCTTGGAAACCATATGGTAGGAGGCTGGTGGGGGAATGGAGGTACCTGCTACAAATCTTCCCCAAATAGCCAGGTTTCTGTTGCATTGGATGGTATTAAATAAAAGCCCATCATGATCTCTTCTTCAAAGGGCTTAGCCATGTGTTTCCCCTTTCCAATGACTGTCTAAATGTTTGCTTTAAAAAAGAGGGGACCTGTATGTCACATTCAAAAGTTTTATGAAACTTCTCTTTATTTCTCCAGAAGAAATCAAATGGATGTAAAATATGAAGTGGCATTGGATTTATTCTTTCCTTCATTTTCTTTTTAATACTTGTTTCTACATCTTGCATTGATTATCAGGACTTTTTTTTTTAACCATCTTTTTTTTTTTTTGCCCAACAGACATTTTCAAGAATGTCTGCACTTGCCAAAACATTTTGAGAATGAGCAGTTATGAAGAAGTAAGCCGCAACTGAGAGCTTGTTTGATGTAATGGTTAAGGCATTAGGTTGGCAACTGGGAGACTGTGAGTTCTAGTTCCTCCATAAGCACAAAGCCAACTGGGTAATCTTGAGCCAGATTTCTCAGCCCTAAGAGAAAGTTTTCCAAGAAAACTGCAAGGTTTTGCCCAGGCAAGGGTTAAGAAACATTTAAATGATTTATGATGTAGGGTGTATACAGGGGAGGAAATCACCACTTTCCTCTTTTCTTAAATTAATCAATCCCCCAGTGACATGCAACTATGCAAAGTTTTGTCATATTTGAGACTCCTATTCAATGGGTCATGACACAGAGGATAGATTCATATTGTGCTAGGGAGCAATGACTGTCTTCAGGTCAAGCAAACTTCTTCAAGTTAATATTTTTTTCCTTTTGATAAAGAATTTTAACCATGGTGCAGCTTAATAGTGCACTTTCTTTTTGTTTAGTGCTTATCTTTTTGTTTAATTGTCCATTGTTTTATTATTATATTGTTTTAGGTTTTTCTTCTAAGGAACATTCTCGGATCATCTGGACAAAAGTAGAGTGTTCAATCAATTAATCTCAAAGCTTGATTTAGGCTCAGTGGATTAGGCAAACTCATTCATTAACTTATTTTGCCAATTTAGTTATAAATGTGTTAATTCGAGGATCAGTAACTATGGAAGAATTTCAGTATCTCTCCACAGAAAATGGTAAAATATAGAAATCTGAACCTAGCCCAAATTGTTTCTATGCCTAATGTTTATTAATGACTATCAAAAATGACTTCCTACAAGTGGCTCCAACAGAGATTCTCTTTGAAGTGATTTACTTATTCCTGGATGAAGGGGACAGGACTGCTTCCTAAATCAATTGACCAATTGATCCTATGTTGGCAGAATGTGTAGCCAACTGGGGTACATCAAGTCATATAACTGCATTTACCAAAGTCTAAGATACATGTGTTACAGAGTTGCTAAACAGAGCAATTCTTGCTGTGAATATTTACTGAATTTTAATTTAATTTTAATTTAGTAATCAAGCTAAATGAATCATATGCAATGGTGTCTATATATTGTTGGAATTATTTATTTATTTATATTTCATATTTCATATTTCAAAACTGCCCATCTCCCTCAGAGATGGAATTATATCCATTCCAAATCAATATAAAACTTTTCCTGGTTCAACTTTGTTTTGTAAAAATCACTAGTTCTTTTTTAGTGATTATGTCAGTATGGTTTATTGTATATTGATTTTTTGAAGCCATTTGATAGTTTTTAAACTCTTAAAGACAACCCACAATTATTTTCTGGCAATAAATAATTACAGTTTACAACTCTTGTTTTGATCATAGTGATTTCTCTCTTTCTCTTTTTCCTCTGTTTACCTTGCACAAATTCCTAGTAAAGCTTGCTATCACTTTTACAGCATGGAGATTTTGTTCATTGTTACCAAGGAAGAAACAGTTTGACCTTAATCCATAGAGGGAAGTGAGGATTTTGCTAGACTATTCAGTGATTCACAACACACTCATCAAATCTTATGACTGTCAGGCAATGAAGTATTTGTAGGTTACATGGGGACAGCAAGATGAAGACAAGGCTGCAGGTATAGTCAAGAAAAATAATGTACAAACCAAATGGAAATATACCTTTGGGGTATTTTTCCCCTTCTCTTTTACATATTCGGTAACTAATTCAAAAGAAAACCTATAAAATGAGAGGCACAGAACACTACTTGCCAGTTTCTGCCGTTGGCTACTCTCTAATGGCTTTCTGTTATGGACTAAAATTAAACAGTTCCAAAGATGTGATCATTTCATGGGCAACTGCCCAGGAACCAGCAACACAAAACTTCTTTGGGATAATGTCTTATGAATACAAATGAGTGTCATCTCATTTAGCTTCCAGAGAGGAAAGAAGAGAAGAAGAAAAAAGGAGAATGGGAAATATTACAATAGTCAGCCTATCGCAGTAGCAGAGAAAGATCACAATCCATTTTGCATCTCAAAAATGCAACCGTTTATAGTGAAAAACAAGTACTGTAACTCCATCTAGAAATGTACATAGATATGAATAATGGAGTCCCTGTTGATCCATTTCACAGGATGGCCTGTCATTTCTAATGTAAGAAGAGGTCTGCAGTATTATTTGCCAAAATCCCTTGATTCTAAGATCATTGTGATAGGCATACTAATTAATCACAACTTCCTGATAATCTTTTTTTCCCACAGTAAAATGCTACCACAGTCCATCAGCAGATTTAAGTCCTCTTTGAGTTTCTGCTCATGTCTTCCCCATCACATGAGGAAGGTGGGTAAGAATTTGCTTCTGTTGCTTTGCACCATGGTCTGTAGTGAGCATCTGCACTCTGACACTTAATTAATGTGTATTGGTTCTCTGGAAGACTAAGATCTGGGTTGTATAGTGTTCTAATTCATGCAGGAAGAGACACACATGCAGCAGAAATCCTTATGCTGCAGAAATTTCTATTTTGTTCAGAGAAGACAGCTGGTTTGGGCTACCAGGTTAGTGATATGCATTAATGGGATAGAAAACATATAAGATTCTTGTAAGGAGGATTTGTGAATTTTTTATATGTCTATTTTTGTAGCACAGGTGCCAGAAATATATGGTGTATCAGATAACAAAGGCTCAAATTCATTTTCAAAATAATGAACTCTGTTAAACATGAAAAATTTGAAAAAAATGTATTATGAATTAGGACAAGCACAATTGCACTGAGTATGCTTTAGATATTTATAGTCATGGTATCCACAGGAAAGCTCTAAAATCTGCAAGATGTTAGGGACAGCACTATGATTGAGGTTCTGTCCTTTTCAACATACGGTGCATAGTGATGTATGGGTTAAGTTGAAGCACCTATAAAAAGATGGGGGGAGCATAGATCACTACACCATACCTTAAATTTACAGATTTTGATCACCCCCATAGACACCACTGTTTATAGGACTATATTATTCTTCACTACATCTGCTAACAGTATAACCCCATGGGCCCTATAGTAGAAATACTGTTCCCAACATCTCTTAGCAATAGCCAATGTGGCTCTGATTGCTTGAGGTTTACACATATAGGATGCCCTTACCAATGGGTGCATTTGCTGAGCCCTGGAATATTAAGAGAGTTTTAACTTTAAAATAAGAAAATTAATATTTCATGAGAACTGATATATATCTGTAATATGCAATGTGGTTCATGAACAGATTGATATATCTTTTTAAAAAATGTTTTATGCACTTTCCTGCTGTTTCAGAACTTACAAGGATGTAGGCTGGATTTGCCAAACTCAACACTCTAAATCCAGATTAACAAAACACAATTATCCAATATATACCATAAGCTTCCTTTTAATTCCCCATGTATCATTTTTGTGTATTTATAAGCTTGGTTTCTTGAAGTCCAAGGTATATGTTTGATTATATTTAGCTTTAGTTCCCATAATATCAACAATTCCAGCATTACATACTCATTTCCCACAAAGTTTCCACTACTTCTACTTTGCCCTCAATATATTTCCTATTAGTTAGGATCAAGTAAAGGAAAGCTGATTCCCTTATGCTTTCCTACACCCTCCAAAGAGAAAATTGGCAGGAAAACTGGTGAGTAATTTCCTGGGGGGAAAAGATGGTGGACAGAGTTTATTTCTTCCATTACTACCTCTTCACTAATATCCAAAAGAGTTGGATAGTTTTATTAGTAAACTCTAGTTTGTTTTTAGAAACTCCCATGTACATATTCTCCTTAGCTGGGTGACCAGTAGGATATGTGAACAAAGATACTGCTTTCTTTCTTCCTTCTGCTTAGTTCAAGAGTGTCACCAAGTTCATTCCTTTGGAAGATGTTGACATTTTCAGAATACAGTGCAATATCTCCTCTCTTTCTATTTCTTCTGTTCTTCTTCTTCACATCTTGTATCCTTCCTGTTGTATATTCCAGTCATGAGAATCATCTCATCAAGTCTCTATTTTTCTATTAAATCATATTTCCCTTCCTGCACTAGGAGTTCAAACTCATCTTGCTTATTTCCCATATTCTGAGATGGTTATGACCTTTATGAGACAAAGTTCTGGTTTTTCATTAGGTGGTTTAATAGGTCCTACTTTAGTTATTATCTCATTTTTTTTTCTTAAAATGTACAAGTCCTTATCTGAAATTCTAACCTGGATTTCCAGCATTCTTTCCACCTATTCCCAGGATTCAGATTAAAGCTTTCCTAAGCAAATTCGCTATGCTTTGGCCAAATATATCTTTTCTATCTTTGTGAGATGTAATTTATCTTATGTTAGCAGTCCATTGTCCAGGTAATGAATGAAAACTACATCTCATTCAATATGATAAATAAGAATTTGCTTTTAAAAATTCTTTCAAAGTAAAAGAAGGTGAAGAGTGCTAAGTAGAGAGTAAGGTTCCTGTTTACTTATAAGTTGGCATGCCATTTTATTAGGCAATCATTAGCAAAGGTTAATAGTTAAAAAGGTTTAATAATTGTTAATATGGAATAGTAGGATACACCCATTTTTTTAACTTTCTGACCTAGAAATATATGTATTAAAGCTGGGACTCCCTACACCAAATACCAGAAAGTTCAGAATTCTCAACTTTTGTATGATCTCCCATTCATCTTAGATTTAAAAACAGTTTACACCTTCCCAGGAAAAGGGAAAGAGTTGGGAGTGTAAAAGAATTGTTCTATGCATTTCTACAGGAACAAACAAGGCTCTTGTTCTTAAAAGAATCTGTGTAGGATGTAAGCCACAAGTAAATTCCACATTGTTAGCTAAGAGATTATACAGAATCAAAAAGCTAGAAAAGGAGGCTTTGTTCATTTTTCATAATCTTGTGAAACTTCAGCTGAAGTTTTGATAAAATAAAGCCCCACTTTTCAGGAAAAAAGAAAATGTTGTATGTCCTGTCATGGAAAAAGTCCATTAAAAGACACAGGCAGCACATTACAAACATCTCATTTTAGGAATCAGAGGTTTATTTATTGAAATTTAGAACACAAAGCAGTCACATACATACTTATACCCATTGCAATGAGGACCAGCTTTGGACTAGCAGTCATAGCAGTGAGAACAAGTGCCAAGTGGCCCCGAACCACATCCAGACTCAATCTTTTATACCTTAACTCGTCTTAAACCACAGATAGATGATCAGCAACCTTGCACTTTCTGCAGACTTTCTGCTGATCATACCTTTCCACATACCCGTGTACATCAGAACCCGCACCCATTAGCTACTTTCAGTTACCCATTTCTCACAGTTCCAGTTCTTATGTTCTAAATATATTTGAAACGAGCAAGCTTAACAAAATCATACAAAGTAAAGTACAGTTGCAATTGGGATTACAAATAGCTCCTTCAGATTGTAAAACTGAGCATAGCACAGACTTTGGTTCAATACTTTTTCCATGAGGCCTGATTTAGTTCACCTGGGCCTAAACCTTGCATAGAAGAACAATAGCCAATATTTTCATTTCTCACAGTACCTTCCAGAATATATATTTGGCACACACTGAAATGGACACTGAGGGTCACTGTTGCTGTTTGATTAATTATTTCAGGTGATTTAGCATTATTTTTAATATATAATCTTCAAAGGATATAGTGGTAAATGTATTGCTCCAGTTACACCATGGACTAACGAAAGAATGAATGTGATAACTTACTTAGACGTCTGAAAAAAAATATTTTATGCTCAGATATCAGAATTATAGTTAGTTCTCAGCTTACAACTCAGCTTAACAACCATTCAAAGTTATGATGAACTTAAAAAAGTAACTTATGATCCATCTTCAAATTTCTGACAGCCTAATCACTCCAGTGGTCATGTAATTGCATTTTGGGTGCTTGGCAACCAGCTTGCATTTACAACTGGTTGCAGCATCCCACAGTCATGTGATTGCATTTTGTGACACATACGACCATGTGGTTTGCTTAATGAACATGCTCACTTGCTTAATGACCATTTTAAAATAGTCATAAAATTGAGTCCAGTCACATGGTTCCTCAAAGTATCTCTGCAAAGAGTTACAACCAAAATTCCAATCCCAAATATGATTGTAAGTCATATATATATATATATACACACACACACACACACACACACACACACACACACACACATCTTACATATTATAAATTGGGAATCTTTTTATAAAACAACAATAAAAACATTTTTAAAACATAAAATTATAACAAACAACATCTATGGAGATTTCAGTCATCCAGGTCATGGTTGTCCCAAAGGCGCTTTTTCAAAAGGCAACTAGACTTTATTTTTCCTTGAAGACATTTCACTGTCTTCTTCTTGGATGAGAAGAGAAACATCTTCAAGAAAAATCGAAGTCCAGTTGCCTTTTGGAAAGCACCTTTGGGATATAACAAACAATATTTTTAACTTTGTTATATACTGTCCACCATCACTTGTTTTGTGAGATATGCAGCTACATAAATTTGAAAAATAAATAAAAGAAACATGATCTGTTCAAGGCAAATGACTGATCACAATGCCTTTTCCACAAGACAAAAAAACAGATCTAGACTATGACTCCGACTACAGGCTTAGCTCTTAATAAATTGGAGCAGACCCATAGTTGCCATGGTGGTTATGAACTTCCAAGCCACTTTGACTCTGGGTCCAAAGAAGGCAGGTTGAAGTTCCACAAGACCATATGTCTGGGGAATTCTACTCTCAACTCAGCCACAGAGTAGAGATGCTCAGGCAAGGATACTGCTACACTGCAAAAGGAGGAAGGTCAATAAGAAGCGGTTCCAAACGTTCCCTAAAGTCCAATCTCAGCGAGTTCTGCATCTAACTATGTGTGGAACAGCACCATTAAGGCTACTAGAGACCCAAATAACAACAGTCACATCCCCATCTCTGCCCAGAGTCACAGCTGATGCCACATACAAAACAATGAAGGGCACATTTCCAGGAAGAGAACTCCTCCCTTAACAAAGTTTAAGTGATGCATGCCAGGCCAACATCACATTTAGAATCAAGCCCTAGATGTGGTAAGTTTTATTGCAGGTTGATCTGGTATTAAATAGCAACAGTTGCCATCCAGAGATATTGAAGGTCCAGAAGCCAGTCTTGTGACTTAACACAGGAGGCCAGAACACTAAAAGTTTTAAACACTTAGGCTACTTTGCCCAAGAGCTTCTCTGTCAAATATTTATATTGATAAACATATTTATTTAAAACATTTATAAAGCTGCCCATCTTAAAGCCCAATACTGGGTGGCTTACTGTGCTGCCCCACTCATTCACACACATAACTGTGGTTTAGTGAGTTTATTAATATTTCCCAGCAATTCCCTTCACCAAAAACTCAGGACTGTCCCAACTGAGTCCAGCCACGAGCAGGCCAAGATTAGGCCACAGAGCAATGGCCTAAGTTCAGAAAGCATTGAAAGTTGCTCAAACAAAATAACTCCACCAGACAAAACTTAAATCCATACACAAGAGAGCTCACATAGCAAGAAAAGTTCAGAGTCTTCAAGGCACAAGTCCAAATATGGTCAATCTAAAGTGAAGCAGGAATCATGACGATCAAACAGCTAGAAAACCAACACATTGTTCCCAGCAATGCCTCCATCTATCTGCTGTGATAAATAGTCAGCTTTCTGGTGCAGCCCACCAAGACAGGCAGAGTCTTCTCCTGTCTAGTAGTCTGGCTGACCTCCACTGCTCCTGCCTTTTCCTTGCCCTGTGTGTTCTCGGATCAGGTGCAGAAGGCAGTTCCTTCTCCTCTTTGCTGGTTGTCTGCCACTCCAAACTTTCCCCAGCTGAAGCCTTCTCCAAATGTCTTTCGGATGGCCATTCAGAGCTATCAATCAATCAATCAATCAGAGCTATCATTCTTGACATGCCAGGAATGGGCTCAACCTCTCCTGAACTGACATCTGAGGAGGAATCTAGGGTGTCGTCCAAGGGAGACATCACACTTACAATCCAAAACTAAATCAACATAAGCAATAATAAAAAAATAATAAATAAAAACACAAGAACCAATAAACCAAAACAGAAAAACCTGGTGCCGCAACCTGATGCCACTCACTACATTCTCAGCTCACTCTGTTCTGCCTAAAACAGTGACTCTGTGGGTTCATTCATTCAATTTTTATAGTTGCCCATCTCTATGGGCAACTCACAGAGTTAAAATAACTGTGCCCTCCCCAGTCCATATATAAATAAATAAATAACCCAAAATTTATGATAAGAAAAACCATTAAAACAAATTAGAACAGTTAAAAACAATTAACCATTAACCACTGCTACCTTTATGTTAGCAAGCTACTGCCACATATCATTTAGATTAGCTTGTATATATTCAAAGAAGAGTCTTTTCCCTACAGCTTCACTGAGCCAAATTTCTTTTATAGAAAGAAAAAAAGCCTTATGGAGGCTCTCTGCCCATAAAGTCTAAAATGAATGGAACAAGCTAGCTTTATAGGTGATATTACTTACTTGACCACAGATCTGGCAGTCTTAAAGTACCTTTCCAAATCCAAGAACAGTATCTATCAGATATAAGTATAGTGTGCATTTGTAAAATCAACATGTCTTATTGCTTCCACTGGCCCTGGACTCAATTACATTCAAGAACTGACAGGCTTCAGGAGGAAAATCATTTATATTGTACTTAAATAAATGTTGTAAGTGGATTTTCTTGAGTGGCTTCGTTAGAAGGATATACCAACTGTGTTCATTGGCCCTGAAATAATGTTTTCAAAATCTCCAGAGACCCATTTACTCTTCAGATAGGACTTACTATCCTATAGCATAATTAAAAGCAGAAAAGGAAGGAAGGAAGGAAGGAAGGAAGGAAGGAAGGAAGGAAGGAAGGAAGGAAGGAAGGAAGGAAGGAAGGAAGGAAGGAAGGAAGGAAGGAAGGAAGGAAGGCTTATTATTAGTGTAGGAGAGCTCACTCACCCAATTTCAATTACTTGTAAATTGACAAGAGATATACCACAAAATAGCTCACAGTGCCTCTGAAGATCCAGCCACAGCTACTGACAAAACATCAGAACAAAATAAAAATACAAATAGACCATGATCATTCAGCTTGAAAGCTAATCACTACTTAAGCACATTCCACATTTTCAGCCCATATTCCTTCAGGTCAAAAGGTTTTACCCTGACATAACAAATTCAAGTAATTAAGTTTAAGTAGTTAAAAGCTTTTGTAAAAAGATTAAAATTCAAATTGTACAAAGTTTGATGATTGCTTATCACTTCCATTCCCAAATGATATTTGAGTTAAAAACACAAATAAGTGTTTCTGTTAAGATAAATTAACATATTCTAGGAATGAAAGGTTTAATACATCACAGCAGGATGCATGTTATATATCGGAGATGCTTAATAGAACAAATGACATTTAGAAATAAATTTTCCATCATTTTCGGTTTATTGTTATGTAATGCAAGATATAGTGATGTTTGTTTCCATCTGGCTTCCAGGCATCTACAGTTGCTCTATTTCGATTAACTCATTCCTGTTAGGCATTGTATTATGCTTTTCAATCATGTGGGAACCAAAAGGCTGAGCCTTTAAAAGAAAATATTCACCACCTAACCAATTACACTGTCTCTCATTTTCTCTCTCTGCCTGCTACCCACAGAAATGAGATAGTGACACAGCAGTTGGCAGCCAGCTGGCTCAGCAGTTATGGTTTGAATAATTTTGCAAAGGAGAGAGAATATCATTGATTTGACCCAGATGTTGCATTATTTGACCCAGACTCTGAGCCATGGGTATAGTAGTAAATCACCAGATCAAAGAGCTAAAAAACCATTTCAAAACATTATCTGTCTCAGGTCTAGCTCCCATAATGATTGTGTTGAAATCATCTATTAGGGGGAAAAAAACACTTTCCTCATCCGGTTCTTAAAACTCTCTCATGAAGATTCTGGAATATTTCTAAATCACTAACTTCACCATATAGTTTCACTTGTGATTGGCACTGCATTCTAAATATTTTTCCTTGAAGTTAATTCCAGTTTATTTCAGTAAAGCATCTTCAAAGTCAATATGGTTGAGATAGCAGCTTTGTCTTAAGAGTAAAATAGACCTGATTGCACTGTAAACACATTATGCCTAAAACTTCATATCAAATTCTCCTTCAGTAAACTTCACACTTCTTTCTCCATCAGAACCTATCATGCATTGTGGTTCTGTGACATTTTGTCTCTCTCTCTCATCACATGTCAGAGTTAGACAACCTAGTGCCCCCCATTTTCCATAATCCCTGGCAAGCATAACCAACAGCCATGATTGCAGGGGTTGTAATCCAAAGAGTTTGAAGGACCCAGTTGTAACTCTTGTGTGAGCAATGCTTCAGAAGTAAATAATAAAAGGAACCAAATCATGAATCATCAACCTCATCATTATCATCATCTCTAGCTTTCACCTTCTAATTTAGGAACAAATCAATTAAGTTCAAATCTGTCCTACCTTTATTCTCAGAAGCATTGAAGGAATCCAAAGATATAATTATGAGGAATAATCTGTGACTTTTTGAAGGTGAATACTATTTAATGGGAAAATTTGCTGCAAAGCAGACAAATCTTTTTACATTCGTGCATGACTTATTAGTTTCTCTTTTATTTTCAGATTATTTAAGACATATTTTGTGACATGACTGTTTCCAGGCTCAGATATTCACAATGTATCAGGAAAGATGTGGGGTGGGATAACTGTAAATCCAACCTTCTCAGAATTCCAATTTCTTCTCATTTCTTCATAATGAAGACATGTTTCTGTCTCATTTGCATCCATTAAACAATGCCACTACCTAGCAATATTTTACCTAGCAAATTCAAAATGCAAATATTGGCTCTCAGCTGAGTGTAGAGACTGGTTCGTGCAAGTGAACCACAAATTAAGCAAGGCTACTATGCTATTACTGATTTCCTTAAATTAATGTAATTATTATCTGGGTAATTAGCCGGCAGAATGACTTGTTCTGTTATTCATTAACAGTGAAATTCTTCCTAGCTGCAGAGGGATAAATGCAAAGCCATCCATACACTGCACAAATGCTGATTAGGAAACCACATCATCCAAGAAGAGCAACGTGATTTCTTTTCGTCTTCAAGTATCTTTGTCAGTTACCGGTAAAATGCACCAGTTCAGCGTACTGTGAATCAGCTCACCCTCTTAGAAATGAAAAGACACTTTGATTTATTCTCTGCGTGGGCAGACCCAGATATGGCACAGATTTCATAGCTGCAGCAGAAATGCTGAATTGATATGCAAAATAATTCTGCAGCATAAACAAAACATTTAAAGCACTGAATTGTTGTTATCTTTCCACAGTGGAGGAAAGACTGAGGTTAGAAAATATAAAATATCTTAACTGTTCTAGGTGCATATGCCACAGAATAATTTTCCACTCATAAAGATATTCTATTGCTTCCAAAACACAAGTAGTGCATTAAAACTGGAAGGTTATAATATTAATTATTTATAAATGAAATGAATACATTGTGATATCAATTGGCAATATTTGGTTAGCATTAGACATGCTTGAGTGCACTGAAGGCAAAAAGAGAAGGAAATGACAAAGGATGAGATGGTTAGACAGTGATATTGTCACAATGAACATGAATTTGGGCGAACTGCAGGAGACAGTGGAGGACAGGAAGCCTAGTACAGAGGCCCCCAACCGTTTGGGCATCAGGGACCGGTTCTGTGGAAAAAGATTTTTCCACGGACCAGAGGGGGCATGGTTTCGTGTGCTGCTTGCATCCAGTGGATGGGGCTTCACTTATTTGCATGGCCCAGTTGCTGGTATGCCGTGGCCCAGTGCCGGTCCACAGACCGGGAATTGAGGACCCCTGGCCTAGTGTATATGGTCCATGGGATAGTAATGGATTGGACACAACTTAGCAACTGAACAACAACCCCAAGAACAACATGGTTGTGTGCAACAATACAATCAATGGCAGTGATTCACTTAACAAATGTGGCAAGAAAAGTCGTAAAATGGGGCAAAACTCACTTAATCAATTTCTCACTTAGCAACATAAATTTTGGGCTCAATTGTGGTCATAAGTTGAGGACTACCTGTATTATTGGAAGAACTAAAGATAAGTTGGCTTATTAGAAAGCCAGATGCAGCCAGTTTTCATGAATGAAAAGTCTAAAATGTTTTCTCTTTCAAAATTATTTTGTTTATTCATTCATTCATTCATTCATTTAGTGTACGGCATCTACAGAGGTTATGCAATCACTGCAATATACTGCACTGCATTGATAAAACACGTATGTACAAACACAAATATAAATTTAAATAAAGCATCAATAAATATGTGCATATAAAGTATGTGGAGAATACAATAGGCAAGATAAAATATTAAATTAAGGTAAAACCATGATAAAATTGCCATAATATAGCACCATAGTGTCTCAATCACTCAAGAATATAATTCTTGCCGTATCTGATATACTTTAGTTCTTTGAAATTGCAACTGACAATGTTAAAAGCAGTGTGACAATTAAATTAAGGCGTTCATTTGGAATAATGTAGAAAAAAAGATAAATCAATCTCCAAATCAGCTTCTTCACATCCCGCTCATTAACTTTAAATAAACATTGATCTTTAACACCTGCGATTTCTGATTTCCAGGGTGAAACAATTCAGTCAGGATGGGCGTTCTGTCAGAACGGCAGCATGTTGAAATCCATCCACTATACATCATTTTTATGGAGCCATTTTACTACCCATAAATGTCAGGCAGCCTTTTTCACTGCTTTTAGAAAAGTAGCCAATCAAATTCAGAAGAAATTATTGAGGTCCATGAGCTTATATTACTACACAGGTAGGCCTCAACATATGACCATAATTGAGCCCAATGTTTCTGTCGCTAAGCAGGGCAGTTGTTAAGTGAGATGCCCCATTTTATGATCTTTTTGCCACAGTTGTTAAGCAAATCACTGCAGTTTTTAAATGAATCATGTGACTGTTAAGTAACAATCCTCTACATTTCTTAAGTGAATCACTGCAGTTGTTAAGCTAGTAATACAGTTGTTAAGTGAATCTGGCTTCCTCCATTGATTTTTTTCTGGTCAGAAGCTGGCTAGGAAAGTCACAAATGTTGATCACATGACCCAGGATGCTGCAACTGTTATAAATACATGCTGGTTGGCAGGCATCTGAATTTTGATCATGTAACTTTGGGCATGCTGCAGTGTTCATAAGTGTGAGAACTGGCTATAACTCGTTTTTTCCAATGCCATTGTCACTTCGAACGGTCGCTAAATGAATCATTGTAAGTTGAGGACTACCTTAGTTGCAGAGAATTCTTATTTCTTTCTTTATAGGATGCTTCTTTGGCCACTGATCAGAAAAAAAAGAAAACGTAGCCAAGGGCTTGAGAAATGTGGCCAATATTTCTGGAGAGACGATATTGTATCATCTTTTTGTTTTTGAAAGTGAAAAAATGCTTTATAAGAGCTTTATTAAATTTCAAAATCAAACATTAAAATGCAAACCAAGATAAGCGGAAAAAGAGAGAGAGAATAACAATATAAATTAAAAGGGAACAAAAAAATGCAACAAATAAACTTATAACAAAGATGACCTCCAGCTTTCTTTCAATCCAGAGATGATAATAATACAACAACCTCTCTCTAAATTTAAACAAATAATGTCACAGCATCTTTCTTGAGTGTGTTTCCCCATGGGTAGTGAAGAAGTAGAGATGGTAAGTTTATGTTCTCCTCTTATGGAGATTCCTGTCTCAATATATATTAAGCCTATTTTAAAGAAAATGCCAGAGAAAGGAAAACATTTTCTTTCTTTCTTTTTTCTGATTGAGATGCAGTTGTAAAAGTGACCCAGTTTTGCACAACTGTCGTTGTAATAAATCAACAGCTGACCAAATCAACCACTTTTACTGAAGTTATTTGAGATTTTGCTTTGTGCTTAATGCCACTGTCAAAACTATAAGCAGGTGTTTTGTTTTATGGCTGTTCTTTGACAGTAATAAATATCTATCTCCTGCCTACAACCTACAAAAGATTGGAGTTTGATTGTTGGTTATTTTAAAAAAGAAAATAGAAAAAAAATTGATTCACCTCATCTTGAAAGAAAAGCAGCTCCCCCACCACAAAATAATACCCAGAAAAGCCCTGTTCACTTTTCCACAACAGTAAAGATTCAATTTTAAATACATTATTTTCTATGAGGATGAAGAAAGGTGAAAAATGTAGAGAAAAGCCAAGTTTGCTTTTAAAAGATTTAGTTCCCAATAAGTGTAGGAATAGGAATATGGATGATGTTTTGAATCATACAGCAGACATTGATGTAGGAATTTGTGCCTTTTTGACATGCTGATGTGCTTGGCTTCCTGTTCATACCCTGGAGATCCAGACTTACAGATGCTGCTCCATTCTTTAGCTGGCTCTTCATTTTCAGAGGAAGATTGAATTGGAGAAAAAAGAGAAAGTAGAAAACTTGCAAACAAAGCTGATGGAAAAGAAAGGATGGGAACTTGAAAAAGAAGATTGGCTCTGGGCTTAAAATTACTATAAATCACTATAGCATTGAGCAATTCATAATGAAAGTTTAAATCTCATTTTAGATGGATTTTCGCTTGGCCTTTAAAATATTTCCCTAGGATATTAGAATAAGGTTGACTTGAGGTGTTCAGAGCGATCCATATTCACTCATTCCCATTAGCTACTATAAATTGCCACAGCATTGGAGAGGATTTCTCATAATTTTATTTCTAGTGCTTTCAAACATCTACTATCAGACGATATTAAAAAAAAACTATTTGTCCATTACAGAGCTCCTATACTGGTCATCCTTGACTTACAATCATTTGTTTAATGATTGTTTGAAGTTACAACAGAATTAAAATATGTGACTTATGGCCATAGTCACACTTACAACCATTGCAAGTATCCTCATGGTCATGTGATCAAAATTTGGATGCTTGACAACTGGCTCATATTTATGATGGTTGCAGTGTTCCGGGGTCATGTGATAACTTTTTGTGAACTTCTGACAAGCAAAGTCAATGGAGAAGCCAGATTCACTTAACAACTGTATTACTAGTTTAACAATTGCAGTGATTCACTTAACAAAAGTAGAAAGAAAGGTCATAAAATGGGCAAAACTCAATAACTGTCTAGCTTAGCAACATAAATTTTGGGCTCAATTGTGGTCATAAGTTGAGGACTACCTGTATACTTGAAATCTATATTTTCTCCATTGTCCCTCACAGGTTTCCACAATATTGCTAAGTGAAGTCTGGTATATTGTCTCATTCCAGACTCACAGCTTTGTGGGCTGAATTGTCCGGATGAGATGTGTTATGTCCTACTTCATCTCCCTAAGCACAACAAAGTTGATATCTATAGACAAAGATGCTTCTCTTCTTCTGAAAATATTAAAACCATCTCAGAAGAGAAAGAATTGTACACAATTAATTTTATCTCCAGATTACACTGAAGTGGGTTCTGGATTATGCAATAATTGAAACCAAGGGAGGATTTGTAAAAGGAATGAAACATTGCCCTATTCAGTACCAGCCTCCAGACAGTTTGCTTCTTTGTAGGAAACAGAGTGCAAATATGTTTCCTCTCCTTATCTTTTTCACAGAGAGAAAATCAGAAGCAAAATTCTTCAAGTGTGCTTCTAAATTTATATCAAGGGCTGCTTTTAATCTAATCGACAGATTTCTGCGGATGATCTCTGAGGTCTCTTCCAATTCCATGATTCTATAAAAGAAAAATTACTCACATACAGAGAGTTGAAAAGGTCACCTTAGCATTCTCAATATTATTTCATACATGTACACAAGTCTACACACAATTTGGTATGACTTTAATCTTTCATGATCAGTAACTCATGTATGAAATATATAAAACACATTGTGTTTGGAAATTCTCATCAAATCAGAGTATCCAAATGCAGGAAAGTATTTTTATTAATGGTATACAGAGAGGAATAGGAAGACATCCAAGAACGCACCAAGGCAAATTATCAAATTATGAAAAGGAAATTAAGCCTGCCATGGACATGCACATGATAGCTTAATTCAAACAAAATTAAGTATGGTTCTACATCTCCTCCCTCTTTTTTTAAGCAGACAAATATACAATGTTTTTCTCTAGAGGAATGCAAAAATTATGAAACAGATCTCTGAATAGAATGGAATGGAATGGAATGGAATGGAATGGAATGGAATGGAATGGAATAGAATGGAATGGAATAGAATAGAATAGAATAGAATAGAATAGAATAGAATAGAATAGAATAGAATAGAATAGAATAGAATAGAATAGAATAGAATGGGATCTTGGAGGTCTTCTAGTCCAGCCCCCTGCTTACGTTGGATTAGATGGTAATGGTATAGGAAACCCAATACCATTTCAGATCCAATCTCCTCTTAAAAACTTCTAGTGTTAGAGTATTCACAACTTCTGGAGGCAAGTTGTTCCACTGATTAATTGTTCTAACTGTCAGGAAATTTCTCCTTAGTTCTAGGTTGCTTCTCTCTTTGATTAGTTTCCATCCATTGTTTCTTGTTTTGCCTTCAGGTGCTTTGGAGAATAGTGTGACTCCCTCTTCTTTGTGGCAACCCCTTAGATATTGGAGCACTGCTATTATGTCACCCCTAGTCCTTCTTTTCATTAAACTAGACATACCCAATTCCAGCAAACGTTCTTTATATGTTTTAGCCTCCAGTCCCCCGATCATCTTTGTTGCTCTTCTCTGCACTCTTTCTAATGTCTCAATATCTTTTTTACATCGTGGTGACCAAAACTGGATGCAGTATTCCAAGTGTGGCCTTACCAAGCCATTGTAAAGTGGTATTAACACTTCACGTGATCTTGATTCTATCCCTCTAATGCAGCCTAGCACTGTGTTGGCTTTTTTGGCAGCTGCAGCACACTGCTGGCTCATATTTAAGTGATTGTCCACTAGGACTCTGAGATCCCTCTCACAATTACTATTGAGAGAGGTACCACCTATACTGTACCTGTGAGTTTTGTTTTTCTTGCCTAAATGTAGAACTTTACTTTTTTCACAATTGAATTTCATTTTGTTAGGTAATGCCCAATGTTCAAGTATGTCAAGATCCTTCTGTATCTTAAGCCTATCTACTGGAGTGTTGGCTATTCCTGCCAGCTTGGTGTCATCTGCAAATTTGATGAGTTCTCCATCTACCCCTCATCCAAATAATTGATGAAGATGTTGAAGAGTACTGGGCCTGAAACAGAGCCTTGGGGTACTCCACTGTATACTTCCCTCCATGTAGATGCAGTTCCATTGAGGACTACACATTGAGTGCGATTGGTCAGTCAGTTAAAAATCCATCTGGTGGTGATGCTGTCTAAATCATATTTTTCTACATTATCTAGTAGTGTGTTGTGGTCTACTTTATCAAATGCCTTACTGAAGTCCAAGTAAATTATGCCTACAGCATTCCTCTGGTCCACTGATGAAAATCTTTCTAGGCAAATGTCTTTTTATTTTTCCCAACTCAATGGAATTTTGGAAATAATTAATGTAAAGAAGCTGAGAAAATCTGTCTGTCCATCTGTAGAATAAATGTCCCAAGGCAGAGCAGAAATGGGGCAACTTTGGTATGGAGAGAGAAACCAGCAAAAGAAAGTATAAATTCAAACTTGAGCTACATCCAGCTGGAGGCGAGAAAGAAAAAAAATCCAGAAAACATTTTACCCTGGGCTTTCCTAGGAGAGCAACAGGATGGTGGTGCTGAGAATGTGGTTGACTGCTCCATTCAAAGCCCTCTCTCTTCCTTTCTATTGAGAATATTTGTATGATGAATAAGCATTAAGTAAAATATTATCTCTCTAAAGGAAGGATAGACATTTAAGATTCAAGACAGTTGTACTCCCTGGAAAAAATGGCAGTGTGCAGTTGATTAATACACTGCTTACACATTGCCATATCAAAGCCTTTCTTCATTACAGGGAAACCCTGATATTAGTGGGAGAGCAGGAACAGTCCAGCCTGCATGTTTCTATTAGCCCATTGTCATCTTTTGGAACAGACAAAATCAGTCCTACCATTAGGAAGAGTCAGACACTCACGTCAAATGTGAGGGGAACAGTTGTGGTGGAGCCCTAGCCTTTTTTCCCTCTGTTTCCCCCGCGCGCGTGTGTGTGTGTGTGTGTGTGTGTGTGTGTGTGTGTGTGAGAGAGAGAGAGAGAGAGAGAGAGAGAGAGAGAGAGAGAGAGAGATGGTCTACTAACAAGGAAGTTGTTTTGTGAGACAACTGCTAATCTTTTAAGAAGGTTTAAGGTTTAATTTAAGAAGCATAGCAGGTACTGGACAGTGGGATAGAGCTGTCTGACCACATGGCAGAATGAAACAAGCTGCTTCAGATAGAACTGAAGGAAAATAACATCAAATAGCATCAGATGAGGGGGCCTTACCTGGCAGCAGCATTTTTAAAGCTGACATTCATTGGGGGTTCCATGAAGAAAAGATGCCAACTATAATAGCAGCCACTGAATCAAGGGAGGATTTTCCATATAAAGCTATAACAAGATTTATAACAAACTGTTTTCTCAATTGATCCAAAGTTCTATTGTACACTATGGTGACTGCAATTTTATAAAGTTTTAAGTGCTGTTTAGTTTGCCTTAATAGTCTGGAAAAGTGGTAATAAAACAGTTGTTCAATACTTTGTCACCTACCAGAAATTTCTAAAGCAGATTTAAAAAGTTAAGCAAACATATTATTCCAAACTTGTATCAGAATAAGAAAACTGGAACCAGAAATGAACCCCATTAAAAAAGAGAGAGATATCTAAAAAGGACCTAGCTGAATCAGCAACCTTTTAATAGACATAGAGGTTGAAGTACGCAGGTCTTCCGAGCATTCACAGTCATATTCAATTCAGAGTCATATTCTTCTTATTCAGATAAAGGTTTCCCTGCCCAACCATGTCTGGCTCTAGGGCACAATGCTCATCTTTGTTTCTTGGCTGAGGGAGCCAACATTGTCCGAAGACATTTCTGTGGTCGTGTGGTCACCATAGCTATAAACCAAGGCGCATGGAATGCTGTTACCTTCCTACCAAAGTGGTACCTGTTAATCTACTTGCATTTGCATGCTTTCGAACTGCTAGGTGGGCAGGGGCTGGGGCAAGGAGCGGGAGCTCACCCCATTGCATGGTGCTCAGATCTTGAACCCGGGCTGTCAGCTTTCCAGCTGACAAGCTCAGCAACTTAAATACCATGGAATTATTTCAGGATAATAAGATATTTCTGTTCTGCATCATATTATTGTTTTAATATAATTTTATTTAGCCTATAAGATTAAGATGCCTGTTGCATAGGCTTTTACTTTTACTATTTTTCCAAAGTGATAGGCTAAAAAGTAACCATGTTTACTGAATGTGAAATTGTCTTGGAAGGGAAGTTGCTAGGTCATTCTTTGGGCAGGAAAGACAGGAATTGTTTAATTATTTAATGGATCTGTGAACAGCTTCTCATTAGATTCATAATCCCAAAGCAGAGCATAAAAGCCAGACATTTCTATTTCAACAAAAGACGATTAGCTGAAATTGGCAGAAGGCCATTGCTCTTCAGGGACCAGTGCTGGATCTGTCATCTTGATACTGTAAGTAACATAGACATTGCGCGCTATTCACCCATTCAAAGGAAACATTTTCCCTGGAGGCAGCCTATAATATTGATGGGACATTATTTTCCTTAAGAGAAAAATTCAGCTCAGCTACAATTAATAGTGCCAGGCAAAGAAATTCTCCTTTATTGTTTTTCTTTGTTTTGGTTCCTGTCAATTTTCTTTCAATTAGATGAAAGATAATCAGCTTTTTTTTTTTTTTTTTTAAAGGTAATTTCCTAAACATTCTCATGCAGATTGGATCTTAGTGTGGGCAAGAGAAGGGCGTTAGTGGCTTGTCTTTCATTATGCAAATGTGTCCACTGCTCTGCCACTTCCCTGACTTTTTAATATTTCCATTAAATCCAGAAGAAAATTTTGGGGCATGCTTCCTCCTGTTAAACTTTTTCAGCAGTGTTGCTACTATCTATTCCAATGGAGAATCCTGCCCTTGATGAATTGTTGAGCATTTTCCTTTTTCTTTAGATAAGGGTGAAGAAATCATCCACCTGCTTTCCCTGTTAGAAATCTGGCAGAAACTGTCAAGAGGCCATTTGTGTTCAGTCTACCTCTGCCCAATACAAACACTTTGTGGGGAGACAAAGGAAGTATCTTCATGACTTAAAAATGGGGGTTTTGGACTACAGTAAAAAAAAGTGTCTAGTTTGACCAGCAGTTACAAGAAAGTGGGAACTACCCCAAAGAGCTTGCTATAATATAGGCTTTTCATACCCCATCAGGAGACACCAAAGTGTAAGCAAAGATTTTCCAAAAGACAATCCATTCAGTAAAGGCTGTAGTTCTTCTTGCAAAAGTAAATAGTCACCCACACAAGGTTGTCATTATATGCTTCATCTGTAGAAATATTAATCATGAATGAAGGCAAATATACATGTCCCAGGATAATGTTGCAGGAGTGACTGACTCAGATTGGATCCTGCAGAAATATTAATGTATATAGAATATAAGATAAAATTTCTCCAGAATGTATATGGTTCAATATAAAAGAGGAAAAAAAGTGACATTACCATAGGTGTATATTACAGGCCACCAGAAGAAATAGATGAACTCTTTGCCAACCAGTTAACAGGAAGCATGCCACAGTAGTAATGGGAGACTTCAACTATCCAGATATCAACTGGGAGACAAACTCTGCAGCAAGCAGGAGATCAAATAGAGGGGCACATAACTAAGGCCAATTATCAGCAGACAGCCAGAACATGCAAAGATGAAGTCAGGAAAGCAAAGGCTCAGAACGAACAAAGACTTGCAACAGAAATCATGGATAATAAAAAAAAAGTTTCTTCCAACATATTCACAACAAGAAAAAAGTCAAGGAAACTGTAGGTCCTCTAAAGAGAGAAGATGGCAAGGTAATAAGAGGCAACAGTCTTCACACAAAAAGAAACTATAGCCCAACATACCCCAAAAACCACTGCAAAAGACAAATTAGAAAGAAAAATTAAAATAAGCAAGAAAATGGTAAGAGAACACCTATCCGACCTTGGTGAATATAAATCACCGGGGCCTGACAGATTACATCCCAGAGTTCTGAAGAAGTTGGCAGATGTTATTTCAGAACCATTGCACCACATCTTTCAAAAATCCTGGAGCACCGGGGAAGTACCTGAGGCTTGGAAAAGGGCTGATGTAGTTCCCATCTTCAAGAAAGGGGAAAAAATGGACCCAGGAAACTGCAGAGACCAATCAGTTTAACATCAATACCTGGGAAGATCCTAAAAAAGATAATCAAAAAACAGATCTGCGAACAACTAGAAGCAAACAAAGTTATAACCAGTAGCCAGCATGGGTTTGTTAAAAACAGATCATGCCAAACCAATCTTATTTCATTCTTCGACAAAGTGACTAAACTAATAGACCAGTGAAATACTGTGGATGCAGTATAGTTAGACTTCAGTAAGGCATTTGATAAAGTAGACCACAACCTATTCCTTGGTAAGCTAGAAAAAGGTGGAATAGACAACATCACCACCAGATGGATCTGTAGCTGGCTGGCAAACTACTCAATGAGTAGTCCTCAGTGGCACTACATCCACATGGAGAAAAGTAAGCAGTGGGGTACCACAAGGTTCCGTCTTAGGCCCAGTACTTTTCAATATCTTCATCAATGACTTAGATGAGGGAATTGAAGGGGAACTCATTAAATTTGCAGATGACACCAAACTGACAGGAGTAGCCAACACCCCAGAAGACAAACTCAGGATCCAAAAAGATCTAGACAAACTTGAACAATGGGCCCTATCCAACAAAATGAGTTTCAATGTGGAGAAAAGCAAAGTCTTACATTTAGGCAGGAAAAATCAAAGGTATAAGTACAGATTAGGTGAGGCCTGGCTTAAAAATAATAACTGTGAGAGGGACTTTGGAGTCCTAGTGGACGATCACTTAACCATGAGCCAGCAATGTGCAGCAGCATCCAAAAAAGCTAATACAATCCTGGGTTGTATAAACAAAGGCACAGAATCAAGATCACACGAGGTATTAGTACCACATTATAAAACCCTAGTAAGACCACACCTGGAATACTGCAGCCAATTTTGGTCACCATATCACAAAAAAGATGTTGAGAGTTTGGAAAAAATCAGAGAAGAGCAACTAAGATGATCCAAGGCCTGGAGACTAAAACATACAAACAACGGCTGCAGGACTTGGTTTGGCTAGTCTAAAGAAAAGAAGAAATAGAGGAGACATGATTGCAGTAGTCCAGTATTTGAGGGGCTGTCAAAAGAAAAGGGGGTCACGTTATTCACCAAAGCACCAGAGGGCAGGACAAGAAACAATGGTTGGAAACTTATCAAATAGAGAAGCAACCTGGAATTAAGGAGAAACGTCCTGACAGTGAGGACAATTAGCCAGTGGAATAGCTTGCCCCTAGAAATCATGGGCGCTCCATCACTGGAGATTTTTAAAAAGAGGCTAGACAGTCACTTGTCTGAGATGGTATAGGTTCTCCTGCTTGAGCAGGGGGCTGGACTAGAAGACCTCCAAGGTCCCTTCCAATTCTATTCTATTCTATTCTATTCTAAATCTGGACTACATAGGAAATACAAATGCAAGAAAGATTAAGAAAAGGAGAGAGAGAGAGAGAGAGAGAGAGAGAGAGAGAGAGAGAGAGAGAGAGAGAGAGAGAGAGAGAGAGAGAATCCCCCTATGAATGTCTGAAGCAAAGTGTGCATCAGCACAATTTCAATGCAGCTGCCGGAGTGGAATGTCTGCCCATTCTAGCCTGCATATTGTTTTGCCAAGGGACTAATAAATGTATGGCTCAGCTTTATCTTCTGTTGCAGTTAATGTCTCAGGGCATTCTGTTCTTTCAATACTGCTGTCCACTTGACTGATTTTTTTATGATTGACTATGGAAATAAAGTGCAATCTTCACAACAGCAAGAAATAAAGAATATTCTCATTGATTTGTGAGTAATATTGAGTCAGCAAAATTAGTCTTTTAAACAAAGTAGACTCATGCATTTTTCCCTAGTCCATGTCATCGCTTGTTTTCAGATAATTCCACTTAGAATGGCAGAAAGTACTTTCTTCTGTTTGAGATCATCCAAATCTGTAATAAATCAATATAGTACAATAATGGGAAATTTGGAAAGGGACAGAGAGATAATGGGTTATTGGGAACAGAAGAAATATGGCATTGGTGGTAGATACAAGTTAATGAAAGGTTTCGACCTGTAGAAAGATTAGAAAAAATGTGGATATTATTGAGGATGGAAACCATAGACAAGACAACAATTCAGCTATTAATGTGGGATCAAGTTGTTGAACTGAAGATTTTCAAAAGGTCAGAGAGATTCAGAAATGAGATACCTGTAATCAACACATATTGGCTGTCTTCCTTTTAAAAGGAAGGAGTAGCGTAAAGTTGAACCATGTTTAGACAAAGGATAATACAGATCTTACTGGGACCCATCTGGTATATCCAGTAAAGCTCTATGTGTGCAAACTTTTTAAATAATCTGAATCAGTATGTAGGGGAATAACAGCTCTACATTTCTAACAGAGAATTTATGCGATGGTATCATACATCTTATATGGTATGTAAGAGAATCCTTTGGAAAGTGCTTTTCCAAATATAAACACATTGTGATCTACTATGATACACAATATAACATTGCCCTCCATATGTGTTTGGGACTAAACATACACAGATTCAGTAAGTAGTGCAGGATGTGGAATACTTCATAATTTTCTTTGAGAATGCAGCTTCGTATAGATGACTATATGCCCGACAGTCTGACAGTGACCAGTTAGTATTAGTCCCTCTCAGTGGTCAGATTCAAATATGCGAACAGCCAGTTCTCTGTATGGATGCTGCTTCCGGAAGTCCATTCTGGGCCTGGGCAACAAAACATTAGCTACCAGTTCTACCGAACTGGTGCAAACTGGCTGAATCCCACCACTGGTCCCTCTCCAAGGGAGATGGGCAGATCAAAAATGTGATAGATAGATGATGATAGATAGATAGATAGATAGATAGATAGATAGATAGATAGATAGATAGATAGATAGATAGATAGATAGATAGATAGATAGATAGATAGATAGATAGATAGATAGATAGATGATGATGATAGATAGAGATAGATAGATAGATAGATAGATAGATAGATAGATAGATAGATAGATAGATAGATAGATAGATAGATAGATAGATAGATAGATAGATAGATAGATAGATAGATAGAGATAGATAGATAGATAGATAGATAGATAGATAGATAGATAGATAGATAGATAGATAGATAGATAGATAGATAGATAGATAGATAGATAGATAGATAGATAATCTCCAAAAGGGAAATCAGACCAGGTTACCAAATCACCTAATTTCTGTTATCATCCTCTTCAAAAGCTCTATTTTAATCAATTTCTGAGAGGCCATCACAGAAGTACCTAACCTAATTTAAGGAGGAAGCTGTCCCCTGAGATGTGCCATCTTTGAAAAATAGCATCTCCAGATCTCAGTACCCTAGCCTAATAAAAATAGAGGACCACCAACAGTTTTTACCAGGATGACTGCATTATATGGATTGATTCTGGTTGATGAAGGCAGTCCTATAAAAACCTGTCTCCAAGTCACATACAGCTTTGTATAATATAAGGAACACTTTTAATTGCACTCAAAAATCTACTGGAAGCCAGTACATACCCTACAAGACAGGTCTGTTATATACTTAGAATGATGAGTGCCAACCATTCAATAGCATTATGGACCAATGATAGCTTCAGAGTGGTTTTCCAAAATAACTCATGTAGTGGACTAACATTTAACACATTCCTCTTTAAGCTATTTAGCTCTGAGAATCATGATGGCTAAACAGCTGTGATTAAATGCCTATTATTGTTTATTTTTCCCCCGCCCACTTCCATTGATTGCTATAAATTATTTTTACTTGTACTTTGTGTTGCCAGGAAATGCCTTTATTTTACTCCAACATTTAAAAATTACCATTGATTAGCAAATGAACAGAATTCAGCACAGAAACATTCATATTCTCTGCTATATTGGTGTACTTGAGAAGTTTTAGTATTTTGTTGGTTCCACCACACTTTGAATACATACATTTATTTCACAGAACTGCTATATAGTTCCATATATTAAAACTGAAATGAAAATGTTAGTTCTAGTATTCATTTTCTAGACATTCTATTATAAGAGTTTACATTTAATATTCATCCAATGAACGTGATGTGCTAGGTCATTTCCAGGAGCACATGAAATAGGATGAAGAGTGGTTCAGGTTTCCTCAAAATAAAAAGCAAATAAAACTGCAGGACACCAGCTAGGTTAATAATGAAATTGTCCCTTGTCCAGAGGCATTATGAGTCCTTTCTTGAGGGATATTCTCTCTCAAGCATTGCATCACTTAAATGGGCATATCTCTTCCTAAACCAAAACCTGACCTTCAGAGGAGTCTGAAGAAAGTCTTCGCAGTTTGTGTTGTGCAGAATCATGATTCCAATTTCCTGGATTTTGAAGCACAAATAGAAATTGGAATGATTTATTACTCCTGCCTTGAACCACAGCATTTTTTTTTATGATTGAACTTTTATTAAACACTGTTCTTATTCTTGTTTGCTCAATGGGTCTTTACTGAAGCTTCCCTACTCATACATAAGCTAGTGCCCAAGCTCTTGATAAATGTCATCTGTACTGAAGTTATCTCAAGTGCTTAAAATAGGCGATGAGGCAGGACAACAGTATCTCCTACTTTTGATTATGGCAGCAACCTTTCTGATGAATGCAAAGAATGAGAAAAACAATTCTTTGAAAATCAATTGGGATAAACAAAAGAAAAAAAATTATGGTGTATATTGTATCTTGTCAAAGAACAAAAATGGCAGCAGCTAAGACCAATAGGTGATAGGTGATCTACTGGAGAAAGTGTGATAGATACCTATTGGCTGTGTGATTCTGGACTTTTATATATATATCACAAACCTGAATCTATAGGATTTTGAAAGAGAATAGAGTGATAGAAGTAGAAGTGTAAAGATCTGAGCCCTCAGTTTGGACTTTACTACATTGAATGACAAGTTGCAATTAGCAAACTTTTTGTCCTTGCAGAGGATTTTTAAAAGTTTTAGGGACTGCGTGGGTAGGATCAAATTTAACAGGGGCACGGAATTGCTTTTTTACTTTTTGGCTACTTCAAAGCATTCCCCTCCCCTTTGTTAAACTCTTGTAACCCCAATGTTAAACTTACTGTAAGGCAGCAGTCCCCAACTTTTATGGCTTGGCAGCCCAGCGGGGAGGGGGGAGGGAATAGAGGAACTGGCCCATGCAAGTCAAGCTCTGTACACATGTGCACTGACCAGCTGCTCGCATAAGTGTAGCTACGCACACACGTGCACATCATACCACTGCTCACACAGGTTGAGTTCCACACACGCGTGGCACTGGCCCACCACTCGTGCAGGTAAAGCTCTGCATGCGCATGCATGCACCAACCAGCCACCCATAAGGCCCAGTTCTGAACAGGCTGTGGCCCAGGGGTTGGCAACCCATGTTGTAAGGTGTGTTTTCGGCCTCGAAATGGCAGGAAACTGAAATTCAATGATGATGTAGTCAAAGGGGACTCTGATATGGGTATTTACAGAGGACCAAGCAAGGCACGTAAAATTATGTGATCATGATGTCATCATGCAAATTAACTATTATACATCATGGCCTCATGACACACATTGGGGCTTTCATTGGACAACTATGGTTCTGATAGCTACAAAATGGCTGTGGATTGCCTAACTATATATGAGGTCTCCAAATTTAATCCTTCCCATATCCAATGTCTATTCTGTAAAGTGTTATAGAAACCTCTTTGCTATTTTCTAAGCTTGTAATCTTATCAACCTTATGAAATAAAACTCTATTTTTATACACAAGTTCAAAGATTATGACACATCTTCAGTGTGCTTATTGAAACAGCTATTTACTACAGCAGAGCCAAGTTACATATCTTTACTCTTGACTTCAATTAGAGAAAATGGAGCACTCACATTTCCCAACTGAATATGGAGGCTTCCCGCTGCAAGACAAATTGAACCTACTTACAAATGGCATCTATTGCTTAATAAACAATAATTTAATACAAGCTCTAGCCTATGACTGCCATAATCTCCTTCTCTTCCCTTATATATCAACTTTGGCTCTCAGGAAATGAATATTTGCTTGTTGAATCTGAATTCACAATGGGTTCTCATTAGTAATCCAACATTATATCATATTTATCTATTTGTAAACCTGCATCAAGTCATATTTATCCAATCGAGACATAAGGGAGAACAAAATATGATTAATCTTTCTAGGGGAAGATAATAAAGGTATGTGAAAGGAGCACGCAAACTCTACATGCAGTTCACCATTCAAGAAAAGATTCACAAAAGTGTATATAGTTAATGTGCAAAGAAATATATATTAGAGATAATTGAGCACAAAAATACTCTGTTTTAGTGCACATTAGTTGCTTAGTGTATATATTAGGATATATGTAAACTATACAAACTATAAGTATTTATTTCTTTGCAAGATATATGTGGTTGCCTATCTAATATCAGCAGTTCTAGGTATTTAACCCAGTAAAAACATCAATATAATAACAATACAATAAATAAAAGACATGAAATAAAATAGAGTCACTAGAGATTAACTAGTCAACCACATTTCAGCCATGTCTGAGAGGGGGGAAAAAACCAGGTCTTAAGGAATGTCTGAAAGACTAACAGAATTGGGGCTAATCTAGTCTGGGGTGAAATGGCATTCCTTGAGGGCAGACACTGCAACCGAAAGGTATGTATTTCAAGTATTACAACAAATAGTATCCTAAACAATGTATGGAGTCACACAACCCCCTTTTAAACAAAGAAATAGGACTAAATGAACTTAAAATCAGGTAAATGGAAAACAGAGCTCAAACAAAAACTCCAAAATAGATTGATTCTCACTCCCATTTCTATTGTTCTCTACCATGAGGCTGAATATTTAGTCACAACAAAAAAAAGTTGCTTGCAATGTTACATGTGCAGGTTATCTGTTACTGTTTTTCAGTGTTCCAAGGCTTTCTACTAAATCTGTCATTGCTCAGGTGTTGTCAGAAAACTGATAATTCAAATCACCATGGTGCACCAGAATGAGCAAGAAAAGCAGTGAAACTTTGCCCCCTTGGCTCAAAAAGACTACCAAAGGAGAAGTACTGTATGGACTTGCTTTTTGCAGCTACCATGTTGCCCAGCAAACTTTCCCTCCTCACCAGGGGTGTCAAACTCGCAACGTCATGTGATGTGTCGCAACATATCGTGACTTTTTTTCCATTGCCGGCAATGGGGTGGGTGCGGTTTCGGCATGACGCATCCAGCCCGCGGGCCGGTAGTTTGACAACCCTGCTCTACACCTTCTCTTCAAAGTCTTTTTAGCAGTGATCTGTGAAGCTGTAGAAGCCCATCAAAAGTAAGACTTTCCTCCACTTCATAATCTACATGCTTTGGAGAGGAAGAGTAAACTGTTCTTTTCTACCATCATTGTTCAAACAATCCTATCCTCTTAAATACATATATCAATGTGTGTTTTATTTTGTTAAATGTAGTCAACAATTACCATTATCTAGACACTGCTTTGTTTTTCTGCCCTTGACTACTTTTATCTATTCTTCAGGTCCTTGCTGAGGCCACTTTGAAGGTGATCCTATTTTTTAAAAAAATCATTTTCATATCTGAAGCTGGCTTATCATTTTCTCCAAACTGAAATGTAACAGCCTCTAAATTTGCCTCTCAAAATATTCAGAAACCTTGAAGCTGTGCTTTTATTATTATTTGCTCATTTTTCTATAAAAGTCAGAGGCACGCTATTAGAGAAGCACATGCACAGAGTTCTCTCTCAGTTAGCAATCTTTTGCTCTGTTGTTCTCCAACAGATACTGGATCTATATATGATTCTGCATCAACAGTATTGCTGACAGAATTATCCCAGGACCAAACATCTCATTTTAAAGTGATATCGCAAAAACTGGCAACAAATGGCAATGGTTTCACCTCACCAGCTCTTAAAATACATTCTTTCTCTCAAATGTGCTTTGAAAGGTGAAGTGCAGGTGGCTGAAACATTAGGCAACCAGGCTGGACACTGAATAAGTGATTACTGTATTAGCCTTCAGGAGACAATGGTCTTGATCTTCTGAGTTAGGGAGAACAGTCACAAGAAGACATGAGCAAACTGAAGTAGCTATTAGCAGTATAAGGAGTATCATAATGATTTTCTGCTTACACCATTCTCGTAGAACAGGCATGTCAAACTTGGGTGTCATGGTTCCGACAGATGAAACTCTTCAAAAGAACTTTGAGGCATTCTTTACCTTAAAGAATCTTTTATTTGAGAAACAAAGTATCAGCACTACATAGTCAAAACCAAAAACTAAATTCCCCTCCCCTGGATACAAAGTAACAAAGCACAATTCCCTCCTCCAATAAACAGTCATAAATCACATTCCCAAATTAGCTTGAAGCGCGGGCTTTCTCCCCAGCTCTCCAGCCCGCCAAAACTCTATCAACTCTGGGCCCAATGACCCTGGGTTCCCACAGCTGAGTTATTATTGTTATGACTAGCTGGACTCTCATCCACATTCCCCCTCCCAGCATCAACTAACTCTAAAAGCAATAGAGAAAATGGCTGCATTTCCAGCTGTTGTCAAAACAAGAACATCCGATGTTAGCAGCGTTGACATCGCGATGTCACGTGACGTCACAAGACGTATCGGGACTTTTTCCCCATTGCCAGCAATGGGGTGGACGCAGTTTCACCATGATGCATCTGGCCCACGGGCTGGCAGTTTGACATGCCTGTCCTAGAAGAACATTGTTTTGGTTTATGATTATGGGCAGACTGATTGTTTACTTTAGAGGGCTTTAAAAGAAGATTCCAATTCATGGCAGATCTATCAACAGTCAAAAAAAAAAAAAAAATTAAAATCTCCATATTCAAAGACAGGAAATATGTATACACCCTTGGATGAGACAATGGTTGACTTGGAATGAGCTAAGCCTTCCTTTGATTTGATGCCTTCTCTTGGATTTTGCATTACCTTAATTCCTAGTACAGCTTGCACATCTGCTGGCCTTCAGGACACTGATTTACTTCTTAAGAAGGGTAGAAAACCTTCTTATTGCAATCTTAGGATTATATAGGGTTGGTTCACTAGGAGGACAAGTTACATCAGGGACATGGAAAAAATATTCAGCACCTATTAACGTGATAGGAATGAATTTCCTTTGGTATTCTGCTGAGAACTTACAATATTTGTCAAAGTCTGCATAGATCATATTGAGAAAAGTATTTGATCATGGGGAAGAAATTAAAACAAAAGTCAGTGCTGTAATAAATTTGCCTCATTACTCTTTTCATAATTACAGGATTTGGAATTACAAACACTATCACTTAGGGGAGATTTTTCTACTCTCCCAATATGTGGAAAGTTGCTAGCTTTCATCATGAAATTTAAACTGCTGACTTAAGTTAATCAAGCCCTCCAATGTTCTTTATTATGAATTGGTTTCGGGCTTTTTTGCCCTCTACAAAGAAAGAAAGAAATAGGAATTGATACCATGACATGAAAATCAAGTCAACTACAGCTTTTCTTCTGTAAAGTTCCTGCTCACATGACAAAGCAAATTTGACCATTTCTTTTTCTAGGTTCATTGTTTCCTCCCAGTCTATGCAACAATTGACATAAGTATTTGTTTGTTTATTAAATTTCTACATGGCCCATCTCACTGAAGTAACTCTGGGCTGTTTACTGCATCCATTCATTTACACAATTCAAACAACAGTGTTCTCAAAACAATGAATTTAGGGGTTTAATGCTTCCTGTTCATATTTTGGAAGGAAATGTGTGGCTGGAATTTATGCTATGGTAAAATAGATAGTTGCTCATTCAATGAGTAATGGGAACTCTCTATTGTATGAATCAGCCCATCAGGTTAAACCATGGTATAGTTTTAGCACACCATAACTATCTTTATCAATTTGAGTTTAGTGTGTTATGCAATTCTGGCTCCAGAGATGGCTTTGCATAGAACCTATGCCCAATCCCACAACCAATGATGTTATTTGTTAGGGACAATGATCCAATTAGTGTTGCACCACCATGCCACAGCTCCTCCCCCACTCTCCCAAACTCTCCCTCCTCAACTCTTCTTATGGACCACACACAGTTGTTGAAAAAAAAAGAATCCTGCAAAAAATTGCAACCAGCCACCAACTAAAATGCAGCTCTAATGAAAGCAAGGCAGGCATGTGCTTGCATGACAAAAATGTATTTACTTGGCAATTCAGTGACTCCTAGGAAATCTTAGTCATAAAGATACCACAATGAATTTGGTGAGTTTCTTTACTTTTCTCTTTACTTTTGTTCTTAAAAAAAAAAATCTTTATTGGAGAAGAAATTGAAGCCCATGAAAAAAGCGTAGAGTTACTGAGTGAAAATTACTTCTACTGTGTTAAACAGTTGATTTGGTTTTAATAGCCCCTGAGCTGAGCTTTACCCAAAAGAGACAACAGGAAACAACTTGTTAATGTGAGAAGGAGGACCAAGAGATTTCTTTTTAGTTGGCTCAGCTTCTTCAGCATATTCCAAGAAATAAAATAACCATGAAAGGTAGAGGTAATACTGTGTTCTCCAGAAATTGTACCCCCAAGATCAGCAGATAAATCATTTTCCTTACATTATTACTATAACAACTATGATTACTACTACTAATGGTATATTTACTCTAATGCTTAGCTGAAAATATATACCCTGATTGAATTTTGGGAAATTAGCCAACATACTTCCATCTTCCTACTGGTCCTTTAAGCTATTTCTTTAAATAGGAAAGAAGTGTTTAACTTCTCATTCTCATCAATAACCCCCCAAACTTTCAGTGTTTAAATTTGTTGTTCCCCTCACTTCTGCAATTGCTACAGTCATATTATTTTGATTAAAGTGCTACAGCTGTATCTGAAAATCCTGTTGATATACTCAGGTTGTTTTCAAATTGCTTGCACTGAAGTCTCTTGTTCAAATCCATCCCATCAAGCCAAAATTTCATAACAATAAAGAAGCACTAACAACATAAAGGAAAGACAACAACAGTAAAGCAAGATGAGTGAAATTGTGGGGAGCAGATGGGCAGGGGCAACTCACTCTTGCTATATATCATCCAACCAATTTCTTTCCTGGTGTGAATGCTGGAATGTCTGGCTATATTTGAGCTTTGTTGAGAACCTTGATAAGGGAAATGTGATAAAGAAGCTTTGCCAGAAGTCTATCAGGTGACATGTAATTGATTCATCAATCTGCTCTCATATCTCTCCTGACAAAAGGGTTTTTTCAACACCATCCTGCTCTGTTACAAAGACTCTGATTACATGTCAGGAACACTTTTAAAATGTGAATCCTGCTTGCTGTGCCTTAATGCTAAGTACCTATTATGCAAAAAATACAGACAGGTATAAGTGGGCAGTCAGTGGCTGTCACCTTGAGAAGATGACAAACTGGTAGCAGGAATAGTGATATAATTGGTTATATGCAAACACTATATTGTGGTTCCATCCAGAAAGAGTGTCTAGAATATAACTGATACTGGAGTGGAGTGGAGTGTCTTCAAGTTGTTTGCTTGGCAAGTTTTTCAGAAGTGGTTTTCCCTTGCCTACTTCCTTGGGCTGAGAGACACTGACTGGCCCAAGGTCACCCAACTGGCTTTGTGCCTAAGGCAGAACTAGAATTCACAATTTCTCATTTCTAGTCTGATCTTTCAACCATTGCACCAAACTGGCCTTATAGTCTAACTGAATACAGACATTGTATTCAATAATTCTTTAAATGTAGTTCTTTAAAATATGTGAGCTCTAAAAGTAAGTGAAAGGACCATATCTTTGTTGTAAATAGAGCTTACTTACTCCAATAACATATTATCCAAGAAGCACTGACAATCAAAATTGGTGTTTTTATTTTCTGATGCCCATGGAAATGAGACCCTGCTAACCTCCCATCCTTTGTGATGCAGGCAGCAAGTGATATGAGTCACAAGTTGCATTTTAATATCTTGCTTGGAGCATCTGCTCCTGATTGCATAGGCTATTCTTGTATATAAACAATGGTGCAAAAGATTCAATTAGTTGAAATCAAATAATTTCCTAATCTTTGAGGATATTAATAATGGTGTTTACAGCACCAGTGAATAACAGAATCTATGATGTATCTTTCATTGACACATATTACTTGAAAATAATTGCATTGTACCACTGGATGAATACAACTTGGTATGGTAAGAAACCCTATCTAGTGAGAAAATAGCTCCCAAAATGCTCCTATTTCAGAAACTCTTTTCTTACAAGGAGGGGGGGAAATGGAAACAGATTTCCCAATTAAGTTTTTTGTTTCTTACTGTTGTGATTCGTTTCTTTTGATAAGCAACAAAATTCAGGGATGTCAACTTGGTGTAGTCCAACCAACCAACTCTAGTCAGCTGTTTTAAATATATATACTTCAGACTAGAAGGGGATCTTGGAGCAAAGAACAACAAAAATAAACGTACTTGTCAAGAGAAAAGAATAAATAACATGAAGAGCTGCTGGTTGCAAATACAGAATCATGAGTTCCTCTATCAAACTCCCAAAGGACAATAATAATAATAGTAATGACTTTTGTACATCCTACTTTAAGTTTCAACAATTTTCTCTATCTTCCCTCCAGCTCCTATTTTGCAAAGGTAAATAGCTGTTCCTATTTTGCAACTGTAAATACAGTGGTGGGATTCAGCCAGTTTGCAACAGTTTGGCAAAACCGGTAGCTAATTTTTTGTTGTCCAGGCCCAGAATGGACTTCCGGAAGCAGCATCCACACAGAGAACTGGTTGTTCACATATTTGAATCCCACCACTGGATAAATAGCACCCACCACCCTAATTTTTTTCCCTTTCCTCATTCTGGATAAAAATCCAAGCTCTGCATTATCATTTCTATAAGGTCGGTGCAGCAGTTTTGATCTGAATGCAAAAAGCTTGTTTGGAACACATGGTGGGGATGGGGTGGGGAGACATACCAAGCTTCCCTAATGGGCACTCCCATTAGGCAAATTAGGGAAACTTCTTTTCCCAGCTGCTCTGTGTGGTAATCACATGAGCTCATAAAAAGAGGTTGCTACTTTCAGGAGCTGCTGAATGTGCTTCTGAAAGTGATTGTATGAATTCTGAAGTCCCTTTTTGCCTTCCGAACCAGCCCTAATTTGCTTCAGAAGAGAAGATCAGGAGTCTTCAAAGCCAACAGGAGCTCTCTCTTCAGTGGAAATTGCAGCTGCAGTGGATAGTTTTTCACTGAGATCAAGGCAAAAGGGAGCAATAATTCCAGTGGTGGGATTCAGCCAGTTCGCACCACTTCGGCAGAACTGGTAGCTAATTTTCTGTTGCCCAGGCCCAGAATGGACTTCCGGAAGCAGCATCCACACAGAGAACCGGTTGTTCACATATTTGAATCCCACCACTGAATAATTCCCCTATTTTAGGCAGTATTCTCAGGATGCTTCTCACCATATCACCTTATATTAGCTTTGAGAATTGTAATGAGAGTCACATGATTTAAAGAGAGTTATTTTGCATCATCGATGATTTGGTCTTCAGTGAATTGTTTCCCAGGCTTTCTTGCAAATAAAAACCACAAATATACACAGGTTGCAGACAATGCGTCTCAGAATGCATAATATAGCTCTACGTTTCACAATGTAGATTATAAACCATACTGATTTGTTAAGCAGCATGGATTCTTTCCATAGTTTTTCTTTGCTCCTGCTGGAACTAATGTTGCCAGGTTCTTTTTTTTCTTAAAGAGTTTCCTTTTCTCCATTCCTTTATTTCAATACACTGGTTCTTTTGAGAATTGTCCTGGCCTTTGTGATAACGTTATTATTCAAAGTATACCACAGATGCTCATAAATAAAACAAAACAGTATAATAATTAAGATTGCAACATGCAAAGAGCAGTATTCTTTCTTTTAATTTAACAAAATCAAAGCCATTAATATGTTTAATATCTTTCTCATGTTATTTGAAGGGGAGGAGATAGTTCCATTTCATGCAAACTGAGTAATATGTATTCATTGTTAGATGCTGATTAAAGTTTCAAAGATACAGTAAAAATGCATATAATGGCTCTCTGGTACAGTCAATGTACTGCAAAATCACATTTTTATTCTCGAACCTCCAGCCTTTTCCCAGAGGCTTCCATATCTCCTGCTATATAGGCATTTGATAAAGTAGATCACAACCTACTACTCGATAAGATAGAAAAATGTGGGTTAGACAGCATCACCACCAGATGGATTCGTAGCTGGCTGACCGGCCGTACTCAGCGTGTGGTCCTCAATGGAACTGCATCTACATGGAGGGAAGTGTGCAGTGGGGTGCCCCAGGGCTCTGTTCTGGGGCCAGTGCTCTTCAACATCATCAATGATTTGGACGAGGGGATAGATGGGGAACTCATCAAATTTGCAGATGACACCAAGCTGGCACGAATAGCCAACACTCCAGAAGACAGGCTTAAGATACAGGAGGACCTGGACAGACTTGAACATTGGGCGCTATCTAACAAAATGAAATTCAAGGGTGAAAAAAGTAAGGTTCTACATTTAGGCAAGAAAAACCAAATGTACAGGTATAGTATAGGGGGTACCTTGCTCAATAGTAGTAAACTGTGAGAGGGATCTTGGAGTCCTAGTGGACAATCACTTAAATATGAGCCAGCAGTGTGCTGCAGCTGCCAAAAAAGCCAACACAGTGCTGGGCTGCATTAACAGAGGGATAGAATCAAGATCACGTGAAGTATTAATACCACTTTACAATGCCTTGGTAAGGCCACACTTGGAATACTGCATCCAGTTTTGGTCACCACGATGTAAAAAAGATGTTGAGACTCTAGAAAGAGTGCAGAGAAGGGCAACAAAGATGATTAGGGGACTGGAGGCTAAAGCATATCAGGAACATTTGCTGGAATTGGGTATGTCTAGTTTAATGAAAAGAAGGACTAGGGGTGACATGATAGCAGTATTCCAATATCTCAGGGGTTGCCACAAAGAAGAGGGAGTCAAGCTATTCTCCAAGGCGCCTGAGGGCAGGACAAGAAGTAATGGATGGAAACTAGTCAAGGAGAGAAGCAACCTGGAACTGAGGAGAAACTTCCTGACAGTTAGAACAATTAATCAGTGGAACAATCTGCCTCCAGAAGCTGTGAGTGCTCCAACACTGGAAGTTTTTAAGAAGAGACTGGACAGCCATTTGTCCGAAATGGTATAGGGTTTCCTGCCTGAGCAGGGGGTTGGACTCGATGACCTCCAAGGTCCCTTCCAACTTTATTATTATTATTATTATTATTATTATTATTATATTTATCTAGGGAAGTTCCCAAATTAATTTCTCCCTCATTGTTGGCCTTTGGGGAAGATTTTGGATATGCCTGTATAGAAATATGGTTAGTCTGCTCACTGAAAAGACTATTGATTTTCCATAGGGGAAAATTACAATATAATACAATACAATACAATAATTATATGGCTACCCAACTCAGTCTCAGTGACTCTGTGCAGCTTACAAAATCTCATATAAAACAATAACCCCCACCCCACCCCTCTGGTGACAACAATCAGTCAAATGAGGCACTTGATGGGCTCAATTCCACTCTGGGTTCCCAGTTTTTTTGGCAAAATTAGATCTTCTGGGTTTTGCAAAAGAGTGTCAAAGTGTGGCCCAATCTTATTTCTGTGGGAATGATGTTCCACAGGGAGGGAACTACCATGGAGAAAGCCCTTGTTCTTGGTCCCACTAGATGAATCTCCTACCCCAAATTAAGGGATTACAGGGTTGTAAAAAGGGAGTAATCTCAACAAGTTCCATCATCTTCACTATTCGTTTGTCCATTATAGGCAAGGTTAAATCTTTCCAACTTTGTGCATATAATAGTCTTGCTGCAGTTGCCACATACAAAAACAAACTTGCATGTTTATTTCCAACTGTTTATACATCAATCCCAATAGGAAAGTATCTGATTTCTATTGCATATTAATCTTTAAAATATTCTGTATTACAATATGAAATTGAGTCCAACATTTTTGAGCTTTTTTTACACATGATAAAATGTCACTTCTTGTTTATTTTATTTCAGGCATAAATGTGAAGTATCTTTACACATTCTAGAGTTTTGTTCTGGTGACATGTACCAATGATTATCTAAAAATTAAATTTCAATCCTTTGAATCACAGATTCTCCCACTCTTCCATTTGTATGTTATAACCAAAGTTTTGGTTCATTTTATCCTACATTTTTTCAGTTGTTTTCTTCTTTTTTAAATTTCAATACAAGTTTATACATTTTAGCAATAACATTTCATCATTTGTATGCAATTCTGTTTCAAATTCAGTTTACAATGTTCAAAACCAAATGTTAGTTAATCTACTTTAAATATAATTTCAAATCAGGTAAATCCAACCTTCCTTTTTTACATCTTGTAGAATCTTATATTTAATTTGTGGGAGTTTTTTTTCCTCTAAACAAATATATCTATCTACCATTGTTTAATTGATATTAATTGATATTTTGATATAGGCATACCCTATATCAAAACAGGTATTATCTGAAATAAAAATTACATTTTAGGCAAAATTTTCACTCTCCTCTAGCTGCTACTTTTATTCAGCCCTAGCAAGTCTTCCATACACAAAATGGCCTTATGTTCTGAAGTACAATACCAAATTAGTCAATGTCTTTAATTGAAATCCAGTTCAGATGCTCTCAAGGCCACACACCAAGCTATATATTGAAGAAGTGGTACACTATTTCCTCCAGTCTTTTCCTAAAGTAGCATGTCTCAAAGCACTAAGTATATAAATGAAATATGCCAAATGGTGTGATCATTTTCCCTACTTGTTTGTTAAGAGAGAATGGCACAAAGATCTCTAATAAGTTGTGCGCATGACTATCCTATGCAGCATATAGAGTATGCTTTTGTCTATAGTAAAGGATATGGACATGGATATGCTGCTGTCTTTCAGGAGAGTAATGGAAATAACTCATCTTTATTATTACTCTTAAAAGCACCATGCTATCAGTCAGATTCACCAATTCAACATCTTTCTGTATAAAAAAAAAGGAAAAAATGAAGCATGTTTTCTAAAGCTGGGCTGAATAGTTTGAAATATTCATTTGTTGAGTTGATGAGAGAGAGAAAATGTCCACATAACAATATCCTCATACCCACACTGAGATATTTTCAGAAATGGTGTGACAGGTTGCCATTTAGTTTATTTAATCCAGGTTTACTAAGAAAATCCTGCCTTCCCTTCCCTTCCCCTTTCTTTTCTGATTTAATCTCTATAACAAACTCTTGGGTCACTCATCACCACCAAGAGTCACACTTTATGTGTTGCTTCCTTGTACACGAATGGCTTGAAGCTTTCTCCATAGTTTCATGTTGGTCATACTTTCTGGAATATTTTGGAAGCAATCCTCATCAGAGAATACCTTTATACTTCTGGAAATAGTGAGATACTTTTAACAAAAAAAATAAGAAAAATCCAGCAAAGATGAAGAATGCATATTTAATACAAATCTGATAAAACTTCTTATCAATATAAAATCAAGTCCTGATTCTACTGGAGGTGGTGCAGCACAACACAAGCCAGGGTACTGTATACTGTATAAACTAGTTCCCAGAGGGAAAGCTTTGTTAAACTACTGCAACAAAAGCAAAGAAAAACCACACTCCACCTGATAATTATTATGGAAATGAACTTGGTTCTTAACCATTTATCTATCTATATACTACTAAAGCTCTCATGTGTATAATCTTTAACTGAGCAAAACCATACATAATAAGGCAAAACATTTTCAACCAAGGTATCTCAAATGGGCTAACTTATAGAATGAGTCCAAAATTCAGAAGCGGTGACTCCCACAGAATTGAAAACTTGCAAATTTTATAAAACATTTTATGACATAAAATTATCATAAAACGTTTTATTATATAATACTAAATGTCATAAAATATTTCCTGTGGTCAACTACTGATAATGTGCTGTACATTTCGATGTGGGCTTCTTTCAGGACAGATACATTGCTGAATATCTCCCTCAATTTAAAAAAAAAATTTCCAGCAAAGGCAATACCTTAGAAGCTCTTTCATATGGAAGGCACTGGGGAATCTGGTAAGGTAATACAGTATCTCTGAAATGATTACTCAATAGGTCACAGGCTGACTAGTGGGACAATAAAGCTGTTGGTTTTTAAAGTGTCTAAAGGTTCTTTGTTGTATAACCTATTATGAAATAATAGACATATTCCTTCTGATGAACTAGTAGCACTCTGTTCTCTATTGTTGTTTCTCCCTTGGAAAGGAAGTGATACCAGGGCAGGTGTCCACTCAATTGTACATGTTGAGCTTCAGTGTCAGTTACTGCAGCATCAGGAGTCCCTAATATTGCCCTTGATAAATTCACCAAAGCCTCTGTTTCCTTGTTCTGTTGAAAGAATTGGATTCTTTAGTAGCAATTTATATTTTTTGGCAACAATCTTCTAGGACAAATGACCAGAATCTTATTATGCCTGACATCAAGAGACTACTTTTATCTCTTAAAATAAAACATGCTTTTCATTGTTAGCAACCTAGACCCAATACTATTATCCAAAAAAGCTTACTCATTTTCCTTCATTCACTTCAAAAGAAAAAAAACCTTTTTTTTTTCAATTTTATTTTCTGTATGATGCCCTTTTGATACATCTCAATGTACTAGCATTGTTTTGGAGAGAAAATTATGGCAACTGCATTACTGGTATGTGTGTATTGAAAGGTTTAATAATGCTCAGAATAACATGCTTTTATGGGTAAGTCCAATATCCTAGAGATTCTTTCCTTGATCAGTCCTATGAAAAGTGTAATCAATATATTGCATGTAAACAAATAAAGTAAAGCTGCATATCACAAAATTCTCCCAATCTCTCACCATTCATGTACACCTAATCTGTTACAATAAAGTTAAAATAAAAGTTGATTTTAGAAATCACTTTATTAGGCATCTCATTTTGAGAATCTGGAACAAATATAATACTTATACAGAAAAATATGGAAAGGAGCACATTTAAAATTCCACAAGAACTGCAGGCATCCACACAAAACTGAACTTTAGCATCTTGGGAAATTGAAGAAGTACCACTGTATAGGCTATATGCACCTTCCCTCATTCAATGAGCCTGCAACCCACATTTTCATATGAAGTAGTAGCTTCTTCAATTCTCAGAGGCCCAAAGAATTTCTTTTATTTCTTCTGCTATTTCCTGCTGCTCCAATTCTAAATTCTCCAATGGCTGCTATCCCAAGTCTTCCACTGATGTACTGGTGGATGAAGAGCAGGATATAGTTTCTAAAGTTCCAAAAAAATCCAAGAAACCCAAAGACATCAGGTATGAACTTAATGAAGAATTTCAGAGAGCTGTTTGAAGAGACAAGAAGCAATATTACAACAACATCTGAAAAGATGTTAAAGACAGAAACAGAAATGGAAAAGCAAGGAAACACTTACAAATGCAGACGTTGTTTCCATTCTCAAATATGTGTACTAAAATATGCTAATGGACCTATAATAACTGATTCAAAGAAGAGATATATTGAAATTCTATACAGTACAGATGTCAACATCCAATTTCCTATTTACAAGGCCTCTAATGTTAGAAGATGAAGTGAGATCAGTACATTGATTAGCAATTTGGAAGGCTAGAGGAACTGATTATCTACAAAAATAGGACAAGCAATAGAAGAGTCAGTAATTCTGACCAAACTATGACAGCAGATCTGGAGATGTATCTATACCTACAAATATTAGTATTGGGCAGGCAATGGTTTTCTGTGTAACATGCTATGGAAGTAAACACTGGATTTTGAAAAAGCAGAATAAAAAGAGTATTGATGTTTTAAACTTCAGTGTTAGAGAAAACTTCTGAGAATACCACAGATAGCCAAGAAAACAAACAAATGGATCCTAAAATAAATCAATCCACAATTCTCATTCGATGCACAATGGTCAGACTCAAATTATCATGCTTTGGACCCATTATTTGAAGAACTAGCTCTCTTGAGAAATTTGAGAAAAGTGGTAGTGAAGAGAAGAAGACCACCAGCAGCAAGATAGATGAACTTGATTATAGTACTGATGGGTACATTGGAAGATCTGAAAGGCCATGTTGGGAACCGTTCATCCTGGAGAAGATTTATCTAACATTCAACACCAACTTGATGGCACATAATCAATGAATTGACTTGTAAGATGCCATCTATTCAACCCAATAAATGGTCACCAATTATTGTGTAGATCTTTTCACTACCTCAAGAGCTTTCATTTCACTGTACCGGTTGGGAAAAATGCAAATGAATTCCTTTCATTCCTCTATCCCAGGGGTATCAAATTGCCGGCCCGCAGGCTGGATGGTCATGGCAAAACTGCACCCACCCCATTGCCGGCAATGGAAAAAAAGTCACGATACATCGCGACACGTCACATGACATTGCGAGTTTGACATCTCTGCTCTATCCTATCTGTACCTCTGTGGCTGAAAAGTTTGTTAAAGGGATAGTGTTTTAAGACAAATAAATGACAAATTGTCAATATTTTCCCTGCATTATTTGTCATTTATTAAGTCACAGTTATCTTCAGTTCAAAGCAAGGCTTGATTTCAGACTTTGCTTTCAAAGGGAATAAATAAGCAACATTATTTTGGCTGCTTTGTTTTTCAAAGAGGAAAAACATCGTATTCATTTTTCCTTTTCAGTCAGTTGATTTAGATCAATATTCTTCTTAAATTTCAGCCCTCTCTACTCCATGAAAATGAATTGAATTTAGTTGAATTTCCCTTCAACCCTAATTATCAAAATGTCAAAGAAATTATTAAAATGTGGCCTATTCAATATCATTTAAATAGTATTCAAATAAAAATTTATTTCATGCTTCTGTTGCCCACAAATTGCAGGACAAGAAAACCAAAATATTTATTTAGCAAGTAGTAAGTAAATCTCACATAGGGATTGGTAACAAATCAGTAACATGTTCACATAAATACCAACAGAAACAGAAAATATTCTATTGTGATATTTAGAACTGAACGCTTAAAAGAAAATTGTTTCATATTTGCATCAATATATTTATCAACACTGTATTTCACATATACCTTGAATGAAACCATGGAAGCATACTGAAAGAGTTAATTTCCTTAGGGTAATATAGGTAGTCCTCAACTTACAACAGTCCACGGCACTGAAAAAAAGTGGCTTATGACTGTTTTTCACACTTACGACCGTTGCAGCATCCTCACGTGATCAAAATTCAGATGCTTGGCAACTGATTCACATTTGTGACGGTTGCAGTGTCCTGGAGTCATGTGATCACCTTTTGCCACTTTCTGACAAGCCAAGTCAATGGGGAACCCAGATTCACTTAACAACCATATTGCTAACTGAACAACTGCAGTGATTCACTTAACAACTATGGCAAGGAAAATCATAAAATGGGGCAAAACTCACTTAACAAATGTTTCATCTAGCAACAGAAATTTTGGGCTCAATTGTGGTCGTAAGTTGAGGACTACCTGTACTGGGCTCTGAATGCAACCTTTCATTCTCTCTGTCACCATGATTTTTTAACTATGTTGTTTATAATTATTCCATCTGAAATTGGGGGACTGTTATTGAATGTCTTGTACACTGACTTTGTGAGCAGAAATGTGTCTCTCTGTCTTATTTCCTGTTATTTTCTTATTCATTGAAGAAATAAATGAATAGGGCTCTTATGTTTGAAAAATCAGAACTAAAAACATCTTCTGATTTGGTATATAAAAGCACAAAAATATTTTCCCGTGTTCAAAGATAGCATGATATACACAAGATAGCGAAACTTTATTCCTCTCTGCTTCAAAAAAAGGGGGGGGGAATCCATTAGCACAGTGATAGGCTTTATCTCCTTACCATAGAAAAGCAGCTAATGCCACAATTATTTCAAGATGATAAAATCTCCTTTCTTTCATCATTCTTTGTGAATTGCCCATTAAAAATCTCAGATGCTCTAGAAATTAAAATATATTAATAGGAGGATAATTAAGTTCTTATTGCTTTTGTCATTTAAAAGAAGTTAACCAAATGGTGAGAAAACCTCTGAAAAGTGGCTTTTGTGGAAGGATTTAAATTTAATTAATATACAGTAACAAGCTCATTAAATCTAAGTTAAATGCTTCTTCCAGACAAATTGTAACCTTTTAGTTGGCTTAAAGCTTCCATTTACTTCGGCTGGCAGAGCAACAAATTGCACTTTTGAAAATGAACAAAGGAAGCTTTATGGCATCTGTTTACAGGACCATCTGATCCCTTTAACCAAGAACTAAAAACAGGAAATCCCGCGTTGAACACCCTTTTCTAGAATTCCCTTGGCATCAAATTGGGATGCTTAGGGGTTTGTTTAGTTTGCTCTTTTTTTAATAACAGATGATCACTTCCAGGTTAACATATGAAGGAGACCATTGTTTAATTTTAGTTTTTAGTTTTTGGCTCAAAAAGCATATTCTCACATGTGCATTTTAGAATAACGTGGCTTTTTTTAAAAAAAAAATCTATGATTGTAAAGATATATATATATATTCTATTTTTTAAGACACCAGTCCAAAGTGCATGTGAATTTGTGTTTGTGTATTCATTTACTTTACACTAGATATTCATTAGTATATGAGTAGGTGTGTAGCATATTGTATGAATTAATAAGGGCAACGATGTCCATGGAGGTCAAAAAAGGCAATCTCGGGGCTATGTCTGCACAATTGAAGCCCTAATCTTTTCTTTTATACCACACATGCTACACATAATTAAAAAGGAGTGTGGTTTTAATCGCAGAGTTTCAGCCTTTTACTTAATTTTTTTTTTTTTGGGACCTTTACTTCAGGATGCCCCTGAATAAATCTTTTTTGGGTTGTTGCCTCATCTTCCTGTGGTCACATTGCCCATCCTTGACCTCAAGTAACCCCGGTTAGAAGACTGAGAAAGGCTGAATTGACAGGATTAAGGATTAAGTCAGAGAACACAAAACCACACAGAATTTACATTCCTCACCTTTCCCCAAGGCTAGCCTTGACCCCTGACCACCATCCAGGAAAACAAATAGGGCCAATTAGAATACAAAATCTAAACTAATCAAATAACCGCACCAGGTATCTCAATCTCAAAGGTCCAAAAAGGTATAAAAATCACTCTACTCCCCATGCCAGGCTGTCAACTGTCCCAGAACTTATTGCTACGTCACTTCGCTTCTGCTTCCTAAATAAATGGAGACCTCCTTTCCTGCAGCCTGCCTCCAAATTCATTGGCTCCTGCATCTTTCTCCTGGCTTGGAACCAGACCAGATTTTACTTCTTACAACACTATCATTGGTGCATATGTTTTAATCTTTAACCTTTACTGCAGTTGCATCCTTCTTCAGCTGGGATTCAGGCACAGGGCCCAGCTAGTCTAGGGAGCAACCTTATCATTTTTTCTGGTCGAAAGCTGTTTCCAGGACATGGTGCCATTGTTGAAATATGAAATTGGCTCTGGCTCTTCCTGAATCTCACATAGGGAGAATCCTTCAACAACCCAACCTGAAAATTCTTCAGCAACCCAACCTGAGATGTGCATGCTGGATGAATAGAGTGTACTCATTGATGTAGCAGGCATATTTAAATATTTCACAGGACCAACAGTTTTGGAGTACATTTATTAGGAACAGACATATTAATTCATTTGCCTTCTGGCAGATAGTATGTTTAATATTATTTGGAGGATGGAAGGCACATTATCATGAAAACTTCATTCACTCCTGCAAGTGCATGTCTTTGCCTGAGAGGAGCTGGACATATGTTCTGGCCATCTGTGTAGGAGCACCAGTGAGTATTTTTGTTTGTTTGTTTCTTGAAACAGCTTGTGGGTGACAAAACCTAAAGGACAGCATGTTTGCCTATTTTGCTTTCTAGAGTAACCATATGGATATTTCTATTTGCAAGTGAGCCTCACTTTATTCTGTGAGGTTTTCTCTCTAATAAGAATGTTTATATTGCAGCCTTCATCTTCTCCACATTCACTTTTTCAGGCATTTCATTTGAGGAACAGAAGTAGGAGAATTGGAGTGGATTCCATGATCTTCTATTTCTGTTCTGATGAGGCCTTCCAACATGATCCCTGAGGAAAGGTTGATCAAATAGAGGAAAGCACTGTATGGCTTTGGACCTAATATTCTTAGGGAAGAGTTGTCTTGGGCTCTCAAGTGTTCTGTAAGGATATATTTGTAAGAATAGTAATATATTACTATTTACTGATAATAATAATAATAATAATAATAATAATAATAATAATAATAATAATAATAATAATAATAATAATAATAATAATAATAATAATAATAATAATAATGATGATGATGATGGAAGGGACCTTGGAGGTCATCTAGTCCAACCCCCTGCTCAAGCAAGAAACTCTATACCATTTCAGACAAATGGCTGTCCAGTCTCTTCTTAAAACCTTCCAGTGTTGGAGCATTCACAGCTTCTGGAGGCAGGTTGTTCCACTGATTAATTGTTCTAACTGTCAGAAAATTTCTCCTTAGTTCTAGGTTGCGTCTCTCCTTGGTTAGTTTCCATCCGTTGCTTCATGTCCTGCCTTCAGGTGCTTTGGAGAATAGCTTGACTCACTCGTCTATGTGGCAGCCCCTGAAATATTGGAACACTGCTATCAAGTCACCCCTCATCCTTCTCTTCATTAAACTAGACATATCCAATTCCAGCAACCGTTCCTTATATGTTTTAGCCTCCAGTCCCCTAATCATCTTTGTTGCTCTTCTCTGTACTCTTTCTAGAGTCTCAACGTCTTTTTTACATCGTGGTGACCAAAACTGGATGCAGTATTACAAGTGTGGCCTTACCAAGGCATTGTAAAGTGGTATTAACACTTCATGTGATATTACTATATTATAAACAGGCAAACCCAAGCATGTATTTCATTTACTTTTATAGCTAGTGACATCCACGTTTGCTAGTTGATTAGAAAGACTAGTATTAGAACTACCATTGCTTTAGCCATCATGATTTCTCTTGGGAATTTTGCACTCTCCACTGGACTAAATAATGTCATAAAGGGTGCAGAATTGTATGCCAAACTATTTTATCTCATATCAAACTAAACTGCAGGACCTTAAAGCTTGAAAATCTGACATGACATCAAAAGGCCCATAAAAGACCATAGTTCTCTTTACTTGGTGGTTTTAATCTGTTTTTAATTTATGATTTTATTCATCTATTATTATGTATGATTTTATTATGATGTTGTGAACCAGCCAGAGACACTTAGGTGAGATGGGCAGTATAGAAATGTAATAATAAATAAATAAATTTCTTAAGAGTTGTGAAATTTGAATGACTATTCAGAACAAAATGAGTGAAATGAAGGCTAAGAACAGGATTCAGTTAGGAAGATGGTATGAGTCCAATTCATCTTGTTGCTCAGACCAATAAAATAAGCCTAGCCAAAGAAACTTTTCTAAGGATCATCAGTGCCAAGTACTAAAGCTTAGCAAAAGTAAAAAGGGCTGATAATATGTTTTTCCTTCCTGAAATTGCTTTCTAACTCAAGAGAGTTGGTAATATGGTAGTTGCAAGTGCCTAGGAATCCAGCACTGTTCATCCCGCTGCACGTTTACTGTATCTCTTCAGGAAATGATAGATGCTATTAGTAAACAGCTCCTGATCCTCATGGCTGTCCTATGATGTGTGTGTGTGTGTGTAAGACATATATTGATTTTTGTTGTGGTTGTTCCTAAATTCTTGGTAGTTTATAATAAGTAAAGTTTTTCCAGCTTCCTGTAATGAGTACTTCATAACTGCTTTTGAAAGCTGGTAAAGAATCTGCTGTTGCCCAGTTTCCTTATTAAATGTTGATGTCAAATGTTTTTGGTGACCCTGGCGTGTAGGCTCAAGGTGACATTTTCTTGAATCCTCAACAGACCACTCGGAATGTGGAAATGCATCTCTTTCCCAAATGTCCCTTGAATATAAAATTGCATCATTACAGCAATTTACATCATTCATATTATAGCATGCAAATCATCATAAATAAGATGTAATTTAGCATTGTTTTAAGTGTCTTCTCCATACTACGTAAGATGCAACAGATTGTTTCATTATTTTGGGAAGTTATCTGCATGGAAATTGTAATTGTTTGCTGCTTGCTGGTTTGTTTCTTTATTATTTATGAAATTTATACAAAAGAAAGGGGGAGGGAGGGAGGGAGGGAGGGAGGGAGGGAGGGAGGAAGGAAGGAAGGAAGGAAGGAAGGAAGGAAGGAAGGAAGGAAGGAAGGAAGGAAGGAAGGAAGGAAGGAAGGAAGGAAGGAAGGAAGGATTTCCAGCCAAAAAATTTCAGTGGAGAAGCTGGCAGGAATTTGGAGTTTGCTCCAACTCCCACTGCTTTTTTCCCCATCCATGATTATTCTATTTCTCTATTTAGATAAGGAAATTTCTCCAAAACAATGACCAACTGGTCCCAGGTCATCTAGTTACTTATAAAATTCATATAGCCACCTATATCTACCTAGTAACTCTAGACAACTCACAATACAAAAAACATAAAAACTTAAGATGTCTTAAAAACAACATTACAATGTAGGCAAGTTCCCCCCCCCCCAAAAAAAATCTCATAGTCAAAATCCAATGTATGTTGCCCTCCACTAACAACCTGAAGAAAAAGCCAAGTTTTTGGGATGGCTAACAGGGCAGGGGCCTCCAACACTGTTCTGTCTAAAACACTTAATGGAGGCAGATGCCACATTGCCATTGTTGCCTTTTTACTGATATGGAGAGCTCAGCTTCATAGTTGAATCATCCACCTCATCTGCCACCAATTTTCCCAGGCCATGTGCTACCAAAGTCCTTCATCCATATAGTCAGCCATTTCAAGGCTTCACCCTATGCTAGCCTCTAAAAACTCTGGACTCCACAGACCCAAGACGCAGAACAGGTCTGAAAATTAGCTGCTCCAGGTCTCCAAGACATTCCCAAATTCTCACCAATAAGCCCCCACAGAAACAAACATCTGGCTCCAGCACCATGTTAAATAAAATTGTACCCAAAATACGCTAAATTTCACTGTAGTCTTGATTAACCATTCTGAACAACCTAGTTTTATAAAAAGCAATAAATCTTGGATAATACTGATTATGTGCCTTCAGTTTCTCTCTCTGAAGAAAATGTACATTATTTCTCCCTTTCATATTTCCAGTTTTGTCCCAATCTATTTTTTTTTTTTTAAAAGACAGTTTCATTTTGAACTTATTATAATTCATGCAGGTTGTAGATTACATATGACAATGGTGTTGGATGAGTCGTGTCATTATAAAATTTAATACAAGTGAAATTAATGCATTGTGTTATTACTCTCTTCATTTACATCTTTAAATGTAATTTCAACCTGTTACTTCAAACCATCTTTTAGAATATTTATTCAAGATTCTTCTTCCCAATAGCAAAGATTAGAAAATTTTAGTCTTCAAATGTTTCTTTTAACTGCTGAATATTTTATTAGAATTATTGATTGAAATCCCAAGAGATGAGATTTAAAATAGTGTTTGCATCTCATTTTAAAAGAAATGCATATGTAAAATATCCTAATATATTTATTCTTGCCAGTTATTTATAATTTCCTGCCATGTGCGCTCTAAATAGTCACAATACATATGAGACATTTTAATTCCATCTCACAAGCCCTTTGTTGCCATCAGTAAAAGCCAGGGGGGGAGGGAGGAAGAATGTTTAACAAAAACTAACTAAGCCCTTAGAGATTCTTTCTAACAATAAAGCATTCATTTAATGCTTAAGAACAAAACGTAGTTGAGTAAACCTCTATGGACTAAATGGAGAATTATCCTGGAAGTAAATGAAAACTGCTTTGAACTATTCTAAACAGAATGTTCTGTAGTGAAACAGAGGTAGATCCTGTCTAAATATGCTAACTGGATAAGTAAGGGAAAATCTATACTGAAATGACAGAGGACCCAAAAAAAATTGCAAGTTAAAAACTGAAAATTATGTCAGAGACTCCAAGCAAACAGCTGAATGTGTTAATGACAATACACTACCTACCAATCATGCAGTAGAATTCATGGAATTTAATGAATTATAATAAATGAGTCTGCATTATGAAAACTACACATGGAAAGAAGCTGATGGAGATACCTCATCTGATTTTTGGCCAAAGCCACCTTCCTCTATAGACCTACCTTACACTGCATAGCTCAAGATCTTTTGTATGGAATGTGGGCGTTTTTTAATCTTGGAGGGTGTATGAAATGCTGTTTTTCCAAAAAATCTGTGGGAGCAACAGACAAATAAAATATGATATTATTTAACTATCACTAAAAATAAACTAACATGAAATTAAAGACAGATAATATGGTCACTGCCATATTTAATTTGTTTTTCTCTTCTATCAGTTAAAGGATTACGGTTCCTCACATACATTTGGAAGGATCCTAAGAACTATTCTCAATGCATCCGAGGGCTGTTTCTTCCCATCCCCCACTCACTTCAAGGAATACAGGTTGTACATCTGCATTTTTTTAAAAAAAAATGCCTTATCTCTCTAGAAAGGTTCACAGTAGCTACAGAGAGGAAAGGGAAGAAAACATCTTGCTTGAATTTTATTTTGATCTACTTTTCCAGATATAATCCCTGTCTCTGTTGTTTCAATTTCAAAATCTGGGGTTTGGGCACAATTATTTTCCCTTGACTATCCAAGGTTAACCAGGTTGAATTGAGCTCCATGGACACTGGATAGAGGAGATATGAATTGAACTTAAAGTCCAATGCCATGTGTCACTCCTTGTTTTTCACTGTTCCTTCTTATTTTACAATACACAACCAGATAGGCTGAGCTTTGTAGCAGGAGGGCAATTTGCTAGAGAGGGTAAAGGAAGAGTGCTTCACCGTTTTCTTCTGATGGCTTTCCAATTACAAATGCATTGCATTTTCTACTTAAAAATTACTCCCCAAATTGCTTTGCCACCCTGAGGGCTACAAATTACTCTGGGAGAGGAGAGTGGGAAGAAAATTGCTACTTAATGTTTGTGTTGGTTATACATCTTTTAGGGGGAAAAATTCTAAGGTTTGGGAAATATTAACCAACAAACCAGATCTAGCAGCTCTTGAAGCAAAGTCTGGTTGTAAGACAGAAATTTCTATCTACCCCATCTAGAGTTGAAAGACAATATCCGAGAAGCTTTCCAAGGAGAAAGTCCCCAAGATAGGCTCCTGCACCCCAATGCAAAATGATGGAAAAGCTGATCAGGGTCAGATGGCTTTCTTATCTCTCCTACAAGATAATACTAGAAGTATAATTAACACTAGGAGAAGATATGCTCGCTAGTAAAATAAGAAATAAACTGTTAAAAGGAGGATGTAGCTCTGAATGGCTAAATATAATTATAATGATACAAAGAACAGAATACAGAATAACACAGTTGGAAGGGACTTTGTAGGTCATCTAGTCCAACCCCCTGCTCAAGCAGGATACCCTATACCATTTCTGATAACTGGCTATCCAATCTCTTCTTGAAAACCTCCAGTGAGGAAGCACCCACAATTTCTGACAGTAAGTTGTTCCATTGGTTGATTGTTCTCACTGTCAGAAAATTTCTCTTTATTTCTAGGTTGAATCTCTCCTTGATCAGTTTCCATCCTTCCTTTGGGTGCTTTAGAAAATAGTTGTCCTCCTCCACTCTGTGACAGCCCCTCAAATATTGAAACACTGCTATCATGTGTCCCCTGGTCCTTCTCTTCACTAGACTAGCCATGCCCAGTTATTGCAACCGTTCTTCATACTGTATGTTTTAGCCTCCAGGCCCCTAATCATCTTTGTTGCTCTTCTCTGCACTCTTTCTAGAGTTTCAACATCTTTTTTATAGTGTGATCGAAATTGGATGTAGTATTCTAGGAGTGGCCTTACTAAGACTTTATAGAGCAGTACTAGTACCTCATGTGATCTTGATCCAATCCTTCGGCTAATACAATTTAGGATTGCATTGGCTTTTTTGGCTGCTGCCACACACTGCTGGCTCTTATTTAATTGATTGTCCACTAGGACTCCAATATCCCTCCCTTAATAGTTACTGCTATTAAGCCAGGTTTCACCTAATCTGTACATGTACTTTTGGTTTTTCTTGCCTAAGTGTAAGACTTTACTTTTCTCTACTTTGAATTTCATTTTGTTAGATAGGTTCCAGTGTTCAAGTCTGTTGAGATCCATCTGGATCTTGAGCTTATCATCTAGGACAGGGGTCGGCAACCTTAAACACTCAAAGAGCCACTTGGACCCATTTCCCAGAGAAAAGAAAACACTGGGAGCTGCAAAACCTGAGCATGTGCATGCGCACGTGGGAGGGGGGAGCTTGATTGAAGAGTTTAATTAAAAAGAAATAGAGGCTGCTGTGCATGAGTTCTCTCTCTCTCTCTCTCTCCCTCCCTCACTCCCTCACTCTCTCACTCTCTCTTTGTCTCCCTCCCCCCCTCTCTCTCTTCCCCCCTCTCTCTCCCTCTCTCCGATCTTTTGCTCACCTGGCAAGCTGGCTTCATGCTGCTCTCCAACAAGCTGACACACATTCTTATTGGGTTGGCTCTCTCCGGTCCTTGGTCTGCCAGTCAGAGAGAGAGAGAGAGAGAGAGAGAGAGAGAGAGCTGCTGCTTTCTGCTTTCTGCTGCTTCCTGCGGAGACGCAGCAAAGGCAGGAGCCCTGCTCAATAAGCTGCCTCTCTCTCTCTCTGTCTCTCTCTCTGCAAATGGTGGAGGAGGCTGGGAGCCGCAGGAGAAGGCTCAAAGAGCCACATGCAGCTCTGGAGCCGCGGGTTGCTGACCCGTGATCTAGGATGTTGACTATTCCTGCCAGCTTAGTATTATCTGCAAATTTGATGAGTTCACTTTGTATTCCCTCATCTAAGTCATTTATGAAGATATTGAATACTGGGCCTAAGATGGAACCTTGTGGTACCCCACTGCTTCCTTCCTTCCATGCAAATGGCAGTACCATTAAGATCTACTCCTTGAGTACAGTTTGTCAGCCAGTTACAAATCCATCTGGTGGTGATGCTATCTATCCCACTTTTTCCTAGCTTACCAAGAAGTAGGTTGTGGTCTATTTTCTAGCCAAGGAAAAAGATTTAAAACTTTGACATGCAAATGCAATCAACTTTGCATCTTTTTTCCCCACACACACCTGTGCTGAAATTTAAAAGTCTGCCCCTGAGAATCTGCCTTGGATGGGGAATGCAAAGAACAAGTTGTTTGATTTTAAATTTCTCCTTTATGCATTTGAAAGTTAGCATTGATTTTCCCATTTTGTTAATGCTTAAGTCCTCTGAGCTGGCATTAATCTCCTTTGTTTTAGTAAGATATTAACTAGAGAATTATATGTAATTTAGTTTTTTAACTTTTAAAGCAGAAGATTTTTCTTGTCCCCAGATCCACTTTACGTTGTAAACCCTCTTACAAGGAAGAGAACCATGTACTAACTACTTTGAAATTTTGAAAATGTCCTTCCTTAAAGATTTCTTTTAAGCTTGTTTAGTTTTGATTTTACTAGGCTTTAAAACATCCCAAAGTCTCATCCACCTGCTGATTTTCTTCTTGTTGCAACTATATTTCTCCCATTAAAAATTAATATTCAACTGAAAACTCTCATTCTTTTGTTTAGCTTTGTAAGTGCAGTCAAAACAATTCTCTCTTTTATTTCTCTTGTAATATAAGACAGAAGAAGAAACAATTGGAAATGTTGAATGTCCATGCTGCAAAATTGTAATATTGATTGGAGTTCTGTCATGAGAAAAATAAAAAGTAGGAGTCTGGTTAAGAGAGGTTTCCTTTTGGTTTAATTTGCTTTAGAAGACTCTTGAAACATAGAAAGCAGAAAAAGTAGCATAGACATTTAAAAAAAAAAACCATACATCTACATCACATATATGATAGTAGTAGCACTTCCTTTCTCTGAGTCAGAATTCCATTCTTGTGGAATCTCTTTCACGGTATAGAGGAAATTTTTTTTAGCTTCTATGGAGCTCGTATGTTCACTTTATGCTTTCATGGCTAATTGCCCTTCTCTGCATGTTTTTTCCACTGTGTAAAACAAGTAATTATGAGTATTTACCATAATTAAAGAGCAATTAAATCATTTCTGTCTTACTTGATATGAGAAAAGAGCCTAATTAACCTAAAAGTTGGCTGCAATTCATCAACCACTTACTTCAAGACATCACTATTAATACCAGTGGATCTCCTCCTAGGTTAATGCATTCTGGACTTTAGGGAAGATAAAGGATTCAATGTCATCCTTTCAAGTTGGAAGGGGATGAAGGAGACCCTTGGAAGAGGCTTCAGCAGGGATTAAAAAGGAAGGGCTGCCTTATTTCAGGAGCCCTGTAGATAGAGTGGTGCATTGCTTGAAGACCATTTAGGGAAAAATGAAACTCTTGAGTTCTTCATTTTCATTGAGACCAAGGAAGTCCAGAGTTTGCTTCATAGAATCCCTTTGTGAGAGTATATAGTTGTGAAAAGGAGCACTACATAAGAAGCCCACATTACTTTTTCAGAGCTCACTCTGATGACATGAATCTTCTTATCAAGCAACTGTATAGTGATTTTGTAATATGAAAAGCACCTTCCATTGACGTAGCTACTAAGTATCAAGGATTTTCTCCATACAATTAGCAACTGTGTGTTACATGTTTTTTTTCCTCCTTTGGATTATTTTGATTTCTATCAGGTATTGAGCTTGGGAAAACTAGAAGTCAACATTCCAGAAAAAGTTAATGGCAAACCACTTCCATACTGTTACTGACTGCATGCAATTGTCCAAGAAGTCACCAGGAGCTGATTCCAAGGGAACTATTCTCTCTGTCTCTTTCTGTCTGTCTCTGTGTGTCTGTCTGTCTGTCTGTCTGTCTGTCTCTCTCTCTCTCTCTCTCTCTCTCTGTGTGTGTGTGTGTGTGTGTGTGTGTCTTTCTGTTTGTGTGTCTGTGTCTGTGTCTGTGTGCTTGTTGGGAGATTGGCAGGATATAGTTATAATTTACTAGGAAAGCAGCCATCCCAAGTCTGTTTCCTTTGATTAGATTGAAATTATTGCATGTTTTATGCAATCATTACTTTTGTAATGTATGACAGTCTTAGCCAAGCCTATTATTTATGCTTGAAAAATGCCTAGGATCTTATTTCCTGCTTCCCTTTTAATGTTTTTTTTGTCTCTACTTTATAAAGATTTGATGGACTTTTCTTCCTTTTTAAGTACATTTTGTGTGCATGTATATAATTTTCAGATTTTTACCTTAATACAAACGATTTGCTATCTTTAAAATAAAGTAATGGAATGTTCCAATCATCCACTTTGGTAAGATAAATTTATACATGCACATTACATATGTATAATATATTCACCGTTTCAAGATTGATAATTCATAAGAGCTCGTTATTTTGAAAAATAGATAAGCAGTTATTCATTGTTCTTCTCATTTTTAAATAAAAACTAATCCAAAAATATTTCAGTCAAGCAAATCAAGGAGCTCAATGGATACAAAAAAAATGGTGGCATTTTAGTTTTCCTGAACAATAAATAAATGCAATAAATATCACTCTTTGATATGCTGAAGATTTCAGAAAGAAAACTTCCTCAGATTCTTTCCAGAAATTAGGGGCAATTCCACTTATCTACCAGTCTAGACCTTTATCGCCTCTTCTCCAGGTTTGTGCATGTGGGTAACAATCCCCATCACACCTTCCTCCCATGTTTCTACCATTGTTCCTTCCAGATAGTCAATAGGACAAAGCAAAACTGGCACCCAGTTATTGCACTATCCTTGGACTTCTGTACTTTTTTCCAGGAAGAGAAAAATATTTTAAAAACAGGAGCTAAAAACAATGGTTCTCATTTAGCACTTGATTCAATTTCTGGCATGCCACTATCATTCTATTAATGCCAGAAAATTAAATTGGATTAATTTCGCCTACACATCTGCTTCTTCTGCAGTACTATATACATAGTTGGAACAACCAACACATTCTTATCTCTCTGTCTTGGCAGATATAGCAATCTGTTTCTTCTATCAACACCTGTTTCATTCTGAGACCCTGCTAGTACATTTCTTTTCACAAAATGTAGAAATGGCAAGACATCTTGCTGTGATCAGTGATAGAACTGAAGGCAAAGATTCTACCCTATTTCCAGAAACTGGGTAGACACACACTGTTCCTGGGCCAAATGCCTTTCCTAACCTCAAATGCCTTTCAATTAACTTCTGTCTGATTAGGTCATTTGCTTTGTATCCAAATCTCTCCCTGGTTCCCGTTCTGGCACACATGGAACATCAACTTTGATACCATTAGAACTCCAATGGCTTTGAAGAAAATGTTGTAGAAATGTATGCAATGGCTGGAACAAGGTTTGAAAAATCAGATGTCCTTCACGGATAGAGTTTCTTTCTCTGTCCTGGAGAAGGAAAATAAAATTATTCTAGGGCCACTTGTAAGGACCACATTGTAGTCTCTATATATCCAATTACTGAATACGTAATTTTGGGAAACATTGAAACTCTCCTGAATCCTTTCCAAGTTGTTGATAGCATTCTAACACTATGATGCCCAGAATTTATTGTCTGTGCTTTAAATGAGACCACATGTAAGTAGGGGCAATCTCTTTATAAGTAACATCCACTTTTTTATCATTCAAATGTGCTAGCTTATTTTAATCCAATAATATGAATGACATGCCCTCTAAAAATGAAAACAAATATTCTTTTGTACTCACTTCTGTCAATTCACTTTCCTTTTGGGGAAAAAATGAAGCTCTGAAAAGATAAAACACACACTATTTCTTTGAATAAAACATTTCACAATCTGTTTAAAGGTTGCTCTTAATTGGACTGCACTTTTGCCCTAGTGAGTAATAAGTAAATGTTTGTTCTGAGTTAATTAAGAAGTCATTTTACCTTAGCCCTTATTTTATACTCTGTTTTTAAAAATATAGAGTTTTTCTTTCTCTCTCATTTTTTTTTCTCTTGTTTTCCTCCCATCTTATATAAGCACTTTATATTCCCAAATGGCTATCTTAAAATACTTGAGCTCTTCCCAGGATATGAAGCCAAATATAGAAAGATTATGACATCTGCAGTCTTTAGGGAAACTCATAATTTTTAAAGTTACAAATATATGATGCTTCCATGACCTTTTCCCCCGATCTCTGAAAGAAAATAAATTCAGTGAATTTATTTTTAAAATTATCCTAACAAAATACTGTGCCTTTTTTCCTGGTGAAATAGCAGGCATAAATTATAAATCTACTATAAATTATACTATGGTTTATACTATATAAATTATACTATTATTAGTTATTAGGGAATTCTGTTATTAGTAGATGAAAAATTGATAATTAGAATATGTAGTTTACAGTCTATATTACTTTCATGGAACAAAGTAGTTTCTCTGAGGTATTTTTGTCTGTCATCCATACAAAATTTCAGGGTCCCTCAAGACCATGTTGAGAGTTTATATGTTTTATGTAGGAAGTCCTCAGTGCAGTTACATTTAGCATTGTTGTAGTTTCTTGTTTTAGGTATTTACCTAAGTAGTTTCTCTATCGCTCTTCCATTAATCAGTCAATGGCTGGCTTATCATTTGAATTATGTGTTTTCAAAGCATGTTTGTAAAAGACAACCCTACAGGATTCTTCTTCATTTACACCTATTTGGACATGAAGAGGAAGAGAAAACATGAGAACATTCTCACCATCCCTTTAATGGAACAGAATAACAGAGTTGGAGAGGACCTTGGAGATCTTCTAGTCCAAACGCCCTACTCGAGCAGGGGACCCTGTAGCATTTCGGACAAATGGTTATCCAATCTCTTCTTAAAAACCTCCAGTGATTGAGCACCCATAACTTCTGAAGGCAAGTAGCTCCAATTGTTCTAACTGTGAAGAAAGCTCCCAACATTCCCCATCCCCACCTTCCTTCCCATGTTCAAGGAAAAGCTGGCATTTGAGAATCTGCCATATTCACATAACATAACTAATGCCAAGGTATATTGGGAGCTGTTGCCCAAATTTCCTACCACTTTGGCCTCCATTCATTAGATTTAGACTTTTCATACAATTTGGAATCCTGCCGAAAGGCTGAGATTGTGCTTGCAAAGTCATTATGGGGTGAAAATGGAGATATGAGCTTGAAAAGAAAATCTGGATAAAAATATAAGAACCAAATGCAGGTGCATTGTCACAATCGGCCTGTTATTAGGCCAGAATGGCATAAATATGCTTTCTTTCCATTGTGATAATCTCATGCTTTTTTCCTCTTTTCTTTTCAACCTGCCAATGCAGGTTGCACTGCTACTGTTTTCTTCCCCAGTCATTGAAAAAAATGTAAAACTGGGTATTTACTTTTTTCTAGTAAGGGAAAAAATAATAAGTTATACACTGAGCTATTGCATCTTCATTTTCAATCACTTTTATGTGATATAATAAACTTAGTTCATCTGCATCTAAGTTAAAGGCCCAAGAAAGGCACAAAGCAGTCTACGACTATATCCCAAATAATGAGTGCACTATGGTAAATGTGACAATGTCTGGTTTATATTAATCTGTTCTTGGAAGGATACAACTAGAAATAATAGCATCCAGCAGAGAAAAGAATGCGGGAGTTGATTTTTCATTCCTCTTTTGGTTTTATGTGGAAGTTTATTATTGCTCTGGAAAGAGTGCTTTCGCTCTTTACTTCATTCTCATCAAGGAAATTTGTCAGGAGGAAACTGTTTAAAATCTTAATGGAGAAACCAAATGCAATATATATAGGAAATGGATACTGTTTATCTGTTAATCAACCTCACCTAAGTGCCCAAAGACATATTTTAAAAACATACACAAACTAATAAACTTTAAGAACAAAGTAGTAAAACCCTTATGATATGTAGGTTGACAAAACAGCATGCATTTTAAGGCAATGGTACAGAACAGATTTTATTGCCTATTGAAAGCAAAACTTTAAAAAGGAACCAATTTTTCTTTTTTCCAGTGATGCTAGTATCTAAAAAAGCTTTGTCTTGTCCATCCATTAACCTAACTCTTACAAATGGTTAGAACATAAACAAGCCCTCCAAATTATAACAAGTTCATTTGAAAGAAACAGTCTTTTCTATCTTTTGACTTCAAATAGTATATGACTCTGTAGATCATGGCCAGTAGGTTAGGTTCTGCCAGAAATAAACCGGAAGCAAGTAATGATGTTCCCAGATTTGTGTAAAACACAAACTTACATTTTATAGTAGCCATAATTTGAAAGGATTTTTAAAAGCACCTCCTGTATAGTGAAATATAGTAACTGAAACAAAAGGCCTGATTCACTGTAGTCAGATCATCCTTAAAAAAAGTTTAGCAGGTACACCGGATAATTATAAGTAAACACCATAAACATTAAGGCTTGAATTATTAAAATATTAACATCAGTTAAGTGCATTTCTGGGAATTATGAATCATTTTATTTCAGTTCGGAGAGTAAGCCTCCTAACTATGACAAGTAATTGTTTTACTCATAAGAAATTTAAGATAAAATAGAGGAAAAGAGATTGGCTGAAGATCACCCCTTCAAGTTTCCTGAGTGGAAATCTGAGACTGCCAAACACATTGGTTCCTCAGCATTCTCCTGCTTAAAAAGTATTGTTAACAGACAGCTCAGTCAGCAAATATTAGACTTCAGCCCAATATCCAGCCTAGGAAACAATCTGTATGTTAACTACCCATGGAAGAAAAGAGTGATCTTTTTTCACATGAACAGTTTATTTTAGCACCATGTTGCACAGGGCATTGGTTCCTTTGTTGCCATTTTACATAGGAAGAAACAAGCAGTTTGCTAAGGGCACTCAGACTCCTTTTAACACTAGTACTAAGCAATATCTAATCATCTAAGCAGGAGAAAGAAACATCACAAAAAAGGGAGCAAGGAAAAAAGATCTAAGCAGAAGACAGGACAGGATAATAGCTAGAAGTTCAGAGAAGTGTGGATCAGGTATGTACTGTAAGTAAGAGCCTCCCCATATCTGCTTTATATATAAAATATAAAGATATATATCTACCTTACTTATCATTCATAATCTTCAGAACCTTGAAATTTGCTTTGGGGAAAAAATAGCTACTCCCCTTGATTTATTAGACCCTTGTGTAAAAAATTGTTTTTCAAAATGCTTATCATTCAGCCTATTTGTTGTATGTGTTTCTCGTAACATGATCACCCGAGGTTTGAATGATCTGACATAATTAACAATCCTTTTCCTCTTAATTGGATTCCCAGACCTCTAACATTTAAAGAAATAATTTTACATTCTTCTCCTATTACCTACATTTTTAGAATGTCTCTAATTTCTCTATGCAGCTAAAATAATCTCACATCCAAAAGGTTATTGAAAGCTTACTGCTCAGCAAAACTACTAAAAAGCTACCTGCAATTATAAAAGTATATATAACATTACTATTCTTTCCACTGCATCTTCTGCCCCTTCTCTCTCCCCTCTTGGAAAATTACCCTCCATTGTTATCCCTCCTTCCATCTATCCCGCACCCTATAACATATCTTCATATCCATTTGCCCTCCCCACAGTCCCATTTAAACCTATAGCAAAAAAAATCACAGAGGATGTTAAAGAAGTCTTCATGGTCTAAGAGGAGGGTAACCTATTGAGATTCTTCTCATCCTCAGTGGTCAATTAAACTCCCCAAATTAATTACTGTAGTTCTTTAGTCATACTTTTATCTACATTTTTTTTAACTTTAATTCTTCACTCTTATTTATTTAACTCCCTTTTCCCTCCTTCCTTTAAACCTAAAAATTCAAAGAGTATTACAGGCAATATTATTTCTTTCATCCCACAGCTCAGTGCAGTGTGCTTATCTAATCTTCAGCTTCTGGTTGAGCAAGCTTTCCTCAGTTCCAAGGACAAATCATAGACTTCTTCTTTCATCCCTCATTAGAGAGCCCTGCCAAGAAGTTATGCATTGCAGTGGAAGTAGAAATAACTGTTTGTCCTTGTGACATAAAAACATTTAACTTGAAAGGGAATCCCCGCTTGTATCGAATTTCATTCTGCACGGGTTCTTCTGTCAGTGGTTTGAAATTCCTTTCTTCTCTGCATCGTAGCTACACTGGTATTTTGGAAGAATAATATTCTCTCACTCTCTCATTTAATCTTCTCCAGCTCACATCATTTTTCTCATAATTTTATCTTTTATGTTTGAGTTCACAAATCTAGCCAAAATCTTTCTAGATTTATGTGTATTTATGTGTATAGGAAAGTAAACTCAATGAACACATTCAATATCTATTTCTGTTAAGTTCAAATCAATGCCCAGGATATTAATTTTAGAGATGATAAATGTAATCAGATTAGTTGTTCCACTTTTCTCCAAAACTCTTTTGATCTTTAAGTTATTTCTCCTATTGTAATCCTGCAAATCTGCCAATCCAATCTTTAGTTCAGAAAGAATTTCTGAGCTTCTCCTATCTCTGAGATATTGTTTGTAGCCATATCATAGGCTTTGCTGGCAATCTGAGCAATATCTGCTACTTGCCATGACAACTCCTTAAATTATTTACTCATTTGTTCAGATATATCTGTCAAGTCTTTAGTTACTCTAACAGCTTGTTTATCCCATTCTATCTTCAATTCTCTTTTATTTATTTATTTTATTAATTGTCCATTTACCCTCTCCATATCGAAAGTGTGTCCATGTATTTTCTTCCATCATTGCTTCTTCTTCATTGCTGAGAAGAGGCACCTCCTCAGCCTTCTTTGGGTCTCCTAAATAAGCTTTGAATTTCTTCTCTTTGCAGAGAATCTCTTCTTCCTTAACATTCTGCTTAAACCATCTTACTATTTGATAAAATATTTAGAAAGATAAACTGGCTCTAATAATAAAAATATCTAGCTCAGGAGAAGAGCAGAAAATTCAGCAAGTCATCCTCATCTGTGGCACAGCCACATTCCTCTGTGTATTAATGATTCACCTGTGGAAATGGTTTCCAGCATCAAATTCCTGGCTGTGCAGTTAACGAGTAGGCTGACTTGGTCGCTCAACAGTGAGACACTGGTGAAGCAGGTATTAGCAGCAGCACCTGCATTTTCTGTATCACATGAGAAAAGCACATCTTCCTTCCCCGGCCCTTACCACTTTCTACAGAGGGACGATCAAGAGCATCCTGTCATACAGCATCACAGCCTGGTTTGGAAGCATCACTGCTTCAGACACGAAAGCAGTGCAGAGAGTGGTGAGGATGGCAGAAAAGATTATTGGCAGTTCCCTCCCTTCCATCCATGACATAGCATATAAGCGTTGCTTGAGCAGAGTCTGCAGGATTGTCTAGGATGCTACACATCCTCTTCACAACCTGTTTTCCTTGTTACCTTCTGAGAGGAGGCTTTGTGGTATCCAAAGCAGAACATCTAGATTCAGTCACAGTTTTGTTCCATACAGTATTAACCTTGTGAACTCTAAAGCTTCCTCTTTCTGTTATGTATTCAAGATGGACAGTGATTAATATTTATATGTTATTTATATGTAAGGGTGTAGGTCTATACATATGTTGTATATAGTATGTTTTAAATGTGTGTTATGTATGTGTACACTTTGAGAGCAAGCAACTAAATTTCATTTTTAATGTGTGCCAGTGTGCCCACGGTAAAAAATGACAATAAAGGTTATCTATATGAATGTAATTTATGAACAATGAGTGAAATCATGAAGATTTCTGAAAAGTCTATAGTTGGACCATAGGGGTCATTAGAAATAGGGCAATATGTAAATATCATAATAAATAAATTAAATAAACAACAGTAAATATTGCCCCCCCAAATTTTTAAAAATGTCCTCTCTCATCTGAAATTTCTTCTTCAACTATCAACTTCGAAAATTTACTAACCGAAACTGTAAAATCGGATATTTAGAATAAGCACTTATACAATATATTCTTCCCTTCCTGAGGCCTTTCATAAAAGCTGATAATCCCTGGAGATATGACATATGAGTCTCCATTAAAAAAACCAATTGTAGGGTTTTTTCTTTTAAAAAATGTAAAAATTGCTTGTGCTTAGGAGATCTCAATCTCAGTTTCAGACTCCAGATAAGCTGCCATTAAACTGAATTAATATTAAAGACAGAGAAAAAGGGCAATAACTACATCAATGTTGACTACACAAATACCGAATTACCAATATTCCAGCTCCCCAAGAAACAATAACAATGAACAACTCAAAAGTAAAATAATAAAAATGGAACTTAAACTTAAGCTTCCAGTCTAAGGTTTTTGCATAACATAGATCGACACTCAATAGAAGTTTCAATATGCTAAATTATTTATTAGTAAAAACAATATTTCAAGAAGGGAAAAACAGAAAACAACTGCAAAGACTATTTCTGTTAAACTGCTGGTTAAAATGTATCCTCAATGTTCAAGTAAGAAAAAAAGTGTATTTTATTTTCCTATTAACCAAGATTAGTTACACAGAATTTTTTTTTAAATGCCTAATTAGAAGGTGAAGATCGCAGCTTGGCAATGAGAAGTTGGCAGAAGAGCAATTACAGAAAACTATCAGTCTTCAAACCTCTTCAGCCTTTATATCTGGTTAATTTACATATCCAACTCATCCAAAGTTTTATGATTGTGGTATAGAAAGCCTACAAAATCAATAAGCATAACATAGAATTCTTTATTGATCAAGTGTGATTGGACACACAAGGAATTTGTCTCCAGTGCATGATCTCTCAGTGTACATACAGCAATAAGTGATAAATCAGGATCATAGTCAATGTAAAAATACATTCATCATAAATCATAAGATACAACACTTAGTGATAGTTATAGGATACTAAAATAAGCAATCAATATAAATCATACTAGAATACTAAATAAAACAATATAAAGTACAATATACAAGCAACAAAGTTATAGTCATAAGTAAATTAGGAGATAGATAATAGGCAGACCTATTAACAGACATCATGAGATAGATTTATATGGTAAGCAAAGACAATTAGATGCTACAATAGAAAACCTGCAACTTTGTCCTGTGGAGCAAGATGTTCACATAAAATAAATGCAACTGGAGATGGAATTTCAGAAAGCCAAAATATTCCACCTCCCATAAAGCCACTGAAGGTATCTCATTTTAGGACCCAAATTAGCTTTGTTTGTCACTGTGTTCTGAGCAGAAGTTATGTGAAGAAGACTTTCCTATGTCTAAACCTCAAAATACTGACTTTGGAAGTCAAGACTATGAATGGACTGAAGCTATAGCATTTCTGGCGATTTAGCAATTTTACCCGAATTTTCAATTTGATTCTTAATAATTTGTGACTAACTGTCCTGACCAAACCATCTCAATGTGCACACATTTAATTAAATGTCCACAGTAGTGGTGACACTAGGTGTCTGATTTTCAAGATTTAAATACATTTTTTTACCAGTGTTCTCTCAAAGGAGAAACTTTCCAGTGTTACAAAACTTTTGACAGAACTGCAAGCAGAAGAAAGAACAGTTTTGAGAAACGACTGTTTCATCACTTCCCAAGTCCATTATCTTTCAGGTATCAGAAGATCTGTTCAGAAGAGCAAAACTCCACGAGGCAAGATGTAAAGCTACTTTTATACACTCTAGACAAGAATTCCCAAGATTTACTAGTGACACTCAATTTGATGATGGCCAGGCCTGTGACAATAAAAGATTGCAATAAAAATGATTTAAAAAACACTGAAAGAAAGGCACGATGGGAATGTTTTGCAAAGAACAGCTAAAGAATCTCCATCAGTCAAGTTTACAGGGCTATAGTAAGTGTCATAGAATTTGCACCATATATAAGATGAAAGAAAGCTGATAATTCTCTAACATAATTAGTTTGAAATGTATAACATGGTGCAGGTTACTTGTTCTATTAATGGATGCAATATTTATAGCCGTTTGTTCCTTTTCTAAAGAAAAGTAATGCATTTCTGTTAAAAAGAGATAAGCTCTCATGAATTACAAATTTAATTTGCATGTAATGCTAGTATTTGTATCATATTCTGGAATCTTCAGGTGGATGAAAGATCTGATACCCTTTTGAAATGAGTAAAATATTATTATAATCAGAAAAAGTGTAATAAAATGGGTGAAATAAGACAATCTATAGACTATAGTCACTAAGGAGCCATTTTTTTAAAAAAAAATGTCTTTCATATACATAGCCAAGGAATGAGGAGGATGTATTTGAAACTTTGGATAAGATACAGTACATTGGGATTCAAACTAAGAATGAAGAATTGGCTTTCAACTCTTTCAACCAATACATGTTTTTGCTTCTTTCGCTTCACAATCCCAGCATTTGGAAGTCTTCTAATCTAATTCCCTAGTGGAGGAATCCTCATGGTTCCCCTGACAAATGGCTTTAGGGGTTCTTAAAGGTTTTGTGTCATGGACCCATAAAGACATCGATTGTATTATAAATGATACCAATTATATGAAATAGTTACCAAATATTAAAAAGTAACAAATAAGTAATATAGAAATATATATACTTCTTTATTAACACTGGTCTTCAAATTTTGGGAAATTATCGACCTCTGAGATAAAATGTGTTAATTCTTACATATTTTGATTAGATGAATTAGAAAACAGGTGATAAAGGTGCTGGTTGGCTAAAGTTTTCAAGATATTTCACAATAAAGATTTATACAAAGATTTATATTTATAGGCAAGCATATTTGCCTACAAGGGAGGGAAGTGTCTAATGATCATGATGCCTTGTAACTTCTCGACAAAGTACGGTAGAACAATGAAAATGGTACCACATAGAAGTGTATAAATTTATCTTCACTTTGAGACTAAAGATTATTACCTAACTGCAATTTATTGTTCTTTTATTGCAAGGTACATTTGTCTTGGTCAGATCTACGCATCATACAGTTGCGTAGTGGCTTGTGAAAGTGTTATTGCCTAACATTTCCAAGGAACAGTTGCATGATATTTTCCCTCAGAAGCCAAGATGCCACAAAACTGTGTAAACAACACATAACTTCTGCTACATTTGTGGCATACTGCATCTCAAAAGTGCAGTATGATGGCAGTGGTAAAAAAGTCATGCCACCTATATTTTGGATTCAAAATAGGGGATTAGGACAAGAGTTGGGCCTCTCATTATTGTTGCATTACATGTGCAAGTTATCTGTGTCATTGGCTAAACAAGAAGAAAATGTCCATGCCTTTTGCAATTCCAATGGTGTAGAGGGAACCCACCTATCATAGTAACAACTGCTTTTTTTTGCATGATTCCCCCAATTGCAAAAGAGTTCTCAAGAAAGAAGAAGTGGATTGTGGAATATCCAAGCATTCCATCTGCATTGCGTCCTGTACCCTATGGTGAGGACTTGCCAATTCCAGATCCACCAGAATCCTACTCTCTAGACTCAGATTATGATAAAGACAATGAACAGGATGGAGCTGATCCGAGGCCGTTGATGTCAGCAGACCCAAACTTTAGCCCAATGTATGCTCCTCCTGAACCACATTTAATTTCTCCGAGTGAACTAAATGACCCGGTCAGGTATTTGGAATTGCCTACGATAAGGCAGAGCTACTGGGCTCCAGATTACAACAGTGGAACCTTATAGTTTAATCTGATGTTACAGCTTGTCAGTTTTTCATGCAAAAAAGCACGAAAATGTTACATGAAAAACCACTAAATGAATGAAAAGTTATGTTATTGATATCAATAAAAAGATAAATTTATAATGATTGGTGTGGCACCATTCTCATTGCTATATCACATTTTGCAGAAAAGTGATGGAGCATAATCGCACATCCCCCTTGTAATTTTGAATTATTTTGATGCAATTTTGACCTGAAGCTGTATCTTGGAAACTGGAGCCAATTAATACTCAGGACTTAATTTCCTTTATTAGTGACCCAATTCTGGTAAAATTAAGCTACTTTCATTTCTTTTTTTTTTATCATAACAAGTTTTATTAGTTTTTTTTGTTTGTTTTACAGCCAAGTGCTTATAACACATCGTGGAGATAGGGCACTCCATAGAACACAACAAAAAATACAGTCATACATATACAATTTAAACTACTTCTTCCCTCTCTATTTTATCAATAAAAAAAGAAGAAAGAAAAAAGAAAAAAAGAAAAACAAAACAAAAACAAAAAACAAAAGTTATCAATCATATTTTCACCTGTTTTCAGGCTTAACCAACTTTCAATTAATCTATTTCAATTTAGTCTTGCATAAACATATAGTATACAATTCGAGCATTCCTAAAATATAAATTGTTTCTCACCTATATCTATTGTTCCAATTTCAATTTATAGTTCTCAATCAAATTATATCTCTTATTCTATTCTATTTCACATACATATTTTGTAAATAAACATAAATTTATATATTTTAAAACCGTTACATAAGACATAATGATATAATAATATAATAATAATAATAATAGGACAATAATTATTTCTATCATAAACTAATAATATAACTATTATATCTTAATATTTCTCAACTATATTCTATTTCATATACTCTATCCAATATCTTTATAAATCAATCCAAGTCCCTAAAAATTCCTCAATTGTTTCAATTTAGTCCATTTAATACATCACTAATTACCATTCAATTCTTGTAAGTAAAAATATCAATAATACTTCACCAGTCTCAATCTCAATCTAACTCCTTTAATTTTAAATTTTCCAATTTTTCCTATTGCCATTCCAAACCATAATCAAATCCATAATTTAGATCTAATGTTGACTCAAACCAGAGTAACCTTAAAAATCTCGAAAGTATTAGCTCAATCAACGTCCAAAAGCCCTTTTTACCCATCAGATAAAATTTTAACTCTCATTTTTAAATCTAATTCTAGCTTTCTTTTTGTGCCAGGTAGGTTTCCACAGCAGGGCCTCTAGATCCTCCCATCTTAGTGACTGGCTAAAGGCCTTTTCCCACCGTTGAGTCCAATCATATTCTTTTTCTCTTTTATCCAGTGTTGTCTGTACTGTCATGTTGTCAACATTTTTGGTGCCTCGTATTTGGAAGTCCAATCCTGTTGCTTTTAAAGTTGTAAATGTTTTAGTTGAGTTCTGCCTTTGATCATCAAAAATGTCCATCATGTGGGATGTGTCCTCTTCCTCTTCAATAGATTCAATAGATTCAATAGATTGTAAATGTATTCCATCCATCTCGTTAAGTTGTAGATCTGATTGTATATCATAGTCAATCAAAAGTTGAGCTTCAATTTTTAATTCTGAGTCCTCCTTTTTGCTAAGCGTTCTAATATGTTCTTTAAATTCCATTCTCATTTCCAAAAAAATTTCTAATATAAGTCCATAATTAATCTGTGAGTAGGATTCCATCCTCTTTTTTTTATATAGAAGTTCAGCTTAGAAAATAGATTGCAGCGTTATAAAATATAGAGTCCAAACAGAGATATATGCACAAACAAAGATAGAAAAAAGCCAATAGTCAAGTCCAGCACAGAAATAAAAGAAGCAGCAAGAGTCCCAAGTAGCAATCAGTTGTTATGTTGTAATCCAGTCTGGGCATCACGCCAAAATCAGGAAGTGAGAGTTCAACTGGAGAAAGTTACATTGTATCAGTCATAGTTTCTGGGCTTCATGCCAAGTCCCAGGTTGCATTGTATCCAAAACAATCTACATAAGTCCGTCCAGAAAGCAGAAAGTTTTTTGGGCAATACTGTTCAGGAGGGGGGGAGGAGAAAAAAGCATTCCACCCCCTCCCTAAGGGTTTTCACCTAAACTGGAGATAGACAAGCCAAAAGAGAGTCACAGTAAGGGTTTTTTTTTTTTCAGGATGCCCGAATTCCAACTGCTTATATAAACAAAATAAAATAATAAAAAACAATAATAATTATTTTTCCAAAGCCCGTTTTCCCCAGTGATCAAACGCTGCTTTCTCAAAATAGGGAAATAGTTCTTAAAGCTGTTAGCAGGGAAATAGGTAAATTAACAAGAGGGAAGGAAAGGTCTCACCCGGATCTTCCACGGTGGTTCTTTTTGCTTAGATGTTGCTGTGACTTTCGGCTGGAGCAGCTGAGTGATCGGCCATGTTACTGGCCGATCTTTTCCCCGTCGGCCCAAAGGTGATTTTCTCGGACCGCAGAGGGAGCTGCCGCTCCCTCCGCGATCGACGAGTGCCCTCCTCTACGGTGGTCGCCCCTCCAGGGTGACTTTCGACCCTGTCCAGGGTCTACCGGCGGGGGGAAACCGGACGGCAAAGAGAGCAAGTTCTTTGCGCGTCCGCAGGCGCTGCAACCGGAACCGGAAGTCAAGCTACTTTCATTTCTGAGGCTTTCTCCTTGTAGACCAGTGTAATCCATTAAATCAATAGCAATATCATTTTAGGGTATAATATTTTTAGATTGTAAGATTATTTAATCTAGCAAACATTTTGGTAGTCAAAACACGATTGTTTTGTTAAGTATATACAACACTAAACAAAAAGCTAAATTTCAGTTGAAGGTTCACGAGAATATCTGTATTTGTTTGTTTTTCCTATTATGTTCATAGACCTCTTGAAATCTATACAAGGCCGCATAATGTTTGCAGACCCTAAGTTAAGAATTCCTACTTTACTTGAAAAACATTAGTGATGAAGTACTCACAACTCCATAAGGCAGGCTTGTTCCACTGCTTAGTAGCTTTCACAATCTTGTCCTACCCTTGAAAGTTGTGGATCCCCACTCTCTTCCCTATGATAGCTGTTCAAGCATTTGAAGACTGCTGTCATGTCTCCCCTTAGCTTTGTCATTGTCATATTAAACATACTCAATTCTTTTTAAATCTTCTTCATAAGATTTATGAAGTCCTTTGTTACAGATTTTATACTCCTGTAGAAAATACCCAGAACTTAACTAGAGAAATAATTAGATTTGCCTTAGGCTTCATCTCTGGAATTATATCTAGTCCTTATGGTCTTAGGCTTGAGTCTTACAAGTATATTTCACACAGGTTCTACTTTAAACAGCTGAAATGAATATTAGGCTTGGGGAGAAAGCTATGAAATCAGAAGAGTTTAAAACGCAAGCTCCGAATTTAATAGACCGGGGCAACAGAACAAAGATTTCAACACAACGCTATTTTATTTCCTGGTCTAATGATAACCAATATTAAAGTCAGACTACTTAGAGAATTAAACTGTTTAATATGCTGGAATACGTTTACACATAATAAGATACAATATTAATGCCTGAGCTTACCTTGCCTCCACTACTATTTTACTTAATGAACACTCAGGGCTGACACATCTATTTTAAAGTTCAATTTTAATTAAAAGATAAGACTAAAAAGCACTCTAAAAAGAAGATTGTTTATGACAGAAAGCATCTGCTTTAGTATTTTTGTTGTTAAAAAATGTACTTAATATCAAATCCAGTCACTGCTTTTATATTTTTAGGACTTTTAATGAGTTTTTCTGTCTTACCGCATATATAATTATCTCCCCTAATCTGAAGATTTTATGTTAAAATATTAACAACATCCACTGTGCTTTGATTTTTAAAAGATTCATTTCCCACAAATTTCACGTATCCTTACAATTTAATTCCAGAATTAATTCCAGGATTTAAATGAACTGTTCAGAAAGCTGTTGAAGCTCAAAAATTTATTGACAAAATATTATTAGGACAAGATAATGATCAAAGTATTGTTCTTACCCTTGGAAATCTATTAACTGCTTCCTTTAAACATTAAAAACTGTCAGCATTATTGGAACTTTGATATACAATATGATGTATGTCAGTAGTGGCGAACCTATGGCACGGGTGCCAGAGGCGGCACTCAGAGCCCCAATCCTAGGCCTTCAGCTGGGTTTTAGAAAACCTTTTCGCTTTAGGCCTCCGCCGCTGTGTGCAAAAAAAAAAAAGGTTCAATCAGTCAATTTCAACTTCTTGCGGGGGAAAAAAAGATCTTGCAAAGTTGGAATTGATTGATTGAACTTTTTAGTCCCACCCAGTCTGCCGTTACCACCGCAGCCACACCCACCCAATGGGCCACGCCCACCCAATTTGCCACACCTAGCCAATGGGCCACACCCACCCGGCACTCGACGATGCATAAGTGGGTTTTGGGTTGCAGTTTGGGCACTCAGTCTCTAAAAGGTTCGCCATCACTGATGTATGTAGAGACATTACCAAGGATTGAGGCTGATAGAAAGAGAACTATAGCCTTTCATCTTTCTCTCTTTCTAAAGAATTGATCTCAGTTTGAAAATGTTCTCTTCAAACTTTTGTTCAGGTTCAAGTATTACAAGTTTAATGGTGCTAGCTTGATTTATCAAGCTGGTTCATATCATTCATTCTGGCAAGTGGTATCAATTTGATTTAAATCACTGATTTGGTGAAAAGTATGTGTATGTATGCTTTGAAGTCAAATCACCAAACTGATCTGAAGGAATTTGATTGATTTGGCACATCAAATTGATCCACCAATTCTATTTGGCAATTCAATTACAAAGGTTGATCTGATCAAATCTTTTTAAAAGAAGCGTTTGCACAGCACTATCAGATATCCATATACTATATGCTGCAGTAACTACCCTAGTTCGTAAAATATTTTTTTCCCTGTCTATTGAGGGGGATGAAAAAAAGAAAATAATTGGAATTTTTTCTGTCACCAAGGAAGTGGATGACTGGCATTGTCGTTTACTGTGGAAGAGAACAAAGGAGGTTCTGTAGAAGTGACTATACCTTGCATCAAGATTTTTGTTGTTTGGAGCTCTGCTTGTTCATATTTAAAAATCTCAGTATCTTTCATGACATGTTCAGGTTGTATGTTTACAATTTAACATGAGGTTGAAAACTTGTCTTATGAAAGCATACTATCAAAATATTCTTCCATTGTCCAATAAAGATTTAGTTTTAGCTAATTCTTCTGATCTATAATGAATGGGTTTTGAAAGGAAGATGGTTTATGATACATTACAATATTTCTAAAAAAAAGTCTGTCTCTCTGTCTCTCTCTGTGTGTGTCTCTTTCTCTCTCTCTCTCTCTTTCTCTCTCTCTAATTTTCTCTCAAATATGTAATGTCATTTAACACCAAGAGTTTTTGGAGATTAAGGCTACCAATGTTATTTTTCCTGGGAGGCACTGAAACTAATCCTTCTAGGGCACTATTGATCCATGGTGGTGCAGTGGTTAGAATGCAGTATTTCAGGCTAATTCTGCTGACTGCTAGGAGTTTGATTCCTTTGATCTTGATTGGCTCAAGGTTGACTCAGCCTTCCATCCTTCCATCCTTCCAAGGTCAGTAAAATGAGGACCCAGATTGTGGGGGAAATATGCTGACTCTGTAAACCTCTTAAAGAGTGTTGTAAAGCACTATGAAGTGGTACTGTATATAAGTCTAAGTGCTATTGCTATTATTTCCTTGAACCTTCCATTTTTGGGACAATAAAATTGTACCATAAAGAGAAATCCTCTGGTAACATGGAATGGGTAGACTTAGTAAAACTACAATGGGGTGGGGGGACATTTCCTCCCTGACAATGAATACTAGAATATTTGTACAAGGTACAGGGAATCACTTTCCTCTCAACCATCTATGAAAAACTCTCCATCAGATTAAAAAAAAAACACCCATAGTTTGGCACTTACATATTTTTTATCATTCTATCATTCCTTAGTAGATTCATCACATGAATGAATGAATGAATGAATGAATGAATGAATGAATGAATGAATGAATGAATGAATGAATGAATGAATGAATGAATGAATTTTATCAGATATAATATGGAACAGAGAGAAACTTAGAAACTTTCCAGTTTCTATTATTCTATCCTACAATAATAAAGAACATTCTTGGAATTACTGTTGTACCTGTTTCTTGCTCTCCTTGTCTTGAATGGAGAGCAAAAAATATCAAAAAATATTTGAGTTTCTTTTTACACATTCTTTTTTCTCAGGGTTAAATAATCTTTTCTGAAAGCCCCTTCTTAACAGTTCACTCTTTCTCCTTTCCCAAGGCCATGTCTACACTTCTTCACTTGTTTTTCACCTACCTAGATCAAGAGCCATCACATTGATAATTCAATACATGGAGCATAGATGACTCTGTGTAAAGAATCACAGCCATGGTTGTCAGATCAAGATCAATAGAAAACTGCCCAAGTCACCGGGAGTCAGATGACATATAAATTTAATAAATAATAACACCAGAACTTTTTTTGCAGCCCAGTTTGAAAACATAGCTAGAAAAAAAAGTGAAGTATGCCTAGTTGAGATATGATGTTGGCTAGTGTTCTGTTCTTTGGTGGGTAGACATTGACGAGACTTATTCAAACAATGACAACTCTTTATTTTACAAGTAATTGCAAAACAGAACAGAAAAACGAAACTAGCTCCCTCCTTCTTATACACGGAGCTTCGGTTTACACCAACCAATGACTGCAGGGATTTCTCCCGCGCTAAAATAACAAGCCTGCCCGGGCCCCAGACATTCTGTCTCTCAGTGGCCACGTGGCCGGCTTGCACCTGCTGCCAATAATAACTGAATACATTACACCCCTCCCCCCTTAGTGAGGAGCATACAGTACCCTCTGTCAGTAATTTACTTAATAAGCCGCCCCCGGATGGAGGCTACCCATTTACCCTTTTTGTAAGCCGTTCCCAGAAGGAGGCTACCCATTTACTCTAACCTTTGCCCAGTCGCGACTTTGTAGGATGAAGCGCTCTTCCTTTATTCATTAAAGCCTTTGATACCACAAGCAGTTAATGGAAGCTTTAACTGCATATGCTGGGCCATGAATAAAAGTACACTAGTACCTATGATACTGCCCAATGCTAGCAAGAACTCCGAATGCTACGCTAGCGCAGACAGAGCCCTCACGTATTCCTTCAGGAACTTGGGAGGTCCTTGGATTCGCTCCGATCTCCGCGGAAGTGCCGCAGTTGCCTGATCTGCAAGCTTGCCCACCGGGCTCGGCAGACCAGGACTTGGGGACCCATTTGAAACGGTCGGAGTTGGGATCTGCAGGCTGACCAGTTGGTCCAGCTCTGCGTACTGGGTTGGGGTAGAGTTCCCTGGGGTGGTATTCCCCTGAAGAGGGGTGGTGTTCCCCGGATCTGCAGAAGCAGATCATTGGGGGTCGTTTCCCAGATGGGCAACCCCCTCCCCATAGAGACATATTAATGGGGGTCGTGTCCCGGATGGGCAACCCCCCCCCCATGGAGAGCCTTGAAACTGTGATCTCGTGCAATATTCCATGCGTGTGGTGCCCGAGTCAGGAGCCACCTCGAGGGCAACCCCCCCCATGGCTGTTTGCGGTGAACCTTCCCGATCACTCTCAGGAACTTCCTTTCCCCTCCCCCCAGAGTAAAGCCAGGAGTGGAAGAGTGGCTTGGCAACCTCCAGCGAAGCTGGTCGATATGGCGCCGCAGCACCTGACCATCATCCAATGCCACTTCGTAAGAGAGAGGGCCGGTGACCCTACAAACGACAGCCACCACCCACAAGTTACCAGGCCCATAGTTTCAAGCCCAAACCAGATCGCCCAAGTTCAACCGCCTTGGTGCCTGTGGCTGGGACACCTGTGAAGCAACCCAGTCCGGGTGTAACCTGTCAAGCTTAGTGATAAGCCGGTGACCCCAATGGAGCTTGGCGGGGCTTTTGCCCGTAGTTGTGCACGGGGTGGTGCGGTGGCAGAGGAGAAAGTCAGCCAAGCAGTGATGCCAGTTGCCGTGCGTGATCCTCTTCAAAGAGTCTTTCGTTGTCTGCACCATGTGTTCCGCTTGACCATTTGACGCCGGGTGGAATGGCGCCGACGTAGGGTGGTGGATTAAGTTAGCCTGCAAAAAGGACTGGAACTTCGATGAAGTAAATTGAGCTCTGTTGTCGGAGACAATCACGTCAGGAAGGCCGTGCGTTGCAAAGATGCCACAAAGTACCCTGATGGTGATAGTCGACATCGCAGCGGACACTGGAACCCAGCGTAGTCGATATGAATCCTCGACCAAGGAGCATGAGTTGTTTTCCACCGATGGATAGGGGCTTGGGGCATTTCTGGCCTGGACTGCTGGCATGTGTGGCACCCGTGGACCTGGGCTTTGATCTCTTTATCAAGCCCTGGCCACCAAAGGCCACCTTCATGCGGACTATTCCCGGATGTCCCTCATGCAGAGAAACAAGGACTCTAGCCCTCAGTGAGGTCGGGATGGCTACTCTGCTGCCCCACAGTATACAGTATACAGTAAAGGTGGATAACTCAGGTTTTCATTTCCCAAAACTTTGGAATTTGGTGCCAGGACACGTGTCCGGCCATCCTGACAACACCCAGTTTAACATGCGTGTTAGCGTGTTGTCGGCAGCTGTCTCTGCGGCTACATCCCCTGCATGCAGAGGGGACTCAGGCAAATCCTGAATGGATAGAATGTGGTTTGCCGGTGCTGGGTCAGGCTCAATTTGTTGTAAGGGCAATCTGCTGAGGCCATCTGTGTGGCCCATTTCTTTGCCCGGTTTGTGAATTAAACAAAAATCGTATGCCGAGAGGAATATGGACCATCTCAACATTCTGGGCGAGGTGATGTGGGGCATCTGTTTGTTTGTCGTAAACAACCCCAGAAGTGGCTTGTTGTCCGTAAAGACCGTAAAACGGCGACCATACAAAAAGTCATGGAATTTCTTAATTCCCGCCACGATGGCCAGTGCCTCTCTATCAATTTGCGCGTAGTTGCACTCAGCGGCAGAAAGGGTTCTAGAATAGTAGGCTATAGGGACTTGTGTCCCGTCAGCCTTGAGGTGGCTCAACACCGCCCCGATCCCATAAGGAGATGCATCGAAAGCTATGCTAACTGGCAATCTCTCGTTGAAATGAGCCAATACTGCATTAGACGATAGTAAGGCCTTGACCTCAGCGAAACTTCTCTCGTGGACATTTGTCCACTTCCATGGAGCCTGTTTGTCTAAGAGCCGATGTAGCGGCTCTGCCACTGTGGCCTTGTGGGGAAGGAAGGCGTGATAAAAATTAAGGAGTCCAAGGAAGGCTTGAAGCTCTCCTTTCGTTTTAGGGCTGGGCGCCTGCTAAATCGCCTTTAGCTTGGATTCAGCAGGGTGGATGCCTTCGGCATCTATGCGAAACCCGAGAAACTCCGTGGAAGTAACTCCAATCTTACATTTTTCCTGTTTTAGTCGTAAGCCCGCTTCACGGAACCACTGCAATACTTCCCGGAGCCTGTCAGCCAGGACTTCGACTGATTCCCATGCGATGAGGACATCATCGAAGTAGGGGCATATGCCCGGAATGTTCCGGAGCGTGCGCTCCATGACACTCTGGAAGATGCCTGGGGCTACATTAACCCCGAATTGCAGCCTCCGCACTTTAAAAGCTCCCCGGTGAGTTACAATTGTCTGGGCCTCTGCGGTGGCGTCGTCCACCGGCTGCTGCTGATAGGCCTGAGCCAAATCTAATTTAGCAAAAATGCGACCTTCCTTGAGGGACGCCAGAATATGGCTGACTACTGGCACCGGATAGGAATGCTGCTGTAAGGCTTTATTCAAGGTGCATTTATAGTCAGCACAGATTCTGACTTCTCTGTTGGCCTTAAGTGGCATGACGATAGGGGTTTCCCATGGACTGCTGTCCACAGGTTCTAATATGCCTTGCTGCAACAACTTGTCCAGCTCAGTGTCAATCCGTTGCTTCAGCGCAAAGGGCACCCGGCGAGGTTTAATCCTCACTGGAGCGATAGAGGGATCTAGCCTCAAGGCGATAGGTGAGCCCTTGTATTTTCCTAGCTCTGGGTTAAATACGTCTGAAAATTCCTCACACACTTTCACTAGGTCGACCGTTTGCAGACTATGAAGTCCGGTCACCTGAATCCCCAAAGCCTCGAACCAATCGAGTCCGATTAGGCTCGTGCGGTTTCCGTCGACTACAACGATGTCCAACGGACCTTTGAATCCTTTGAATTGTACCCCCATCATGGCCTCCCCCTTGACTCGAACTCTGGAGTTCTGAAAATCTGTTAGAACCAGATTCGACGGCCTGAGCTTAACCCATTGCCCGCTTCTCCCACAGATTTGCTTAAGCGTTCTCTGAGAAATTATGGACAGGGCTGAACCTGTGTCCAATTCCATTTGCAGGGGAACCCCTTGCAGCCTGACTTCAATGTGCAGCTTTTTTAATGGCCGGTGAGCCCCCGTCCTCTGAATGCTTCTCCTACTGGCATAGAACCCCACCCTGTTTTGGCTGGGGACCCCGATACCTCTCCGAGGCAACTCTTCCTTTGGGTTTACTTTCCCTCAGCCCAAACAGACTGTGGCGATGTGGCCTTGCTTGCCACACGCCCGGCAATTGGCTGTGCGGAAACGGCAGTCCACTCTTTTGTGCCGACCTCTGCACCCCATGCACCGAGGGAAGGGATCTGCCTTGTCCGGAGACCGAGGGGGACCTTTCACTGGGAGTCGTCACAGTAGATCGACTTCCTGATCCGACGCGGCATCTTCCTCCGATCCGGCGTCCTCATGGTGGACGATGTGCAGTGGCTGAGGGTTCTTTGAAAGCCGCAAGGCCTTCACAGCTCTGCCAGCTGCCTCTTCAGCTGATACCTCTTGCAATGCGTCTTGGAAAGATATTGTCTCTTTAGCAAAAATCTTTTGCTGTAGCTCACAACTCCTCAGGCCGCAAACCAAACGATCTCGCAACCGTTCCTCCAGGTCTTTAAATTCACATGGCCTCGCCGCTTGGCGAAGAGTCGCGATGAACTCCACGGCAGATTCTCCCAGGCGCTGGTCCCGCTGCTCAAAAGCGTGTCGCCATGCTATGACTGAACAGCTTCGGCTCAAAATGCTCCTTGAGCATTTTCTTTAGGTCGCCGTACATCACGGTCTCCAATGGTGCAGGGGACACTAGGTTCTCCACTATCTCAAAAACGGCTTGGCCGCACATGCAGAGGAGCGTTGCGGCCTTCAACTCATCTTCCAGAATCCGGTTGACCTTGAAGTAGTTTTCAGCCCGGGCGACGTACGAGCTCCACCTTTCAGGGTGAGTGACGTCGAATTCAGCAATCCACCCAATTTTCGCCATGGTAGGGTCTCGTTCGTCGCCTCTCTACCATGTGCTGCCGATCTGTTGGAGGGTTTCCAGGGCAGTTCCTCGCAGCACTCTCCCCCAGCATTTGCGTACTGGCAGGCGAGTGAGCTGCAAAATTAGGAACGCCGTCCCTCAGCGCGGTCTGGCCTTTCTTTCAAGGTAAGTCTGGCCCTTCGTTGTTTCAGCAGCGGTATCCCACCTTCATTGCCAGTTGTTCTGTTCTTTGGTGGGTAGACATTGACGAGACTTATTCAAACAATGACAAGTCTTTATTTTACATGTAATTGCAAAACAGAACAGAAAAACAAAACTAGCTCCCTCCTTCTTATACACGGAGCTTCAGTTAACACCAACCAATGACTGCAGAGATTTCTCCCGCGCTAAAATAACAAGCCTGCCCGGGCCCCAGACATTCTGTCTCTCAGTGGCCACGTGGCCAGCTTGCACCTGCTGCCAATGATAACTGAATACATTACAGCTAGTGTCAGCAGGCCATTGAAGTGTCTCTTCTTAGTTTTTTTTATCAAATATTTTCCCCTTGTGCTCAGTTTCATTCTAAACCAATATCTGATCCCTTTGTTAACCTTTTATCAGGTTTCCCATTCCCTTAGCAGCATCCAAGTATGAGATAATCATATATAGTGTTTCTTCCTGGGGAAAAAATATGACTTGTCATCTCAGGCAGTGTTCTCGGTGATTAAGTGCATCCAGATAAATGTGTTTTTTAAGACTTCTCAAATGTAGACTTAGGTGTCATAACTGTGGAACATTTCCAAAGGGAAAATGAGAATAAGGAAATTAAACATTTTTTTCTTTTCCAAGAAAAGACTTGGGAAAATGAACATGAAATGAAAAAGTGAGAAATGTGAACAGATTGCCAAATGCAGAAATAGAATTGACCTTTATGGAGAGGGGTAGAATTAGAAGGATCAACATTTTAATGTTAAGTCATCTAACACTAAACCCACTGAAATGAAGGCATATGTGTGAAGAGAGAGAGAAAATAGCACTTGCATTTTCATCTAAGCAAGATCTAAATTTGATGAAAATATTTTGGTGGAAGGTAGTAATATATGTTAAAATGATTTGCTGTTTGTTCCATTTTTGTTTATGTGAATGTTTTTTATTCTGTCATATGAACATAAGCAGGGAAAAAGAGTTGTTGAATATTTGATATTGTCTTTATTGTCTCAGTGCCATGACATAAATATTCCCCATATTCACTTCATTGCAAGATACCTTCATGTAGCTATTTCTATTTCCTCTACCACATCTTTCCTTACTATTTCTCTGCTTCACGTTTGCTATGTGGACTTTCCAAAAGCAAGAAAGGTTTCTGTATCAGCAACAAACTTTGTGAGGAATAATCAGATCCATCCACAGACAGGGATTCAAGGACACAACTCTTGATAAGTTATCTCTTTTCTTCTTTGTGATGCACACAGTAAGATTTACAAAGCTTTGCAGTATGAGGGAGCTGTACACAAATTATCCCTGAATTATGGAATGGCTCCTTCAGAAAGAGAAGAATTACAAGAAATTATCCTTGAATGTTTGTTCTGGTCACAGAGAAAAAGAAAGAATAAGAATCATTAAATTATGAATCTTCATATTTCAAAGGCTATGAAGGGTAAGATAGAGCCATGGTCAATGAATTTACCTAATAGTATCTAATAGGGTACTACATTATCAATGTAATTTCAGATCTTATTTTGCTATTATGTAGAATTAGTGACATTCCTTGTGTCCTTGAAGATTTGGATAATGACAAAAGAGATTTCAAATGTGGTGCTATTACAAAGCCAAGTATGGTTCAACTTTCTAAAACATTTCCATGTATTTTACTCACTTGGAAAAATCTCTGGTTTGAGTACATCAGGAAGGAAATCAATAATGCTTGGTAACTAAATATGCAGGCCTCTTTGGAAAGGAATTTATGAAGATGTTTAAGTGGCTTCAGAATGCTGAGAACTTCATTTAATAATTGAAGCTATCCAACTATTTTAAATTTTTGCTACCACTGTCTCTAGTATGTTCATAAAGCTTGGTTGGAACTCTACCTTTATGATAGGCTTGCAGTGGAATCAGAATAAATTTATTAAACAAATGTATATAGCTACCTAACTCATATTGTATATAGGTGACTCTGGGTTGCTTACAAATACATTAAATAAATACAGTATAGTTAAATCTTGCATGAGAAATGGAGGAAACTGGTTATGAGGAGAACTCAAGAAAGATCACCAAGGAGAAATGTGATGACTTAGACAGGTCTCATAGAAAAAAGTTTGTTTTCTGTCATTCCAGAGGAAGTATTCAAAGTAATAGTCTTAAATTTCAGGACCACAGATGGGATATTATAAAAAAACTTCCTAACAATGAAACTTATTATCTGGAGACATTATGGACTCCCTTTCACTGGCTGGATAGACAAACATCCCTGAATTAAAAGGATACTTTACTTCAGATGGTGTAATGAGCAGGGAATTTGTAATCAATGACCTAAATTGTTCCTTCAGACTCTATTATTCTAATTATAGAAGTGAGATTATTGAATGTTGTTCTTACTACAGTTGTTGTGTATTGACTTTTGTGGCTTCTCACCAGATTTTCAAAAAGTTAATATTTGACCACTAGTTGCATATCAGTTTAAAAAGAATAACACTTTATTTTGTGGTTACTGTAAGATCACATTGTCATAATCACCAATCATGTGGAAGTTTGCAGTAATTTGAGTATGCGTGAGCTTACGAAAGAGCTTGATCTATCAAAGTGGATTATTTTGCACTATAGTATACTTTCCACAAAAGAACTAACAGCAAGTTTTTTAAAAAAAAAAACAAAGTAAAAAAAAACAAGTTGTTGATATGCCTTGGCAGCTAGTTGATTTTGTCTGGCTTTTGAAGCTAAAAATGATTGGGCTTGTTAAGTACTTGAATGGAAGAGTAGCTGAAAATATCAATATTTAAGGCCATATTGTGAAATAATGAAATAAATAAATTCCAAAAAAAAACAGCAATATGAGCAAGTTCTGGTCTTTCTGCCTAGAAGTAACATAGAAAAATCCATGAAATCATCAGGTATTGATTGGGACTTAAAGTACTTTACCTTTTATAGATATGACCCAAAGGATACAATCTAGTGAGCAAACTGACAAAAAAGAAAAGAGGAAAATAAGTAAATGCCAACATTATGACCACTTCATGGGATAATTCTGAGCAGGCAAAAAATTATACAGTATACTAGTGCATGATTGTTGTACAATTATCCAGCTCTGCTCATTTTTAAAGTGGAGAAATGAAAGACTGAAAATACAGTTACATAAGGTCCTGTAGAAAGATCAACATTGCAGAGGGTTTCCTAAGACCTGATTTTTTTTTCAGCTACAAATAAGACTGAAGATATAATAAAATTTTATGGGGATTAGTTCCAGGAGTCATCATTTTTTTCCACCAATATATGATTAGCTGGGATTAGCATTGCCTAATTCCAGATTGGGGTTAGAATTGGGGAATACTTTGGGATATAGAGTTTGCAAGGGGATTGTTCACATAATGTTATTTTTCCAACTCAGATTGATTTATCAATTTGTTCCTGTTTCGTCTAGATTCCGTTTTAACATTGGTATCAAAATATTTAATAAACTATGTCTTATCCAACCAAAAATGTATTTGGGATTTATTGCACCTCACTGTATTTCCAGAGAAAAAAATAATTGAATCTCCAGGTTATATCTGACATTTATTTTATTTATTTATTTATTTATTATATTGCACATTCACATCACATTTTGATAAAACCACAAAAGATAAAATTACAAAATATGAAATATAAAATCCTAATATATTATCAACCTATGTCTAGATTACAGACATAATTTTTTGCTTCATTTGTCACAGCCAGAAAATCAGCAAAAAATATAACTGACAAACAGTAAGCAACTGTTAAAAAGAGTGCAAGGAATCCCACATGCCCTTTGCTTTTTATTAATTAATTCCCACGTCCATTACCTTCCTTGTGATTGTTGGAGCCCATCTAAGTTATGGAAAGTTTTGTTTTTTCCCCCTACCAGTCCATGTGTATCTTTTTTAATATAGCTATCTCTTATCATGCCAACATTCCTATTATATTACATAATTAGAAATCTCCTCATTATCTTAAAACTGGACCAACATTCCTAAATTTGTCCTATAAATGACCAAAAGCTTGACTGAACAGGATTGAATAAGAAGAGAAGAAAATAAAATGTTACATTTATGAAGCTGGATTGAATTGGATTCCACTGCCTGCTATGAAAAGTAGCTGGTTTAGGACAGATGCTCTTGTATAACACACATAACACACATATAAAACACATATACATAGTATATTTTAATCACAATGTTAGCTGGTAAAAAAAATGAAATAGCTACTTTAGAGTGGCTAAGCTACACTGGGAAAATTTTGTTTGGACAGATGGCATACAATTTTGGAAAATAAACAGACAAATATATGGCACTAGCATATCAGGGATTTTAACACCCAATTTATAGATAGGTAGCTTGTCATTGTCTTTGTGATTTTTCTTTATATTAAAGTAAGCACACAGTGGGACCCTATCAGTCTAGGCAATTATATGGAAAGGGGAAGGTTAATCTTCTTTGCTCTCTTGGTTATTTTTTTTCAAAATTCACATACACGTATAGGTAGGCTATCATTGCCACCAATGGATATTTTTTAAATTAAACTTCTATGCATGAAATAGAATGATAAACAAGTGATCTGGGAAAGGATTATGTCCTTGTTTTCAGTATCATATAACCACCAGACCTCAATTTTACTTCTTTATAACACTGACTATTATCAAAGTCAGTCATTCCATTTCTAACTGGGACATATAAATCCACTAACTGAGCAATGCCAAGTATCAGTCACTGAGCCATTCTATCATAATCTTCATCACCATCAGAAATGCAACCCTGAATCCATTTTGGATTACTTCTCATGAGAACTTAAATATTAATACAGATATCTCTCTCTTCCTGACTTTCCAGTTTCAAAAACATAATTCCAAAATGGAATCTTATTTGTGAGAACAACGGGTAAGAAAAACTTCAGTCTGATATTGAATCACACTGGGTGAAGATCTTACAAAACACCTAAAAAGTTTATCTCTGCAGTTTATAATAGTGATGTAACATAAATCACTTCACTTAAAGCCAGCGTGAACCTATCAAAGATGCCCTAGTTCTCTATGGTCACAAATATGCAAGTCTGCCATCAGGCCCTATTTATCGCTTGTGGATTCTCCGGTGCCATGCCAAGGTGTCAGAAGGTTCAGCTTCTTCAAAAAAAGTATTGCTGATCTCTTTTGTTTGCAATAGAGCTAGGGAACTTTCATGTTAATACTCATCAAACAATAACAGTGGATGTGGGCTAAAGCCAGTTAATTCAGCACATACACTCAAAATTTATTTAGACTTGGCTGCATTTGCATTAAGCTGCTGCTGCTTTTGTAATCCCTTACCATGTATATTGATAATTATAAAATCAGTTCTCTGCATCCAATTCTATTTAATGAATAAATTTCACTAAATTGAATTGTCACTCTGACCTGATTTCCCCACTGCTCAACTTATTTTGGCATTCTCTTAACTATCAATATTAAGGGCACAACATTTGTTGGCACGTTTGCTCTGTTGTGTAGCCTTCTCCTGTCTCTATCATTCAATGAAATAGCAACTGCACTTAGTCTTACATATTGCCTCATAGTGCTTTACATCACTCTCTGTATTGCCCCCAACAATCTGGGTCCTCATTTTGCTGACTTCAGAAGGATGGAAGGCTGAATCAACCCCCATCAGGATTGAACTCCAGACTGTGGGCAGAGTTAGCCTGCAATACTACATCCTAACCATTGTGCCACTAACCCTCTAGATTATTCTTCCAACTGGGATTGTAGTCCCAAAATCCAGCTCTTTATAACCTCCAGATTAAATTCTCATAGCAATTAAATAATTATTATGTCCCATGATTTCTAGTCCTACATCTTAAAATTGTGATTTCCCTTTTGTGGTTTCCTGTAAAGCACTTCTGAATATTGTAAAACATCGCACCTTTCTCTCCCAAGCTCCTTACCTTACTGTTCTGCCTTTCTGCTCTGAAACTGAAAATCCTTTCTGGTGAAATCCAGGCAGGATTTTCTGCTCCTGAATGAAGAGATGTTTCTTCCTATTGGATTTACAAAAGAGGCTTGTTAAAGTCTGGAAGAATTCTGTGTGATGGGACAAAGAAGAAATGAAGAGAAATGTAATCCCGCAACAGTATCTGAATAAATCAAAGTCTGTTAGAACCAAATGGAAGGAAGATAAAGTCGATTTTTGTTTTGTTTTGTTTTCAATACTTTCCTATTGGTTAGTATGAATACTAGGAGAATTGCTTTCTTTATCTCTTTATCTCTTATTTAATTTCTGGAGAATGAAATGTCAAGACGACCACTGTGGAATGTTGAAGTCCTTGCAGTCTTAGCTTTCCAACAGCCAAGTGTATGTAATTACGCTGAAATTCTATGTCTTTCCTCCATGACAGTTCTTGGTTAGATTTCATTACTTGGTTTTCAGCCTAGTTCTCAAGTTTAGCAAATCCATTTTGATGTTTTCTCTCTTGAATAATTTTTATTGGGCTTTATGTGAGGCAGCTGCATTTTGCCTAGCTATGTCACTCCATGGGGAAAACACAGTTTTCCTGGCTGAAACATAAAGGACTTGATTTGTCTCACTGAGCTACTTCATGTCTATCTCAGGCATGGTGGGGCACTTTCAGTAGCTGGAAGGGGTATAAAGATGCAGCTGGCACTTACAGCAGCTTACTGGGCTGGAAAAGATTTCTGCACAGAGATGTCAAAATAGTAAAAAAAAAAAAAAAAAGGAGAAGCAGCCACCTCTTCAACCTGCAGGGCTGTAACATAAGCAAAGTCAATTATTAACGAAAAGAGAGCAATTGGATAACTATTTCTTCTCCAACACGCTTATGCACACTCTGCAACTTTCGTCTTGCTTACTGTGAATTTTTATTCCTTCAGGCTAAGCTCAATTATTTGGAGTTTGATTTTCCAGTGCTCCAAATCTCATAAGGAGTCTTGTAGCCTGCACAACATGTTGTGTTCATTTCTCTTTTTTCTTATATGTGGGAATGTGCTCAAATTAAAAGCCTTTTCCCAGTATCTCCCATCTTAAGGTTAAGTGAACATCAGAGCTTGAGATTTGTTGCCCAGATTGCAGATCATTATCTTGCCCTCATCAGATTTGTTTTGACCCAATTGGTGACACCATGGATGTGCAGTATATGATAAGCCAAGTGATTGCTTCCTTTTCTTTTGCCACTCTCCCATTTTTGTGTATCCACAGCCAGAGAGGAAAATTGGATTGCATTGCAGTGTGAAAGGAGTGGAGGAAGAATTCTAAGCATACAATCACCCTTGACAATGACTCGGAAATTGAGGCTGGAAGAGAATGCAGCTGCACACTTGTTGGTTGGTGTTAGCTAGTTCAGCAATTCTTATATGTGAGAATTGCTGGCTTCTGTTATGCTTCCAAGCCCAGTTCAAGGAGTTGATGGTTATGGTATAAAGCCTTCTGTTGCTTGGGCCCTTGTCACCATCAGGAACATATCCAGGAAGAATCTGCCTGTTCTACACAGTCTAATTGGGAGAGGATGCAACACAGGCACCTACCTTTGAGAGATCATATCACTGGGAACTAGAGGATTACCTTTTCAGAGACAACTTCTTCATTGTGAAGCAGCTTCCTTCCTGAGGTCTGGTTAACTTTCAGTTTTGAGGAAATTGATGAAAACAGTCCTCGTTTGTAGAGAATTTAGAAACTATTTTTTAATTGGGAGAGGGATTAACATTTATTTCAATTTCATATGTAATTATATGGTGTTTTAATATCTTAATATTATTAGCCTCCTAGGGTCTGATAAGTAGGTGGCATATAATTATTGCAATAAAGAAACCAATACATATAAATACTATCTAAGCTCTTTCCTGTGTTTTTCCTCCTATGTCTAATTTTGTCATAATCCATGATGAATTAGGTAAAACAAAACAAACAAATATATAAAAGACCACAGTCACAAAGGAAATTAAGTGAGAAGCAGCATTTTTATTTAGGATTTTTTCTCTCTTCTTAATCTAGATAAAATATGCTGATTTTTCTATGCTCTGTAGGGTGGCAACAGGAAAGAGTTGATGTCACCATTTCGATTGCATTGTTATATCATTGGACAATTGCACCTTTCCAGTTTCATTATTTTTCCATCTTGCTTTCAATTGGCAAGGTTCACCAATGGTCAAAGCTAAACTGGTGCTAGATAAGGGTCAATGGAATTCACAGAGGGATGGATTTAGATCTCTTGTGGCAATGCAATGACTTCAAACTAATGACACATTTAACACCACCTTCCAGCTCGGCCTGCTCTTCTTCTACACCATCTAGACCAGGGGTGTCAACTGCCGGCCCGCAGGCCAGTTTCATCATACTGAAGCCGCACCCACCCCATTGCCGGCAATGCAAAAAGAGTCATGATACGTTGTGACACGTCACGTGACGTGGCAAGCACTCGTGACCTAGATATACTTGTCCAAATTTTTGGCTTGCCTGGACCACATTGAGTGAAGAGGAATTGTCTTGGACCACATATAAAATACAGTATATAATATAGTTAATGTATATAAATAACAAACTTCCTTTTTATAAATATATTTATTATCTTGTGGCGCCGCATTACTAGCAGTTTAGGGCTGCAAATGGTCCTTGGGCTGCAGATTGGATACACCTAATCTAGAAAGTGCCAATTTGCATCATATCTCATGCCATGGTACCTTCAGAACTACCTTCTCTGGGCAACTACAATCTAACCAAAGAACTCTAACAGGGAAATTCCTGTCAATCCCACCCTTTCTGCAAGCAAAATGGTGCTTCTTTTCTATTGCAAAGGCAGTGTGGAATAGCATCCCTATGGAGATTAAGATAGCTCCCTCTTTGCTGGCCTTTCAAAGGCTCCTAAAGACTAAGTTATTTTGGAGAGTCTTCTCTTGATTGAATTTGATGTCACCATTTTTGGTTTTCTTTTTTATTCCTCTTGTGTTGTTTTGTTTTGATATGGAGCTTGTTTTATAGTACTTTTTTTCTCCTGTGTCAGTTGATGAGAGTTGTTTTTGTTGCGACAACATGAGGATATGCTTAACCAATGGATCAATATTTGCAGATGTTATTTTAGAATTAATTTTGAGACGCCTCAGAGAAAAGCCACTGTTGCATGTTTCTCCTAATTTATTATACACTGGCAAAATAAAGATAAAGAAGAGTTTAATAAAAGCTGGCATGCAATCAACCCTCTTGATTTCACTTGTATGTTGTCTTGGACTTATTTGTTTTTATTATATTATTAAATAACAATGAAGCTGAAAGCTAAGCTAATATGAGAATGAGTCACAGACAGTTCACCAGGTTGGGCTAAAAGAGGAAGCAGGCTTTGAATGAGAATCCATGTGGCACAGATGTTAGAAAGCAGCAGTGATGGGATTCAGCCAGTTTGCACCACTTCGGCAGAACCGGTAGCTAATTTTTTGTTGCCCAGGCCCAGAATGGACTTCCAGAAGCGGCATCCACACAGAGAACCGGTTGTTCGCATATTTGAATCCCACCACTAGAAAGCAGGAATAAGGCTGGGAAGATCCATATTCAAATCTTCACTCAGCTGTAAATTTACTGGGTGATCTTATGACAAACACTCTCGGTCCAACCCACTTCTCAAGAATGCTTAGAAGAACAATTTAAAACAGATTAATCATATTTGTCAGCTTCAGTCTCTTTAGTATATTAATATAATGAATATGAAATAAGGCAGCCATGTAGGTGTGAATTTCTCTGTCAGTTATGGAGCAAGCTTGGAAAAATTCCAAAATTACAACCATGAAAAAAGGTGGTCTGTTATTTTCCATATTTAAACCTCTATATATCAAATATGACCAAATGCACATTCTCATTATCTGCTACACTTTAGTATGACTGATTTATTCATAGTTTAACCTAATGGACTGGTTCTTGGTTTGTTAATTCAGGGACAGTTAACCAGAATCTATAATCAGACCATGATGCTGTGGATTAATGTTTCATCCAAGTAACGTGATTTGTTAATGGCAAGCTTTCTCATAGTACTCCAGAGTGGCCATAAATCAAACCTCTCCTTCCATACTTTTGATTTTGCTGACAAATTTACCATCATAAAATTCTTCCTTAAAAAAAAAAATCAAACTATTGCAGAAGTTGAAGGAAGTTAAGATCTGCATGCCAAAGACAGAATCAGATCCTCTCCCCATTCTATGCAGGGATTGTGATTAAACCATTTACATAGTTAGAAAAATTTAAAAACAACAATAGATTATAAAGATTGGTCTTACATTTTTTTTGCCCACCAAATAGTAAGATATTATTATTATTTTTATTTTTTTAAAACAACAAAACATAACACACATAAACACACAATGTATACTCCTTTTTTTTTTAAACAGCAATTTCGTAACTGTAATCTTCTATTATTTACATTTTTCCCCCTTATTCTTCTTTTAAAAAATATTTGTCCTTGTTGTCCCATTGTTTCTTATTTCCATTTTCTTCGTTCATACTATATTTCATACTAAGAATAATACATATTATTACTATACATTATTATACATTATTATACGCACATTTTCCCTTTCTTGACCTTTCTACATTTATTTTCATTTATTGTTTCTAATCTCCAACCAATCATACCACTTATTCCATATTGCATAGTACTCTGTGTCTTCCTTTTCTTTTATCTCTTTTGTTAATTTGTCCATCTCTGCACAGTCTAAGATTTTCCTTATCACTTCTTCCTCTGATGGTATATTCTCATTTTTCCAGAACTGTGCGTAGACTATTCTTGCTGCTGTTGTTATATGTAAGATTAAGTACCGTATTTCTTTACTGTATTTTCTATTTAAAATACCCAGCAGGAAGATCTCTGGTTTCCAATCTACAGGTTGATCTATTATTTCTTCCATCCATCTTCTTATTTTAGTCCAGTATTTTTTTGCAACGGGGCATGTCCACCATAGATGGTAATATGTTCCATGTACCTTTTTACATTTCCAGCATGTCGGCGAGTTGTTCTGGAACATCTTAGCAAGCTTTGCTGGTGGAAGATGCCATCTGTAAAACATCTTCAACTGATTTTCCTTGAATGCCGCAGACATAGTCAGTTTTATGTTTGTTTCCCATATTTTTTCCCATTTCTCCAATTCTATGTTGTATCCGAAATTTTTTGCCCATCTAATCATTGTGTCTTTGACAACCTCATCTTCCATTTTATATCTCAGTAAATATTTATATATATTACTAATTAATTTTATTTCTGTTCCATGTATAATTTTATCCAATTCTTGCGACTCTTTTTGTATTTCATATAATTTTTTGTCCTCTGTATATTTAGATTGAATTTGTGTGAATGTCCACCAATCAATCTCTCTGCCTACATCTTGTTCCAATTCTTGTTTTGTTTTCAGATTTCCCTGTTCATTTACCAATTCCTTGTATCTAATTATCTTATTTATGTCCAGTAGGTTTGGGTGTTTCAGAGCTTCTGTTGGGGATAACCACATTGGAATTCTTATGTAATGTTTTTGTTTTATTTTTTCCCAAGTCTGTAGCAATGCATCCCTAACTATATGTCTTTGAAAGTATCTATGTACTTTATATTTTCCGTCCCATAGGAATGCATGCCACCCCGCTTGCAAGTCATGTCCTTCAAGTGTTAAAATTCTGGTATTTTTCAATTCCATCCATTCTTTTAGCCAAGTTAGGCTTGATGCTTGGTAGTATATTTCCCACTCTGGTAATGCCAATCCCCCTTTATCTTTCGTATCTTGCAAGAGTTTTAATTTAATCCTAGGTTTTTTCCTTTGCCATATAAATTTAGTAACCAATTTATTTAATTCTTGAAAGAATGTTTTCCCTAGTTTTATTGGAATAACTTGGAACAGGAATAATATTTTTGGCAATATATTCATTTTGACCGTTGCAATCCTCCCTAAAAATGAAATTTGTAGATTTTCCCAATTTTCTAAATCTTTTTTTATCTGGTGTAGTATTTTATCATAATTATCCTCCTTAATCGAGGAGCACTTCGCTGTAAGCCAAATCCCTAAATATTTTATTTTCTTAGTTACGCTTATTTTTGTTTTATCTTCCAATTCGCTTTCCTGTGCCTTTGTAAGATTTTTGGTTATTAATTTGGATTTATTCTTATTAATCTTAAGTCCGGCTACCTCACCAAATTCTTCTATTTTTTTAATTAATTTAGGGCCGGTTTCTAATGGGTCTTCCAAAATAAATACCAAATCGTCAGCGAAGGCTTGGACCTTATATTCTTCCTTCTTAATTTTTAAACCCTTTATTTCTTGGTCCTCTCTGATTTTTGTCAGAAGTATTTCTAATGATAAAATAAATAGAAGAGGAGAGAGTGGGCACCCTTGTCTTACTCCTTTAGTTATGTCAATTTTTTCTGTCATTTCGTCATTCATAATTACCCTAACTGTTTGTTTAGTATATATTTTCTCAACCATCTTTCCAAATTTTGTCCCAAATTCCATGTAGTTCAATTGTGTTATAATAAACTTCCAATTCAAATTATCAAATGCCTTCTGGGCATCAAGGAAAACCAGTGTAGCTTGTCTTTCAGAATGGACTTCATAGAATTCTAAGGTGTTCATTATTATCCTCATATTATTTTTTATCTGTCATCCTGGTAGAAATCCATTTTGATCTGGGTGGATGTAGTTATTCAAAAATTTTTTAATCCTTTCTGCTATTATTGTTGCAAATGTCTTATAGTCTGTATTCAGTAAAGAAATCGGCCTATAATTTTGAATTTGTTGCAGGTCTGAATCTTCCTTAGGGATAAGAGTAATAATTGCTTCAGTCCATGATGCCGGTATCTTCGCCTCCTCCAACACCTCATTACAAATCTCCAACATTATCCATTGTAGTGACTCTTGTATATTTTTATAAAACTCAACTGGAATTCCATCTGGGCCTGGTGATTTATTATTTTTTTTTTTTCAATGCTGTTTCTAGTTCTATTGCGGTTATTGGTCTATTCAACATTTCCTTTTGTTCTTCGGTGATTTTGCTCATTTTTGCTGCCTCTATATATTGTTTAACTTTATCATCTGCTATATCTTCCTGATAGTATAGCTTTGAGAAGAAATTTTGTATTATGTTCTTTTTCTCTTCCCGTCTATATTGTACTGTTCCACTTTCATCTTGTAGTTGATGTATTGTTCTTTTACCTTTTTCTTTTTTTAATTTATAGGCCAACCATCGACCGGTTTTATTCGCGTTTTCAAAATAATTTTGTTTCGCCATCCTAATTTTCTGTGCCATTTCTTTTTGTGTTGTCAGATTAATCTTGTGTTTTATAATATTCCATTTTTCTTTTATCTTTTTGTTTTGTGGATCCTTCTGTAGGTCACTTTCTGTTTCTTTAAGTTCTTCTTGTAGTTTTTCTTGTTGAAGTCTCCTATCTTTATTTTTCTTAGAGTTGTATGCAATTGTCAATCCCCGAATGTAGGCTTTTGTAGTATCCCACAAATTTTGTGTTGATGTCTCTTCCTTTTTATTTACCTGAAAAAATAATGTCAATTCCTTTTCTAGCATCTGTATATATTGTTTGTCTTTACATAGTCTTTGATTCATTGACCATCTTTTTCTCTGTTTCTGGCCTTTCCATTTTATTGTTATTGGGTTGTGATCCGCCCAGTCATTAAGTCCTATTTCAATTTCCTCTATCCCGTTCTGTACTTCTGTTGTTACCCAGGCCATATCGATCCTAGACCAGGATTGATGTGGATACAAATAAAATGTGTATTGTTTGTCTGATCTGTGTGTCTCTCTCCATATATCCCGAAGGTTGAGTTCTGTTACCATGTTAAAGAACGATTTTGGTAATATATTTTTCTTCTTTTTGCTCTTTTTACTACTCTTATAGTCTTTCTTAACATCAACTATTGCATTTAGATCCCCAATCATACAAATACTTTCATAATCCAGATCCACTAGTTTCTTATGTACCTTTTTAAAAAATTCATGTTGGTTATTATTTGGTGCATATACTGCCGTTAATAAAGTTTGTTTTTGCTCTAATTCTATTTCCAACATTAAAATTCTCCCCTCTTCATCCGAATATATTAATTTTGATTTTATTTTTTCTTTGACATATATAGCAATTCCTCCTTTCTTGTTTTGTGCTAGTGTTGTGTATAGTGTTCCTAATTTTACATTCTCTAGTAGTTTTCTATAATCCTTTTTTATATGAACTTCCTGAAGACATATCACGTCTGCATCCAATTTCCTTAATTTATTAAACGTTTGTACTCTTTTTCTTGGTATGTTTAAACCATTAATGTTTACAGAAAAGAGCTTAATTGCCTCTCCCGTTTTTTACTTGATCTGGTTTTTTTGTGCTTCTTGTCTCTATTACCCTTCCTTTTGCTCCTTCTCTTTCTAATCTTTCTCTTTCTTGTATCTTTTGGGTTTCTCTTTCTCATTCAAATTCTTCTAATAGGTCTTCCTCCTGACTTTTACTCTCTGGCTCTTCCCTACTTTCTTGTTCTTCTCCCTGCGCAAAGTGACATTCATAAAAATCCTGCGCTTTCTCGAGTGTGTCTATCTTATATTTTTTTTCTTGCCATGTTACAAATATGCCTTCAGGTACTAACCATCGAAACATAACTTTGTATTTAGTTAATTGGGTTGTTAGAAATTGGTATTCTCGTCTCTGATTTTGTATTCTACGTGGTATTTGCTTTAATACAATTATTTCTTTACCCTTATATACTATCTGTTCGTCTCTTGTTTTTTTATATATTTCATCCCTTATTGATCTTCTAGTAAACCTTATATGCACCTCTCTCGCCAATCTGTGCCTTCGTGCATAATTTGTATATACTCGATATATTTCATCTATGTCTCTTCTTGTTTCCTGTTTGTCCTTTCCTAATATCTCAGCCAATATCTCCTCCATCTTCTCTCCCAAATCTTCTTCTTTTTCCTCTATGATATTTTGAAATCTTAGGAAGAACGAAGCTTTTTCCATTTCCAAGAAGGCAACAGAATCAGTCAACTCTCTGTTTACTTGTTTGGATATCTGATCCATCTTTTCTATTTTGCCATCAACTTGATCTATTTTTGTTTCAACTTTTTGAATTCTTTGTTCGTTCTTCATCATTGTTTGTTGTATACTCTCTATCTTGTCATTCATGTTTTTAATTTCATTTTTGATTTCTTTGTGATGACTTTTTGTTTCTTCATGATTATTTGCTATTGCCTCTTGGGTCTTCGTCATTGTTTCCTGCATCATTTGTACCATTATCTGTATACTCTGTGGGTTCATCGCCAATTCTACTTTTTCTTTTTCTTTCCCCAACATGGTTCCTATCGTTCTTTGACCTATAGGAGAGGCCATTATAGGTGTGGGATTTATAACTGTTTTTTTACTTATTTTAGTTGTTGCTGTGGTAATTGTCATTTTTATTACTTGAATAATATTTTTCCACACTTGCATATATCAATTTTATATAACGTTATTCTTAGGGTTAACCTTAAAAATAAGATTACAAATAGAGTTATACCTTTTCTTATCCCACTATTATATAATATAATTTATAATACTCTTAACACCTCTTATATATATTTCTATAATACTACACACAATGCATATACATATACTATTCTCTAAGTATTATCACCGCTCTTAATTTCATTCACTATCACTCTTGTTTGAATAATCACCTTTCTCTCTATGATCCCTGCTTGTTAACAGGTGCTGCAATATTGCATCAGCCTTTTTTCTCTCTGTCTCAGTTTAATGTGTCCACAGATCCACCAAATGTCACCTTATTTCTTCTTCTGTATGTCCAATGAATCCAAAACGTCCACTAGTCACTTTGTCCAGATATATGTCAGTTAAGATTCAAATTTCAATGCTATTTGTTCTTCAAAAATAAGATCCACTAATTGGTATTAAGTTTCTCCGTTGTCTCACTTTAATCCTTATGTTAATTTTTTCAAAGTCTCTTAATCACCCTTTGTTGCCTCCGGCCGTCCTTTCTCCAGTCTTTTCTCTAGTTTCAATCTCTGCTTCTTGCAGCTTTTAAATTCCAGTCTTTCACGTTTTATAAACTTTACTGTGGGCTCTCTGCTTCTTCTCGCTGCTCTCGTTCTGCTCTAAGGCTCCCTTCTCCGCTCTATTCAATTTCAGTTGCCGCTGTGTCTCTCTCCTTATCGCTTTGCTTTTCCCGCGCCTTCTATCAAATATTCCTCACCTCCTTCAGGGGTTTCCTCGTCTCCCGTACGAAGCTGTCAGTTCACCTTTTCACTTCCCTCTCAGGCTGTCGCCATCGCTCCCAGCCAGCCTTAAAGACCGGCTTCTTCTCCGCCAATTTTAAGAGTGCTGCTCCTGTCTGCTCGGGTGTTTGCTTTCTACCCGGCTTCTCTGAAGCTTCCTCTTTGATTTACCAGTCTCTCCGGGATCGGTAAAGCCCTTACCGGGCTCTTAGTGAAGAATTTTCCGGGATTTAGGAACAGAGATCTGTTCCTTCACCCGCTCCACGATGACGTCACAGCCGGAAGTCTCCCAAATCAGATCCTCTCCCCATTCTATGCAGGGATTGCGATTAAACCATTTACATAGTTAGAAAAATTTAAAAACAACAATAGATTATAAAGATTGGTCTTACATTTTTTTTGCCCACCAAATGGTAAGATAAATGGAAGGATAGATATAACAAAGCACCTTTGCATAGAGAAATATAGGATACTAGCCATCTAGGTGAATTGGAATACGGCAGGCCTTATTTATTTATTTATTTATTTATTTATTTACTTACTTACTTACTTACTTACTTACTTACTTACTTACTTACTTACTTACTTACTTACTTACTTACTTACTCATTCAGTTTACTTCACCACCCATCTCACCTAAAAGGCTTACTTAATTAAAGCAACAACACCAATTAAAAGAGAAAAAAAATAAAAACCATTAAAACCAATTAAAGCCATTAATTAAAACAATAAACAATTAAAACAATAAACTTAATTTGCAGAAGAGCACAATATATTACTAACAATGCAACCAACCAGCAGGCTTGATAGCACCACTGGACCCCACTGGCATGATAACAAAACCATCTCTTAAAAGCCTTCCAGAAAGCCAGCAGGGTCAGGCCTGATCTAACCTCTAATCTGGTCAATATTCCTCATATGGAAGAAGGAGACTTATAGACCAGAGCCTTGTGCATCAAAGCAGCATTTTGGACCTGCTGGGCTTACCTGTTGTGCGACTACAAACAATGTGTTGTTTTCATAGTTTTCCAGACTGAATGTGTTTTAATTGTATTTACTATTAAAAATACGTAAATACATATTTAAACTTAAGTACATTCAATTCTGTTTCCCTTTATTATTTATAAAACAAATAGACTTTTCTCAGCCATCTATATTTAAATCAGCTGAGAGAAATAAAATATCAGGGCTGTCTCTGACTTTCAGGAAATTTGTAATAAATTATCTGGCTCTCTTTTTTGCCAGCAGATTAATATAGTGGCAGAGTTGGCAGTGGTGGCCCACAGGAGATACAAAAAATCCCATGAAAATTGTTTTAGGAATGCATGATATAGAGAGGACTCTATGGAAAATTAGAGTGGCAGCAAGCAGAAGGAGAAGAACTGAGCTTTTAAATTTCCCACGACCCACAATTATTGGATACTTGTGAAAAAGTGAAACATTGGTTCCATCTGCCTGGCACTCATTAAAGCTGTGGTACCAGTGGAAGCAGGCCTTGGGGATGAAACTTGTACCGAAGTCTTGGCAGATACCAAACATGTTGTGGTAATAGATGAGCATTGCTGACCAAACATTCATTAGCATTGTAATCCTGGATGGTTGGTTATTGTGAGAAAGGGTAAGTAATGAAGGAATTTGGTAATGATAGCACAGCCACACATGAAACTAGTCACTTCAAGAATCGCTGTATATGAAAAAAAAAAAAAGAACGTATTTATTGAGAGAACCTTTTGAAGACCAGTTCCAGAGTATAGATGAACTTCCCATTCAGTCAAAAATGTGGGTGGTTTCTTTTACCGAGGTGACTGCTAAAATAAGATTTGGAGACCACCCTTGTGGAGAAGCAGTGCTAACAAGAAGTGTGTTTTATTTGAAGTACCAGCTAGGAAACCAATTTGAATCTGTTCAGCATGCTAGCCAAGATGAAAAGCAATAAAAAATATTAGCCTGACGTACCTGACAACAGATGCTCAACTGTTTTCAGGACTTTTCCTGGTGAGATTGAATGATGACAGGTCCATTAAACAACTCTTCAAACATAAGAATCAACTCTTGCCTCTTGAGATTTCCAACAGCTGTGACTGAAGTGTGGTGTAACATAAATATTTCCTGAGGTGAGTATTCAAACCCTGTGCATGTGGGTTTGGTTTACAAAACACTGTTGAGCCTAAGCTTTTCTCAAAAAAGAAGAAGAAGAAGAAGAAGAAGAAGCTCAGTTTTTGTGCTTTAGAATCAGAGTAATTGGGGTGAACCATGAATATGAAAACAAGTCAAATGCAAAATACAGAGCTGAAAAAGTGAGATTCAAAGCTCACATATTTTCTAATCTCTTATTACTGATTCCTCTCTCACACCAATAACCAGTCTAACAAACTCTGTACTTTATTTCATTTCCATCCACATTCACTCAGAATCACCAATCATTATTTCTAGAACAAATAGATCTGTCTGTCTGTCTGTCTGTCTGTCTGTCTGTCTGTCTGTCTATCTATCTATCTAATCTATGCTTGTATATAGAGATAATAAAAATATGTATGTATAGATTGAATATTTGTGCATACTTTCTCTCATCAATTCACAACCAGGAAGGCTGAAATTCCTGTAATGCCTTACGGCAGCCTTCCTTGAGATGACTGTGAATGATGGGAATTGTACATATTTGGAAGGCAGTAAGTAGGAAGAACACGATGGAGTGATCCTTGATGCTTCAGACAAAGCACCATTTCCTTGGTTCTACTTTTATCTGGCATACAGTCAAGAGTCTCAACTAATTGGGTCCATATGCCAATATTGATTGATTGACTTTCTGATTGATTGATTGATTAACATGCTGATGGATAATTACTTTGATACTTTGAAACCTGTCGTCTGAAAAGAAATTGTGGCAATATCTCTGTGAAAACCTGAATTTGTCTGGGAAATTTCTATCATCTTAACTATTGAGTAACATGACAGGGAGCAATGGATAGAGCTGCTAGAACTTGCTCTCTCTTCTTGGGCAACAAGCCACCATTTTAAGGCCTTTCTAGAAATAGAAAGTCTCTGTGTGAATAAAGTTGATTGTAGATGAGCCTTTTATCCCTCAGCTATATTGGTGTAGATACTGAAGTAATTTCTAAATAGGTGTCTCTATGTATAATGAAATATAAAAGTGCACCACATACATTTCTTAATATATATATTAATATATTCTGAATTGTAAAAGTGACAGAACATTTTTTTAAAAAAAAATAACATTTAAAAATTATTTTTACAGCATTTTCCAAGTTTATATTTTGACAATAAATCTTATATTTACAGTCCTGCAAAGAGACATATTTTTAAATAACATTTATGGCAATGCTGTGGAAACACAACATTTTAGTTAAAGAATTAGAAATGAACTCTAAGGCATCCTTTTTTAGTCTTGATATTTTTCATTAACTTGCAGTGGCAATAATATGCTTAGTAAGTCACTGAGAGTTTAAAGAAAATTATTTCTGCCTTTTTTCCTGTGGGAATGTTTTAAAAATATTCTTCTTTGTTTGGACTATGTCTTTCCACAGAACATCAGAAGAACCCAGCATCATGAGAACAAGGATTTGTCTATGAAAATATGATAGCAGAAATTGTTACTGAAGAAAAAAGTTCTGGCCAAATGTATATTTTCAGACTTGCAAGATTGAGTTTAGCCAGTACATAGGACTGGAGGTTTTTGTCAAAACAATAAAAGAAATTTGCACAATGCCAGTGAAAGCTAATCTGTCACAATGCACCTAGGAAAGGAATGGAGCTTGCATTGCAATAATTGCTTTTGTTATTTGTGCCTCTTGATAACCCCCATCCCCCATGAACACCTTTGAATAAACAGGGTTTGTCCATTGTATTGTTTCCCTAGTATTTAGACTATATTCCTGCTATGTCCCGATGGTAAGGAGTTCAGTGTATTAATAGCACTTACCCAAACATTTCCTGATCCCAGTATTTTCACATAGATATTAAAAAGCATTGGAGCTCTAAGAAGACCAATACTACCCTAGCTTCCATTTTAAGGCTAAATTGTTGCCAAGTGACATTATCCACAAATCCACTCAAGATATAGGAAAAGATCCATTGAAAAATAGCACCTTCTATTCCCAAACCTTGCAGATGATTTAGAAAGATACCACAATCATTAATATCAAAAGCCACTGAAGCATCAACTGACAGAACTGCACTCCAATAAATTGGATTGCACAAAGCTTCAAAGAGGTTCAAAGAACTTTTGAGGACATACTCCCTTGAAGACTTTTACACAGACTCTTGCTTCTAAGAGCAAGTAAGCAACTATGAGGCTTCATATTTCTCTGCCTCTTGCGATGAAACTTCTTTAGTGAGTGCTGTGAGAGAAAGGTGAAGCTTTTCCAAATTAGATGTTGAATTCCCACAAGAAGTGACGAGGGTTGGAGCATGTACATTGAAGCTATTCCAGTCTGACTGTTTTGGGCATTTGTCATAGGCAATCCCTTAAGAAAGACATAAAATCTACACATCTAGGAGTGCCGTCATTGCAAGCCAAAGGTCTTCCAGGTTTTACAGCTTCAGCAAATGTGTAGAATTTGCCTCCTGGAAATACTTCAACACTGATCTGAAACAGTTGGAATTGACACATGTTGTTTTGGTGAAGCAAATGACAATTCCTCTTCACTTCCAATGAAGAAAATCATGTTCATCTCTATGACTTAAATTTCTCCTTTGAAACAAATTGAATTTGCACCAGCCTGTAGATCATGGCAGTACCAAGATGTAAAGGGCTGTGAGAACAACCCTGAGGAAAAAGAGGAAGAACCATAGCCAAGACAATGGTCAGATAAGAGAGATTTCAATCCAAAGCAGGAATGGAATTTGAGAAAATGTCTCACTGGACCCTCCCTTGTTTTTGTTTTTTTAAGGTAAAGGTAGGAAGGGGAGAAGCAGATTCAGAATTGCAAGATCTTGTAATCCTATAATAAAAGTACTTTCAGTATTCGTGACTTTGGTGTTCACGTCTGGTCTATTGCAAAGATTTGACATATCCTATTGCCCAGTTTGAAATGGTTCAGGGTGGATTTTGGGGAGTGCCTAAAAATGAGAAGACACCATTCTTTCACTCATTTTCTCAAACCACTGAAACCTATAGATTGTCTTACAATTTCCTCTCCATTGAGGAGTCCAATGTCAATGTAAAGAAATTCAATAATTGCTCTTTTAAACCAGCTGATTATTTCTTTCTTTCATAGAAGAAACATTTATGATTTAACTAAAGCACCCTTATTAAGATGGTAGAACATCACAAAAGAGTTTATCCATTGACAATCTTTTTTTTTAAACAAGTTTTATTGGGTTTTTTGTTTTTACATCAGAGTGCTTGGGAAACAATGTGGAGATGGGGTAATCAATCATCAAAAAAACACACAATCATACATATATAGTTCAGGTTAATTCTTTAAAGATTCCCTCTCTATTTCCCTCAATTGATATAACATAGTCAAATTAATACATTTCTAAATAGAGTTCAATCAATCAAAAAAAATATCAATAATATTTCACCTATATCAGTCCAAATCCTGTTTTAAGCTTTACTAACTTACAATTACCATGTTCCAATTTAGCCTTAAATAAACACATAATTTACACTTTGGGTGTCCCTAATTTCCCTTATTTCATAGGATAATAATTATATCTAAAATGAACATATTATTCCAAACGTTATATTTTTACACTTCCCAACTATATTCTATTTCTTATTCTGGTAACTCATTTATAAATACCATATCTTCTTTTATCACAATCCATTTTCTTGTTCTCCTTCCATTGCATAATAATTATCACACCTAAAACAAAAATATTACTCCAAAAAATACCTTCTTACTCTATTTCAAATATATATTTTATAAATCAATCCATATCTCAGGTAATTATCATACCTAAAAACAAACATATTATTCCAGAAGATACCTTCTTACTGCATTTCACATCTATATTCTATTCTTTATTCTAATAACTCCTTGTTTACAACCTTTTCCATATTACAATTCCAAACCATAATCAAATCAATAATTTTCATCTCAGTGGTATTAACTCAGTCAAAATCTCTAAAAGCCTTTTTAACCCATCAAGTAAAATTTTAAATCTCATTTTAAAATCTAATTCTAGCTTTCTTTTTGTGCCAGGCAGGTTTCCATAAAAGAGCCTCTATATCATCAAATCTCAGTGTTTGGTTATACATATTTATCAACAATTCAGTCTGGTCATATTTCTCTTCTCTTTCTTCCAGTACTATCTGAGTAGTATAATCAATTTTGTTCAATGTGATAGTTACTCATTGGTTATCCATGTTGTCACAATTTTCAATGCCTCGTATTTGCAAATCAGTTCCTGTTGCTTTTGGCATTACAGATGTTTTAATTGAAATCATTCTTTGATCATCAAAGTTCTCAATGAGTTGTATGTGGGAATGTATGATGTCCTCTTCTATGTTGATTTGTTCCTCTTCTATTGTTATTTGAGTTATGAAGTAGTCAGTAAGTTTACAGGTAGATTGTGAATGAGATTCCTCCATCTCATTAAATTGTGTGTGTTGTTGCATACAGGCCTTTTTGGAGTTGATCTGTTCCTCCTCTGTTATTCCTTGGTCTATAAGTTGATCAGTCAAGATTTGAGGTTCAATTTTTGGTTCTGAAGTATCATCTTTAATGTTCATTCTAAAGATCCTTTGCTCCTTAAGTTCCAAATTTTTTTCCAGTATAAGCCCATAGCCAAGCTGTGGGTAAAACTCCTCTATTTCAGTGATAAGGTAATCTTTTAGTTTTTTAGTGGAGGCTATTAACAATCAGCCCGTATCCACCTCCACACAGCTGTTACAAATTCTTTATCTTTTCCCTTTTATAGTAATTTGAAGGTCAAATCCAGCCTCACAGTCAGAGAAAGTATAGTTGCAATGTCATTTTTCACCACAAGATGTCCCCAGTAAACAATAAAATCTTTTTCCAGAAAGGTTTTAGTCCAGTTAAAAAAGGAATAAAAATAAAAGAAAACAATATTGTCCAGTTTTGTAAGCAAATAAAATAATAAAATTCTGTAGTAGGGATTTTTTCAGGACCCCAGAGTATTCAAGAGTAGAAATAGTCAATAAAAATTAATTTATTATTTATTGTCCAAAGCTCGTTTTCCCAAGTGAGCGAATGCTGCTTTATCAAAGTAGGGAAATAATTCCAGGGGCTTTTCACAGGGAGATAGTAAGGGTAAAGAGTGGAAAGGAAAGGTCTCACCCAGATCTTCCATGGTGGTTCTTTAACGCTTAGTTGTTATTTTGACTTCGGCTGGTGCAGCTAAATGATCGGCCATGTTAATGGCCGATCTTTTCCCCGTAGGCCCAAAGGAGCTGCCTCGGACCGCGGAAGGTGCTTCCACTCCCTCCGCAGTCGACGAGAGTCCTCCTTAGCGGTAGTCGCCCCTCCAGGGTGACTTTCGACCCTGTCCAGGGTCTACCGGTGGAGGGAAACTGGCCAGCGAAGAGAGAAGACTCTCCGCTCGACCGACCGCGCCGCGAACTGGAACCAGAAGTCTCCATTGACAATCTTTGATGTTATTCCCAAAAGAGACAACCTCTGTCAATTAATCCAATTAATTTGGATTTTTTTAAAGTTGCACTTAGGTGGCATTAATTAAGTTAAGTTGCACTTTTTGCATTAATTCTCTTTGTTTGATTATTTGGAAGCTTCCCCCATCCCTGCTCCCTTTGCTTTAAGAAAAGTAACAGAAAGAATATTTTAAAAGCATATGTAGCGGGGCTGGCTGAAAAGCTTTGCAGGAGCCTGCCAGGGAAGAGGGAAGCTCAGACAGCTGCTGCCGGTTTTGGGCGTGGCAGGCGTGGATCGGGAGGAAGGAAAGAAAAAGGAGGAAAGGTGGGGGTGGTTGCTGTTGCTGTTGTTGGATAGAGACCAGGTGAAGTCAAAGAGAGATTTGAGGTTTTACCTGATCCCTTTCTATGAAGAAGAGGGAAGGAGAGAGTGAGAGAGAGTGAGAAGGTGGAATTTTACTGCTTTCTTTCACGATGGAGGGGAGTGGGGCTGGGAGGGCCTGGGCTTTGGTGGCCTCTGAGGGGGTAATGCTACACATAGAATTAATGGGATTATCCAGTGGAAGTTTTATATGGTTAGTGTTCTTTAAAGAATCTACTATTCCTGATCATTTCATTTCATTCAGCTAATAATGATGCAGCTCTAGGCATTTGATGTATCTTTATAATAACCCATGGTTGAAACTTTAATTTTCTAAACTTTAAGGGGATCACTTGTCTAAATTCTGAAGCATACAATCAAATCAATCATGCTATCTCTGAATTTTTTAATCAGATTGGGAATGATTCATAAACACTTGTGACTTCATTATATTTATTACAGTTAGTATTTTATAAACGACTGGTTATAAATGTTTTAGAGCATTGCTCAACAGATATTCAGTTATTAAACCTAGATGTATGCCTGGCATGAGAACCTATTATCATATAATTGTTCTTTCAAATTCCTTTTTTGTGATGTCTTTAGGATAGCATTGACAATATAGCTGAAGATTAAAGTCTGTGAAATTACCAGTCATATATCTGACATACACTATTAGCGAGGTGTTCCCAGAAGGAAAAAAAATCAGTGCAAAATCTGAAACAATAGATTATATGTTCTATAGTGCATTTTAACTGCTTATTATTCAGAGCACATTTTTCTTTCAATGTACTTTGAAAGCAATATATTTCCATAAACTGATACTGAAATTTCTTGGTTGGGATTTTTGTTAGTACCTTGAGACACTGCTTGTAACATAACATTAATTCTGCAAGGGAGCTAGTAGATAGCTTTTCTTACATCTTGATGGGCATACCATCTATATCTGGAAGAAACAATAACCGCTCTTGAGGTTGTGCTAGCAGCTGACATCTATATCATGATATACCTGTAGTTATCTGTATAACAATACACAGACATACAGTAGCCAGGAATAATAAAGTGATACTGATCTGACCTTACCCATGGAATAATATGGCTAAATGATAAGTTGCTAAGCCATTCCTAAATAATCTCAAATGTATTGCATTCATCAGTTTCAAAAATAGATAGCTATAAAGCAAAAGAAGTATAGAAAGATGAAAAACACAGGTCACAAAGGACCATGCAAAAATACTTAATAACTAGATTGGATATTGCTTCTGTGGCCTTACAGAAAGAGATTATTTTTCCAGCTAAATGACTTCATCATGATTCAAACCACATATGGAAAAAAGGATAGCATTCTTTGATAGTCGCATTGCTTTCAGCCAGAGCATAATTTCCAAAACAAATATGTCCATGATGGGATATTTGGAACAGTTCAGAATCAGAAAAGCCTCTGCCCAAATTGTGAAACCTGAAATCAGCCTGCCTTGGAACTTTAGATGATGTTTTTGATTTTTAGATACTCAATTTTCCATATTTTACACAGGTTCACTAATCTCTGAAAACCTTTCTTTCAAAGCAAGAGACAGTGGAAACGAGGGGTTGCAATTCTGTGACTGATAGCTTTTATGTCCCATCAGAAGAAAATGTCATTAGTGTTTTCCAATTACACACTGATTTTGAGAGGGCACTGAAGAACCATTTCAGAAGCTGTTCTTGGCTTATGTGACTATCTGTCTAGGTCAGTAATGTTTACAATCTCCATGCGTTTAAAAGCAGCATTAAAACCATCTCTAAGTGGGAAACGGTGTTTATCCAGTGTGTATTCTGAAGCAAGCTTTGTCCCATTTTCTTTGTCGGAAATGACGATTGGTAGGGTTTATAATCAGTCATTTATAAAATGTATATGCTGTAAAGACAATGTTAGAAAAATGTAAAGTTGTAAAACAAAAGTATTTGTCTTCACTGAAGACAATAATTTACCAATAATCCTGAAATTTACCACTCCCATTATTGACAGCAAATTTGGAAGGGCATATACCAAAGGAAAATATTTCATGCAGTTGGAGAAATTTATTTATTTACTTATTTACTCGTTTATTTGTTTGTTTGTTTATTTATTAAATTTATGTGGCAGAAAAAATGAGCATCAGTGGTAAAGAGTATGTCTATTAGTAGTTAGCTGAAAACTCAACATAGTGAAAAATTAAATGAATCCACTATACATTGATATTTTATGCATTAGCAAATTGTAATGGATTAGATTTGGACACTTTTGGTTAGAGGTTCATTCTATTTACTACAAAGAACCAAAGAAGGAACAGGTTTGTTTACATAGTCAGCAAGGATATAACAAGGACAATGCTTAGGTACAATGCAATCAATGACTGAATAAGTGGGATCCATTCTGCCTTGGTCCACCTGCCATCAGTTCTTCTTGTTATGTGACCAGCCCATTTCCATTTCAATCCTTTTACTCTTTTGATGGCATCGTATATTTTGTTGCCGAGGAACTGTAGAATGAACTTAAAGAAGTTGTTAAGAATGCCAAAGATAAGAAAAGAGAAAAAAGCAAACTACATGGCGGAACAAATGTTAATTTCCAAGAAGACAAGAGAAGCCAATACCAGGAAATACAAAGGTTTTGGAAATGAAGAAAGCTTGTCAGAAAAGATGAGAAGTGGTGTTACAATAAGATCTCTAAAGACCTCCAAAACAGATGCAGATACAGAAAATCAAGTAAAGGTTTCCAAATGATCTCTAAACTCTGAAGAAGATCTCAAGCTTAAATTAACATGCTAAAGATTGCCAGTGGACAAATGGTAGCTGATTCCAACAAGGTCAAAGAAAAGTGGATAAATTACACTGAGAATATGTATAGTAGCGTGACAATCTTCAAGATACCTTAAAAGATATTCCCAACTTACAAGAACCTCTAAGATGAACTTAGATCAGCACTTCAGTCTTCACCGAGTTGGAAGGCTACAGATATTGATGGGATATCCACAGAAATATAGCAAGGAATAGAAGAAGAATCTGTAAAGGTTGTAACCAAATTATGCCATCTGAAGAATGACACATGAGCCAACAGATTGGAAGAGATCAGTTTTCCAATATCAGAGGAAGGAGATTTAACAGAGTGTGGTGAACAGTTTCTGTCTTTCAAAATCAATTGTCAACAGTAAAGGAATCAGCAGAAGAAATATATCACAGACTCACACTTGGTAGAGCAATACTGAAAATCTAGGAAAAAGATGTTTAGATGCCATTATATCTGCAAATATCAAAAATGTGTTTTTCCTTGTGGAACTGTATGGAAGTGAAAATTGGATTTAGACAAAACAAGAAAAATGAGTATTGTCACTTTTGAACTTAATGCTGGAGAAAAGTCCTGAGAATATCACAGATAACCAAGAAAATGGACAAATAGATCCAAGTATAAGGCAACTGAAGACTCAGATTACCATATTTTGAACATATTATGTGACTACCTACCACTCCTGAGAAATCTATAATGCTCAAAAGTTATAAAGGCAGGGAGAAAAAGAGGATGACCAGCAGCAACATGAATGGACTTAATTTCAGTAACATGTATTGCTTCCAATGCACTGACCAAGTTGGGAAAAGATCACCTGTGAGTAAATCTATCTATGTGCTCTTTAGAGTCAATATTGATTTGATGTCACATAACCAATCAATTGCTTTATTGCCCTGCCTTCTAAACAACTTTAAGACAGTTCTCAATTAGAAACAATAATATTACGTCGATTAATATTATTGAATATTATTGAATATAAAGTACTTTTCATTGTACTATTTCCTCTTCCTAATCCCTTTAACTCTAATCCCTTTAAAGTATTTTAACATTAATATTTCATCATCATTCTTGCTGATGTTGGAATATTGAAGCTAGGTAAGGAGCATCATGAACCACTCAGTGTTCTTTTTTACCATCCAATAAGAGAGTACAAACATAGCCATTCTTTAGTGCCCTTTCCCTCTGAACTGCTTATTCCCACCCCACCCACCCTTCATACAAATTCCTATGTTTTCAGTACATGCTTTGTGCATATATCTGAGCATTTTGCAACAATTATGGTTGTTGGTCTGAAAGGAAAGCTAATTGGCCATCAAGACATTGTTTCTCCTTATAAATACCCATTAGAACACCCTAGCTGAAAGAAAATGTACTTGACTGTCCAAGGAGGACAACATTGTGGAATTACAGCAATCCCCCCTGCTGTCATATTAGTGCAAATGCCACATGTGGAACAATTCTTGTTGTGATCCAGCAGAGCTCTTAATTTTCGAATGCATCTATGAAAGTTTTCCTTGGATTATTTACTGCAGTTCAAGTAGATTTTTTTTTCCCATCTCTATCTTATTTATCTACATAGTGTTAGAAAAGCATTGTAAAGGAATTTGGATGCTCCATATTAAGAGTTTAGGGTCCTAAATCTAAGAAAGATTTAGTCACCCACAACGTCATCTGAGGGAGATGGGCACTTCAAAAATGTGAAAAGTAAATAAATAAATAAAAACATTTAGGTTCAATGCAGAATGCTTCTGCACTTGCATTCTGGAATAATTTCAGAAATATTCCACATGCTCCATCTGGGCTACGTGAGAAAACATCTCTCAGGTGTTTTACTAGAACAGAATACACATTTGTAAACTGCCACTGAAAGTCAGAAATGAAATATTGTAGTTCCTTCTGTTGTTAAATTCTTGCATTATCACAGCTTTTCAAATCCATAAACATTCTGAGACTGAATTAATGGAGATGAAGAGTAAAGGAAATAACTCATCCATAGAGGTTATGATTACAGCTGCTATTTTCATACTCTGCAAAGTGTATATTCATCCAAATGTAAGAATATAATGTGCAGATTAAGAAATGGAACAGGTTAAGCATGGCAGATTGATACCAATAAGCCACTTGCAATATCCAGGAGTGAATTATATCTATTTTACAGGACATTTATATACTACTAAAACTCTTATTGTCATGACCTTTAATTTTACCACTTTACAGTGCCTTGGTAAGGCCACACTTGGAATACTGCATCCAGTTTTGGTCACCATGATGTAAAAATGATGTTGAGACTCTAGAAAGAGTACAGAGAAGAGCAACAAAGATGATCAGGGGACTGGAGGCTAAAACATATAAGGAACAGTTGCTGAAATTGGGTATGTCTAGTTTAATGAAGAGAAGAACGAGGGGTGATATGATAGCAGTGTTCCAATATCTCAGGGGCTGCCAATAACTGTCAAGCTATTCTCCAAAGTACCTGAAGGCAAGACAAGAAGCAACGGACATAAACTAACCAGAGAGAGAAGCAACCTAGAACTAAGGAGAAATTTCCTGACAGTTAAAACAATTAATCAGTGGAACAATCAGTGTTTGAATGCTCCAACACTGGAAGTTTTTAAGAAGAGACTGGACAGCCATTTGTCTGAAATGGTATAGGGTTTCCTGCCTGAGCAGGGGGTTGGACTAGATAACCTCCAAGGTCCCTTCCAACTTATTATTATTATTATTATTATTATTATTATTATTATTATTATTATTATTATTATTATTATTATTATTATTATTATTATTATTATTATTATTATTATTATTATTATTATTATTATTATTATTATTATTAGCCGCAGCAGCAGCAGCAACAGCAGCAGCAGCAAAATGGTGCATCATAGGGCAACTATTTTTGAACCAAGGTAGTTCAAATGGGCTAACTTACAGAATGTGTTCTAAATCCAGGAACCATGACTTCCAAGGAAATGAAATTTGAAGAGGTTGTGGCTGTTTTAATGCAATTGGCTGTTGTTGCACTGCTTAGCTGCTGCTGCAGTCATGTTATCTTCTGTTCCAATGCTCTCAGCCAGTTTCTCAGCCAGTCTTGCTCCCTGCCCTGCCCAGCAACAGCATCTTACCTTCATCCAGGGAAGGGAAGGGGAGGGGAGGGGAGGGGAAGGAAAATTTCCAATATTCCTTGCCAGATTCTTAAAAAGAAACTCAATGGGAAAGCCAGCAGGAAGTCAGAAGTCACTCCTGCTCCCACTGCTTTTTTGCAACCCTTGGTCATTCTGTTTCTCTGTTTAGGTATGGGAATATGTCTGAAAGAATGGCCTGATGAGTCACAGGTTGTTTAGTTTAATTTCAAAAAACAGAAAAACAAAAAGACTTGTGCAAATGAAATTATAGATTGAGATAAAACTCTCCACAACCTAATGGATTCCATGAGTATCTACTATCCATCTAAAGACATAAATATTTTCAATTGTTTAAATTCTGGAAGCTGTGGGAAATCCTGAGTAAACCTAGTGTCTGAAAATTCATAGATAAATTTTCTCCTGGAAGAATGGCCATATTTGTCTGTTGTTGCTACATCAAAGAGCCCTATTGAACATTCAAAACAATTATTGTTACAGAAGGCCTTTCATATTCAAGACAATTATTATTACACAAGGCCTTTCACATGCATGGCTGGGGCAATATTAGAGAGTGATAAACAATGAGGTTAGAAAATGCAAGTGGTATAGAGAGCATATAGTGGAATCAAGGAAGAAAAGCAAGGATCTTTTCATATGTTTCCTTTGTTGGTGTTTAAGTGCATGTAGGCTGTAGCATGATAGCATGATATCGACCTGATCTTTAAGTTTCTGATTTTGAAGACATGATATCAGCATAGCATGATTTCAGACTCTTGATCACAAGTTCAGCCACATGGTGATGGGTTAGATTGGCACAATCAGGCTGACAAATTAGATTGGCACAGTCAGATGTGTTTTGTGTTTTCTTATGTATACATGGAGGATGGAATGTCTCTGGCACTTATATCAGTGCCTGGAAAGATACTTTTTCAAAGTAGAAATTAGTAAAGAAGGGGAGATACATATAGAGGGGGGAATGAGGGGGGACAGAGGAAGAGGGAGAGGGAGGGAGGGAGGGAGGGAGGGAGAGAGAGAGAGAGGGAGGGAGGGAGGGAGGGAGAGAGAGAGAGAATATTTATATTCTCTAGTTCAATTCTCAGAAACAAACTTCTACATAAACTAAGAGTCTATGAATGGTATACCTAATTCCTGCAGTGAATCAAATGAGTGATCCTATCTTCCTGCATTTGGAGCAAATATAGAGAACTCAAAAGCATTAAAAAAAAGATTAACATTAGCCCCAAATCCAAATCATGTTACCATTGCCCTAGGCAAATGTTTTAAAAAATGTACTGCTAATAGATGATCTATATAGCTTACATTCCTCTTTCTCACAGATTGGCACCTGGAATTCTTGTTTTGCTTCTGATTAAGTGTTAGAAAAACATTTTCCTAATAGTAAGATGAATAGAACCAATTATCAAGAGATGCCGTGTGCTCATTTTACTGGTGACATTCAAGCAGATGTTGGACAAGCATCTGTTCGGGATGCTTTAATATGAATTCTTGCACTGAGCAGAGGGTTGGACGTGATATCGCCTTCCAAATATATGATTGTATGATCTAATTTATCAGAGGATTTGTCTCTTGCATTTCTAATTATGCTAATCATCTAATAACCATAGCCACATTTCACTATCACCATATGTGCAGTGAGCTAAACAAAGAAAGACACATTATCGAGATTTGTCAGGAATTTATAGCATTCCATCATAATTGTCCATCGTCTTTGAGTTTTATGTTATCTGCTGAAACAGCGTATTTTAGAGCTGGCCCCTCTATTAGGCAAACTGAGTCAGTCAGTTCTAGTGAAGCAAGAGTAAATTCTACAGATCAGCTACTGTATCTGGCCATCCTCATGTAGCTGTTCTCACTGTGGTTGAAATAATCTTCAGCTATCATTTTGATTGACTTCTCTGAATGCAGTAAAATGGGTTCAAGTATATTTCAGGAAAAAATTTCTCTAGCTCTAGTGTTCATCATTTTAAGACTGTTTTTTCAAGACCCTCTTCAAGAATTTTTTTTTTAAAAAAACTATTGAATTCACTTGTGGAAATTGCATATTTTTTTCTCTGTGTAATAATTTCATGATTAACTTACTTACTTTAATGAGACTATTGTTTTTCTAGCTTGGGCTAATAATTTACACAACCATAACAAGAAAACTGACATGTGAAGATGGCTTAAAAGTAGAGCATAACGTTCTCCCTCAATATCTCATACTTTTCGATTAAAACAACAGTGTAAACACTCTGCTTATAGCTGCTAACTAGCAAGGTGGAAACTTGAAATCCAGGTAGCACTATCATTTTAAAAATGAACAGCATTTACCTGAGACTTATCATCCATGCCCATAACTATTTTTTTCTGGTTGTAATCATTTATGAAACATCCTGACAGTTTTAAGGATCGTTACTGTATTTTTTCTTTTCTTTTTTTCATCATGATTTTTTTGGTGATTTACTATATGCTGTCCTGAATCCACAATGGAATGTGGTGGCAGGTGGTAGGTGTAATTAATTAAATAAATCAATACGTGCCACAGTCTCTAGTAAGAAATGAATTCAGCATTTAAGTGAGTTTCATGGACCCTAAGAAAGATTAAAAAAAATATTAATTCCCTTCCATCTTCTTTTTTCTTACAACATGCCCAATTCCATCTCAAAAACCCTGATTGGCCGTTGGCAATTAAAAAAAGCCTAATAGGACAAAATAGGACAAAATAGGATAAATATGGGTCCAAATATGACATGTACTCTTCCTACTAAACAGATCAGAATTCTGCTGGTATCATTCTTCTGGTGGGCATATTTCAGCTTTATTTGATGGATGTGGACTAACTTGTATGAGTTTTTCACAATGGCTGTATTTTCTACTTTTCAAATTGGGAGCTGATCTTTGTAGAGCTGTCAATGAAAGTATCTGAAAGTATCTTCTATTTGCATTCAGCTTATGAGACCCATAAAGAGAAAAATGTCTGTGATCACAGTTTGATAGAGACATACCAATTAGCATATTAAACGGTAAAATGCATTACATAGCTACTTAAATTATAATTATAATATAATTATATATTATACTTATATATTATATATAATGATATATTATATCTATAATTAAATTCTAACCCATAATGTACTGTTCTAAATTTGCACATACATAAATTGCAACTTGCAAGATTTGCAGTTTACAAAAATATTGTTACACCAACAGTTTGTATTGTTTTTTGTTTAGTTATGCTGAAGTCCACCCACCAACCCATCCCACCCATCCCAATACTTCTCCAAGATCTGCATTTGGATATGTACAGATCAAGTAGTGATCCATGCAAATGTTATGAACAATGTCACCAACTTTGCTGAAACAAGTCAACTTCAAATGACATTCCTCAGATATTTTGCCCGAAGGGGATTTCTTGATGTCCTTTCAAATTTCATTTGGGTGATCATTTAAGAATAGTATAAAAAAGACCTTTTGTTGCCAAGACAGCTTTTGATAAGAAATTCTGCCCTTGTAAAATTATTTTATTTGGTCTCCGAGTTTTGCCATGGATGGGTGGATGGCCAAGATTTACCTTTAAAAACAGGTGAGAGATAATGGGAAATAAACTTCTAGTACCCACCAAAGCAATGTAATCAAAGCAATTGCACTGACTCAACTTAAGATAGAGTGATGCTGGCAGTAGAGACTCAATACTTTCGCCCCAGCTTTAACTGCCTCCACAGCACTTCTCGGGGCCTTAAATCAGCTCAGTATCGGAAGTAATTATAGGAAGTGAGATGTTTTCCCTGAAATGGCTCTCCAATCCTAGGCCACATTACAACTGAACTTGAAAAATGTACTTTTTAAAAGTCTGTATGCAGGCAAATAGTTCACTAAGATCACTTTAACCTATCTGTTTTATTTAGATGCCGTCTGCCTTCTATCTTGTCAAATGAGAAGGGAAATTGGAAAAAGCTGCACACTGATTGACAGGGCACATAAATTATGTCATTATGTCATTTTCTCCTCCTGTGCCAAAAGGGTTCATTTTCACATTTGAGAGCAGGTCATTTATGATTAAGCCAAATAGATTTAAGCAGTTTGCATGTGGTTTTGAAACCTGCAAAAGTACCACTAAACTTCATGGTTCTTCTGAAACATTTAGCACATTCACAAGTAAATTTGCAGATGATATTTATGGTAAGATTATTAGGTATTGTGGGTGCAATATATGTTATTGTATAGAAGTTGCTCATTCAAACATGAACCCCATTTTAAATTTCAAAAGAAACAAAAAACCTAATTTAGAGTAAAACACCCAAAAATGAAAAGTGGAATGTGCTGTGGTTCCTTCTCATTTTCTTCATTTGTATTTGATCTTTTTTGCATTTCCATTGATTAAAAACTATCAAGACATACCCATGCATTGCTCCACATGTATAAATATGGGATACAAATATCCTGATGAGGATTTGCAACTCCCCATTTTCTCCTGGCATCTTTCATTTGGCAATTAAATACTGACTTGGTCTTACCAGTTGAGAAACTACCAAGGAAATAGATAAGCTCCTGGAGTTATAAATGTTTTTCGGAAAGCAATCTTGCATTGTCTGGTTGATGATAGACAACCTAACCCTCTTCTCTCTTCCATCTTGAATTTCCAATTTCCAGATACCTGACTCATTTCCAGGCTGTTGAAATGTCATCACTGATAAAACTTCTGTCTGTTCAGCATTTCAAAGGTCTTAAAGGTGAGTCAGGTAACAAAGAACCAGTGAAGCAAGAATCATTTGGAAAGGCTTGAGGGAGCACAGGATAGTGTCAGAAAAGAAATGCTGTGTCTACCCTTCATGCGCATAAGCAGTGAGTTCTCCATTTGATTCATTTCCATTGATTCCACAAGGACAATTTGCAATTGAAATTTGGTTTTTAGGGAAAGATTGTGCTAACGTAAAAGATTAATTAAAAAGCAGATACAAAAACCCACAAGATTGTTTACAGTTAGATTCATCTTATCCTTGCCACTATTCAGACTCATGCTTATTCTAAGTGAGAGTTTGTATGGATTTGTTATTGTTGTTGTTCAGTCACTAAATTGTGTCCATAGACCATAGCACATCAGCCCCTCCCCTCCATTGTTTTCCGTCGTCTCCCGGAGTTTACCCAGATTCGTGTTCATTGTGTTGATGATGCTATCTAACCATATCATCCTCTACTATCCACTTCTTCTTTTGACTTCAATCTTTCCCAACTTCAGAAGCTTTTCCGATCAGTTCTCTCTTCTCATTTGGTAGCCAAAGTGTTTAAGCTTCAGCTTCAGTATCTGTCCTTCCGAAGAACAGTCAGGGTTGATTTCATTTAGGATTGACCGATTGCGGTCCAAGAGACTCTCAAGAGTCTTGTCCAACATCAGTTTGTATAGATGCAATTGAAATAATATAGCTCCAGTAGAAAAGAAAATGTTACATTAAGCTTAAAATTCAGGTAATTGATTCCTTTTTTTTTTTTTGCATCTTTGTGCATGCAGTTGTGGAATAAAGAAGAAGGAATGGCCAATGATAGATGAATCCAATACTGATAAATAAATAACATGTTGTAACAATTTGGGTACATTCGGGGGGGGGGGGAATCCCACTACTCTCTGCATTTTGCCAACCCCAGATAATGACTCAAAGTGTTTCATTAAAAGCCCCTTAAGTTTAGACATACAATACTCACTTATAATTAACCATAATGATCTGGGAATGTAAATTAGCTATAATGTCCAGAGAATGTTTAGTTCAAACAGGATGAATACAGCAACACCTCAGTTTCATTTCCATATAGCCAGTGCTCCAGATGGCCTTCCCCAACTGAGCATCATATTCTGTGTTTGTTGCATTTTAATTCCATAATCTCTGGATCATGCCAGTTGATGTCCAACACATCTGGAGGGAATCAGGTTACAGAGGGCTCTTGTATCCCGTAATAGTCTATTAATTGCCTAAGAAATGATGGCTCTTTCAGCCACTTCCTCAATGATCAACATGCATGAAAGAGCATTCAAGACTGTTTCACCAGCTCTATTCTTGGCAGAGCTGTTTTATATACTAAGGTTACATTTTCCTCCAAAGTTTTGTAGCTGTAGCTGATTTTAATAACTTTACCTACAGGTGAAAATGGAACGTCCAATGTCGTGATCAGGGTTTGTTTGCTTTTTGTGTTGTTTTGTTTTATATCAGGAAAAAACATTTTTTTATTATTTTTGACTTTATTCCCCTTGAACAGCTGGCAAATTGAAGTCTTGGGTGCAACTGTGTTTAGGGAACAAGAGAGTGATGCTGGCATTTGCTTACTATAAAGAACTGTGCTTAATCAACTCCAGATGGCTACATATATTGTCATAATCTTGTATGCTAGAAATATTCAGGACAATGAAATCACTTTGTATTTCACTCAGTTTCTTACACTCTTAGCAAACCAGATGAATTCTAAAAATATTTTTTTAAAATAAAATCAGTTTTATTTCAAAGTACAATACTGATTACATGTGCCCATTCTGCACTGATGTATTTTATTGAATAGTTAGTTGATCATATTATTTTCCATTTATCTTTACAGTATATAACTTCAAATATGTTCATATGTTTATTTGAGAATTCTAATGCAGCAGTTCTCCACTCACATCTTATAGAAAATCTAGTGATCTCAAACTTTTTACTTATTTTTTACTATTCATCTGCATTGGTAAGTCTCCCACAGGATTTGCAGAATATTTGTAGTTAAAAGGGGGAGGTTCTCCTACTGAAAGCACTTTGTATTTGCTCAAATAAAGAAAAATCATTTATATAAAATTAAGTTTGTTTGTATTACTGCTTCTTAAAGATCAGATTATAGCCGTGATTACATAGTACATATGGATGGCATTTTAAAAGGCTATTTAAATGTTTACATACATAGCTGTTCAGCTATTTTGTGTAGTTTATACTACACAATACAACTCTGAGGACAAATGTCCATATTTTGTCTATAATTTGACAGGGTTTTTTCCCAAATCATACAATGTTTTGCTTTCTTTAAAAATCCCACCAAATAACACAAGGATTTATATTTCCTCTGAACAGTGTTCCCTGATACAAAAATAACTGTCTGAAATTTGAAAAGATTTATCTTGTAAATATAATTATACTCAGCCTTTTTTTTTCAAATTTAAACTTTAAAAAAGTCAAAATCAATGAAATCTAGCATCAAAATCCTTGCAGCAATATGACAGATGTCATTTATTTGGAGTATTGTGGAGTGGTGATAGATATATTTAATTAATTTGTGGTGTTCCCAAGAGCCTCTATGTAAGACATTAACATCTGGATTCCTGAAGCTGCACAGGTCTTTGCTCTGCATCAAAACTTGAATTAAATCCTTTTGATATAGACCAATCATAATTTTTTACAGAAAAGGTTTCTACTTTTTTTTTTCCTCCATTCAATCATGTCCAATTCTTGGAGACTACCTGGAAAAGCCCCTGCAGTTTTCTTGGCAAAATTTTTAAGAAATGGTTTGCCGTTGTCTTCTTCTTAGGGCTGAGGGAAAGTGACTGGCCCAAGGTCACTCAACTGGTTTTGGGCCTAAAACGGGACAGAACACACAGTCTCCTAGTTTCTAGTTTGATGCCTTAACCACTACACCAGATTGACTCTTTCCTACTAGTAAACCTCATATATAATCCCAGGCAGACAGGGATAATAAAACTTGATATGAATAAGGTAACAGCATATTTTAGGATTAGAATTGTAAAGCTGTATTATGTTAATGTAGATATATCATAATTGCCAACAAACTGCTACATACTCTCTCCAATTGCAAGTTATGGACAGGGGCAAAGGTTTATTCTGACAGAGAATTCTTCCTGCAAATAGATATTCTTCCTCCACACACCTCTGCCCCCGGGCTCTCTCCATATATAAATATATAGAATAGTTTGTGATGTACATGCTGCCTAATAATGCATCCATGTATGGTGCTGTGGTCTTAGACATCTCCAGTTATTTAGGAGTCTATTTTTGTGTCAGTTTCTTTGCTAAGGACAGGACTCTCTGTGCTGCTGCATTCTGCACTAGTTGTAGCTTCTGAGTACTCTTCCAGGATAACCCATATAGAGCACATTGCAATAGTCCAGACGTGAGATGACCAAAGCTTGAATGACTTGAATGCAGGTACTCCTAATCCAAGAAAGTATGTATGTATTTATGTATGTGCATGTATATGTGTGTGTATATACCGTACTTCCTTTGCAGCAAGTGCAATCCCAATGTTACTTCTTATTCTATGGTTACAAAAACACTTCACATTTTTCTTTTCTTTTTCTAATTATCAAAATCATAAGCCATAAGTGATTTTTTTTCTTCTCTTTCATGCAGATGTCTATAACGGGTTTCCAATCAGCCATAAATGTAGATGTTGTCTTTTCTTTAATCATCTCTGCAAATCCCATCATCTTCATCAACCATTCCTCTGTTGTGAGTAGTGTTGATCATTTTCACCTTTGAGCCATATAGATGCTCTTTGATGAATTTTTTGTGTTGAACCAGGAAATTCAAACTTTTGCTCCATTCCACTAACTAGGATGCTTCTTTTAATGAAAAAAAAATCTTTGTTTTGATGAACTGCTGAATTCTGAGGAACATATGCAAGAATGTTGGTATTAACATCTAAAATAGGCTCTGCTTTCACTGAAATCTTTGTAGAGTTTCTAGCTCATCCTTCCTCTTTAAGAAGTAAGTTTCTGCCTTTTCATTCATTTCCCACACAACTCAAAAAACAGCACAGAAAATTTAAGTTGAACAGCTATTGATTCTTTGACTGAAATTAGAATAGATGCCTGACATATATTGTATGAGTTTGTGTGCATATATGTTTATGTGTACATATGTATGTATGTGTGTCTATCTATCTCCATATCTAGCCAATTAGCTATCTAGCTAGTTTCTTAAAGATTATAGAACAGACATTGGCAGAAATTTTCATTGTGATCAGCTTGTGACACGGTGGAAAATGAAATGAAATTAAAAATCAAAGTAATTAAAAAAAACAGTTCCAATATACCAGTCTCACTAATTCCATATAAAAGGTAAAGTTTTCCCTATCCAGTCATATCTGACTCTAGGGCATGGTGTTCATCTCCATTTCTTGGCCAAGGGAGCCAAGCATTGTCCAAAAACATTTTCCATGGTCATGTGGCTATACACCAAAGATGCATGGAACACTGTTATCTTCCCATCAAAGTGGTACCTATTAATCTACTTGCATTTGCATGCTTTCGAACTGCTAGGTGGGCAGGAGCTGGGGCAGGAACAGGAGCTCACTCTATTATGCAGGGCTCGGGTCTCAAAGCTAGGCTGTCAGCTTTCCAGCTGAAAAGCTCAGCATCTTTAAGTGCTGAGCCATCATGCCCCCAATTCAATATATTACACTATAATTAAGTTTTCATAAAGCCCTATATTCTGTTCACATCTGTAAATGCTTTCTCAATGACCAATTCAGTCGAAGCAATTCCCGGTGACTTGTGAATACAGCAAACAGAACCTGAGTTGTATGCCTCAACAAGAGATTTAGGCTGTTTCACCACTGAGCAGAAGTTGTATCCACCCATCTGGAATGGACATAGATGAGATGTGCTGCCTTGCTGCATTCACTGCCTCTGTTTCAAATCACCACACTCTTCTGATTTCCCTCCAAGGGTAAACAGATGTTAGATATCTTGAGGCTGCCTTCCAACAACTTTGGAGTAAAGAAGAAATTTAACACTGATACAGCTGCAAATCATGTAACCATCTCTCTCCATCAGTTGAGGACAAGATAAAGGCAATGTCCTAGGGACATGGCAATAAAATATATTGCTAGGCTATGTTTGTCTGTAATTAGATGCAAATGTGGAAAAACTCATATGCACTGGCAGGAACTGTAATCCATTCACATCTGGAAGACCAAAGATCACCTAAAGCAGGGGTGTCAAACTGCCAGCCCGCAGACCGGTTGCATCACTTTTTTGCAATGCAAAAAAAAAGTCGTGATACATCACGACACGTCACATGATGCGGCGAGTTTGACACCTGTGACCTAAAGTTATTTTGGTTATTCAAGTTTTCATTTGCTTAGCTTACAGAGTTCCTTCTCTCTCCCAAACTCTGAGGCCTTTACACATCCTGGCATTGCTGTAGCGCTTTAGCATAGCGAGTTGTTGTTGCATGTGTTCTAATGGAATAACATTGCCTGACACTCTTCCTGCATCTCCAGCATCTGAAGTAGATAGAAATCCCACTGCCTGTGAACAAATGCTGATAAAATAAACCAGATAGCCACCTCCTAGATCTATAGTGTGAAATGCATTACTAAGGAAATCAGCCCTTGTCCCTTTGAGCTAAATCAATCTCCCAGGCAATAAATAGCATTGTTTAAAAAATAATAATGAAAGGAGAAAAGAAAATGGAAAATGTTCCTTTGATGGCTTTAAACAGCCATATGTAAGACATAAAAACATAGGCAATATCCAGGAAAGAACTCCCATAGAAAAAGCATAAAGGACATTCTAAGATTCTTAGCAGACACAAGATGATAAATCTATCATTCATTCATTCATTCATTCATTCATTCATTCATTCATTCATTCATTCATTCATATAGCTGCCCATCTTCTAACCAACTCTGGACAGCTTAGAATAGAATAGAATAGAATAACATAGTTGGAAGGGACCTTGTAGGTCATCTAATGACTATAGTATACTCCTATGGCAATTAAAAAGTAACACAAAAAGCAATTCTGATGCAAAGAAGATCCAGTCTGCAGAAAATACACAGTTTAGTCAGCTTGTATACAGAATATAAATATCATGAACCATAAAACATTTAACTAGCAGAATAACTATTCTGCCTTCCTCCATAGAATAGATCACCCTTGAATCAAATGTTATCTCTGTGCAATACCTGGAAAATCCTGCTTCTTACAAATTCTAGCTTTCAGCTCATTTTTGAAACTGAAAGGAGAAGATAAAACTCATTTGTTTTCTAGCCTGTTATCCTGCAACTTGGCTAGATTTTTTAAAAGGGAGGAAAGCTTGCCTTTATAGAAAGGGAGGGGAGTAAGGGAATCTGTTGCATACAGTAGTTGCTCAAACACTTGATCTTTTGCTTGAGACTGAGAGAAGTCTATATATCCTCAGTATGGGAAATCTTGTGAATGCTCTGGGTGGCATTAAAATCCTTAAGGACTACACCAGACCGCCTTTCTTTAGGTATTAGTGTCTATATTCCTTCTCCTTTATTGCTGTTTTCGGTAAATAATGAAAACTTATTCAAGCCTCCCTATCAATATTTTATGTACTCAGCACAATCCAAACATAAATTAGTTATATCAAACACACTTTGCTATAAGCCAGATTTTTATTGAGAAAGTGGGCAGAGATAGTATGAACTAGTCAAATGAAAGGTATTGAGGACAGAAGACATGGGAAATACAGCATAATACTGCAATGGGCAATGCCTCCATTTGTTGCTTCAGCTATGTCTTCCGCTACCATCTTCTATTTTATTCTATTTCCTCTCCACTTGGTTTTTGGTACTAATGCTCCAGCAATCAAGCAGTCTTGTAGAGCCTCCCAATAGGAGGGTGAAGGAGAAAATAATACCATTCCAGCAAATCCTGTTCTTGATTATTCTTGGCTTTAGTTTCATAACTAAGGATTTAGAGGGTTTCATGTCTGCTAAATGTGTCCCAAGCAAAACAAATAATTGGTGCTTGTTGCGAAATCAGTATTTAAGCCTATCATACAGCAGGATTTGGGGAGCATATTGATACATATAATTGAGTCCTTCCAGCGGACATTACAGAGCCATCTGTCTGTAATAGTTTAATTTAGGTTGGGGCACTGAACAGGGGTTGGATTTGATGGCCCCTTTCAACTCTAGCGTCCTGTGAGAACGTCTAAAGTAGAAAAGTGAAACAACATTATTTTAAAATAAATAATTAAATCTGAACCATGGATGACCAATTTTTAAATTAGTTGGCATAATACATTTTATTCTAGCATACTTTTTGTCTGTTCAGAATCTGCTTTTACAGGTGAAACAAATGTTTTACCTAAGGTCTCCACTTTTGTTGCATTTTAGAATTATTGTGTGCTGTGATGTTTCACTACAGTGAAAGAAGGACAAGCAAGCAAGAATGTTAATGTATTTCTGTGGCCCTTTGGCTTTCCCTGGTTTTTAGCTTCAGCACTCAGAATAGCTGGGAGGCAAAATGTATTTCCCCACATTAATTGGTTTCTGTTATCTATCTCTGTGGTAATGAATGCAAATTATTTTAGGGTAGCTTGCTCTTGCATTAACTTAACATAATATCAATTATTTATGGACAAAAAAACTTGTTCCACTTTTCACCCACATCCCAGGGCAAAAGAATAAAACCATGATTCTGTTGGATGCAATATTAGGCAAAATGTTCCCCACTCTGTTAGCTCTTACCTTTCTTCTAAAAAAAGGCACTTTTTAAAAATGGGTACTAATAGAAGTAATACATTAAAATAGACAAAATATATTTTGGATTAATTTAATTAATTTAATTTTAGAAAATTAAATTAATGTTGTAGAACTATATGCATAAAAGACTAGAAACCCTGTGTTTTCCATTAAAAAAAGATTTATTAAGTGCCATCAAGTTGATGTTGACTCTTAGCAACCATGAAGGCAGATTTTCTCCATATCTATCTATCTATCTCTAACTTGTTCCTTCAGCCCTTCCAACATAATAGTTGCATAATAGTGCAACCATCACTATTATGAGTCCATATATCTTGCTGTTGGTCATCCTTTTCCTTTCCCAACATTAGAACTTCTCCAGAAAACTGGAACTCTGCATAATGTGTCTGAAGCAGGATATTTTGAGTCTGGTCATTTGTGCCTCCAGTGAAACCTCTGGATTACTTGGTTAATTATCCATTTGTCTGTTTTCTTGGCTGTCCACAGCGTTCTCAGCAGTCTTCTCCAACACCAAATTTCAAAAGCATCAATGCTCTTCCTATCCTGCTTCTTCAAAATCCAACTTCCATAAAGGATCATTGCCTGCACCATTAGGTTCTTTGTAAGTATAGAGACATCACAACATCTAAATACCTTTTCCAAGGCCTTCATGGCTGTTCCACCAGATGCTACTCTGCAGGATATTTCTTGATAGTTTGTTCCTTTATTGTTGATGGTTGATCCTAAAAGGCAGAAGCTATCTACAACTTCAGTATCTTTATTGTCAAATCTAAGGCTAGTTGCTGTACCTGTTGTTATTTGTTTTCTTTATATTTAATTTTGTTCAATTTTTGCACCGTGCTCCTTGATTTTTATTACTAGAGCTTCAGATCCTTTGCATTTTCAGATTTCATCTGAATAATGTCAGCATAGTGCAGGTTATTGATGCTTCTTCCTCCAATTTTAAAAACATACTCATTTTTATGAAACCCACTTTCTCTTAATATATATTTAGCCATTGGGTTGAAAAATGAGAGGAGAGCTTTGTCTCATTCCTTTGTCAACTACCAGTTCAGTCTGTTTAATCATGTTCTGTCAGTAAGCGGCTTTCTTACCTTTTGCATTGAGACAATGAGATGTTTTGTGATTCCCATTTTTCTAAGAACATTCCACAGGATGACATGACTGAAACAATCAAAGGTTTTTATATAATCAATGGTACATATACTGACTCCTGTTTAGTATTCTTTGGCTCTCTCAATTATCCAAAGTACATCAATAATGATATCTCATGTTCTTCAGCTTTTTCTAAACCCAGCCCAAACATGTAGCAACTTTCCAAATAGTACTCTACGATCTTAAAATTTATGGATGATCTTAAGCATTGTTTTGCTAGAATGTGATAATTTACATTAATCGTTATAAAAGTTATTTATTTTTATTTTGTTACTTATTACAAACTGCTAAATGTTGCCTCAGTGAAGATTCTAGGAAGATTACTTTTCTTAAAAAGAAAAAAGCACATTAAAACAACAACTATGAACAACATCATTTCAACTATATTACAGTGAACCATTACCAATAGCACTTTTGAGTTATGTTCTATCCTTTGCTCTGAAGGCTTTAATGAAGCACACCATCTTATTGGTCTTTAACAATATTAGTAAAGCATTTTGAGGGCAGGGGGGAGTTCAAGAGTTATTATCAGGAAATCTGCCTTTAAGTCCATGCTTTCTTAACCTCCATGGAAAGACAAAGCTACAGAATGCCATCTGTGGATACTAATGCATACTGATTGCATAAGTAGATTCTACTTGGAGCAGACAATCCTAAAGATAATAAGCATACTAACCTTTATAGATAATTACTACCAAACCTATAAGCCAACTAGCTGCTCTTACAGTATGGGTGCTATTCTCCTGCATTGCCTCTTGCTCATTAACAAGTGGGCAGCCATGCAGAATTGTCTGGAGAGCAAAGCACAGTACTCCAAGTATGAGATAAAGGCATGTTACCATTGCCAGAAATCAGAAAGATGACTAAATTGAAATCTAGTCTAGTCTAGGCTGAACTAGGTGTGTCACCCTTGCAGCCCTAGAACTGGAGAGTTTCTGGACAAGCATCACTTTTCCCTACTGGGATTCATCCGAATCCTTTCTCCTCTTCTCCTGTACCTTGGATTCACAGACATCTTCTATACATTATTAGATAGATGTAATCATTTTTTGAAGAATAAAAATAACAAAGCAACTTGAAGAGAGAAAGATAGAAAGTACATACTTACTCAGCATTACTCTTAATACATCTTTTATGTGTGTGTTTTTATATTTCTGTTTGTCAGTTTTGTATATATGTGTGTGTGTGTGTGTGAGAGAGAGAGAGAGAGAGAGAGAGAGGATGAAATAATTTCAATGGCACATGTAATTAAGAACTCCAACCTTTGTTCATGATTCATGAAAAATGACCATGCAATTAATCCATGAAAGAAAGGAATAGAGGAGCCTACGCCAAGACTGTGCATTACCCTGACATAATGCATTGTCTCCAGTAGCCTTACAAAATACATGTTTATTTACTTTATTTAATAAATAGATATGGCTGCCCATCTCATATGCCTGACTCTAACAGTTAAAATAGAATAAAAACAAAGTAAAAACAACCCAGATTAAAACAACATAAATAACATAAAATTGCACAGCAACCAAGAACATTTGTGACATCTCATTAATATAATCATGACCAAGAAATGGTCTCACCCTGTAAATGCCATTGTTCCTACTGATTTATGTTATTAAGTATATCACATTTACATATAACATTGCAATTTGCAGCAGTGATCATGGTTAACTAAAACAGTGACGATGGAATGTATAGTATCTATATCCAGTAACATTCATATAGAACATCTGTAAGCCATGATCCTATTCCCCCTCTAGACACTCAGTGAATATTTCAATAATATATAATACCAGTTCAGACGATATGATTTACTCAGTTGGAGCAAAGTTTCATCAATGAAAAATTAAGTAGGACCTCAGTGACATTTACTGTATATTTGTCAAGAGAGTGAAAGAATTGTCAAGAAAGGAGGTCTGAATAAATACAAAGCTGCGTCCTAATGGATGGTCCCTCACTTTATTTCTGATCACATTGAAAGTTGAGAAGGGCATGTATTATAGCTAGTCAGTTTCACATATTCAGCCTATTTTTTTAGCAAACTTTCAACACTCATCCATATGGGGTCTATTCTCTTTTTTTGCTCTTCTCACTTCTCCCTGTGTTCTATTTAATCAACAAAATCAGCTCACCACACCACTCTAGACCTATTGATTTTTGTAACATATTTCACGACAACCTGGTAAAAGAAACCAAAATGTGCTGCCTTTTTACTCTTTGAGTGATATTTTCTTTTACCATAGATGACAAAGGTATAGATGTACTTAGTTAACTTCCTCCAAAATCATTAATGCCACCTTTACCAGCTGGCTGCCCGGGTATTGGTTAAATCGCTGTCATGCATTTTGCTACACGAAACTCTGCAATACTGAGTAAGCAGACCATTGATTTGCTTTCAGGGTCCATAAAGAATAATAAGTATGGACTTCTGGTTTTGACATCATGGAAAGTCAGACACAGGGAAGCTGGGCTCTGCCTCCCGCGCCCAATTTCTTCCTGCTGGGAGCCCGAAAAGGGCCTGAAGTTGCCTCGGAAAGGCAACAAAGCAAGAGGGGACCGTTGTAGATCATGGGAGATGGCGATCGACCCGCTTGATCTAAAGAAGCCCTCAGAACCAACAGGAGAAAGATTGGCCGCACCCATGCAGCCAGTTCGGAAGCTACTGACCTCCAGAGAAAAAAGCAGCCTCTAACAAGCATAAGCAACATGTCTGAATCTTTAATGCAATTGTAGATGGGAAGCTGGATTACAGAAGTAGTAAAATAGGGGGGGAAGGAAGGAATATACTACCTAGGACTTTCTTTAAAATGGCAGAAGAAATCTATATATAGGATATATAGAGAGAAAAGAACCCAAAAAAATCACAATATACATTTTACTCAAATAGGCACAAATCATGATCCAGAATTGATATGATATGGATATCCCCTGAATTAAACATGATTATACAAGAGATCGAGATAGAAATCAATATATGGGCAGACCATAATCCGATAAAGATGACTTGGAGAGGAGCTAAGAAAAAAACTAAAGTGGTCTCTGAATCAATCTTTACTGAAAGAGAAAGAATTTATACAAATAGCAACAAAGGAAATGGAATTTTTCTTTAAAATAAACAAAAAAGAAGAGATATCGCTTCAAAATGTGTGGGATACAGCTAAAGCATACTTTAGAGATTTGGCTATAACTTACATGGTGAAAAAGAATAAAGAAAAAAAAGCAACAACAAACGAAGTTAAAGGAGGAATTTATAAAATTGGAATCAGAACTACAAAGATATCCACAAAAGAAAACTCTTAAAAAGCAAATGGAAATAATAAAACATAAATTAAACTTAGTAGAGGCTGAAAAAATGGCCCAACAAATTAAAAGGGCAAAACAAAACTTTTTTGAAAATGCTGATAAACCAGGTAGGTGGTTAGCATACAAATTGAAAAAAGAAAGAGAGAAAAAATTGATAAATAAATTGCAAGATTCAAAAGGTGATTTACAATTTCAAAATAACATAATTAAAAAAATAATCAAAGACTTTTACGAGACACTTTATGACACAGAAGAAACTTCTCAAGAAAAAATAAAGCAATACAAAAAAAGCTGACTTACCAAAACTTTCAGAGAACATCCAAAACATGCTAAATGAAAAAAATATCAATGATGGAAGTAACAGAGGCTATAAAAAGGCAAAAGAAATGATAAGACCCCGGGTCCAGATGGGCTAGCTGCAGAGTTTTATAAATGCTTACAAGATACATTAAGCCCATTAATGAAAGAACTGTGTAATGAGGTACTTTTAGAGGCTAAAATACCAAATACTTGGATAGAAGCCAACATTACTTTAATACCCAAAGAAGATTCAGACTTGACACAGATAAAGAATTATAGACCAATATCTCTATTAAATGTGGACTATAAAATTTTTGCTTCAATAATAGCAGAAAGATTAAAGAGATTTTTGATTGAATTTATACATACAGACCAAAATGGATTTTTACCTAAGAGACAAATAAAAAATAATTTAAGAATGATTTTAGATACTTTGGAATACTATGAAATGCACCCAGGGAAGCAGATGGCACTAATTTCTAGATGCACAGAAGGCTTTTGATAACGTACATTGGCAATTTATGATTCAAAAACTAAATGAAATGGACTTTGAAGAAAACTTTATAAATATAATTAAAACAATTTATCATAGACAAATAGCTAAAGTAATTATAAATGGAGATTTTACTGAAAATTTTAATATTAAAAAAGGCATAAGACAAGGATGTCCATTATCCCCATTATTATTCATATTAACACTGGAATATTGAATAGAAATATTAGACAAGACTCAGAAATTAAAGGAATGGAGATAAAAGATGAAAAATACTACAAGCATTCATGGTTGACTTGGTTTTTACATTAGAAGAGCCGCTTCTAAAAAGATAGAAGAATTTGGAGACATGGCAGGACTGAAAATAAATAGAGAAAAGACCAAAGTGATAACCAAAAATCTTACAGATAAACAAAAAAATCAACTGTCAGAAAAAACAGATCTTCAAATAGTTAAGAAAGTTAAATACTTGAGGATATACTTAACAGCAAGATGTGCAACAATAAAAGAAGACAACTACGTAAAATTATTAAAACAAATAAAACTAGACTTGGAAAAAGGGAAACATCTGCAACTTTCAATGCTAGGAAGAATAGCAACAGTGAAGATGAATATTTTACCAAAATTACTCTTTTTATTTCAAACAATACCCATAAAATTCTTTGATGATCTTGAAATTTATTTGGCAAGGAAAAAAAACCAGAATTAGATTGAAAATGCTACAAGAAGTGAAAGAAAATGGAGGATTCAGGCTGCCAGATTGGGCTTTATATTATCAAGCATCTATATTAACATGGTTAAAAGAATGGATAACTCTTAGACATAAAAGATTACTATACCTAGAGGGGCATGACCTACAACTCGGATGGCATGCCTTCCTATGGTATGGGAAGAATAAAATGTGTAGATATTTTTCAAAACCACTATATAAGAAACGCATTGCTTCTAGAATGGGAAAAGGTAAAAGAGAAAATTTACATGAAAATACCTGGATGGCTTTCAACAATGGAAGCATTTGTTCACCCAACCTAATTAACTATGAGAAAATTGTGACTTATCAAGACATTTTGAATATTGAAGGGAAACTAAAATCTAGACAAGAATTGGAAGAACGGCATTGATCTATTGTGGTGGCCACACCTGTAAATTCAAATGAGATATGAAAAAGATGTTAAAACATCTGGATTTTATAAAGAACAAACAGAATTTGACAAGATACTATTGACATCAGATGAAAAATTGATTAAGAAACTGTATAAGTATATGTTAAGTTTAAAGATGGAAGAGGAACAAGTTAAAGAAACAATGATAATATTGGCAAAAAACTTTGAGCATAACATAGAGTTAGAAAACAGGCAAAGCCTTTGGGAAAGAAACTCTAAAATAACAAAGCCAGTGGCTTACAAAGAAAACCTATATAAAATGTCTTACAGATGGCACTTAACACCTATGAGGTTAGCAAAAATGTTCAAAAAATGTTTTGCAATTGTTGGAAATGTAGACAAAAACCAGGCACATGCTATCATCTTTGGTGGACATGCCCTAAAGCGAAAAGATTTTAGTCAAGAATACATATATGGTTAGAGAAAATGATAAAAAAAACATGTAGATTTTAAGGCAGAATTATTTTTGTTAGGTATAATTGTAGGAAATTATGAGAAAGGATGTGTATATTTAATGTTACATGTACTAACTGCAGCGAGAATTGTATTTGCTCAACATTAGAAAGATGAAGAATTACCAGCGGAGGAAGAGATAATTAAGAAAATTTTGGACTGTGCAGAAATGGACAGACTTACACTGAGAATGAAAGAGAAAGAAGATTCAAAATACTTTAGAACATGGGATACATTTTATAAATGGCTAGAAAAACGAGGTAGAGAGAAAGGAGTTCAATGTGTATTAGTAAGCTAAATATTGGAACCCAGACATGTTGCTGATAAAATGTTAAGGATTTGTGATTATAAAAAATTAATAAAATATTGTTTAAAAAAAAGAATAATAGGTATCAAATGTCACAACTAAAGTGGAGTGACTGTCCATGTACTGTATTGTATCGGACATTTTACTTATTTGCCATCAGAAAAGAATGAAACAGTAAATTATTACCTTTTTGAGGGCAAGGGCAAGACATTAACCTGTTTTTATTGAAAGCCTCCTTGCATTAGGATAGGGCGGGGGGGAAACACAACTGAGATTCTTCAGATGTAGGAATCTTCGGTCCATACTGCAAATATTTGCAGGAGTGCCGTGAAACTATGCCGCTATGAAGGAGCCTTGCTTTTTGAAGTCAATCTTTTCTGCATCAAAAGGCTGGATCTGTTCCAGCAGCTGGCTCAGTCTAGCCTCCACTTACTTCCTTATTCTACTGCTCATTTTCTGCTCCATTTAATAACAATACTGACTGAAGACTCAAAGATTTAATACCAGCACTTCACTACATGTGATAAAAACTTTACAAAGACTGCCTGTCCCTGTGCCAAGTTGGGTGTCTGACACTGCAGTCAAAAGAAGCAGAATTGGAAAGTAAGGTGTTAAGCTTAGGGAAATCAGTTTCCAATTGTTAGACAACCAAATGCACAGTTGACAGGGACGGCTTCTTCAATCTTCTCACTGATTTTGCTAATGCCCATTTACTTGCTACTCCTGGCTCTCAATTAGCACTACATACCAAAGACAGAAAAGGGTTATTGGGTGTGGTTTTTTTTCCTTGGTCTTCTCCTCATTCCTCTTTCAGGGCACTTCCACAGAAGAATCGTGCACCTATTGGATTCCATGACCTCACAGTGGTCATGAGTTGAACTGATTTATTTCTGTTTTCGTCTATTTAAAACTGCAGTAAAACTAGTTCTGTATTTTCTTTGGTGAAGTTTTGAAATGTTGAGCCTGTGGGCAAATCTGCCAATTTTCACACTGGTAAAAATTCCTGCCTCATCCCTGCTGACTTCTCAATTTCACCCTTCACTTACTTCACCTGGATTATTCTACATTGAGAAGAGTTCTGCGGATCTGCAAACATTCAGACTAGCATGAATTAGTAACAGCTATATTTCTCTACAGTTACTGCAATTTGCTGTTACTGCAAAATAAAAAATAAAAAAGTCACTGAAATATTAAAGGTATTGCACAAAATGCCTGAGCACAAAAACTTCCAGCATGCTCTCCTTTCAGGTTAGCAGCTTACAGTGGCTTATAAACAAGAAAGAAAAAAGAAAAAAAAAGCAAAGAAAGAAATATTGAAATTGTCTATATACGTTTGTACAGCATATATTTTAAAAATCTAGTGTGCATGTTGCATCCTTGCCAATGGCAGGAGTAACTCAAAGCTTCATCAACTCAAGACTAGATTACTGTAATGAGTTCTACTTGCGGCTGCCACAATGCAGAAACTTCATTCAGTGTAGAATTTAGCTGAATGGTAAGAGCAATACAGCAATGCTGTTCCTGTACTAAGGTTCTGCATTGGCTGCCCATGTTTCTAAGTTTAATTCAATGAGCTTGTTTAAACTACAGAGTCCAAGGGTATATCTGAGTGTTTATGGCATCTTTGATACCTTATTTTCTAAATAATATCTGTCCTTTGTGCAATCCATCCTTGTGATGTTAGAGAGGTAGGAATCATATCGCCTCCCTTTTAGTTTTAAGGAAGATGACAAAGATTATGATCTTTGGAGTCTAATGTTAATGCACAATTTTGCACTAAATTCAATAAAAAAAACAATGCACTTATTTAATTGTATACAGTATTAAGTATGCATATTACTTATTGTTGATATATTTACACATATTTATTGAATTCATATGGAGTACCCATGAGCATGCAGTAAGTCTGCATTATATCGCACAAATGTTCCAGCCTGTGTATCTGCATCAGATGTCAGCATTCAAGGTGGCCCTTATGTGATGACATCACCATGCTCGTGTCACCATTTGACATCATAAAGGTTAGCTGAAACTACCTGGAGTCAACTGAATGGTATAATATAAATATAAATACATATATACACACACATATACTGTATGAACATACAAAGAAGGAATAGTATTTTTTCATGTAGATGGGGTGTCCTTGTAGCAACCACTTGCTGTTATTGCTATTGCAAATGGCTAGAGAAATATACAAAACGTGCTTTAAAATATGGATGGTCTGCTTGTAATAGATTTTCTTTCCCTTTTAATTGGAGTTGGGCAAGTACTTTTGGTGTGTGTTATTCTCTGTTTTTCTTATTTTGAAAATTTGGCTGTTTTGGAAAAACTAACTAGGGCTGGACCTGTTAATAGAACTCCATGAAATTCCAGGGCTATAACTAGACTGAACAGTTGAAAAAAAAATATCCTGAAAGAAGGCAGTGGCAAATCACATCTATCTACAGTGCCAAGAAAACTACCTTGGATATCTCTATGGAGTCACCAGGGGTCAAACATGACATGAGGGAGGCTTTTTTTGAATGCTGATTAACTCAATACTGTTGTCTCCAGTCTACACTCAATATTTCCAGCTTGGCAAAAGTAAGGTCAGCTTCTAACAGAGTTAGAGAGACTGGGGAATACAAGTGTAGTAGAAATGTCCTCAAGAGAGAAGCAGATGCAATACAAAAACAGGAAGTACAGATGTGAGAAGAATACAAAAAAAAACAAAAACAAAACTGTAGAAATATAGGAAAGCTGATGAAAACATCAAAAGGGATAAGAATCGTAAACATACAAGTTGGGGGGGGGGGAAATTGCCCTTAATCCCCACCCCCAACAAGGCTTTACATTTTTAATAACCATATAATAGGATCAATTAATAGGATATGCTAGGAATTTAGCAATAGCTCTGAGATCCATGGTAGGAGCCCAACAGAGCTGACTTCTGATTTGGGGTGTGAAATCAAAGGAAGGTATATAGTCTTGCAAACAGCATAGTTTAAAAAAATTATAATCACTTAAATAAATTTACAATTTTAAGGAATGTGATGCAATTAAAGCTGCTTTTTTATTTAAAAATAACTTCCCAAAACCCCACAACAAGCACATAATTTGTATTTACCTGGCAGATGAGTGAAATTAGAGCAGATAGCAAGTGAATGGCTCCATCTTTCCATTCAAAGTCCATATTAATGAAAAGAAGGATTAATTAACCTAGAAAGGAATGTGGAAGTCAGATTAAAAATAGGATTTCCTGCTAGTCAATTTTCCCATCCTGCATTCAAACTTTTGCAGCTCCTCTTTGTGCGAGGGGTGGGAAATTGCAGCACAAAAAACAAGCAATGAAAGAAGGTTCTTAATTTCATAATTTTGTGCTTCTTTTGTATTTTAAATGTACTGGAGTCCTATCTTTGTTACCTATTTGATTGGGGTGACATTGTAATAGTCGTCTGACATTCTTGCTTAAGACCACAAACTCAAACATCTTACCTCAGCAGTAAACATAACAGCACAAGTTACTGGAAATCTTTACAAAGCTGGAAATGGTCACTGTGAACTGTCCTAGTTTAGAGGGAAGTAAATTCATTAATGCAAGAAGGCAATTGTTCGCTATTAAAGTCTGCTTAAAATTATGGCCATAGAGGATGCTTTTGGCTGATGAACTAACATCTTATTCCTGGCCCACAAATATCGGAACCTTAATTTCTCCTATAAAACAATAACCATTCTTTCTGTGGTTGCTCTGCTACTACATCTGAAGCAAATGTCCCAGCTTTCATTGAGCTTTAGAGGGAGAAGAAAATAATCAGAAAGTGAAATAGGGTTCACCTTCAAAGTGTCTCATGTAGCTAGAAATAAAATAATTTTCTTTCATGGAGTGATCTATTTTAATGCTTTTTCTCCCTTCAGATTTACCAGCTTTCAGAAAAGAAACTTAAAATCTACAGTGAAAGGGGAAGAAGAGGGAAGTGTGTACTCTTTTTCTGAATGGGGTTGAGGGAGGAGGCAATATAAGGCAAAGCCCAATAAAAAGGGAGCACAAGAGGCAGCGTATCATGGTTTATTTTGATCTTCATCCTTGGGTATGTCTAGTTTAATGAAGAGAAGGACGAGGGGGGACATGATAGCAGTGTTCCAATATATCAGGGGCTGCCACAAAGAAGAGGGAGTCAAGCTATTCTCCAAAGTACCTGAAGGCAGGACAAGAAGCAATGGACAGAAACTAACCAGAGAGACAAGCAACCTAGAACTAAGGAGAAATTTCCTGACAGTTAAAGCAATTAATCAGTGGAACAACCTGCCTCCAGAAGCGGTGAATGCTCCAACACTGGAAGGTTTTAAGAAGAGACTGGACAGCCATTTCTCTGAAATGGTATAGGGTTTCCTGCCTGAGCAGGGGGTTGGACTAGATGACCTCCAAGGTCCCTTCCAACTTTATTGTTGTTGTTGTTGTTGTTGTTATTGTTATTATTGGCAAAATGGTGCATCATAGGGCAACTATTTTTGAACCAAGGTACTTCAAATGGGCTAACTTACAGAATGTGTTCTAAATCCAGGAATCGTGACTTCGTGACTTCCTTTTTTTGCTCAATAGCAGTAACTGTGAGTGGGACCTCGGAGTCCTAGTGGACAATCACATTTATGAGCCAGCAGTGTGCTGCAGCTGCCAAAAAGGCCAACACAGTGCTAGGCTGCATTAACAGAGGGATAGAATCAAGATCACGTGAAGCATTAATACCACTTTACAATGCCTTAGTAAGGCCACACTTGGAATACTGCATCCAGTTTTGGTCACCACGATGTAAAAAAGACGTTGAGACTCTAGAAAGAGTACAGAGAAGAGCAACAAAGATGATTAGGGAACTGGAGGCTAAAGCATATAAGGAACAGTTGCTGGAATTGGGTATGTCTAGTTTAATGAAGAGAAGGACGAGGGGGGACATGATAGCAGTCTTCCAATATCTCAGGGGCTGCCACAAAGAAGAGGGAGTGAAGCTATTTTCCAAGGCGCCTGAAAGCAGGACAAGAAGCAATGGATGGAAACTAATCAAGGAGAGAAGCAACCCAGAACTAAGGAGAAACTTCCTGACAGTTAGAACAATTAACCAGTGGGACAGCCTGCCTCCAGAAGTGGTGAATGCTCCAACACTGGAAGTTTTTAAGAAGAGACTGGACAGCCATTTGTCTGAAATGGTATAGGGTTTCCTGCCTGAGCAGGGGGTTGGACTAGATGACCTCCAAGGTCCCTTCCAACTTTATTATTATTATTATTGTTGTTGTTGTTGTTGTTGTTGTTGTTGTTGTTATTTATCAAATATTAATCAGCAAAACAAAAAGAGTCTCAACCCTTATTCATTTATTTATTTGCTCACCCAAACAAATTACAGAAAAGCTTGTGGAACACCATTTTTAGAATCTTTCCCAATAGCCAAAGGAGGCATCTGTGTTTTCTTCTATGTAATGTGTTGTGTCTGTGTCTGTAATTTCTGCATATGGGTCTGACCATTTTTAGCTATTTTGTTTGTTTGTTTGACCCATTTCTACCTGCTAAGACTCTTGGCAGCTCACTTGCTATGTATGTAGATGAGGGTCTAAGGTCTTTTAACTTATTTTACTTGCATAATTGGAAAGAATTAAACTTCACTCTTGTTGACTGCATCCATGCCATTTTCTTAGCTATGTGATGAAAATACTTCAGGTATGGTGTCTGTTTTTTGTTTTGTTTTGTTTTAGTTCTCAATGTAGCCTACAACTCTAAGATTTCTGGGTGGTCTCCCAAGCACTAACCTGGAGTAACCGTTCTTAAGTTCCAAGTTCAGAAAAGATGAACTAGGTGCTGCCACCTACCGGTGTCTTTTGTTTACATTTTAATCTTAAATTTAATTTTTTTTAAAAAAAGCAGTTAATTTGTCCTGCCTTTGTAATGGTATCAAGTCCTCCAGCTGACTCATAAAAGCAAATTTTAAAAATAATGCAGTACAAAATATTATCCATATTTACCTAAAAGGAAAAGCAGCTATAATTTAAATTGGCCCTACCTGAACGCCCACCTGAACTCTCCAAAACAATGCTAAACAGAAGAGAAAGTGTACTTCCATTAGACAGGAAACCTACAATCACCTTTTTGGATTTAAAAACGGGATAGACCAATTCATTGACATGGGAATCAATGGCTATTAGCCTTGATGGCAACATGACTGCCCTGGGAATCATTGTGACAACAGACTCCTAGTTTAGATGGGCCAGGTATCTGATCTAGCAGGGCACTGCTTAAATTGTTATGTTCCATTTTAAAAATGGAATTATTGGCACAAACAATTTTTTTTCATTTGATGTTACTATTGTGATAGCATGAAGCAGAATAAATAGGAGTGAGAATTTTAAAAAAGGAAAGATTTCCATCAAGTCAAGCTTGATTTCCAATGACAGCATGGATGTGATGTAACCATATTTCTTTCTTAGCAATCATGTCGAAAGAGTTTGTCTTCTTGCAGGATTTTTTTTAAAACTTCCCAGTATAATCTACAGCCCTGAGATTTCCTAGTAGTCTCTCATCCAGGCCTGCTTTGATTTTCCCAGATTGGTGAAGTTAAATCAATGCCTGTGGTTGGAATGTTGCACTGGGCAGGAGAAATGAAAGAATGATGTCAAACTAATTTGATCAGTGGCTAGGCATAGATGAGCCTGTACTTTTTACCAATAATATTCAGGGTTAGTGAATTATATTGTTGCATTCATGCAGTCCTTAAATAACGAACTTCTAAATACTTATTGTGAACTTTTAGGACTTCTCACAATTTCTCATGAAGAAAGAGAGATGGCTAATGGGATATACTCAGAGTGGAGCTGCATTGCAGTTGGGTCTCAAAACCAATTTAATTTGGGGGCAAAGAAATATGGAGGGACTGTGTTTATGAATTCACATAAACACTGGAGAAGAACTAATGAGACACCCTTCATGTTGATTCAGCTACAGAACATTGTGCAGAAAACTACAGTGTTCTACAGATGTGTGAATTGTACTTTTTTAATGTTAAATTCCTCCATGTTGTGACTACCTTTGATTACTATGGATGATATGGCCTGGTCTTCTCCTGCTTTTATTTGATGAGAATTATTTTCTTTGAAATAATTTCCTTCAACAGGTATTTGGTGGCTATAACAGGCTGAAAATCTTTGTTGTATGTATGTGTGGTGGTACAGGACAGTAAATTAAGTTATAATAAAAGATCTTAAATTCTGAAATCTCCAGTTCTAGAAGGTAATAGGTTAAGGTGCATGGATAATGATGTATGATAGTATTATTATGTGTACATAAACATTACAAATCAGGACACAAATCCTAGAACGCATGATTTTTCTTTGTACTGAATAATCACTGAAAAGGCTCATGAACACAAGGCCAAATTTTTACTTAAGTGTGGGGAAATTATCAATCCTTACATCTGACTATCTATAGGCATACAGTAGATCAGGGGTCCTCAAACATGGCCACTTTAAGACTGGCTGGGGAATTCTGGGAGTTGTACTGGAGAGTTTATTGGGTCAAACATCACTTCCTCCTCATGGAACTATTGCAGTGTAAATCCTTGTGCAGATGTCTGAATCAACTCTACATTTTGCTCAGCTGAGCTATATACAAAACAATTTTATGGCGTGGGATTTTAAACCTGCATTTAATGTTTGATAGAGTAGTTATCATGGCTGTTATGCTTGCTTTAGAAAATCCTCTTTTCAAATTACTCTGAATTTTCCAGAGTAATTGAAAAAAGAGTAATGGCTTAACACCATTGGATGACCTTCTCACTACTATTAGGAGAACATCAGTCAGTTCTGATAATAAGAAATAATGAACCAAATGTTCTGTTCAAAACACAAAGCAGATGCAGCCCTGCTAGGACTTATCAAAATATAAGAGACATAAAGGCTTTGAATGAAAGGTTATTCTCGTTCAAAGAATAAGCAAAAATTGTTAAAGATAAAGATAAAGATAAATAACCTTTATTGTCATTTTTATATTGTGGGCACAATGGCACACATAAAAAATGAAATTTAGTTGCCCGCTCTCAAAGTGAAACATATACATGACACACACCTAAACATACTATGTACAACATATATATAGACCCACATCCCTACATATACATAGCAAATAAATATTAAATACTGTCCATCTTGAATATATAACGCAAGGAGGGAAGTTTGAGAGTTCGCAAGGTTAATGCTGTATGGAATGAACTATGGCTGAATCTGGATGTTCTGCTATGGATACCACGAAGCCTCCTCCCAGGAAGGTAACAGGAAAACAGGTTGTGAAGAGGATGTGTGGTCCCAGAAAATCTTGCGGGCCCTGCTCAAGCAACGTTCTGTGCTATGTCCTGATGGTAGGGAGGGAACTGCCAAATCTTTTCGGCCATCCTCCCACTCTGCACCGCCTTCCTGTCTGAAGCAGTGATGCCTCCAAACCAGACTGTGATGCTGTATGACAGGATGCTCTCGATTGCCCCCTGTAGAAAGGGTCAGGACAGGGGAAGGAAGATGTGCTTTTCTCATGCGGCGCAGAAAATGCAGGCGCTGCTGTGCCCACTTCACCAGTTTCTCACTGTTTAGCGACCAAGTCAGCCTACTCGTTAGCTGCACACCCAGGAATTGATGCTGGTAACCATCTCCACAGGTGAATCATTAATGCACAGAGAAGTGTGGCTGTGCCTGCCTTTTCTGAAATCAACAATGATCTCTTTGGTTTTTCTTGTATTTAAAACTAGGCTGTTTTCCTTGCACCAGTTCACCAACCCCTCAACCTCCTTGCAGTAAGCTTCCACCTTGTCATCTGAATAAGGCCCACTACTGTTGTATCATCTGCGAACTTCACAATATGGTTGGTGGCAAACCTAGCACAGCAGTCATGGGTCAACAGGGTGAACAGCAGCGGACTTAAGACGCAGCCCTGAGGAGAACCTGTGCTCAAGAAAATGGTATTTGAGGTATTTGTTCCAACTCGCACATATTGGGGCCTGTTGGTAAGAAAATCCAGAATCCAGTTGCACAAAGGAGTGTTTAAGCCTAAAAGGCCCAGTTTGTCTACTAGATGCTGGGGAATGATTGTGTTAAACGCCGAACTGAAGTCGACAAACAGCAAACGCACATGAGTATTTCTTTCCTCCAAGTGCTTCAGGCTCAGATGGAGAACGGAAGAAATAGCATCCTCCGTAGAGCGATTTGGTCGGTAGGCAAACTGAAGCGGGTCAAATGCTGGCGGGAGGCTAGATACAATAGTGTCTTTTATCAGCTTCTCAAAGCATTTCATGATGGTGGATGTCAGTGCAACCGGACGGTAATCATTGAGGCCTGTAATTGTGGACTTTTTTGGCACTGGCAAGATGATGGCCATCTTAAAACACGATGGGACCACTGCCTGCTGCAATGAGAGGTTGAAAATATCAGTGAGAACACAAGCCAGCTCCTCTGCGCATTCCCTGAGGACACGTCCAGGGATGTTATCTGGGCCTGCTGCTTTCCGAATGTTAACTGTCTGCAGTGTTTTCCGGACAGAGGTGACATCAAAGCTAGGCACTTGCTCATCAGGATGGGGCACAGCTTTCCTAGCAGGAGTACTATTTGATGCCTCAAATCTACCAAAGAATGCATTCAGTTTGTTTAGGAAGTCTGTGTCATCCTTACATCTCGATGGAGCCACCTTGTAATCCGTAATGGCCTGGATCCCTTGCCACATTTGCCTGGTGTTTGTTTGGTCCTGAAAAAAGTTCTGAATTTTCTGGCAATGGGCTTGCTTTGCACCTTTTACGGCACTTTTCAGATTTGCTCTGGCTGTTCTAAGTGCCAGCATGTCCCCAGATTTAAAAGCCACATTCCGTGCTTTCAGCATCTTGCGGACCTCATAAGTCAGCCACGGTTTTTCATTCGCCCTCACAACAAAGCTTTTCAGGACACAGACATCTTCTATGCACTTTTGGATATATGCAGACACCGTGGTGGCATACTCCTCAACATTTGTATGTTGGTTATCAGTAGCTGCTTCCTTAAACATGCCCCAATCTGTACATTCAAAGCAGTCTTGTAATGCTTCTATAGCTCCCTCTGTCCAAATCCTCACCTGCTTTACTGTAGGTTTCACTCTGACTAATAAAGGTTTATATGCTGGAATAAGCAGCACTGAGAGATGGTCAGAGGAGCCCAGGTGAGGGCGGGGGATAGCTTTGAAAGCCTTCTTGATGTTGGAATAAGCAAGATCCAGTGTATTGTCCCCTCTGGTTGCAAAGTCCACATATTGATGGAAATGTGGCAGGGTAGCTTTCAAATCCACTTGGTTAAAGTCTCCCACAGCAATAAATGCACCTTCTGGGTGAGTAGTTTGTAAGTCACTGATGGTATGGTGGAGAACCTTCAGGGCCTCTTCTCTGTTTGCATCAGGGGGGATATACACAGCTGTGATAATGGTAACAGAGAATTCTCTAGGCAGATAGAAGGGTCTGCATTTGATGGTCAGAAGCTCCACATTCGGGGAGCACAGACTTGAAACCACCTTGGCATTATTACACCATCTGTCATTTATATAAAAACAGACACCCCCTCCCCTGGATTTTCCACTAAGAGTAGAACTCCTGTCCAACCGAAATGTTGAAAATCCCATCAAGCTAACAGCACTATCTGGAACAGAGGGCTTTAACCAAGTCTCTGTTGCAATAATAACACAGCAATTTCTCACCTCCTGATTTGTTGTTAAATCCAGCCTTAAGTAATCCATTTTTGGTTCTAAGGAGCGAGCATTTGCAAACAAAATAGATGGAAGAGACACTCTGTAAGGTCTAGCTTTCAGCCTAGATGTTAGGCCTCCACGTTTGCCACGCTTCCTCTTCCGGTCGCACCTCCTCCTTTTCTTCTGGAGATAAACAGCAGCAGAGGGAAATTTCCCAGCTGCAATGGCTGCTTCTCCACTCTGCCCCTGCGGCCCGAAACGCTGCCTTTGCTGCTTTTGCTGCTCAAAACACTGAGCACGATGCTGTTTCCCCCTCCAGCAATTCCTTTTCTTCCTCCCAGCTCCTCCAGATATTTCAGCTGATCTCTCACCCTCCATGTCAGCTGCCTGCAACTCCGTCCCTGGTTTTCTCTCTGTCTGCAACTCCGTCCCTGGTTTTCTCCTCCTCCTTCGCAGTAATCCGAAGCCATGCAGTCTCTCCTGAACAGTTTTCTCCACCTTTCCTTCCACGCTGAATCTCTTCATCTCCAATATGGACTGACGTTCGTATGAAAGTTTAGCAGCCCAACTCAGCTTAGTTGTCCCTATTTCCGATTGTACATTTCCCTCCCTAACCCCCACACCTTTGAGAGCTGAAGCAGCCGCAGCCAAGCAAGGCGCCGCCATCTTGATTCCCCTTTACTTAAGAATAAATTAGATTGAGATTATTTTTTGTCACACTGAGAATGGATGTTTCAAGTATAGCTTCTTGACTACCCAAAGCTTCATATGATATTTCCAACCCAAATGAACTACTTTTGGGACCTTTTATTTATCTTAGATGCTTCCTTAAACTACTCAAGGTTATATTCACATATATTCACCAACTGATCAGAAACTCTCTCCAAACTTCCTTGATTTTTTCTTCTCTTTTCTTCTATTAGGTGAACCATCTACCACTGGGTTGCCTAAAGAAAGTAATACAGCTAATGTGCCATGGGAGATAGGAGGAAAGATCGCAATTGTTCTTTCTTGTGAAGAAACAGCAGTGATAGTTTTTAAGGGAAAAACATATGCAAAGAGAATGAAATGGCGATATGCTTTTCTACAGTGTAAAGAGGTGTGGTGGTGCCTTTGCTAAAATATCAACAACTACTAATACTTGATAAAAGAGGATGCTATCTGTGAGGGAAGCAGCTCATTATGTGAAAAAAGGAGATTGGGAAAAAAAATATTGGGACCATACTAGACATTATGTAGAACATGTAATCATATTTCACTTTAAAAAAATAAAATAGCAGCTGTGGACATGCCTGATCAGAATAATAATGATACATGAAGTAATTTAAATTTTCATCATCTGCTACAGTTCTGATGAAAAACGTCCACCATGGTATCACAAAAAACAATGTCTAGAGAGCAATTTTATCAGGATCACTTTGTGGTTGGAAAGACTAATTTCAGCCAGGGCACCAACTTTCTTTTCCATCATTGAATAGCTCTTACCATTAAGAATTTTCCCCCAAGGATTAGCCAAAATCTACTTCCTTTGAATGCATAGTTTTGTCTCCTGTTTTCTGGAACAACTCTAAACAATTCTGCTTCATCTTCTACATGTCAGCCATTCGTACTGGAAGGCAGTATCATGTTACCCCCACCACCCCACAACCATTTCCCTTAGGTTTTCTCTTCTCCAAGTTAAATATATGAGAAATGGTTGGAAGTATTTTGTAATTTTTCCCTTCCATTTTTTTCCATCCAGACTCTTTATCATTTTGATTGTCTAGGATTGCTTTAACTATTTTGTAGTAGTTTTAAACTAGTAGCTCATATTCCGCTTTAAACTACCAAGAAACCCAGATCCTTACCACTAGTATTACAGCTCACTGTGATCTCCTCTACCCCCATACCATTGTTTCATTTTTCTTACCTCAATGTGAGAGTTTGCAGTTCTGCCGGATAAAATTTATTTTGCTGGGTTATGCCCATTGTTCCATCTTGTTGAATCTTAATACTCTTCTTTAATTTTTTTGCTATTCCCTATCTGCAAATTTTTCTAAGTTTCATCCAAGTTATTTATGGATATTCTGAACAGCCCAGGACCTAGAACAGACTCCTTGGTCCTGCCACTCAACACTTTCCTATAGCTAGATGCAAAATCATTGTCACACAATGGTTTGGTATAATTGTTCAATCTGCTCTGGATTCAAATAACAATAGCTTAGTTCATAATTTTGTTTATGACAATGTCATGGGAGACTTTGTAAGATGCTTTGCTGAAGTCAAATGGCATTTTTATGGTCCACTAAACTAATCATTTATCAAAAAGGAAATCAAATTACTTTGGCATGGTTTATTCTTAACAGATTCACACTAGCTCCCAACAAGCAAAAGCTTCTTTTCCAAGTACTTACAAAATATATTTTTTCTAAATATTTAGTCAAATAAATCCCTGTTTGTCATTTGCAATATTATAATTTAAAACTTAATTGCTATCATATGAAGCAAATAAAAAAGAGTGTTCTCAGTTATCTGTGAAGCATCCCTTTAAGATATCTGAAGATATCTTATTACTTTTTAATTATCTCTTCTTCAAGTTAAACACTTCTAACTTATTCAATTTAACTTTATAGAACTTGGTTTTCTGATCTCTTCCTTCCCCAGAACTTCTGATGAAGTCAAAATACTTACATTTTTCTGAGCATCTGATTCATATGTCAAACCATTGCTTTTCAATATTCAAGTCTTACTGCATGATACAGCCATTTTACCTTCAATATAGAAAGAATAAAGAGAGCTGAACATGTTTCCCGGGATGCATAAATGAAGGATTTTAAAAATATCAGTAGAGCCTTTGAGTTCTTATCTATAGCCCTAATACTACAATCTAAATACAAATAAATCTGACTTTTTAAGCCTCTTGAGATTAGCCAAGGATATGTAAGTGCTGCTAGTTAAATTTGCCTCGTGCAAATAGCAGGCCAAAAAATCAGTGAAAGACATGTACTGACATTTACCACTAATAATGCTTTTCCATTGGCTGCAAACTGGACAATATTTTATTTTCCTGGTACTGCCCTAAAATATTATGCATGTAGATCAAAAGAGAGCATCATAGGTATATAGACAGTATTCACACATAAGATATTACTTTTTTTAATATGGTTTGGGTCACACAGTGTGGTTCACATGCCTAATAAGCCATAAATCATGACTTAGAAGCAATAGTGGCTTACCAGTTGCATGACATTTTTCTTTTACATTTGATGGATAAACAGTTGGAGAAAAACATGGGACTTTGTTTTTATATATGATAACTTCAGTGAGGCTCTTGTATGCCCAGTGATGAAAAGACTTACAAATTTCAAGAATAGAAAAATAGAAGGGAACATCAAGTACTTTGATTAAAGAAAAGATTTTATCTAGTTTTGTTTCTATGTGGAAACCACTTTTAGATTTTTTGCTAGAAACCAAACTAAATGCTATATTAATTTGGAGATTTTACAATTAAAATTGTTTATGATTATAAGAATATTGCATAATACTTAATTTTAGATCAGTTTAATGCATTTCATATTTATAACTATTGTTTATTATTTATGCATTTATTTAATAATAAATGAATTTCCCTGCCCTATCTGTTTCCTTTTTTTAAAAGTTCTTGTTTTATTTATGAGAAATTTAATAAAGTGGTTTTTTTTTTTAAAACTAGTCAAACCACATAATGGGTTAGTGCAATGAATGAACTCTGACACAGCATAAGATAGTCAACTTTATATTATGGTATATTTGTAATAGATAACGAATCAGGCAGTTGTCCGATACATTTCTCTCCTTCTTATTTGGTAATGAAAAGGCATCCATTCTTCATTTCCTATTTTAGGCAAAGTGGTTATTTAATACGTCCAGGTAGAGGAGGCATATCATAAGGGCTTTTTTAAAAATACCATAGAGAGCTGCAAAGAAAAATATAGTTTCTGACTTGGCTAGGGGAAATAAAAGAATGTTGATTTCCTAATTAATTCATGACTATGCAAAGTTATTCAGCTTTTCTAATATTTCAGTTATTCTTCTGTCTCATTCACTCTCCCTTTTCTTCCTCCTTTTTTTATTTCTAGCTAGTTTTTGCAGGAAAAAGTTTCTTTTCGTGCAATCTTTTCTCAAGACCTTGTCTCTCTCATTTTTTCAATGGACAGAAGAATCTGCATTTCTGCCCTATGAAAAATTCTGAGGAACAGTAAATCTTTGCTGCAAAAAAAAAAAAAAAACGTTTAGGGCGGGAACCAAATTCTGGATGCAGTAATGCTGATAAGGTTTTTGCTTCATAGAATGAAAATTGTACAGCTGCATGTGAGCTGGGTCTTTATCCCTTTCCTCTTTAGTGCTTAGCAATTTCTGATTCTGTAATTTGTTTCCCTTATCTTTTCCCTGCAAGCTTTAAGTCACTCTCTGTAGTTTTATTTGGTTTCTTCCCCTCATCTCCATTTCCATTAGGTCTTTTAACAGACCCTTCTGAAACCCCATATTTCACCACTAATTGATTGCACTTTCTGTTTCAGTGAAACTGGCGCTTGTTACACATTAAATTAGTGTCCTTTAGGATTCTCCTGGCTGCACCAACTTCTCCCGTGTGAGAAAAGTTCTAATGAACTTTAAAAAATGAAAAGTCTGGTCTGACTTTTGTTGACCCCTGCTTCTACTTCTGAGTTGGCACATCAACTATCTTGGAAATGTGTTTTGGTCTTTTGCAATTAAATCCTCTTTGAATGAAAGAATTAGTACATCCAACATACTAAATGGAAGCCACATTCTTATTGGGAAAACACAAAACACTTTCAAAAAGCATATCCCTTTCACACATACACACAAAGAGTAAGCATACAGTGAAAATATACCACTTGAATTTTCATGGCATAGGGTCTGTGTAAGCAATATTAATATCTAGTTGAATGAGAATTGATTTCTTTTTTTTCTTTCACAAAACAAATGGTACATTAATGTAACATTTAAAAACATAGCTAGCATAGTCAGAAACTACAAAAAACTGTATTTTTAATGTGTTTCCTATTCTACAACACAATCAAACTCAAGTTCATAATGTTGTCTAACAATATAAACTTGGATCTGAAGGAGAGGGTCCTATTGATATTTTTTTAATTTAAGATTTTCCTCCTCAAATATCTGTGGTAAAACCATACATTGTATCGTTCTGTAATCTGATGGTAAAAATAAATAAGGATCCATGTTGGCATTAACATATTCTAGATTTAAATTTATGTCGTAGTCTGCAGCCACCAATATAAATGCCAGTTTGAAGATGGCTTGTAGAAACCATATAAATTAATAAGCATCCCTTTAGGGTGATTAGATTATTTACTTGGCCTGCTATAACTAGCTATGCTGTTATGATAGCTGTTTTCTAGCTATTGCAATGCCCTTAATTCTCTAAATTCCAAAAGGACACCTACGATAAAATGGCTGGAGATTCCTGGCCTATAGATCCATCTGCCCATGTGAATTGGCATGCTTGTGACCTATTAATATCAATACGTCCTGGATGTCCATGTTCTCATACAGTTTTTCTCTGTCAGTCTGTTAAACATCATTGTGTCAGATTTGACTCTTGAAGATTATGTGGATCAATGTTCACCATCTTGATATATCTTTAATAATGATGGTATGCAAGTCTTCAGTATATAGAATGCATAATGGGTAAAAAAATGATTTATTTACCCTTTCATTTTGATGTATTTTTAAGGGAAAAAGTAAAAATTCTCTGGAAAAAGGGATAAGTCTGAAATCAGCATTTTTCACTGAAGCTCATGCACATCAGATTCCAACTGCTGTTGGAGAACTGAGATTTGTTTTAGAAATTTTCATAATTTTAGACATGTCTTTTTTAATAAGCAAGTGATGAAATGTCCTTACTGTTGAGCAAAAAGCATTTTATAATTATATCCTTGACTTATTTTATATTTCCTTTTTCGAACTGATAAATCCATCAATCATTCTTAGGAAATAACCACAATGATTAGCTGTAATGGGAAAACTGGCAAGTTGTTACTTTCAAGTTATTACATTTTTATTTATTTTTAATTTATGATGTTTATTGGCTACCTTTGTATTACATTTAGTTCCCTTTTATAGTCCCTACAGTCAGTGAATCTCTTACTTCTGTCATTAACAACTATATTAATTTCAGTCAAAACATTATAAAAATGGTTTGGGGAAAAAAATCTCTAAATTTCAGTTAATGTATTTTAAAGTTGATAATTATCTTTCCTAGAGAAATATTGAAATAGATTTGAAAAGAATCAGAAATCAGATTTCCATAATTCACAAAGGCAGCACATTTTCTGCCATTTCCCTCCTTCCAGATTGATGCTATTCATATCTTGGGAAAAGAAGAAAAAATTCAGTGCCATTTCTTTTCTTGCAACTTAGTGAAAAAAACAAATTGAGAACTACTTGATAGATCTGCTTTTCAGTGGATATTACTAGAGATAAATATAAATATATGTATTTCTGTTTCTGAGACAAGGAGAAGGAAGAACCATCTTGACTGATATGGGAAAAGGGAGGTATAGTGGGAACCCAAGAGTGGGCTACTCTCAGGGATAATGACTCTGCTTGAAAGCAGCCTGCTGTTTAGCCCTTCAGTAGGGTGATAGGTGATCTTTGGTGGCCCTGTATAGAGATGTTGCTTTTGAATGTCAGGTCAGTGTGTTACAAAGCTGCCTTCATCCATGATCTTATCTTAGAGGAGGGCATCAGCCTTGCATGACTTAGTGAGACCACGTTGGGCCCGAGGAAGGGGATTCCCCCTTTAGAAATGTAACCGCTCAGATTTCAGGTTCTGCATCAGCCAAGAGCCCAGGAGACAGGGTGTAGTGACTCACTATAGATTTTCAGAGGCTCTGCTCCGATGGTGAGATTCAGCCGGTTCGCACCGGTTCGGTAGAACCGTTACCTACTTTCTCTTGAGTTTGGTGAACCGGTTGTTAAATTGGCACTTGAAAAAAGTGGAGTTTGTGTATGCACCTGCCTCACACTCGCCCCGCGTCCGCCATGCTCTCCACAGCACACTGCAGCTGATCCGAGGTGTGGAGAGCACGGCTGACAGGTGACTCTGTAGCAGGCGCTCACATATAATCCGCTGTTTTCAGTGGTGCTTCGATGCCTGGCCAGCTGCCTCGGGTCAGCTGCAGTGCATTGTGGAGAGCATGATGGACACGGGTGAGCGCGAGGCAGGTGTGCACATAGACTCCACTTTTTTCAGTGCCCTCTCGAAAGGCGGCATGGCAATTGGTCAGCGGACATGCCACGAATGGGGATTTACCATCCCCCAAATCCTGCCACTGCCAAAGTGGATCCCGGGTTGCAATGGAGAGACTGCAAGTGGAGCAGCTGGTGCGAGGGAAGGAGGAGCGGGGAGAAGAAAGAGGAAAAGGGACCGAGTGAGAAGCGGAGCCATCCCAGCTGGTCAGGCACTGAAGCGCCACCGAAAACGGCAGAGTCTGTGTGTGCACCTGCAACACGCTCGTCCCATGTTAGCCATGCTCTCCATGCCTCGGATCAGCTGCAGCACACCGTGGTGAGCATGGCGGATGTGGGGCGAGTGCACACACAGACTCCGCTTTTTTCTGTGCCCTCCCAAGAGGCAGCATGGTGATTGGTCAGCATGCACACCACAAATGGGGATTCACTATCCCCCAAACCTTGCCGCTGCAACTCCCCCACATTAGCCATGGAGAGCATGGCTAACACGGGGGGAGTATGTGGCAGGCAGGCACACGGACTCTGCTGTTTTTGGTGTCTCTTCTCACTCGGCCGCTTTTCCTCTTTCTTCTTCTCACTCTTCTTTCCCTCGCACCAACTGCTCCACTTCCGGTCTCTCCATTGCAGCCCAGGATCCACTTTGGCAAACTTCTTTTGTTTGTGGGACAAGGTTAGCATAGAAATGCTTTGGGAAGGGAGGGCATCTAGGCGGTGGTGGGTGGGGCAAGCTCTCCAGCTCTGATGCACTCCTCCACCACCGTGGGCAGTCCCACAAACAAAAGAAGTTTGTAGGACAAAAAAAAGTTCAATCAATCAATTCCAACTTCGTGAGGTTTTTTTTTTTCGTGAGAAGTTGGAATTGATTGATTACACTTTTTTTTTAGTCCCACAAACTTCTTTTGTTTCTGGGACTGCACATGGCAGCAGAGGAAGTGATGGGAAGCAGCAGCAGTGGTGGAGCTCTCCATCCTGGGGAGGAGCAGCGGCGGCAGCAGAGCTCTCTGTCCTGGGGGGGAAGCAGCGGCGGCGGCAGAGCAATCCATTGGGGGGAAGCAGCAGCGGTGTGCTCCGTGCGGGAGGGGGAAATTCTGCAGAGAACTGGTTGTTAAAATATTTGAATCCCAGCACTGCTCTGCTCCACAGGTAACCAGATGTGAGGCACTCTAGTTGAAGTAGGGTTAAGGGAACAGTTGGGATTAGCACTAGTCCACCCTCCATGAAGCCCAGCAACTTTCCTACCTGAGGAAACCACCACCAGCTGGTTTCTCATGCTGGTTTGGCCATACAGTTACCAAGATTATTGGTGCTTGGAGATGTCAATGTGCCATCCAGTGATGTTCAGTCCAGGGCAGCTCAGGAGTACTTCTTCAGTTCTGATACTTCAGCTTTTTGGATGAGAAGCAAAATGTTTTCAAAGAAAAAATCAAGAAAGTTCAGTTGCCTTTTGGAAAAACACCTTTGGGATCAACTACGACCTGGATCAATTGAGAATCTCCATTGACATTAATATCAGTCCATTGCCAGACAGGTCACTGTCTGATTGTCTTTCAACTCATTAGTATCACCTCTCTCTGCAGAGAGACAGGACCCATTGGATCAACCTATATCAAGTGATCTGATAGACCCACTGAAGTTCCAGAAGAAGCTTGTTGTTTTCCCAATGAGCAAGGCAGCTGAGACACTAGCTGCTGTCTGCAATGAGAGCATGGCTGGGGCCTTAGAGCATATTGTTCCTATGCAGCATCTCCCCCATACTGAACCCAAGTTGCCATCTAGTTTACTGATGACCTCTGGCACATGAGTCAAAGGAGATTCCTGAAGTGTTGTTGGAAGAAGGGTCAAAGCAAGTCTAACCAGACTCACAGTAGGCAAGAGACCATTTTGGGGATTAACTTGTGATGGTAAAGGTAGCAAAACATCAAAATTCACCCTTACCTCAATAAGCTGTTCTTGACCCAATCATTTTCAGTAACTATCAGCCAAGCTCCAACCTTCCCTTTTGGGGGAAGATTGTTGAGAAGATAGTCTGCAGAGGAAATACTATAAAGATCCATTTCAATCAGGTTTCAAGCCAGCCGAGACAGCTTTGATTGCACTTGTTGAATGCTGGGATGGTGATAGTGCATCCCTCCTTGTATTCCTTGATTTCTCAGCAGCTTTTGATGGTGTCAACCATGCTGTCATTCTGAGTTGAGTCCATGCATTGGAGACTGATGACATTGTTTTATGCTGGTTCTCTTCCTTTTTCTGGGGCCAGTTTCACTTGAAACTTTCCTTTCCTCCCATCCTGTTTTTTCAATCTGACATCTTTACCTTTCTTTCCAATTAAACAATGCCATCAATCAGGATTCTGGAAGCCCATTTGCTCTCTGGAATGAGATTCCTTATGAGGACTGATCTAGATTTTTGGTGATGATAAATAAGGCCTTCTTTAGACTATGGGTTGCTTTTCTTTGTCCTCATCTAATTTTGTATGGAGCATGGTGGCTTTCATGGTTAGGATACTAGCTTGACAGGTAGAAAGCCCATGTTCGAGATTTGAGTGCTGCTGTGGGGCGGGGTGAGTTCTGGTTCTTCGGTCCAGCTCCTGCCAAAAGGAGCCCCCAACTGAGCATTCTCTGGGCAACAGTGATGTCACCAGCCAATCCTTTCAACCTGGAAGTACCTCCTGACATAAGTGCAATCTAATTTTGTCATCCTGACATTTTTACCTTTTTTCTGTCTCTTGTAATTTTGCTTGTTTTTGATGTTTTAAACAATATGTAAACTGCCTGGAGTCACTGGGAGTTGTGGGGCATATAAATCTAATAAGTTACAATTATTATTATTATTAGATTACATTTTCAGATGCTCTACTTGTAGAAACTTTGCTCAGAATAGAAATATGGGAGAAATAATAAAGAGCCTAAACAAAACCCTATAGATAGATAAAATAATGTACACTGAAGCTTTAAGCTGAATATGGAATCTGTAGGCCAATCTATATGTACAGAGATTACTACAGATATTTATTTGTATTCCACTTTCAAAATGTGCTGAAAGGATACTGAGTGTATGAGAAGATTCATTAGTAGCAAAGCATGATGTTACTTTATTTCTTGGATATTTCTCTCTTTTTTAAAGGAGGGTGTTTGTAATGAAATAAAGAACTGGCTACATGGTGATATATAAGGTATGAATATTAGTCAAGTTCAGGAATTTGCCTGAACAGATAAAGGTTTTCCAATCTTAAAGAATAGAATAGAATAGAATAGAATAGAATAGAATAGAATAGAATAGAATAGAATAGAATAGAATAGAATAGAATAGAACAGAACAGAACAGAACAGAACAGAACAGAACAGAACAGAACAGAATAGAATAGAATAGAATAGAATAGAATAGAATAGAATAGAATAGAATAGAATAGAATAGAATAGAATCTGGAAGGGACCTTGGAGGTCTTCTAGTCCAGCCCCCTGCTCAAGCAGGAGAACCTATACCATTTCAGACAAGTGACTGTCCAGTCTCTTCTTAAAAACCTCCAATGATGGAGCACCCACGATTTCTGAAGGCAAGCTGTTCCACTGGTTAATTGTCCTCACTGTTAGGAAGTTTCTCCTTAATTCCAGGTTGCTTCTCTCTTTGATCAGTTTCCAACCATTGTTTCTTATCCTGCCCTCTGGTGCTTTGGAGAATAATTTGACCCCCTCTTCTTTGTGGCACCCCCTCAAATATTGGAATACTGCTATCATGTCTCTCCTGTTTCTTCTTTTCTTTAGACTAGCCAAACCCAAGTCCTGCAGCCGTTTTTCATATGTTTTAGTCTCCAGGCCTTTGATCATCTTAGTTGCTCTTCTCTGAACTTTTTCCTTGAAGTTTTTTGTTGGCTCAGGCCCTTAGTGTGGTAGAAAGACAATTCGACATTGTTGACCATGAAACCTTATAGTACAGATTTATTGATTCCAATTTTAGTGTGAAGTTTTGTTCTTCACTGTATTGATGCACCCCCATAAACAAAGATGCATGGTTTATTACTCTTCTGTCAAGGTCCTAAAACACACAACGTTCTCTTAAGAGTCCTATATTTTTCCCCTCTTGTTTCCTAAGCTAAAATTGGAGAACAGTGTTTATGTTGAAGACTGGTTTGGAAATGCCATAGCACATTTATTGAATTGTTATTATTTTTCTCTCCCTCTTGTTTTCAAATTCAGAGGGGGGGAGGTTAAATATGTGAAAAACTTAAATTTTCACTAGGTAACTTCAATTAGCAAATCTATTATCTTCTCTATCCTAAATTCTTAACTTTAGAACTAAGCCTGGTTAGATACTGATGTACTATACCAGTACATCAGTACTATACCAGTACCTTGGCTGGGGAATTCTGGGAGTTGAAATCCAGACATCTTAAAGTTGCTAAAGCTGAGAAACATTGGACTGTGCTGATGCCATTGGAGCTGTTACCTGGAGGGATGTACTTCAATTAATAATTTTCAATCATTTCAAACAAATAAAATATTGGGTCCAACAGAGCCTATTCAATCTGCAAAAGCAGATAACAGATATGAATGTAATGTCCCTTTTTTTTACATTCTTACAGATTCCTACCATTGAAAATATTTATCTGATTCCAGCAGAAGGAATGTTTGACATTTTGCTCTCCTCTGAACATTATGCCATTTTGGGATACATTGAAGGGGGAAATGGCAGCAATGCCATATCAGATAGAAGGACCATTAATGACTGCCGTGCTTTTTGTCAACTACCATATATTTTTATAAAAATGGGTTGGGATTTTTCATTTTGTTAAGGCAAGAAAGGAAAGAAAAATGGAAGCATTGCTCTTTAGTGCATTAACAATCAAATTTATTTTATGTACTTTATTATTTTATTTATACCTCTATGACAGGGTTGCAAAACCTTTATGCCATAGCTACTGCTAGCACATCTTCTGCAGATGGCAGATTCTGCAGCAAAAATCCTTTTTATGGTGCTATAAAATAGTAATAATAATAATAATAATAATAATAATAATAATAATAATAATAATAATAATAATAATAATAATAATAATAATAATAATAATAATAATAATAATAATAATAATAATAATAATAATAATAATAATAATAATAATAATAAAAGTTGGAAGGGACCTTGGAGGTCATCTAGTCCAACCCCCTGCTCAGGCAGGAAACCCTATACCATTTCAGACAAATTATACCATTTCAGAGAAATATATGTATATTTCAGACATGTATATTGCTTTTTATTCTCCTTTTATGCAAGATGTTACTAAAGAAGATCCCAAGCCGGTCTAAAATGCTTCCTGTCTATTTGTCTTTAGAGACTAAAGCCTGCCTATCTGTTCTAGTCAGTTGTCATTTTCAGGCAGCTTTTTACTCAAGTGTTGGAAATACCATATTCTATTCAGAGCAGCCCCTTCACAGATTACTGCCTTGTCATGGCGAAGGGGCTTGCGTAACTCAATGAAACTATGAGCTATGCCATGCAGGGCCACCCAAGACGGACAGGTCATAGCAAAGAGTTCTGACAAAATGTGATCCACTGGAGAAGGAAATGGCAACCCACTCCGGTATCTTTGCCATGAAAACCCCATGGACAGTACCAAAAGACAAAAAGATATGACGCTGGAAGATGAGCCCCTCATGTCGGAAGGTGTGCCATATGCTACTGGGGAAGAACAGAGGGCTAGTACTAGCAGCGCCAGAAAGAGTGAAGCAACTGGGCCAAAGCCAAAAGGACGCTCAGCTGTGGATGTATCTGGTGGTGAAAGGAAAGTCCGATGCTATAAAGATCTACTCTCCATAGGAACCTGGAATGTAAGATCCATGAATCAAGGCAAGCTGGACGTGGTCAAACAAGAGATGACAAGACTGAACATCGACATCTTAGGAATCAGCGAACTAAAATGGACAGGAATGGGTGAATTTAACTCAGAGGACCATCAGGTATACTACTGCGGGCAAGAATCCCTCAGAGGAAATGGAGTAGCCTTCATAGTCAACAAAAGAGTAGGAAAAACAATACTGGGATACAATCCCCAAAATGACAGAATGATCTCAGTGCGAATCCAAGGCAAATCATTCAATATCACAGTAGTCCAAGTCTATGCCCCAACCACTGGTGCTGAAGAGGATTAAATTGACCGGTTCTATGAAGCACTACAGCACCTTATAGAATCAACACCAAAAAATGATGTCCTTATCATCATGGGGGATTGGAATGCTAAAGTAGGAAGCCAAAAGATAACCGGAATAACGGGCAAGTTTGGCCTTGGAGTACAAAATGAAGCAAGGCACAGGCTGATAGAATTTTGTCAAGAGAATACGATGGTCATAGCAAACACTCTTTTCCAACAACCCAAGAGACGGCTCTATACATGGACATCACCAGACAGTCAACACAGAAATCAGATTGACTATGTGCTCTGCAGCCAAAGATGGAGAAGCTCTATAAAGTCAGTAAAAACAAGACCAGGAGCTGACTGTGGCTCAGATCATGAGCTTCTCGTTGCAAAATTTAGGCTTAAATTGAATAAGGTAGGGAAAAACAGTAGGCCACTCAGGTATGAACTAAATCATATCCCTGATGAATATACAGTAGAGGTGACAAATAGATTTAAGGAATTAGATCTGATAGACAGAGTGCCTGATGAACTATGGACAGAGGTTCGCAACATTGTACAAGAGGTAGCAACTAAAACCATCCCAAAGAAAAAGAAATACAAGAAAGCAAAATGGCTGTCTGAGGAAGCTTTGCAAATAGCTGAGGAAAGAAGGGAAGCGAAAGGCAAGGGAGAAAGAGAAAGATACACCCAATTGAATGCAGAATTCCAGAGAATAGCTAGAAGAGACAAGAATGCCTTCTTAAATGAACAGTGCAAAGAAATAGAAGAAAACAATAGAATAGGGAGGACCAGAGATCTCTTCAAGAAAATTGAAGATATGAAGGGAACGTTTCATGCAAAGATGGGCATGATAAAGGGAAAAAATGGCAGGGACATAACAGAGGCAGAAGAGATTAAGAAGAGGTGGCAAAATTACACAGAAGAACTATACAAGAAGGAGCTTAGTGTCCCTGATAACCATGATGGGGTGGTCACTGACCTCGAGCCAGACATCCTAGAATGTGAAGTGAAATGGGCCTTAGGAAAGCTGAGCAACAACAAAGCTAGTGAAGGTGACAGTATCCCAGCTGAGCTATTCAAAATCTTAAAAGACAATGCAGTAAAAGTGCTAGACTCAATTTGCCAGCAAATTTGGAAAACTCAACAGTGGCCACAGGATTGGAAAAGGTCAGTTTACATTCCAATTCCAAAGAAAGGCAATGCCAAAGAATGTTCAAACTATCGCACCATTGCACTCATTTCACATGCTAGTAAAGTTATGCTTAAAATCCTACAAGCTAGACTCCAGCAGTATGTGGATCGAGAACTTCCAGAAGTACAGGCAGGATTTTGAAGAGGCAGAAGAACTAGAGATCAAATTGCCAACATACGCTGGATCATGGAGAAAGCTAGGGAGTTCCAGAAAAACATCTACTTCTGCTTCATTGACTATGCTAAAGCCTTTGATTGTGTGGATCACAACAAATTGTGGCAAGTTCTTAAAGAGATGGGAGTACCAACTGCTTTCTGGGAATTGGTGAGTTGGAAAGGAGAAGGTGGGAGGACCAAAGGAGTGGCCTGCGCGCCTAATGGCGCGCGAATCATATAACTAAAAAATCATAAATAGCAGCAGTACATTCAGGGCAAGTGCGTCTGAGATTTCTTGTATCTAAGTATGTCTGGTTTAGTTCAGTGCAACACTTGTTTTGCAGCTGTCTTTCGCAGTACCCTCTTCAAACTTGGAAACTGTCCTATCTGTAAACAAATCACTAGTCTACAAGGACAGATTATTTATCTAGGGTCTGTAATCTCTGCTCTTCAGGCAGAAATTAGGCGTCCAGTTCAGCCCTTCTACTCTATTGAGCCTCCGCGCTATCAGCCCCCTCTACCACAAAGATCCTGCAGGAGAAGGGCAGTGTGGACAACTGTGGGATCTGGCAGGGTGAGAGCTGTGAACTATAAACACAAAGCTTTCGATGTGTCCCTGCACAACAGATACAGTGCCCTTGATGACCTTAATAGGGACATTAAGGAGACAGGTAAAGGTATTTGTGATGATAACTCAAATAAACAGGGGATCGTAGACCGAGATGAAGAACTTGTTTTCGACAGGGAGAAGTGCGAATCAGGTATTACACATCAGTCATGCAAGAACAGAAAGGCACCCAAAAAGAGAAGCCACCTTCTGGTAGGTGATTCAGTTATAAGGGATGTAAATTTAGGAAAGGACACAGAGGTTTCGAAAGAGGTCAGGTGTCTCCCAGGTGCTACTGCCAGTAGGGACAAGAAGCGTATTTCTAAAATAATCAAGAATGCCAGCAAGGACTGTGATGTGGAGGCTATTGTACATCTTGGCACTAATGATCTGTCCCAAAAAGATGTACTCTCTGTGCAGAATGATTTCCAGAGCTTGGGGCAGGAACTTAACGGAATAGGCTGCAGGCTTACTTTTTCAGAGGTTTTACCAGTGTACAAGGAGCAAAATGGAAAAGGCCAGCGTATAGCACAATTCAATATGTGGCTAAAGGAGTGGTGTAAAGGGGAAGGCTTTGGATATATTAGTCACGATGTCAGTAGCTGGTCCAATGAAAAAATGTACAAAAGAGATGGTTTGCATCCATCAAAGAAAGGAACTGAATTACTCGGCTATAAAGTCACAGATTATCTGGAGGAATGTTTAAACTAAACAGCGGGGACAGTGAGTTAATTGATACAGAACACCCCTGTCCCCGGCAATCTAAAAACTATAGGGCTATTAGTGCATGTAACATAGATGTGTGTGTGGACAAGAATATCGACCTTGCTGTCAAGCAAAATCAAGCTTTCAATAGCGAGTGCCACACAAAGTACACTAACCAAATAGGAGGTAGGACAATAGGGGAACTCAGGCACCACACAGGTTATGTAGAAAGTAAATACAGGGTCAGTCATAAAGGACTCAAATGTCTTTACACCAATGCACAGAGTATGAACAGCAAACAGGGTGAACTAGAAATTCAGGTTAATGAGGGCAGATATGATATTGTTGCCATTACGGAAACATGGTGGGATGAAACCGACAAATGGAACACACAGCTAGAGGGATTTAAATTATTTAAAAGAAACAGACCAAATAAAAGAGGAGGTGGAGTTGCTCTCTATATAAGAAATAACTACATCTCTACAGAAATAGAGCACAACAATGATGAAAACTGTCTTGAATGCATTTGGGTCAATATAAAAGGGAGAAAAAATGACATTGCCATAGGTGTATACTATAGGCCACCCAACCAAACAGAGGAAATAGACGAACTTTTTGCTAGTCAGCTAACTAAGGTATGTAGGAAGCACATCACAATAGTAATGGGGGACTTTAACTACCCTGACATCAACTGGGAGACAAACTCTGCACCAAGTGGAAGATCAAACAGTTTCCTGACAAACCTAGCAGACACCTTTGTCTCCCAAAAAGTAGAGAAGGGAACTAGGGGATTAGCCATTCTGGATCTAATTCTCACTAACAGAGATGAAATGATAGAAGGTGTTGAAGCCACAGGAACCTTGGGAGGTAGTGATCATGTAATATTGGAATTCAACATTATGGAAGCACAAGCAATAGAACACAGTCAAACTAGAGTCTTGGACTTCAAGAGAGCTAATTTCAATAAACTTAGAGAGGGCTTGGGAAGGATTCCATGGATGAGGATCCTCAAGGGGAAAACAACTCAAGAAGCTTGGGAAATTTTGAAAAGCGAGATAATAAAAGCCCAGTCTAGCCCAATACCAACAAAGAGGAAAAATAACAGCTCTCAAAAGAGACCAGCATGGCTGCATAAAGAACTCTCTGATAAATTGAAAGATAAAAAGGACAAGTATAGAAAGTGGAAAGAGGGACACATAACTAAGTCAGAATATCAGCAAATAGCCCGAGCCTGCAAAGATGAAGTGAAGGAAAGCTAAGGCTCATAATGAACTAAGGCTTTTGCGACCAAAGTCAAAAATACACAAAAAAGCTTCTTTCAACATGTAAAAAAAAAAAAAAGTGAAGGAAATGATTGGTCCATTAGTGGGTGAAAGTGGCAAAAGGTGACAAGCAACAGGAGAAAGCAGAACTATTTAACTCATTTTTTTGCATCTGTCTTTACACAAAGGGAAAAAAACAGACCAACCTACCAAAAATAGTGCCATAAAAAACAGAATGCACAAGTTAAGATAGGCAGGAAAACGGTAAGTGAGCACGTCCAGCCTAGAACGAGTTCAAATCACCAGGACCAGATGGATTACACCCCAGGGTTCTCAAGGAACTGGGCAGATGTGATCTCAGAACCATGAACTATATTTTTCAAGATCCTGGAGCTGGGGAACTACCAGAGGACTGGAAAAGAGCTGATGTAGTTTCCATCTTCAAAAAAGGGAAAAAATGGACCCAGGAAATTACAGACCTATCAGCCTGACCTCAATACCTGGAAGATTCTGGAAAAGATAATCAAACAACGAATCAGCGAACACCTAGAGGCAAACAAAATCACTACTAAAAAGCCAACATGGGTTTGTCAAAAACAGATCATGCCAGACAAACCTTATTGCATTCTTTGACCAAGTGACAAAATTAGTGGATCAGGGAATGCTGTGGATATAATTTACTTGGACTTCAGTAAGGCATTTGATAAGTAGATCACAACCTACTACTTGATAAGATAGAAAAATGTGGGTTAGACAGCATCACCACCAGATGGATTCGTAGCTGGCTGACCGGCCGTACTCAGCGTGTGGTCCTCAATGGAACCGCATCTACATGGAGGGAAGTGTGCAGTGGGGTGCCCCATGGCTCTGTTCTGGGCCAGTGCTCTTCAACATCTTCATCAACGATTTGGACGAGGGATAGATGGGGAAACTCATCAAATTTGCGGATGACACCAAGCTGGCAGGAATGCCAACACTCCAGAAGACAGGCTTAAGATACAGGAGGACCTGGACAGACTTGAACATTGGCGCTATCTAACAAAATGAAATTCAATGGTGAAAAAAGTAAGGTTCTACATTTAGCAAGAAAAACCAATGTACAGGTATAGTATAGGGGTACCTTGCTCAATAGTAGTAACTGTGAGAGGGATCTCGGAGTCTAGTGGACAATCACTTAATATGAGCCAGCATGTGCTGCAGCTGCCAAAAAAGCCACACAGTGCTGGGCGGCATTAACAGAGGGATAGAATCAAGATCACGTGAAGTAATTTTACAATGCCTTGGTAAGGCCACACTTGGAATACTGCATCAGTTTTGGTCACCACGATGTAAAAAGATGTTGAGACTCTAGAAATAGTGCAGAGAAGGGCAACAAGATGATTAGGGACTGGAGGCTAAGCATATCAGGAACGTTTGCTGGAATTGGGGTATGTCTAGTTTAATGAAAAGAAGGACTAGGGGTGACATTTATAGCAGTATTCCAATATCTCAGGGTTGCCACAAAGAAGAGGGAGTCAACTATTCTCCAAGGCGCCTGAGGGCAGGACAAGAAGTAATGGATGGAACTAGTCAAGGAAAGAAGCAACCTGGAACTGAGGAGAAACTTCTGACAGTTAGAACAATTAACCAGTGGAACAACCTGCCTCCAGAAGCGGTGAATGCTCCCACACTGGAATTTTTAAGAAGAGACTGGACAGCCATTTGTCCGAAATGGTATAGGGTTTCCTGCCTGAGCAGGGGGTTGGACTCGATGACCTCCAAGGTCCCTTCCAACTTTATTATTATTATTATTATTATTACCAGACCATCTTATTTGTCTCTTGAGAAACCTATATGCGGATCAAGAAGCAACAGTGAGAACTGGACACGGAATCACTGATTGGTTCAAAATTGGGAAAGGAGTCTGGCAAGGCTGTATACTGTCGCCCTGCCTATTTAACTTATATGCAGAGCACATCATGAGAAAGGCAGGGCTAGATGAATCAAAAGTTGGAATTAAGATTGCCAGGAGAAATATCAACAATCTAAGATATGCAGATGATACCACTCTAATGGCAGAAAGTGAAGAGGAACTAAAGAGTCTCTTGACGCGGGTGAAGAAGGAGAGTGCAAAAGTTGGCTTCAAACTCAACATTAAGAAAACCAAGATCATGGCATCTGGCCCTCTCAATTCCTGGCAAATAGATGGGGAAGAAATGGAGGTAGTGACAGATTTTATTTTCCTGGGCTCCAAGATCACCACAGATGGGGACTGCAGCCAAGAAATTAAAAGACGCTTGTTCCTGGGGAGGAAAGCTATGGAAAATCTTGACAGCATACTAAAAAGCAGAGACGTCACCCTGCCAACAAAAGTGCGGATAGTCAAGGCTATGGTTTTCCCAGTTGCAATGTATGGCTGTGAACAGGGCTTTTTTTCTCATAGAATGCCCAGAATGGAGTTCCGGCACCTTTTTTGGATGGAACCTTGTAGGATAGGCAAGGCGGGTTGTATGACGTGTGTGAGTTCCGGCACCTTTTTTTTTTACAAAAAAAGCACTGGCTGTGAAAGCTGGACCATAAGAAAGGCTAAGCACCAAAGAATTGAGGCCTTTGAATTATGATGCTGGAGAAGACTCCTGCGAGTCCCCTGGACTGCAAGGCGATCAAACCGGTCAGTCCTAGAGGAGATCAACCCTGACTGCTCTTCAGAAGGCCAGATCCTGAAGTCGAAACTTAAGTACTTTGGCCACCTAATGAGAAGGAAGGACTCACTGGAGAAGCGTCTAATGCTGGGAAAGATTGAGGGCAATAAAAGAAGGGGACGACAGAGAATGAGGTGGCTGGATGGAGTCACTGAAGCAGTAGGCATGAGCTTAAATGGACTCCAGAAGATGGTAGAGGACAGGAAGGCCTGGAGGAACGTTGTCCATGGGGTCGTGATGGGTCGGACACGACTTCGCAACTAACAACAACAATTCAGAGCACTCTAATTTTTTTCCTGTTGTCTCTTGCTTTTAAACCTCTTGACACAGTGAAAAGCAAAACTTAATGTTTCTCTGGTTAGCTTTCTGCTGTGATGGTCTATTAAATACTTGGTGCCTGCCTTAGTTTGAGACTTTCTGAAATGCAAGTTGCAAATTTAAAACTTGTTCATTCATATTCAAACATGCAGATTTATCAGGGTGAGAAAATTCTGCCTTTATTTTGAGTATACCGTATCTTCAACACACAACACTTTTACTTGGAAATAATGGATGCCCTTGTTAAGTTGTTGACCAAGTTTAACTTCACTGTTTTATTTGACTCCTTGGGAAATCTTGCAAGACTCCAAATGGGATGCTGATTTCACAGATGCAGAGAGAGAATTTCAAGCTTGGATGAATTATGAGTATAGTAAAAGACTTTTGTAGCAATCCAACAAAGGAGATTTATGTGCAAAAGGTTGTTTTGATGCATTCATTGAATCAGATACATGTTCTGAAGTAGGCTAGATAAATATGCTTCATCAGGGACCATGAATTATTGCTTGCAGATAAATCATGAACTGAGCCCATAGGCTTCAAAGGAAGACTTTACTATGTGTCTAGAGACCAAATTCCAGTCAGAGCTAAATTAGTACTATATATGCAACTAATATATTCATTTGTCATTTATTATTAAAGTTATACCTGCTGTAATCAACCAAAATCTCAATAGTTTACAGTATATGGTATATAAATGCAACAGCTGGAACATTAGAATTAATAAATAATAAATTTGGAGTTTAGCTGTTTTCTACTCAGTTTCAGCTAGGATCATGTAAATGCACAATCAGGCTTTCACAGTTCTAGGAGTGTGCCCATAACAATCATTGCACCCCATTAAATATGTGTTCCATCTATCTCAATATATGGTTACTTGTCAATATCCTAACTGGTGTAATTCCAAGTTTTCCAGATGTACAACATGAGACCGAGGAATTTTATTTACAACTTAACTACGAAAAAGCCTTTGCCTCAAAATCACAAATTGACACCCAGACTTCAGCTGATTTCTTCATAAACCAAAAATCAACAGAACAAGATCTTATCACTATCAAAGAGGATTCCAGACAATTCTATCTACGATCCATCGAATATCAGAACTATGACATCCTGGACAACCAACTAATAACTATAATACTAGATAAAATTGACTACGTCACCCAGATGACAATAGAAGAAGGACAACAGACACAAGACCAGATTGAATTGAGGATGAATATCGTAAACAAAACGGGATCTATTGACATAGTGGCCCTTTTATGGAAACCGGTCTGGCTCAAAAAGAAAGCTAGAGTCAGATTTAAAAATGGGACTTAAATTTATACTTGATGGCTAAAAAATCAAATCAAATCAAAAAATCAAAAAATCAAAAAGAGATATGGTCTGAATTAATAGTAACTGAGATGAAAAATAAAACTGGAACTGATCTAGCTTAGGACTTAGATTTATAACTGTGAGGGAATTCTTGGTTAGATTATAATTTGGAATTTTGAAATGAAAAATGTTTTAAATGTATTCCTATCTTGATCATATATAGTTGAAATAGAGTAAGAAGGTATATATTTTCTCTTTTATTTTATTTCTATTTTTTATCCTTTCTTTTTTATGGAGATAATATGTTTACCATAGGTATATCTATTTTGTAATGGAATGAAAATAACGGAATGGATGTTGGGATTGATTTAATATTTAGGATTCAGATTTATAATTGAGAATATAGTTTGGAATGGTGAAATGAAAAATGTTTTAAATGTGTACCTATTAAGATTATACATGGTAGAAATAGTGTAAAGATATATATTTTCTTTTTTACCTTATTTTTATTTTTTATTCCTTTTTTGGAAGATAAGAGGTTTATGTTAGATATGATATTTATCTTCTAATGGAATGGAAACAATAGAATCAGAAGGTAATTGTTGAAATATTATTGTAGACATGATAATGGTTATGTTATGTAATTAGGGAAATTAGGGATGCCTGAAATATAAATAGTATGTTTAATTAATGTTAAATTGGAATGTGGTAATTGGAATGTAGTTAAACTTAAAAACAGGACTTGGAATTTTTATAGGTAAAATGTGATTGAAAATTTTTTATGGATGGATTGAAATTTACCTAGAAATGTATTAACCTGAATATGTTATATTAAGGGAGGGAAAGAGAGAGGGAACCTCCAAGGGGTTAACCTGACTAGTAAATGTATGTTTTTGATTTTAGACAATTGCTGATTTGTGAATGTATGTTTTTGATTTAAGATGATTGATTACCCTATCCCCACACTGTTTCCTAAATATTTTGTTCAAAAAAAATGGGAAAATTAATAAAACTTGTTATAAAAAAAAAAAAAACAATCATTGCACCCCATTAAATATGTGTTCCATCTATCTCAATATATGGTTACTTGTCAATATCCTAACTGGTGCAATTCCAAGTTTTCCAGACAACAGGTTTTTTTCCACCATGGGCCAACCTAAAAACACGGGACAATTGAACCTACCTTCTTTTGTGCATTAAAAATTCCTTCTATGACCAGGCTAGGTCTATCCATAGCTGGAAGGAGATTTGCATATAAACACCCAAGTGAATGCTGTGTGGGATTCTCATTTCAGTCCAGCTTTATAAACTACGTATACAAAACCCTTTAAGCATAGTCACAGCAACCATAATCATGCATATCAAAAGTGTGAGAAGAGGTGAGAGCTATATATTTTCCTCAGCCTTCCTTATTAAACAACAGATGGGATTAGTGCTAGCTTATATTTTGCACTAGCATTTTTATCATAGAAAGCTGGATGGTGCAAAAATGTAACTACGCTAAAGAAATCCTGTGATGTGGACTTAGAGACATTAATTATCAATTGCAAACCATTTTATTCTCCATGAAAGTTTTCCTCATTTCTACTAATTGCTGTGTACATTTCACCACAAGCTTGTGTAAACAATGCATTACGAACTCTAGCTGACCAGATTATGTGGGCTGAAGAAAAACATCCTGATTCACTCCTCATTGTGTTAGCTGATTTCAACAATGCTAACTTAAGCCAAGAGCTACCAAAATACTTTCAGCATGTCAACTGTCTCACTAGAGAATACATTACACCACTGCTACACAACACTAAAAGTCACTTATAGGTCTTTACCACAAACTGCTGTGGGACCCTCTGATCAATATATGATTCACCTTGTACCTGTTTAGAGAGAAAGGCTTAAAACCGTAAAACCAACAATTAAATGGACTACAGTAAAGCAAGCTAGAAGGAACTAGACCTCAGCTTATGAAAAGAAAGCAAATTCTTCTGCGTGGTTAGAAAATCTGCCAGGCTGTGAGGACAGAGGAGGCCTGAAAACATGCCAACTATTTTCAGAAGCCTCTCTTCATCACTCTGAAGTCACGAGTTCGAAACATGACATTAATTTCATTTATCCTTGGGTTGCATTTTCATCCCACCTTTTGTTCAGGAGCAGAAGGTGTGGTCATTCTCTAATCCCCACCTCCCACCCTGTTTTTTCCAACAAGCAAGCACAAGGATCTCCTGCTATGAGTAGGGGGTTTGGGCTAGAAGATTTCTAAGGTCCCTTCCAACTCTGTTTTCCTGTATTCCTAAATCAGTCAAGTCTTGGACTGAGGAGGCAAAACTAAACTACAGGCTTGCTTTGACTGCACTGATTGGAAAATTGGAAAGTAACATCATATATTAGTTTTTGTGAAGACAAAGCTACAGGGCATTACACACCAGAATGACTAGACATAAGGACAGTTTTTTCCCTCATGCCATCACTCTGCTTAACAACTAATTCCTAAACACTGTCGCACTACTTAGTAAAGCTGTATTACTATAATACTCCTCATCTTTCCTATTACCTATCCTTATCTTCTTATAACTATAACTTTGTTGCTTGTATCTTACAATTTATATTGTTCTTTAATATCCTAATATGACTTATGTTGTTTGCTTAGCTAGTACTTTATGACTATCACTAAGTGTTGCACCTTATGATTTATGATGAAGCGTTGTATTTTACAATGTATGATGAATGTATTTTCATGTGGTTTATCATTATGATTATCACTATTACTTGTATGAACACTGAGAGCTTCTGCACTGGAGATAAATTCCCTGTGTGTCCAACCACACTTGGCCAATAAAGAATAAAGAATTCTATTCTAAATAACAGGTGGGATTAGTGCTAGCTTATATTTTGCACTAGCATTTTTATCATAGAAAGCTGGATTCCTAGTAGCAACTGTGGTCAATCATAATAGGCCTTTGTATTACAAACAACACACTTCTATGGCTTCTGTCACACACACATTCTTCCAAATGCATAGGAAAACACATCTTGAGAACATCAGGTGAGGGAAGGCTGGCTTACAAGAATGGGGTTTCAACATAAGTAATAAGTTAAGTAATATTTTTTTAAAGTGCTGCAACATAATTTTTCAGAAATTAATCTTTGAAGAATGGACTATCCAGGAATCTGCAAAAGCTACTGATTCACTTGTAAAACAGTAAATGTTCCTCATACTGAAAAAACCCTCATAATGAATCCTATTTAAAGGTACTTCAAGTATAAGAGAAACCATGAACTTTTCTGTAGCAATGCTAGTAAAATATAATGAAGAATGACAATATCATTTCCAATGTTTCTATATAATAATGACTTCATGTCTTTTTCATGAATAAAATAGTATAGCTGTATATTATATACATTCTAAAATGTACCAAGAACAACAATTTTGTTTGACCTATAATCATATTCCTTTGTTTTTCTGCATCATTTTGCTAAGGTCTGTTGCTTTTGGGGGTGAAATCTGGAAGAATATTTTCTAATTGAAAGGTATCATGAAGGATTCTTTGAAGTGTAAAAGGGACAAAACAAGAAACAACCCAATTGTAGCCTTTGCTTCTTCAATAGGTCTGCTGCAAATGCTGCTATACATACATACATACATACATAAATACACTCCAGTTAAAAGTTTAAAGAAAAGAAGAAATAGGAGTGATATGACAGCAGTATTCCAGTATCTGAGAGGCTGCCACAAAGAAGAGGAGGTCAAACTATTCTCCAAAGCACCAGGGGGCAGGACAAGAAACAATGGTTGGAAACTAACCAAAGAGAGAAGCAACCTGGAATTAAGGAGAAACTTCCTAACAGTGAGGACAATTAACCAGTGGAACAGCTTGCCTTCAGAAATCGTGGGCGCTCCATCACTGGAGGTTTTTAAGAAGAGACTGAACAGTCACTTGTCTGAGATGGTATAGGTTCTCCTACTCAAGCAGGGGGATGGACTAGAAGACCTCCAAGGTCCCTTCCAGCTCTATTCTATTCTATACTATTCTATTCTATTCTATTTTAAAATAATCCACTATCTAGCATTGAGAAATGATTAAGAAACAGGAATTTAAAATTTATTAGAAACTTAATAAAACAGATTAAAAGCCCTTCCAGGTAAGGTGATGACATCATTCTAGATCAAATTATAGAAATAATAAACTTTCCAGATATTCAGCTACTTACTGAAATAGTTGTGTGATGTAGAGATGGCCTTACTTCAGCTTCTATGGACTCCTAAATTTTTGAATAAACAGAATAACTCTATCCGTTAACAGAAAAAGGTCAGAGGATGGGTCCACAAAATGTTGTCTCACTCCATTAATGTTCAGAAACATTAATAGGATTTGTTTGCAGACTTAAATTGTGGCTTTTACTCTTTAAAGTCTCAAATATTTCTTGAAGCAGTGATGGAGCAGAAATGATATAGTACCAATCAAATCATCATCCATCAAGGGTAATTGTATTATTAACTGTGTGTCACATTAATCTCATGTTGCTGTCCTCTCTTGTTCTCTCTATCTATCTAACCAGAGGAAGATGTTTGCTTCAATCTCTCCAGTTGAAAGATAATTTCCTCCCATATAAACCACCCAGATTTTGAGACCTAATTCAAAAGTCTTCTATATGCCATTTTCACAAATTGTTGGATAAATGAAAAGCAGATTATTCTAATATGGTGCCAAAATGTGTTTTCCAACTTTCTGAAATATTTACATTCCTTCAAAAGAAAATTATGTTTTTCCACTTAATGCTTCAGAATATCTAAAAGGTTTTTAGAACTTTCTCTGATGTTGGGTTAGACTAGATGACCTCCAAGGTCCCTTCCAACATTATTATTATTATTATTATTATTATTATTATTATTATTATTATTATTATTATTATTATTATTATTATTATTATTATTATTATTATTATTATTATTATTATTATTATTATTATTATTATTAAGCTCATTTTACTATAGAAGGAACTACTGTTGTATGTGTCTGTTACATACACACATACATCCTGATCATTCTGCAGGTTTCACTGTCTTTCATGCGTTCCAATCTGAAAAAAAGCCTTTGGGAAGAATTCCTTCAAGTTGACTTATTGGCAGAAAAGTATAGTGACATCAATTGCACTGTCAGCATAGCTGAACTGCATTGTGCCACAGGAAAAAAAAGCCAGGGAGTTATGCTATCCTTAAAGATTTAATATGGGATAGGTTTGGAGAGGAATTGGTGGACATCATAGCTTCCTTGCCCTTTCCATCCAACATCACCTGCTAGCAAGGATAGAAACCATCAATAGCTCTCTAGAGCACAAGAACGTATGTTTGAAGACCTCCATCCCACTTTATTCCATCTCCATGGTATACCCACTAACCACTCAGCTGGATTGGGGAGGGGCATATCAGAACTATCAATCTTCTCTGTAATTAAATGATATTTTTCATGGATCAATATATCACACTAGTAATTTATTTATGCAAGACCTAATTCATGCCATTATGTCACCATTAATAAGTAATTCAGTCTCTCTTGTCCATCCATGTCTTTGTTCTTCCTTCTTCTTCCCCCACAAATTATGTATATAATATGTATCCAGTGAACCAGACTATCATTGCCCAAAATTTAGACAATAGTACACTTATTATTTTTAAAAAAGTCATTTTACATGAACATTTTTAACTCTAGATTGGACCATTCAAAGAGCTACATGTATTATTACTTTCCATGCCACAAAATTAATTTAAATCTACTTGTGGTCTGGGGTCTTGATTAGCATGATCAGTTCACAAAGTTAAGTTTGCAACTTTCTATGAATAAGCGTACGGGGGGGGGGGAATGTACAAGATTTATGGAAGTAATAATGATTAAAAACAGATGCCAATATTTATGGTAGAAATATGGAGCACCTTGTCACGGTAACCACTATTTACAACAAGATCTTAGGAAACAGGATGTAACAGTCATCTGAAAATCAATAGAAAAGTCATTACTAACAGGATTTTTAAAACTGACATGAATTGCTTAAGGGCTCTGTAAATAAATAAACACAGGTATGAAACAGGAAAGAGACAGATTGTGTTTGTTCAAAAATTAGTGTTTATTTCAATGCAATTTTGGAAATTAAGAGACACAGACAAGCATTCAGGCTATGGTTTAGTCCCCATTAGCCTGTGAGATAAAGTGAATGATCAGATTTGAGCTTGTTTCCTCAAATCTGCTCTTCAGCTGCAGGAGAAAGACATGAGGAAAAAGAGATGGTTTGGACAGGGGTAATGCAGTGTATTCTAAAAAGGGGTGCCCTGGAACAACAAACAAAAGCACTGCATTTCATCTGCCAGAAGATCGACACCTCCTGATATTTGTATGGCTTCAGCAGAATATTTTCTATACAAATGCAAACTTCAGAGTCATCATGATCACAAGGATAATTTACCTTTGTTTAATCAACACTTGATTATACACTTACAGTGAGGAATAAATCTTAGATTTTATCCTTACATTCCTTTACCTGACACTAAGCACCATTTGCACAGATAGGGCAAACTGAGATAAATTCACTTCAAGATCATCATTGCAATGCAATCAACAAAATAAAATCAGTTATCATTAATTCTATATTTGTTTTCTGACATCAGCAATCCATTGGACAGGCCAAGAAAGGCTAGGTAGGATTGAAGGGATAGCAGCATCAGTTAGAAGCCAGGATAATGTCCAAATTGTGTCACATATGCAATGACATCATATAAATGGTAATATATCATAACTGATAAAAATATGTTTCCATTTATTTTATGTATTGGGAGATATTGAGAACTAGCAACACATAGACAAGTCTCTACAGGGTTTTTTTGGCAAGATTTCAAAAGTGCTTTGACATTGCCTGCTAAGATTGAGAATGTGTGATTGGCTCAAGGTCATCTTGCTGGCCTTGTGCCAGTTTTTGCTTTCCCTTGTATTAAATATACATTCTGATATTTGGATGTTATCAAAACAAGGATAGTGAACTTAGACCCAATTTTCCCACCCATATCTCTCAAATCCCTGTCTCCTCAGTTTTCTCTCCTTCCAGAATATACATTGGATGGAGATGCTTGTGTTATTATATACTAGTTCAGCTACTGCAAGGTTGTCCCCTATGAGGTCTGTGACCAAGTGTCTTAGAAAATTAAATTTGTTTTTTTACATTGCCATTTATGATTTGTGTCCATTTATTCTTTTCAATTGAGAGTTGCCAGTTCATCTAATGAAAAGTGTTGGAGACATTGGTGATAGATGATGGGCATATGCTACATTGGATGATGAGATATCTCCTAGAGTAATCTACAGTACTTCAAGACAAACTTAGAACAGAACAGAATTCTACTTGTTATCGCAGACAGTTTCCTGATAAATCATTCACGTGTGATTTAATTGCTACTAATAAACACACGGAAAATCACTGTCATACATCTTTTATGTTCTCCAGATCATTGTAAGATAGTAACAGAATCTTTGGTTTAGAATCTGTTTTTGCTTATTATAATCACCCATTCTAAAATTACTCAGAGAGCTGATGTCTCCTTTTCATGGGATGTATTCATGCAAAAGCTTGAATCACCCATCTGAGATGATTTAAGTCAGACTTCTGCACTGAACAGGAGAACATGCCTGAAGAACCAACAGTATGATTCAAGGATTCTATAAACAGCTGCTAAGAAGCAACAACAGACCAACAGAGTTGTGATATCAATAAATGGAATCAATCCCTGAGGCAGACCCAATACCAATTCTGGCAATATTATTATAGGACCTAATAATGTTACCCTCAATGTTAGGGTTGTGTTCTCTAGGCAGCAGAAAAATTGCCTATGGAGTAAGCTTTGTGGTTCTCCTTATGGTATTAGTGATAAATGTTATACAACATTTATTAATCTGAAGTCAAGTGCTTTACATCTTGGTTTTTGATATGGTGCCATTCCAATCTTATTAGATTATCTTTTGAAATGTACAGGTATATATGTCTGTAAATATGTAATTAGCATTTTGTATGAATTTTACTTAACACTCTTCTTTAGTCCACGGAGTACCACAAAACGTACTCATTTTCTAGTACATCTGTTCTGGTGAAAAGCAAAGAGATTATAGGTAACCCTATAACCCAGTTTGAAAAATAATGCAATTCAACACCTTGATTTGTCTGATTGCCCCCATAAAGTACTTATTAACAGCTCCACTATAGAGTAGAGGGAAATTCCAAGCAGAAATCCACAGGGTTGTCAAGAGGTCTGTGATGTTTAACATTATCAGTGACTAGATGAATGAAATCTATATGGTCTGCAGATGACAAAGAACTGGGAGGGATGGCTAATACTTTAGATGAAAGAGAGGAGATTCAAAAAGATCTAGAGAGGCTTGGATAGTCAGCTGAAATAAATACAATAGAATGTACAGTTCTATATCCGGGTAGGAAAAATATAGTTCACAAATATAAGAGGGATTCAAGGTAGATTTTTTCTTATGCTCACAGTTGTTTAACTTTACTGCAAATGAAAGTAGGATGTAAAGATTTAAGATAAGGAACAGAAACTGAACATAATGGGAGATTTGGCCATCCCGAACTATTCTCCCTAATAGAAAACTGCTCAGGAGCTATTGTAATACCTTTAGTAAAGATAGATTTCTTGAAGCCCACAAGAACTTTTAGACTAATTCTTGATCTTTGGCCATTCTGACACATTTATAAGACAATACTGTCAGAATCACTGGCTCTTCCTGCACACATTGAGACTGGGGCCCAGAAAAATTGAAAGTTAATGTTTGGGGAATTATAGTTTTTGGGGCACCAGGAATTTGTTTGGTTTTTATGCTTTTATGTTTTTTTATATATTTATGAGCTGCCCAGGATTGTCGTGAATAAAGGAGGGGGCATGTACATATTTTAAATAAAAAAGTAACTGGAAAATGTTAGTGACTTCGGCATACATTATGAGAAAATAACTCTTTAAAATTGCTTCTACTATTTATTTATTTATTCATATATCTCAAACTTCTTAACCATCCATCTCCCTCAGATATCCCCATTGAAGCTTTTCAAGTGGTTACTTCAATTCTGTTTCAGTGATACTATATTTTTTTCTCTCTTTAATATCTAACACACCTCGAATGTGTTGATTTCTTAGAAACTGCTGAATGGGTTGTATAGCTTCTTAAGAACTGATTCCTTGAAGAAATGGTGAAAAGAGATCTTTATTTGCAATAGCCTTGGTTACCTCATCCAGGTTAGGCCTCTCCCATCTTCAAGGAACAGGAGAGAGGAAAAAAATGAGTGAAGAGAATCAGTTGCCTGAATTGTTATGTCTAAAGATTGCTTGAGGGAATTATAAGATTCCTAAATTGAGCATCCCAGAAGGGAACCGATTGCAGGAGATACAGTGGTTATCTTGAGTTCGTTATTTCTTCATGAAGGTCTTTGGCTAATTTGTTTGCTTGCATCTAACTAGCTATCTGCGGCCACTGCCAAGCTATAAGGCATAACTTTTTAATGAGCATCTTAGTACTAGAAGTATGCAAGATGTTCCAAACTCAAAATACTCCAGCCTCAGCATTTTGTCTAAGCCTATATATCTCTATATCTCTCACTTTTTTCATGAACCTGGGACAAAATCAGTTATTCCATTCCATATTGTTTCGGGTCAAGTGCTCCAATGTCCAGTGACTGTTTTTTAATAAGTCTTCCAATTCATAAAGACATGGACAATACTTTACAAGTAAAATGACCACTCCTTTCTGGCTGCTATAAAGTGAAGCTAAGTTAAGACAGGAGGAACAGAGACAGAGGAAGAATTAGTTAAGTGAATATTTAGAAACTGAGAACTATCTGTGAATAACAAAAAGGTTGATACTAGCCTTGTAAGTAAATCTGACACTGCATTTAAATTCACTATTATGTGGAACTTAGAATTCATGAATTTTAATGCTGCATTGTGGTTCCTATGTGCAGCATGCATTTGGGGCTTTTGTTTTCAGGAATATTTCCAATTGCAGAATTATGTTCTATGGAAGCTCATAGCTGATACGTTTGTCATACAATTGAATTTTCATGTTGCCAAATACAAAAATGGTATTGCTTGGTTTTGCTGAAAAAAAATTGCCAGGCATTCACATCTTCACTTTTTTAAATAAGAACTGCAGAGCCATGATAGAGCCATTTTTTACGGCTGATTTTACTAGCTTCACTTTTGTTGTTTTGTTTTTTGACATATACTGTATCTTTATTAACAATTTTGGTTTACAATAGTAAAATCTAATACAAACTAAACTTAAAGAAAAGAAAATAGAAAGAAGGAATAAAAAGTGCAGTAAAAATAAAAATATAAAGAAAGAGAAAAGAAATATACAAAGAAATGATTTTTAGTTCATTCATATATGTAATAGGATTTTATTCCTCTTCTTCTTTTCATTGTTCCATTGCACAGAGTTCTACATCTCAGTCAGTTTCTTTTGTAAAATCAGTGCAACTTTCTTTTATAGGTCATTCTCTTAGCTTCTCAGTTGTAAGCCCACTTTCAATACTATATCCAGTCAAATAATATTTGCTCTACAACTCATTTCTTCAATACCATCTTTTGAACATAGCCTATCCATAGAAGTGGACATCATTGCTGACATTGGGTCAGGCCCAAGAACCAAGAAAGACACATGGTGATTCCTCCAAGTGAAGTTCTTTATTGTTCCACACCTATAGACAAAATCCTGCCAAACTGAATCATTCAATCACACTCTGAGAACTATTAGGGAGGGGATGACTTCACCCTCTTTCTCTCACACAAAATATCTGGACTGAGTTGCCTCTTACTCCTCTGAAATGCACCCTGGGAATCAACCCTACTACATTCTATCACACACTGTTGATATTGTGGCTACTTATTTCTGAGTCTATTGTTTAAAGTTTCCTTTAGTATTTTCACTGTTATAACATTTTACAATATTTTTCAGGCTTATAAATCTTTCCTCTAATGAAAAGCTTTAGTCCCCTCTGGCAACCAGTTTTTGAAATCATGAAATTGCTTATCTTTGTTTTATCTTATAAAAACCAAAATAGAATCTATTTCTCACAAATGTATAATTAAAATCTTATTGCAAAAGCTTCAATATTCCAACTTTATTTCAACCCTTATCTTTTTATAACTTTCTAAGATCAAAATCTTATTTAGCTTTCTGCTGTTTATTTATTCTTATACTTAGGATCAAAATTTTCTTTCAATTCAGGATTGAAAGCAGACTTAATCGTCATTTTCAGACTTGTTCCAAACTTAATAAGCAATTTCCACAGGTGATTAGAAAGTGAAGTTTGTGAACTTAGTGACCTTTAAAATTCTCTATTGTGGTTGCGAGTAAGATGTTTAATCTTGTCGTCTCCCTGTACTCAAGCCTGTGGAAAACCACTCTTCTGTGGTCTCTTCACGAGAAGCAGCAATTCAGAGCACATGAAGGTGACCTCCTGTCCTCTCTTTATCTGAAGAGGTTCCAAGGATCCAGTCTATTCACCAATTGCTTGATCTTTGCCATGGTTGTTGACTCCATTTTCACAGAGCCATCTTCACTTCACCATGCCTCCTGTGGAAGTCCCTAGGTTCACTTTGTTATTCTGAGGTATTCCCAGTCAGGAAAAGTTTTTATTCTCAACTCTCTCAGTTCTAACTTCATCACTAGCTGCAGTGAATACCTTTGAAATGTGTTTATTTGGCTTATATTACATTTTTGAAAGATTGAGGGCAATAGAAGAAGGGGATGACAGAGAATGAGGTGGCTGGATGGAGTCACTGAAGCAGTAGGCGTGAGCTTAAATGGACTCCAGAAGATGGTACAGGACAGGAAGGCCTGGAGGAACATTGTCCAGGGGGTCGCGATGGGTCGGACACAACTTCACAACTAACAACAAATTGCGTTTTTAATTCAGAACCTCAAGATGGTGTGCTTAGCACTCTCTCCTCCCATTTTTATTGCACCTTCCCCCTTTTAAATGCAAATCTTATTCTGTTTCAGCCATTGTTCTTGCTACAAAAATACTGCATATTTTTACAATCTCTTTTTCTTTTTCTTTTTCTTTTTTTTGCTGGTTGGTTGGACCCAGCCTTTCACTCATGGTTTACAAAAATGCTGATGACATCACTGATACGTACACATACAGCTTCGTGTGATAGTTAAAATATGATAAAATATAATGTCCTCCACACTTTATGATCATTACTTTCCATGTGATTCATGGTAAATGTTGTCCGTCCATCTGTCTATTGATTTAGTTCTTATGCCACAGCAAGAAAGAAGACATAAAATAAACAGATATCTACTTTTTTAGCATTTGTCACAGGCAATTTTTGTAAAGATATTCAGAAATTAAAGAGATAATTGTATTATGGAGATAAATTATTTTTCATCCAAAGTAATTGTTACTACATGGACACAAACATACTTAATATTTTTGTATCATATGCAGGTAGTGTAATGCTCCTTGTTATCACAAATATCTGTGATTAGACTCCTTCAGATATAGTTTCTTACTATTGCACAAAAATTCTCCATTCTTATTTTTTCTTTCTTTTCAATACATTAAATGACTGCATTTTGAACTATTCTCTATCTCAGTTAATCAGCTGTCTAGTTATCCTTATAATTCTCCCCAAGGAGCAGAGGGGAGTAAAGGAGCAGTGGCTTTTTCCACTAAAGGACATTGTAACAGATGGAATTTATTTTCTTTGGCAAGTGAATGAAGTGACAGCATGTGCAAACTGATCTGCCCTCATGGACATTGTAATTGGTTTCAAGATTAGAACTTGTATCTGGTTGCCAATTCCATACAATGAACCATGTATATTGCAAGACACAATCTCAGATTGATTAATGCATGTTTGACCTGATGCATCCATGTTTTGCTGAAAATATGTAAGAGTCAGGTTTTGGGCACAAAAGGTGAGTTCGGTGGCAATATGTTTGCACCAAGTGGACTGAAGATGCTGCATGAGCTAAGGAGCATGGACTAGAAGTATTGGAGGAAACCAAACATAGTTGGATAGATGATCACTGGAGGAATCCATAACTGAAGAGCCAACAGGAGCAGGCAGGATTAGAAAGAGAGATCTGAAGAACAGACTGTCTAAGAAAAAAAGATTGAAGTTGCCTTGGAAAGGAAAGGACAATTGCCTTCTGACAGGAGTCAGAAAAGAAAAGTATGACCAAGGTTCCATCTTCCTCACTAGGCTAAAATGAAACTACCAACCAAAGAAGATAGCCAAACAAAATACTGATTAAATAAGGGAGGAAGGGATACTGTTGAACTACAAAAAGCTGAGAAATAAGAAATATTTTGCTAAGGCAAGGCCTTTGTATAACAGGAATAAGTATAAGTGATTTACTTAAATAACATTGTAATGATAAATAATACCTTAGTTTGTAGACATTATGGTGTGTGTGTGTGTGTGTGTGTGTGTGTCTAAAAACAGAGAGAGAGATGATTGTGTGTATGTGTTTAAATTCCCTTCTCATCCCTATGGCTGGTATGTGTCTTTCTCAATCTCAGATCCTCTAGTAGGGGCCTTGGAGTTGAACCCTTAAGATCCCTTGAGATTCTGTGCAGTATCTTAGCTGTTCCAAGTACTGCACTCTTCTAGACAGAGAACTCTGATATTGTTCCTGGGATCTGATCCTAGAAAAGATAATCAAAAAACAGATCTGCGAACAACTAGAAGCAAACAAATTTATAACTAGTAGCCAGCCCGAGTTTGTTAAAAATAGATCATGCCAAACCAATCTTATTTCATTCTTTGATAAAGTGACTAAACTAGTATACCAGCAAAATACTGTGGACAAGGTATATTTAGATTTCAGTAAGGCATTTGATAAAGTAGACCACAACCTACTCCTTGGTAAGCTAGAAAAAGGTGGAATAGAAAACATCACCACCAGATGGATCTGCAGCTGGCTGACAAACCATACTCAATGAGTAGTCCTCAATGGCACTACATCCACATGGAGAGAAGTAAGCAGTGGGGTACCACAAGGTTCCGTCTTAGGCTCAGTACTCTTCAATATCTTCATAAATTACTTAGATGAGGGAATTGAAGGGGAACTCATCAAATTTGCAGATGACACCAAACTGACAGGAGTAGCCAACACCCCAGAAGACAAACTCGAGCAATGGGCCCTCTCCAACAAAATGAGTTTCAATGTGGAGAAAAGCAAAGTTTTACATTTAGGCAGGAAAATTCAAAGGTACAAGTACAAATTGGGTGAGACCTGGCTTAAAAACAGTAACTGTGAGAGGGACCTTAGACTCCTATTGGACGATCACTTGACTATGAGCCAGCAGTGTGCAGCAGCAATCAAAAAAGCTAATACAATCCTGGGTTATATAAACAGAGGCATAGAATCAAGATCACATGAAGTATTAGTACCGCTTTATAAAACCCTAGTAAGACCACACCTGGAATATTGCAGCCAATTTTGGTCACCATATCACAAAAAAGTTGCTGAGAATTTGGAAAAAAATCAGAGAAGAACAACTAAGATGATCAAAGGCCTGGAGACTAAAACATACGAAGAACGGCTGCAGGACTTGGGTTTGGCTAGTCTAAAGAAAAGAAGAAATAGGGGAGACATGCTAGCAGTATTCCAGTATCTGAGGGGCTGCCACAAGGAAGAGGGGGTCACATTGTTCACCAGAGCACCAGAGGAAAGGACGAGAAATAACGGCTGGAAACTGATCAAAGAGAGAAGCAACCTGGAATTAAGGAGAAACTTCCTAACAGTGAGGACAATTAACCAGTGGAACAGCTTGCCTCCAGAAATTGTGGGTGTTCCATCACTGGAGATTTTTAAGAAGAGACTAGACAATCACCTGTCTGAGATGGTATAGGTTCTCCTGCTTGAGCAGGTCCCTTCCAGCTCTATTCTATTCTATTCACTCTCCCAGTTTCAGAGTCACAGCCCCGAGTGTTCCTATCACCGGGACCACTTTGGTCTTTATTTTCCACATTCCTCCTTCAGGCCCTGGTACTTTTCTAATTTCACATACTCATTCTTCCTGATATTGCTGTCACTTTGCACTGCTATATCTATCACAATCAAAATATATAATTTTCCCTCTCTTTCCCACCTTCCAATGTAGAAAGAATTCCAAATTATACTATCATTTGTGGCAGATTACCAAAGAGATATTTTTTTAAAGTACTAGCTAGTTATCCTATGATTTCAGTCATTTTGATTCACTCTGCTCTATATTGCTATTCTTAAGCAAGTGTATGAATGAAATACAGCCACATGCATGTGCACATATATATATGGAAAGCATACTGTAATTGTGGAGACTGTAGAAAATGAAGCTTGCTTGAGATCACTACTCAGTTGTTGACTCAAACAAGGAAGCAAAGGAAGATAACCTGAAACACTGAGTGATAATCAGAGCAAAGCGAAATGAAATTGTGATGACTCGTGATGAGAGAGAGAGTCATCAAAACCAACATTTCAGTTAGTGTCTGAAAGCTGTGTTACTATTCACATTCATCTATAGAAGCATGCATCTAATCTTTGCTGAAATTGGGGGTCAGTATTTAGCTGGCTGAGGAAGCCCTTTGACTTTTTATTTGAAAAGAATATAGTCTGAATATGGAAAGCTTCCATCACTGCAAAAGCTGACATTTCATTCTGCAGATTTTAACAATTTTTTTTAAAATCCATGTACAACTCTTTATTGCGTTTATAAATTGCTGTAAACACCCAGCTGTCCATAAAATAATGTTTTTTAGAAACGGGCTAGACAGTTTTAATACAGCAGAAATGGACCATATTAGTTTGTGCCAGTTAAAGCCTAAGAATTTCTTTTTTTCTGCATAGTTTTAGTTTGACTTTAATAATCTCATTTCTCCAAAGAGAAATCATTTCTATTGGTTTAAATAGGATTACTGCAACATTCTGGCCCTGAGATTTGATAAAGTCTGCCTGAAACTTTGCCTGCATAAAACCTTTGGACAAATAAGCAAACAGCTTTAAAAGTAAAGTCCCATTCAAATCAAGTTGCAGTCCTACTGTCTTTGTAGATTTGCCATGTAGTTTTCTTGCCAATAATAAGTAGACTACCGTTGCTTTCTTCCAAGATGATTTTATTTTGCTTGCAACTTTGAGATTTTCTGGTCTTCTCTCATCTAAGTACAAACCACAAGTGATTTCCTTAACTTTTCCAAATCAGCCAAGCATAGCTAGTTCTTTCCATCTATCTGGCTCAAATAACTTGAGAATGTGTCACTTCTTAGCAAACTTTTACAGATGAGATTTAAGTGTATTCATATTATTAAATATTCATTAACCCTAGACCTTGATGAAGAAGTGGGGGTATTTATATTGCAAGTGAGCAACCCTTGTTGTTGTTAGTTGCGAAGTCGTGTCCGACCCATCGCGACCCCATGGACAACTTTCCTCCAGGCCCTTTTAGTACTGTCCATGGGGTTTTCATGGCAAAGATACTGGAGTGGGTTGCCATTTCCTTCTCCAGTGGATCACATTTTGTCAGAACTCTCTGCTATGACCTGTCCGTCTTGGGTGGCCCTGCACGGCATAGCTCATAACTTCATTGAGTTACGCAAGCCCCTTCGCCACGACAAGGCAGTAATCCATGAAGGAGGAGCAACCCTAGAAAACAATTTAAATTTGTCATACAAACCAGACTCTCCCCTTTGTAAAAACTACTCAGTGGCTGATCTGTAAAAGCAGTTAGTCTCAGGAATAAGACTACAACTTAACCCTGTAATTATAAATGTTAACTCTACAAATTCATTCCCTATAATTTGTGTTTGGCTAGGACTAATTCAGGAATGAAAGACTCTTTAAAATATACTCAAGGCTGGCCCTATTATTAGGCAAAATGTTCAACTAGACTAGTTGAGACCAACTTCCAAATTGCCTTCCTAAGTTACAATCCAGACAAGCAAACCTACTCACTTTTTTACATACATCTCTGAAGGAATCAAAACGTCATCTACAAGGAATCAGGCCTGCCACAGTAATGCAAATAATGAAGGGGGCAGTTGATCTTCCTCACACCTCAAGTGACAAGAACTGTTTGCTTAATCATTTAAGAATAGAATAGAATAGAATGGAATGGAATAATAGAATAGAATAGAATAGAATAGAATAGAATAGAATAGAATAGAATAGAATAGAATAGAATAGAATAGAATAGAATAGAATAGAATAGAATAGAATAGAATTGGAAGGGATCTTGGAGGTCTTCTAGTCCAGCCCCCTGCTCAAGCAAGAGAACCTATACCATCTCAGACAAGTGACTGTCTGGCCTCTTTTTAAAAATCTCCAGCGATGGAGCACCCATGATTTCTGGAGGCAAGCTGTTCCATTGGTTGATTGTCCTCACTGTCAGGAAGTTTCTCCTTAATTCCAGGTTGCTTCTCTCTTTGATCAGTTTCCAACTGTTATTTCTCGTCCTTCCCTCTGGTGCTCTGTTGACATTGCCCTAATCATTAATCTTGCATTTTGAGAATGCCTTCCACAATAATTTTCCCATTCTGATGGTTCTCCCTCAAATGAGTGTAGAATCATATAAAAACTCATTTAATTCACCCCTTTCCCTTTCTACTTGAAAGGGACATTGTTTTTTGCATACATTGTAAAATGCAGAATCTGAGGTTCTCCACAGATTATGGACTACAAGATTTTATGTCTGCTGATCATTGGTCATATTGGCTGCAGCTGATAGGAATTATAGACCTAAAGCAATTGTTTTTCTAATTTTACCTTATAAGCCAGAACTCTATATTACTGCTTCATATTAAATTAAGACAGAGACAAGCTGTACATAGATAATATATATAAAATAACATTTTTCATTTGCAATGAGCCAGCTTATGTAAATAGCTCTTTTGAACCTGGTATTCCACTTCTCATTCATATCCTTGGATAAACTGCTTTTTAAAGCATTGCTGAATTTTTCTGAGCGGAAGATTTTCTGATTTATGAGCTGCATATGTTTAAAAAAAGGCATAAAGATTTGCATATCAATATAATAATATAATAACCATTTTTCCTTGGGGAATTTTGTTCTATGTGAGTTTTTTTTTAATAGGCTCCCTATTGAAAAAAAACACACAACAAATCCAAACTTGGAGCAGCACATTGCTGAAGTACTACAGCAGCTGCTGCTTGTAGATGTGCTGAGAATTTAATTATGTGGAATGCTTCTGATAACTGTGATTTAGTTTTGTTTGTTTTACCAATGGACTAAAATTTTACTTCTGCCCAAAAAACACTGAAACAGCATATTTTAGTACTCAGATATGGAATGCATCAAAAAAACATTTTGTTTCATGCAATTTTGATTCATTATTTCATATATAGGACAGCTTTCTGTGGGAGGCAGGTACTGTGATTAAGTTATATGAGTTGTTAGATGAATCTGAGTTTTGCTTATTAAATGAAAATATAAAGTTTTCACCATGATTGCTCCTTTGAAATAAAAAAAAAACTAATCAAGAGCATCCCTAGCACAAAGATAAGGCTCCGTGCCAACTATTTTAAGAACTGCCGTTCTAATAGATACATATTCATATCTTCCTGGACTTCCTTTCCTATCATGGTATTTACAGATTAGTGAGACATCTGGAAATAAACAAGGACATGGATACGAACAGGAAAACAAGGCAGAATACCAAAAAAAAGTAGCCTGAGATTGTAAATCTGATGTCACGAAAAAATGTGCTGAGTCAGTGAAGAATACTGAAATGGCTTTCTTCAGATTATGTTGAAAATAAATAGAAAAGAAAGGAATTTGCTCAATGAACAAAGGTGGTAAAGAAAGGCAACATTTTTTATCAAGTTTTGTCCTGCAGGTGGGCATCTTTTCTTCCATGCAATTGTGAAAATAGGGGGGGGGGAGGATTGCAGCTTGAAACTGACAGAAGTGGAATAGGAATTGATTAATTAATTAATTTATTGAATTTATATGGCTTGCAAAATTTTTAAAAACTCAGTTTAAATCCCACGTATTAAACAGGCAACCACGAAATCAGATTCATATTCATCTCTTACCTGGGAAGTTCAACTTACCCTGTTATCAAAACCCAAGAAAAATCCAACTTTGTACTGCTTTCTGAAGACTATCAGGATCACAGCCAGCTGTATTTCAGGAGTCGGGCACTGCAATGGAAAAAGCATGTCTCCTGGATCCTACCAGATGGCATTATTCAGGAAAAGCATATCCCAATCTATTAGAGGGTATGGAAAATCAGACTTGTGACTTGTAAGACTTTATAGAGGTTAAGCAGCACTTCGAATTGTATTCAGAAAGATTTTTTTCTATTTACATTGAATGAGCTTAAACCAGTTAAACTCAGATGAATTGGCCCCTAGAGCCTGAAAAGAAATTGTTACCAGCAGGCCATACCTTTATGTATTCATTTTTGAGAAATCCCTCCCAAAATGGGTGAATTGTCTGATGATTGGAAGAAGGCAAATGTTGTCCTATCATCAAAGAGCAGTAAAGAAAGATGCAGGAAACTACAAGCTATGCAGCATGATAACAATAGCCAAATCATAAAGAGATTAATCTATAAGAATCTTGGGAAAGCTGTGAGAGTTACACGATCTCAGCATAGTCTTTAGAGATAAATCTGGGCTTGCAAAAGTCATCACAGTTCTGTAAAACCTCCATAAATAAAACTTCTAGAATGGATTACTGTAATAGACTTTACATGAGACTGTTCTTGAAAAGCATCCAGAAACTTCAGATGATGCTGAATAGGATTGCTTGGACTATTATGTGTGCCTCTGAGATGGCACATGATATACCTCTGCTTCACAAGCTGCATTGATTGAATACAGTCTACTTCTGAGTGCAATTCAGGATACTGGGTTTGACTCGTAAAGCCTTACATGGCATGGGACCAAATTATCTGAGGGCCTCTTCCCAGTTATATCTATCCACCCCTTCAGACCCAACCAGAAAGTTACTTTTGCTAAGGAAGTCCATCTGGTGCAACCCAAGAACACAACTTTTTGTTGCAGCCCCTATCATCTGGAACATAATTCCACCTAAGGTGAGATTAACCCTATTTCTGTTAGCCTCCCCAAAAAATGTGATTCTTTCGTTAAGCCTGGTTGAATGATGCTAAAATGGTTGTATGAAGCTAAAAGATGGTTCTTCTGTTCTCCTATCTTGGAGTTTCTTTATGTTTTTATTCCTTTATGTTTTTGTCTTTTTATTTTATTGTTATTTATATCTGATGTGAGGGTTATATTATGATATGGCTTTAATTGTTATTCTGCTTGTAAGTTTTCAGCTACTTTTTAGCAAAGTTACTTAGTTTCAGTTACTTAGCGAAGATGCAGACTGACATTCACACTGATAATATCAGAATGAGTGTGTGAGTAAGGGAGGAGAGAAATACAAATGAGGAAAAAACTATGGCAAACTGGATATCTAGAATGCCAAAAACTTCATTTGGGGAAACAATGGAAGGTTTACCAGGCATTTGTTTGACTGCAATCAAAAACAGGAAATCAAAAGATCCAACAATTTTGATATGGAGAAGCTTGAGTGTCCTGGAATGTTCTGTTATTAGACAAGTCCTTTAATCAGGTTGCCCCTTCTGGAGATGTTGAATGGCATCTCCTTTAATTCCCCAACAATTTAGATCTTGCTCCTGTTAGGAGATTTGTAATCTGATGCATCTGGAGAGATTGTTTATGGTGGAATTATCATCTGGTTCCAAATGATGAAAGTGGAACAAGGCACTATATCTTCTTAGTTTTGCCCCAAAATTGGAAACAATAAAGCTCATCCTGCATGACATTTCCAGCATCTTCTTACTCTGATAATCAGAGAAAAGCTATATCGAGGCAAAAACAATTTCTAAACTGATACTAAACTGAAGATTTTTTTTAATATCAGGAATATTATGACCTCTTTCTCATTTATAAGCAGATAATGTTGAATGGTGTACTAAACACAAGTCAATCCTATAATTATTTATGGGTACTCTGTGCCTGCACACGTGTGTATATATGTTTATGTAGAAGAGAAAAAAGTGAGAGTTTTAGGAAATTATTTGATCCCGCATAGCTATTTTGTTTTGTAGCAAATGAAGAACAGAACAAGATAATGGCCCTGCTGTCAGATTAATGATCCATCTATCCCAACACATTCTCTACTGGTGCTGGACAGCCAGATGCTTCAGGCAAGCTGAGAAGGAGAATGGGATAGTGAGATGCATCTCCTGTTGTTAATTCTCATCATTTCTGTTCAGGTGTACTGCCTTTGCATGCAAAAATGAACATTCCCCTTTGGGCTATCATGTTTTATTGTGCGTGTAGATAGAAATTCCTGAATTAAAGAAGGGTCACACATTTCTCACTAAATCTGCTGTACTTTAGAACTTTATGTTTGTATTCCACTCCAGTGAAGAGATAAAAGCCCATTGAAACCATTAGGTGGGAAAACTCTGGTTCTTCAGATGTTGTTGTCATGACTCCTGTCATGTCTGGCCATATGCTTTATATACCTTTATCCAATCTCACTGTCCTACATTTTCCCATTCAAATCCCTGCATATGGCACACTTAGGGTCAGTTTCCAATACCACTGATAGCGCCTCACATTCTATATATCAAAAATTATACGATGGAAATCTGGTTGAATCACCTCCTCTTCAGCCAGTGAAAGATTTGTGAGGAAGTCGGTTCCTAGAGTAGTGATTCTTGAATCCACAGAATCTCAAAGCACTGAGGAAAATGTGTCAGGTGACGTAAGCAATTTGCTAAAATACTTTAGTTAATCATACTTCACTGATTTTGTGTTCAGTGAAATACTAATTGCCAAACAACTTTCAATTCTATACTGGAAAATCTCCTAGGCATCTCCCAAAAAAATAAAATGGATCCACACCTAAAATATTATTGGAGTGAGCAACAACTTCAGAAGAGACATGAACAAACCACAACACAATAAGAATCCTACTGTTGCTCAATGAAAATCCCAGGAGAAATAGATTTGATATCCAATAAGCCATCTGCATGGGCAGAATCAGCTCAAAGCCCGAGAACACTTTAGAGCTACAGAAATATTGAATTTCTGAATTTAAAGGCACCCTCAATATCATCTAGTGCAGTGTTTCTCAACCATGTGGGTTTCAAAACCCAGAATTTCCCAGACAGTATGCTATTTGGGGAATTCTGAGAGCCCACATATCCTAAAGTTGCCAAGGTTGAGAAATCCAATCCATCATTTATTTTAAAATCTGCAATTTTAAATGCAGCCATTGTTTAAATATGTCAAGTGAAGTGGAGTCTTTTCCCATCCAAACCCATGAGGCACTCTTTTCTATTGTTGAGCTATTTCTTTAGAAGGTTTATCTTAATATTTAACCAAAATGTTTTCTTGCAGTTCCTGTCCATTGATTCTAGTTCCATTCCCTGAAGCGATAGAAAAGAGCTCTACTTCATCTTCCTCATGACAGTTTTTTAAATACTTTAAGATAGCTATTAATCTTCACTTCTCCAGGCTAACAAGGTCTTTCAGCTCTTTCTTGTAGGACTGAGATAGACAATCTGAAGCTTACGTGCTTCATGGCATGTCATAGTACTCAAACGTGTTTACCAGCATCCCAAGACTGTGCTGCCAGAATTTGGTGACTATTTGGATAGTATTTTCAAAATTAAAGCTTGCTTGTTCCACAGATTCTGCAATATAGTGTGGACTTGGCCTCTTTTATGACCTGAAACGGTCTGAAATTTGGCCATTTTGTCATGAAAATCAGTGCTGCAATTTGGAGATGTTTTGCAAACTGGAAGATGGGAATAAAGAGCCAGAAATAGCACTGCTGATGATGTAATCACAACTTCCTGAAGCCTTCTGGAAGGTTGGAAAACAATTTTATCCCCCGACTTTTTGAATGTTGCCCACTGATGCCACAGGATTTGGTTTTGAATTTTGTAGAATTATTCTTTGGATGCGTTTCAGTTTGATAGTACTCTGTTTAAAATTTGCCTTGAATTGGACACAGGACTGCAAATGCAGACTGACCAATCTAGATTATGGAAGAACCTGGGTACTTTTGCTGTAAAGACATTGCTTTTTTTATGTTGGTGGCCTCTCAACATAAATGGCTCATCTGCACATTTCATCCTGCAGGTATTTATAAAAATGTTGATAGTTTCAGGTGCAAAGACAACATCCTATAGCCCTCTTCTGAACATTTCCTTCCAGACTGTTGTGGAGCTATTAAGTAACATTATGAACCAGTTTCTGATCTATCTAACATGGGAACCCAGCTTTTCAACAATGACGTCATGGGAAAAATTGTGAGAAGAATTGCTGAAAAATTAAGAGATAGTATAGGCCTAAGGTTCTAGGTTTGTTGAGACAGAGAATTCTGCAAAGGAAAGAAGGGAGAATTAATGCCGGCCTGGTATTACTTATTTATAGTAAACCAGTTCCTCCAGTGTTTTTTCCTCAATTTTACTGAATGTAACCATCCCTTTACATTTTCTTACCTTCTTGAAGTTTGGGACATTTCCTTGACTCTCGCCATGCAGACTGCTACTACTATTTTTATGCTGCGGTAATTAGTGAAGCTAGAATGGTAAACTAAATAAATCAAGAATTGCCCAGTGAGGGAGCTACTACATGCTTCCTCCTCCTCTTTCCTTTCCTCCCTCTAGCACATCCATTTGCAAGACTGCTATTACCCCTGCAAGTTAATCTATGCTAGACACCATGAAAGAGGATATCAGCACAATAGGCATGAATAAGCTTACTTTCTTTTAACTCTTTCTTCTAATCATCTAGTTGTGTACACTGCAGTGTCAAGATGTTCTGACAAAGGAAATGCATGTACTGCAGGAAGTAGTACTACCTGGATTGACATTCAGACTGTTGCATCTCTGTTTCAGTGGGCAATTGGAACTGACAAGAGTGAACAACTTTCCCAGTTCATTCTGCCTCTATCAACCAAGATTCTATACATTTGTGTAAATACCAGTAGCTTTTTTCTAGGTTAATGGTGATTCATCCTGTTCATAGAAAAAAGATCCCATTACATGATTGGAAGTGTTTGCACATGCTATCTGTACATCTAACTATGACATTACAGGAAATCTTTATGTACACTGAATTGCTGTCTGACAGCCACAAAGGAACAATATAAACTAGTCCCAAGTATACAAAATGGGTTTCCTTAGTCAGCTTCCTTCTTGTCAGTTTTCTGGTCAGTTTCACTTCAATCACTGATGGAAAAATCTTTCCTTACAAACTTTTCCGCTTCACTGTATATTATACTTGCAATGCAATAAGGTAACTCTTTAATTCTTCCCAAGTGAATAATTCAGTAGAATCTATAAAATTCACAAGCACAACCATAAACTCACAAGGTCTATACTTGTATATCTGATATTACTTAGTTCCAACATTGGCACTTGACTATTAAAGACTACAAAGGATCTTATTGAAATTTTGATCAAGGGTTATAAAATACTGTCCCTTGGTGCCAGAGTCCAAAGGATTATAAATAGAAAAATATGGGAGAATAGAAAACGAATTTCTAACATTTAAGAGTGAATCTTTATTTGCACATCATTTAATAACATCTAGTCTAAGCCGAATCTGACATAGCAATGATTTTTCTATTTGATATTACCCTAGTCCCAATGCTCTTCAGTACAGCAAAATATAGATAATGTAGTGAATCATCATTTTTTGACTAAAGTAGGCATTAATTATCCTTGGTTTGATTTATTTAGTCTCTTTTGAGATGTCTTCAGTGGACAGAGATTTTCTAGAGTTCCAGGCCAAAACAAAAAGAGGTTAAATACTTAGCATTTGTGGCCCTAGAAATTTGTCTTACCTTGAACAAGTGTTTGGTGGTCTAATCTAGATCAAATGACTACCCTATGGACTTCTACAATGACTACTATAGTGAATTTATAGTATCCATTTGGATCCACACATTCATTGCACTCAAGTTTTATTTACTTCTTTAGCAGCTGTAATAAAGGATTAGGAGCTAATTTGGTGTAATGGTTAAAGACACTAGGCTAGAAACCAGGAGACTGAATGGGTGATTTTGCTTTAATGGGTGATTTTGCTTTCCTTACTCTTTCTCAACCCTAGGAAGAAGGCAATGGCAAAATACTTCTGAAAAATGTCCCCCCAAAACAATGCCTGGGATTGTCCATGTATTTACTAGGAGTCTAGACTGACTTGAAGGTACCCACACCCAAACAAATAAGGTTACCTTATCTCACGGGTGTCAAACTCGATCATGTCACGTGACATATCATGATGTATCGTGATGTTTTTTGCCTTTGTGGAGCCAGGGTGGGCGTGGCCTGCACATGACGCATCCAGCTCACGGGCCACCAGTTTAACAACCCTGCCTTATCTGGATTGCAGAAATCAGAATGAACACTGAATAGTAGTAAAGAGATTTATAAAATGTTTTTTGCTACTCTTTATAGCCATGAAGATTTTTCCATCCCAAATGTACTAGCCCTATAGTAGTGTTCTGTGGGATGAAATGTTATCCATGATCACGGCTCTTTCAAAAACCATCTTTTTCTCCCTTTCTCTTCATGGGCCATTAAATGTGATTGTTGATGTATTGTTTATCCCATTACAGTCTATTTTTATTCTGTTTGATGAATGTTAATACTAGGGCATTTGTATATTGGCTCACAGCACAAAAGAGTAGGGAAAAAAGAGTTGTCTCAGTGGTTTCTCAGGCAGAGAAAAAACAATGAAGGAAATTCTGGCAAAGTCAGAAAAGTCAGTGGTAAAGTGCTTATGGATTAAATGAAGCTGAAATCCCCTCTTTTATATCCTTATTCATCTGAATAAGTAACACCCCTTATTTGGTGCCAGCTGTTTTACCCCTGAGTGTCATCTTTCCAAACACATCACATGAAAGCTTCTCAATTGCAGCCCAATCATTCTTTTTGGTGGACTCTATCCTCAAAAAAGCCCAAATGAGAGGAAACTGTTCTGTCTGAGAATCACAGATTACCAATTCTGCTTGTAATTATGCTGTGTGAAAATATTTAAAATGTTTTTGTCATTTCTTTGGACCTTTTTAGGCCAACAGCTAAAACAATTGACCAAGATGATGAGAGGACAGGAAACCAAATCCGAAGAGGAACAACTCAACAAGAGTTGGACATGTTTTGGCCTGTAGCAGAGAATATTAAAGGATATATGTGCGTGATTTCCAAAAACTTATAAAGTAGAAGATACAAAATTTACTTGGGTTCAGCGTGGAGGCATGTGAGTAGCAATAGAAAGAAGGCTTTTAAATTTTCACAAAGAGAAGCTTGCTAATAATAAGAGCTATTCAATAATGAAAGTGTCAGCTTAAAAAGAAGCAGGCTATACTTTATACAAAGACTGGATGGTCACCTTTCAAGATACTTTATCTGCATTCTTCATTGTAGACTCTGCACTAAGTACTAAGATGATTTTGAAAGCCTCTTCTAATGCTACAATTCCAACTATCTTTTCAAAGTTGTAAAAGAAAACTTGCAGAAATATTAAATTAGGGTGTTGAAGATGATAAACAATATAACTGAAAGAGGAAAAAGCAGATGCTTGCTATACGTTTTATTCACAAAGCAGAATATTCAACCTTCACAATCTATAACTGATAACTGGATAATTGGAAAAACTGGAAAAAAAATTGCTTCACACTGGCTTTTATATCTGCCTCCATTAATGGGTAGGCTTGGAAAGCATTGGGCACATATTGGATTAGAGGCCTACATTTATTTATTGTTAGTAAAATGTGTTATAGTGTGATCTTAAAATTAGAGCATGGAAATCAAAACAGTAAGAAATACAAGGATAAGAACCAGAAAAGAGCCAATCAAATGAGCAAATGGAAACAAACTTAAGAGATAAAGAGATGATGAAATTAAGGGTTTGCAGTGCCTTATAGAAGGAAAATAGGGGGAAATTATAGGTAGATATTGTGCAATACTTTTCTATCTGCAGTACTTAGCCAGCCTTTGAAAATTCCCTAGATACGATAAATTCATTTAATGCCATTTGATGTGATTTGGGTATCTGCAAATATTGGTTTATATCAGATTTCATAGAGTCCCAGTGTAGGAACAGCTGCATATGAATTTCTTATTTATGCTAGTGCAAACACTGGAGTATGCACAGAAATGCAATGTCATGGAAGAATCAAACAGCATTTTCTTATGTCTCTACACATATGCCCATGGAAACAACCAAGGGATACATAGTCTTCATGATAAGTAAGCTTTCACATACAAACAGATGTTGCTGTAAGTTGTTGTTCAACAAATAAATTCTTTCTGTACATATGGAGGGCTTATTACCAGCTAGAAGATTGGAAAATGTTCTACTCCTGAACATTTGAATCAATATTAATGGTGATCCTAGGAGAATCACAGGGTAACCAAAGGCAGCAGCATTGCACTGTAAAGTCAAATTATTTTAATAGTGGTCCATTGTTAAAATATTGCTGTAATATCACAGATGTCTATTTCCTCATTATATTCATTAAGGAGAACAATATTGATAATTTAGCATTGATAGATTCTGGAAAGCAATATTCATTATCACCCCAAATATGAATAAGATTGATACTTTTCCTAGTAAAGGGCAAGTGAGGCAGAGGAAACAACTGAAGTGTGTATTGAGTACCATTTAGCAGCAAAATGGAAAAAGTTAAAGAAATGTTCATCAGACATGTCATAAAGATTTTTTGTGGGCAGCAGTAATTAACAACAGACTTCTCATTTGGTAGCAGAGCTAAGAAATGCAGTCTATAGATATTTTATGAGATTTTATAGACTTTCCCCCCTTCCCGTTATGATTATGATTTTACATATTGTTGGGAGCATGGCTATAATGTTCAAATGGTCCTTAATCAGCTTTACAGAATAGGTTTTTAAAAATGAAGAAAATAGAAATGTTAATTTAGGACTGTTTTGGGGATAGTTGAGTGATGCTTCTGATCTATTCCAAAGGCAAGAGGCAATTAATCCTTTTTTTTTTACGACTGCATTTTGATTATTCATTGTAATTTCTGCATCTACTGTATATTTCCTTTGGCTTCTTATGTTTTCTTGTCAAAACATTAGACAGAATGGGTGCAATTATTCATGTGCTAGACTCAGCTTGGAAAGATCCAAGTTCAGATTTTGCTCAGACATTAATTACATTGGGTAGAATCAGATCATGTGAAGTGTTAGTACTGCTTTATATTGCCTTGGTAAGACCACACTTGGAATACTGCATCCAGTTTTGGTCACCATGAGAGAAAAAAGATTGCAGAGAAGAGCAATAGCAACAGCAATAGCACTTAGACTTATATACCACTCCATGGTGCTATACAGCACTCTCTGAGCGGTTTATAATGTCAGCATATTGGCTCCAACAATCTAGTTCCTCATTTTACTGACCTTGGAAGGATGGAAGGCTGAGTCAATTTAAAGCCCATCAGGATCAAACTCCAGGCTGTGGGCAGAGATTGCCTGCAATACTGCATTCTAACCACTGCACCACTGGGAGCAGCAAAGATAATTAGGGGGCTGGAGGCTAAAACATATGATGAATATGATTGCAGGAACTGGGTATGTCTAGTCTGACAAAGAGAAGGAATAAGGGTGACATGATAGCAGTCTTCTAATATTTGAGGGGCTGTCACAGAGAAGAGGTCAACCTCTTCTCCAAAGTACCTAGGAGCAGGAGAAGAAGCAACAGATGGAAATTTATCAAGGAGAGATCCAATGTAGAACTAAGAAAGAATTTCCTGTCAGTGAGAATAATTAATAAGTGGAATGGCTTGTCTCCAGAAGTTGTGGATGCTCCATCAGTAGAGGTTTTTGAGCAGATATTGGACAGTCATTTCCCTGGAATGGTATAGGGTCTCCTGCTTGAGAAGAGGGATGGACTAGAAGACCTCCAAGGTCCCTTTCAACCCTGTTATTCTGTTATTATTATGTTAAAATTGTCCCACCTCTTATTATTTTCAATTCCCCCTTCCCCCCCCCCTTTTAAATGGAACTTGTTGTCTCATTTGGGTTGGGTAACAGGATGGGAAAATACTTGATGGATATAAACTCTCTCACATATCAGCTGCATTGGTTGTCTGGAGATTGAAGCAACAATAATCAGACTTTGTTGAGTGTAGAATTCAGTTTTGAAATGAAATAGACTAAACAAATCCTTTGCAGTAAATACACACACCACCACTCACATCCACAGACATATAAGATGTGCCACCAATAACTAGACACACCTATACATAACTCTAATTACATCTGCACCTTGGATGACCCTCGCTTTTATATTGTTAAGGTTGTAAAAGAAATTAGCCATTAGCTTGCACCCTTTGCAGTGATCTCTTGCCATTGTTTTGCAGCAGCACCATTATTTCCCTGAAGGGATGACTCAGAGCCATAATGTTATGTTTATAAAAGGGTACTTAAAGTGTTCACTTTAATTGGGGAGGAAAAGTCACTCTGCAGTAGCCCAGCTCTGGGAACTGTTTTTCTCTCCAAAAAATGTCCATGATTTAATTTGCCACTGGTGGCTTTTTTATACTGGAAAGAGCATGTTTGGAGAGGTGAAATGCAACTGGAATGGTAGTGGTGGAACTGTCATTGGTGCCTGATTAGCCTTAAGGTCCCACACAGCTTTTCTTTTTTCAGAATGAAAATGGCATTTCTGAGCTATAATTTTTTTTTGTTTCCCCCCCTCAAAACTACATAAAACACAGGTGTTGGGGGATGTTTATTGTTCTTTGCTTTTCTTTTAGCAAGGAAAGAGGGATCAGCCTGACACACAGGCAAAGCATATGCATGAAATGTGGGACCACAATACTATGGATTTCTTGGGAAGTAACCAACTTAATTTAATGGAATTTCCTTCCAGTAGTTATATGTAGACTGCTACAGGTAGTCAGTGTACTTTTCTCTGAATTATTTGGACTTAAACTCTTACCTGCTCTAAACAACATGGCTAATGGCAAAGGATTCTGGTAGTTGTAGTCTACAACATATTGAGGTCTGCAGGTTTCCTGTCAGAGCTACTTGTAAATGAATGTATGATTGACAAATCTTTCTTAAATTAGGCAACAGAACTTCACTGCCACTACAGATAGCTTTCTGTTTTCAAGTTTAAGGGGGGATCAAAAGGTGCATCATTCAGTTAAGGTGTTAAGGATATACATTATGTCTGATGGACTTTTCTATTCTTCTCACCCATTTCCTATTTCCAGGGAAGGGAGAAGTCATAAGAGGTTTGTGGGTAATATCAACAATAATTGATGAATTATGTGGCATCTGTTAGATTAAGTGTAAGGACCTGTCTCTCAAATAGCTGCCAAGAGATGGGCAGCCATATAAATTGAAATAAATGAACAAATAATAAGCAAATCTGGAGCTAGCTTCTGTGACCTTCAGTTCTGAAGTATTCTTTCCTCACTTGCATCTAACTATAAAACCAATGTGTATCAGTAACCTCTTTATTCTGACACAGTCTCCTGATGTTGCCTTTATTTGATATCCAGTTCCTGCCTGAGGCAGTTTTAAGTTGTTCTTTACTGTACATTATATATTATATTTTCTCATCTTATCTCAACGCTGACTTTGCCATGGAGATGTGCTTCATTAGCAATTCTGTTGATGGTGGAGTCAGGTGTTCCCTGGGGCTCTAATACTTCTTGGCCATTTTAAGCTAACATAAGTCAGTTTGTCAGAACTCTTTTCTAGGGCCATTCTGCTTTTGGCAACAGAAGAATCCACACCAGGCTTTTCTCCTGAACTTGCTACATCTCGCAGCCAATGCCCAAGTTGCCTGCAACTTCCTGACCAGCAACTGACCAGTGGTGGAAACAGGAGATGCAATGTGAGATAGGAAAGAACTATGCATAGTTCTTTTTCTCCTATCTCACCATGATAAAACTCGGTCATGCCTGTCTGCTGTTTAGAGCTATTCTGCAACAGTACTAAACCAATATCCAGAAGGATTCATGTGGGAAAAGAGAGAAATTTGTGCAGTTGATATAGCCTGGAACAAAGCACAATAGAAATAAGAAATGTATAATATATAATACACATGCTTATTTTGCCATGACTTTTTCTAGTATGGAGTGCGTGATATCAGCTTTGTAACCTTATAGTCTGTAAGTTGAAACTCTTTGTTGCTGTAAAGAAGATATAGTCTGAATTGGGAAGGAGTCTTTCACCTTGGAAGCAGGGCTAATGTGTCCTTTATGTGACTCAGCATGTTCTGCAGATCCTTACAAATAAACCGTTGGGAGGCTTATTATTGGGTTTTTGGTTTTGATTGAGTAAATGAATAGGCTGGGATTTTCAGTATAAAAACAGCTGAGAAGGGAGAGGCAGCTGTGGTACTCATGAATTTTGTCTTTAATACTATTACCTGATATTAGGTAATTAGTCAAGTTCCTTCTGAACACACATGCACAAATACAGTCCTTGCACAAAGTCGGAACAAGTTTGACAGATGGTCAAACTTGCTAGAACAGTGTTCTGTCATAACTTGCCTCCTTCTGCCCTCTATCACATGTTAAAGAGAGCGGCACTACAAATCCTATTCTTAACATGGCCTCAGACACCATTAATAAAGACAACATGAGATAGGAATCACAGTATGGGCACAGTATAATCTCATGTTGGGTTAGGTTTCTGCCGACTCAAGCAATGGTAGTTAGTGCTTAGCCATGAGAAAAAGCTCTAAATTTATAATGAAACATATCAGACTACCTAGCAAGTGGTTTCCTTTGACACTGGAAACTATGTTAAGTAAACCCTGCTGAGTGGCATTTCAAACTTTATCAATTACATTGGTAAGTGATTTAATACTGTCTACAATGAAATATTAAAAAGTCAATGAAAATAATCTGCTGTTGACTTTCCATTCTGTGAGATGGAAAGGATTGGGAACAGAAATATGCTGGAATCATTATGAAGTATGCTGTGCATGAAATGATTTTTCCCCTTTCAGTTAAACCTCCATACATGGCAGACAAGTCTAAGCTATATAGCTTTTAGTCTACTTAATGGTGACATTAGGAGTAGGTGATAGATCAAACATTTCAAAAGCATCAGTAGGAGCTTCTTTGATAAGTCTGTCAAAGCTCTCTGTTTTCAAATTATTTTCCAAATCTTACTTTACTTATTTCTGTATCAATTAGAAATGTGAAAAAAACAAGTTTATATTAAAAAGTTGCATATTATGAACTGCTTTCCTACTACAGTTTTGCACAGGTATTTGTTTTCACAAAATATATTTCTCACGTAAGCTTTTCTTCAAACACTTTCTTCAAGCATCTTTTTATTGGTAAACCAGATCATAAGATATAGAGAAATGTGAATTTTAGAAACAGAAATTTCATTTGAAGTATAGGTAGTTCTTGACTTACGACTGAGCCCAAAATTTCTGTTGCTAAGTGAGACAGTTGTTAAGTGAGTTTTTCCCCATTTTACAACTTTTCTTGCCACATTTCTTAAGTGAATCACTGCAATTATTAAATTAGTAACATAATTGTTAAGTGAATCTGTCTTCCCCATTGACTTTGCTTGTCAGAAGATCACAAAAGGGGATCACATGACCCTGGGACACTGCAACCGTCATAAATATGAGTCATTTGCCAAGTGCCTGAAGTTTGATCAGGATACCACAACATTAGTAAGAGTGAAAAACGGTCATGTCACTTTTTTCAGTGCCGTTATAACTTTGAAAGATCACTAAATGAACTGTTATTAAATCGAGGACTACCTGTATTGGCTTCAAAGTGTGAAATTGCTGAGTTTAATTCTTGTTCTTTTTGTGCTTTTATTTTTAACTTACAAGTTAAAGTATATCCTGCTTAAAGGATAAATTTTAAATCTATGTACAAAATGAGCCATCCGATCAGGATTTGAAATCAAAATTCAAGTCGGTTGATTATATCTGAATTCATAGATCACAGCCAAGCCTTGGTCCCATTGTTCTTTGCTGCACCACAGAGAGAAACAAGAGCCATCACAGGTGAGGCGGCAGTCCCCAAAAGATACTATCACAAATTGTGACTCCACAACACCCAAATAAAGAGAATGGCACTTCAGCTGCATGATCAAAGTTGCAATCTTTGCCATTTTTAACCCTTCCTCTGCCCTCCCCCCATCCTATCCTGCCATCACCCCAGGGAAAACATATATAAATTTATTAAGTTTATTCCAGAATAAATGGAAGAATTAATGCAAAGAGGCAACTGAAATAGTTTAGGAGAATATAAATTACTGCCTTCCAATATATCTGAAACCTTCTTAGCTACCATGAACTATGTGCAGGCTGACATAATATAACCTTGTATACGCTAACAGGTCCCATATACTGGTTTGTGGTATGTTCACTGGACGTGTTCTTTTGCCAATAGGAGCATAGATTTTCTAACTTTACTGTTATCATCTTATTTTCAAAACCCTTGGCTCTATGTCTTGCAGCAAGATTGCAATCATTAGCAACTATTTTAAATATTGCTCACATTGATATGCTCTTGTTGCAACCTTCTGCAGGGTGTCTTTGCTATCTTGTCAATAATGCCAGATTTGTTTTCTAACAAACCATATGTTAAAGCCTTAGGGTAGTTAAAGGCAGTAACCAAGCTGCCAATGGTGTGCAACGATGTTCTAAAATTGCACAGCCAAATTGTGCTAATTAAAAGACTGGGGAAGGAAACCTGGGTGGGGGAATGAGAGAAATCATCTTTTCTAAACAAATACTGTAAAGGAAGTTAAGCACTGAGGGCAAATGCAATGGCCCAACTGTCTTCAAATGTTTCTAAATGGTGAAAACAGTGCCTGTCTTTATCTTCCCTGTGTTCACAGCCTTGTACAAAGCAAGCAAGCTAAGAGATTAAGGGGTGGTGTGTGTTGCTAACACTCCTCCATTTGATAAGACATTTGAGGGGCAACACTATCAGAATTTTACTTCTTGTTGGAAGAGAAAGGAAAATGGAGATTTGTCTTGCATGTGCAGCCTTTCCCCCACCCCACCCCTTAATATTTAATTGAACAATATTCGTATAGATGACTGCAGGAAAGGGATTGCCAAGAAAACTATTTCCACTGAAAAACTAGCTGATTGGTCAACTCAGGTAGCCAATGGGGAAAGTGTCCTACAGCATTTTTTTTTTCCAAACAGTTGACCCAGGTAACCATACCCAGATTGCTGACTTCTGACCATGAATAGCAGAGAGAAGCTAGCAGTGTGCAATGGGCTATGGAAACAAGAAGGCAGGTTCACTCCTTGAAGTTTTTATTTATTTATTCTTTTTATTGAACTATGGGTAACAAATATAAATACATTAACATAAATTCAAGATGCACATGAAGAAAAAGAATATAGAAAAGACAAAGTTCAGGTGTTGTTTCTCCATCATCCTCAATGAAGCCCTCGACACCATTTTTTTAAAATCATGTTAAGACCAGATATGGTGCGTCCAAAGATGACTGATCAGATCAATTTGGGCACAGAATGTCACTGAACATGTTGGACAGACATGTATAGGCCCTGCAGTTATTGCACTAGTGGTTCTGGTCTTACACAGCACACACACATGCATATTTATTTCTTCAATTTCTATAGCCACCCAACTCAACCAAGTGACTCTGAATGGCTTACAATTTCTAAAATTATAAAACAATTAAAAAACATTAAAAGGGTTAAAAACATCCACAAAAGAAATAAATACAAACAGCAGCCATGATGATTAATTGTTTATGTTGTGCTCCAGAAGTGTGCCTTGCTTTATAAGCTCTTTGTATATGAGACTGTACCAGGTAGAGCAGTTTTGTGCCAGCAATTCGCAAGTGGCTGAATCTATATCAAGTAACTTCATGGAGGCCTTTAGTATCTTTTTTTGTAATGTTTCTTCTGCCCTCCAAGCAAGCTTCATTCAGCAGAAAGTTTCCCCAAAAGGAGCTGTTAGATATGCACTTATCTAGCATATATGAGTGACACAACCTGCCTATCAGGCCTGCGCTCTCATCATCAGTGTGTGGACTGATAGTAGATGTGCTCTAGATAAAATTTCAGTGTGTCAGATATTTTGTTTTGCCATCTGATGCCTAATACCCTGCAAAAGTAAGTCATGTGAAAACAATTAGGCTTTCTTGCATGCCTTCAATACACAGCCCACATTTCACAGGTATAAAGAAGGATAATGAGAAACAGGACTCTGTAGTCAGTGGTGGGATTCAGCTGGTTCACACCACTTCGGCAGAACCGATAGCTAATTGCGCAGGCCCAAAATGGACTTCTGGAAGCGGCAACCACACAGAGAACCAGTTGTTCACATATTTGAATCCCACCACTGTCTGTAGAACTTCAGTTTTGTTTCTGGGACGATTCCTTGACTTTCTCTATACAGTAAAGTGCAGTCTACTAAAAGTAGAGCTTGTCTTTACTATTCTGCAGTTAGCTTTTTTGTCAGTAGTCACTTAATTGTACCCATAGCTGATTAAAGCATCATTATCCTGGAAGGCATCATTCAACATAGCAGTAAACTTCATGCTAAAAGTGTGGCTGTGAGTGTCAACTCTACAATGAACCTGGATGCAGCCATCTTGCTCTTTCTAGGGCGCCACAGAAAGGAAGGGGGGAACAGAGTATCTCTGTTAGTCTAAACAATATTGTGTCCCATGGGAACCAAGGTCACTCACTCACTAGGGAGAAGAGGGTTGGGTGTTTTGTTAGAAAGCCCACCAAACTATTCTATTGGATAGTGTAATTATTGCATAACACTAAGGTGGGAACTTTTACTTTGTAATAGTGTAATTCTTTGGAGGGAATTTCAGACTTGGTTTCACTTTTGACCATGCTGATATTTTGTATCCAATAAACATATTCTTTGAGGAAATTTCTAGCCTTGGAGTTCTGATTTATTCGGTTCTATCTATCGGAACTATGACAGTGAGCATACAACCTTGTTTGAAGCCATTAGTGACTGGAAATGCTTACAGGAGTCTCTGCTGTCTAATTCTCTGGCTATCATGCCATCATGGAATTGGCATACCATCTGAGTGAATCTGGCTGGATCCAAATTAAAACTATGTAAGAACCAAATAATTTTATAAATTAATGTTTTTTTTCATCCAAAGTATTTTTCTAGAATAAAACAGATTGAAAATGCTTTTCACTAAAATGATGCTTCAAATTTGGAAGAGTACATACCTAGCCTTGATAAGGGATATTTCTCCTTTAATTCTTTTAATAGCATATATAGGTCAAGATAATCATTAAGGTTTCATTAAAATTGAATTCTTTGAGAGAACACTATTAAAGGATTTTTACAATAGTAGGGAGCCTCTCAATAAAGATTAGATGGAGCAACAAATAGATGATAAATTACCATAGCTTCAACCCTATAGAAATATTAGAGCTTCAACAACACAGCCTTATACCAATTTTGAAATTTTAATTTTTTACTATTTAGATAACCCAAAGGAACAATCCCAAAAATTTATAGAATATTACTGCAATTAGAAATATGGCTTAAAGGAAGCTTGGGATGCTGATGTCAGTAATCCCATATGGGAGATAAATTGGCAGAAATTATGGAAACCAGATGGATTCATCTCAGCTTCAATGCATCAACTGCAATAGAAGATTATACATTGCTGGCACTTGACTCCCTTTCAATTGGCACATATATATATCATAATTGTGCTCTGAAATGTTGAAGAGGTTGTCAATAAGGGTCTTTGTGGTGGTCATGTGATAAAGCTATAATTTTTTGGCATAAATGTTTGGAGAGATAAGTAACATCACTTGACAAAGAATTGAATGTTCCCCAGAGTTAGGCTTACTGCATTTATTTACAGGGAAAAAACCTCAAGCTTAAAAATAAAGAACTTACTATCTATTTATTGTTAGCAGCCAAAATAATAATTGCACAAGATTGGAAAATCAAGATAGTATAACATTGATATGTAGATTATCAAGGTGACTTCAGTTTCCACATTAGAAAAAAAAAATCACAGATAAAGTTAAAATAATGAGACATCAGAGGCAGGAATCACAATTTTATCAAATCTGGATGGATTTTATGATTTACTTCAATAGCAATAAATTATAATATGGCATACTTCGTGATCAATTTGGAGTTGTGGTGGCAGCTGTCTGGAAGAGGAGAGCCTCACTATTTTCCTCTGTTTCCAGAAATCTGATCAGAATCTCTTAATGGACAATATTTCTCACTCATCAGTGACCATGCTTGCCCTAAGTAGAAATCCAACAGTTTGCAAGGAGGATACTAGGAATCAAGAAACCTCATTATGTCTATCTCCCTTTCAGTAACATGTTCCAAATTACTAGAATAAATGAGGAAATGATGCATCTGGGAGAACAGTGAGTATTGTGTATGTGAGAGGGCATGTGGTGTGTGTGTGTGTTTGTATGTGTGTGTGTGTGTGCATTTGTGAACAACATCTTTTAGATGTCTAAGAATGCCTGGCCCATGTACCTCTTATGGTAAAAATTTGGCCCAACCAAGTTATGACACATAAGAAGACCAAAATAAGCATTAGAGCAGGGGTCCCCAACCCCCGGTCCGTGGACCGGTACCAGGCCGCAGCATGCCAGCAACCAGTCCGCACAAACAAGCAAAGCCCCATCCGTGGAATGTAGGCAGCATACAAAACCATGCATCCTCCGATCCATGGAAAAACCTCTCTCCACGGAACTGGTCCCTGGTGCCCAAAAGGTTGGGGACCTCTGCATTAGAGCACCTATCAAGAAATACTCATGTTACTCCTTAGTTATCTGAATTTCCATGGATCCTTCTGCATTAAAACTCTCTCATTTAACCTGGTTATCCTTGTTAAGTTATAATGTGCTTTGCTTGGGTTTTGTTTAAAGAGGCTTTCTCAGAAAATCCTGGGAAACTAGTGATGCCTAAGGAAGGATGTGTTTGGTAGGGATTCATATAATTCATAACACTGGGAATCAGAGATCTGTCACATTTCTCTCATTCGAGCTCCTATATCTGAGCTGCCAAAATCCATAACCACTAGAATATAGTTAAGAGATGTAGGACACAGTAGCTCCTTATTGCCATCTAGCATCTGTCTGAATTTTGGCAGTTCAAATACAGTAGTTCTATTTTCTGTTCCTTCAGACTTAAGGGGAAAAAATGAGAACTGTGAACAATAGGCCTGTGGGGCAACTTTGATTTGTCTCGATGGGCTATTTTGCAATGCAGAGATGCTATGATATGCTTCACTTCTTTTTTCTACCAGTGCTCTAGGCATCATTTCTGCCACTTCCCTGGCCCCAAGGCTCAGCAATGAAAGCCATGCAGTTTGTGCCAGCACAATCCCAAATAAGGGATAGGAAAAATGCGGGATGGGGAAGGAGAGGAGAGAAGGATATAAGAAATTCCAGGTATAAATCTGTGGATGACTTAAAGTCAGATGATTGAAGTTGCATATTTGTGACAGACAAACAACAACAACAACAACAAAAACCCAGGAAAAGAACTGCAAGGAAAAATGCAAGTTTTCACTCACAGACAATTTTAGCTTTTATTAACAGTATGAAGAAATTATTGCCTACTTAAATGAAACAAGCAGAAATTCCTCTGAGGGCTGAGGTGTTGACAGCTCTTTAAGTGATTATGATTACTCACCTCTTAGATTTGAGTAAATGTATTTTCATGTACCATTAGTTACCGCTACTTTAAAACCAGGGCATTAGTCTCCATTTGAGCTGAAAATCAAATACTCAATTAATGAATTAGACTAAATCGTTCATGGAAGAAAAATGAAATACCCCTGACAGATAGGATACAGATCCTTCATGAAAATCTGCAAACCAGAGGTTCTCTTTTTCTGACTTGTTAACTGTGTTCTAGTATAGGAGGGAAGCTATAAACTTTCACAAATGAAAGAAAGTGTTGCTTTCTCCGTTCGCATGCTAGGTTGTTGTCCTTTCTATGTGACTACTCTTCTACAGTTATTAATCAACTTATTTCTTAGCATGGTAGCTTACTAACACTCTACTTTTCATGGTTGGTCACATTCTCTCTTCTGTAGTCTTATCTTTGTAGTCCATGTTTCTTTGTGTTCTGCAGTGATGCATCCCATTCTCACAACAGTAGATTGGTTTTAGACATCTATATGAAGATTTAAACCCAAGGGAAGTCTCCAATGTCTGTAATAGCTTGCCTAGGAAGTGATTAAGCTTTCGTCAATATAGACAATGTTTAACATATTTGGGAAAATAAGAGCAGTTATGGAGGAGATGATGATGTAACATGGAGGGGCAGAATTTTTTGATTTTCATAGGTCTATAGTCAGTAGCTGGGGGATGTTTTTAAAATGAATCTTATTGTTTTAAGGATTACATTATGGTTTTTCACAATGGTTCTGATCTCAAAGTGCCAGAAAGCTATTCCAATTTTGAAGGCATTTTGCTCTTGAAACTCCAGATAGCCTTACAACATCCAACCCTGCTGGTCCTTCAATCAGCATAGAAGTACAATATTATCAGGAAAGTAAACTCCGCCTCCATTTCAAAGTGTTTCTCTGTTTTATGTGTTGACTACGTAAGCTCCCATGCTCCTTGAAAAATTGAAATGGGACAGATCTGATTTCATCACAATCTAAATGTTTACTGCTATAGGCAGGGACAAGGGAAAATACAAGCTGCAAAGAAATAATAAGAATCACACAGAACATACTGGCTGTTAACTATTTACTTAACTTCCTTCTATATTTCCTTACTGTTTTCCAGACCAAATCTTGACATTAACTTAAACGTTGGTTATTATCTAGATAGTTTAGTCTAGTTCAGGTTAACTGATGGTTAATTTTGTTTTCTAAGAACTTACCCTATCAGTGTTGGTGGGAGTGGTCTTAGAGTGCTGTTTCCTGTTAGCTTGTTTGACAGGTCCTTGATTAGGGCATTGTTTACTTCTCAATTGTTGGTCTGATGGTAATCTTGGTGTTAATCATCTGGATGTTGATTCTTGGTGGGGAAATGTTTTAGTCTTTTTGTTTTCTTTTTGGCTTGCTGATTGTCTCTTTTGCACAGTATGTAATGTTATTTATATTTATATGTCTATTGATGGCCAATTCGTCAGAGTGCCAGGCTTCCAGGAATTCTCTAGTGTTTTTGGACTTGGCTTGGTCTAGGATGGTCACAGTTTCCCAGTTGAAACTATAGTTAAATCTGTCCATATGCTGTGAACTTAAAGAATTTTCTTCATGTTTTCTGACTGTGTTCGGTTAGTCTTCTGCCTGTTTGTTTTATGTAGATTATTCCTGCTTTTGGGGTGGGGGGGCTATTGGATCTTTCGGTTTTGGAGGGCTTTAATTGGTTTGTGTGTTGTGTTGATTCTGTGTGGTTGTAATAGTCTGTTGGTGGTTTTTGAGATTTTTTGATGTATGGCAGTGTTATCCTTCTTACACAAGAAAACAATCAAACTCAGAGAGCACGAAGGACCGCTTGTTTTTTTTAAAAATTGTTTTTATAAAAATAACATTCAAGAATGGACTGTACTAGGGAAAACCATTATAAGCGTATATTAAGAAAAGAATTGACAAAAATATGTACATTTAGAAAAATGCACACTGAAAATGTTTGTGAATATATAGATGCAGACATTTTTATGATAACAAATATTTGAAGTTTAGAATGGTTCTGTTGAGACACAGTAAACAAGCTGCACAGAGCATTTCCATTGTAGCAACATCATAGTTTTATATAAAGACATATTTTAATGTATAATGTTCAAATATTTCCTTTTTCTTTGTAGCATCAAACTGAGTCACTGAGTTTGAGCCATTATGACCATGAGATATTAATTTTTGCTAATGATATCAGAGACTGCATTATTATGCTGCAATGCATGTTTTGTAATTTTCTCAGGTTCCTATCCAATGCCTATTTTGGCTCTCTGAAAGACTCTCAATGCCAATGAGTAATATCATGAGTATTATGGAAAAATTAGAGGCTCAGCTCATAACTGCCCACTTTTGCCATCATGACAGCCCACAAACAGTCAGAGGTTTGCAGAAGGCAATTTGTTGAGTTTGTTATCTTGTCCAAAGATTTCAGCTTTATATATCCCCAAAAAAAGTTTTCACAGGTGATAATGAAAATACAAACAGAAACGGCAACCAGTTCTTCATATCAAAAGTTGCATCCATATATTTATTTTACATAAGTCCTGCTTTTCTATCAATAATAGTAATCAGTAAAGCTGACAGAAAATATAAATAAATTTGCAATGAAAAAAAATTAAAATAAAAACTCAATTCTTGTCACAACATTTATCTAAAAATATATCTATATGGGTGAGTAAATCACCCAAGTAAAACCCACCTCGGTACTAAACCTTATCAGCATGAAGGGACATGACAGACTGTCAAATCTCAAAGAGACTTCTGATTATTTGTTTCTTTACTTGCTTGCTTGATGTCTTTTGTATACTGCTTCCTGTTATGACAAATCTGGGCATCTGACCAAAATGTGGATATGGCAAGAAAGAAAGTATATGACACCTCAGCAATCCCATTCAAATAAACCCCTCCCAATTAATGTCCTCCTAATTAGACATCTATCTCTAATGTGATATTTGTTCATATTGAAGATGATCATCAAGATCTCCTAGGAAGCATTACAACATCTCTGTTGTAATTTAATCACTAGAAGAATGTTTAGATCAATATTATATTCCCCTGTAACTCACCTCTGTATTAAACATGACAATATTCATGATTTTCTTCCAGAGTCATCACTGTAACATAGAAGGCCTCAGGCATATGTGCCTTCATGGGAAAATCAGAAAAATATGTATCTTTTGCTGACTGAATTGAGGATAAGTGCCAACTCAGAAATCAGTATTTTCCTGATGTGAGAGATAATTTTCCACCTATGAAGCAGTAAGAACTGATCAAGTGTGAATAAGATATTCCTAGCTGTTTTTCTTTGAATTCCCATATCTTTCAACTGCAGATGGGAATGTCTTCACCTAGAAGAAGGAAGAAAAAGGGGAAGTGAAATTGTACTCTAGAAACAATCAAATCATGTAAGCCACTAGCCAAAATCTCACAACATATTTTCTTTTGTCATCATTTGTATCATAGTTCCTCTACAGCAGTTAAGATTGTTCTCTTAACTTTGAAAAAGAAGAAAAACAATAGCCAATGCATGAAATCCACCAGATAGTTAGCAATTTCTGTTCTTTTTATACTTAAACAGAGTTTATGTTTCAATGTAATGAAGAAGTGAGGAGAGAAGGTTTCTTTTAAATCTTAAATATGTTTAATTAAAAGACAGAAATTATTGTAGGGCTGAATTTGAACAGACTATACAGTTGCAGCAATTATCTATAATTATACAGCTCCAATCACAGAATAATAGAGGTTTTGATGTCACTTAGCACAATAAGGATAATTACCCTTTCCATTATTCTGATGGGCACATAATTAACGTTTCCCCCTCCAAAAATATTCATAGAGCTATAATAATCACACTTTAATTAAAGTGTGGTTGTGAATGAGCAAGGTAAGTTTTAGATGTCGGGCATAACATCAGCAGGAATACCAGAATTCATTTGAAGAATTGACATGGCCATACAGCTAGAGGTAACCTGTCATTACCTATAGCCATTGGACTTTTCAGAAGTTTCTGATGAGTATAATTTTTACACTACTTTTTCAGGAAGGACAGGCAATCCCACCTATGGAGGTCCCCTAACCAGGGCATACTGCCCTTTCATCGTTTGCTGAATCAGGAAATGAACCTATGGCTACTTATTCATCTCACCCAATCTTAAGAAATTCACATCAAGAAATTCAGAAAGGCAGTTCTAGTGTGAAAATCATTCACATGACAGATCATGGCTTCACTACAATTAGGTACAAGTTCTAGTTGTCAGAAGTTTATTCAGGAGGTGGCAATACTTGGTCAGGTTTGTCTGGCCTTAAGAGGGTCAAAACAGAAACCTCCAGGTAATTCCAAGGCTGTAAACTAGATTGGGACCTTAAAAAAATTACAGACAGTGACAAATCACATATGCACTATTATCTTAAAATCTGCATGGCTATATCCAGTCTATACTCTTTCACTCAAAGGAGACTTTACTTTTCAAAGGTTTACCCAGCAAAATTTGTTCAAGCTATCTATAGTTTTTATACAAGACATCTACCTTTGCCCAGCCCATTATATCTGGCTGACTCATATTACCTAAATCCTGCCTAATTAATCTAACTTTGCAGCTAAGAGCAGACTATTCTACTAGAATTAGATAATCTCTGTCTTGGTCAGACTGCCAAATGACATTGGTTTTTCTTGGTGATGCAGAATGGATATATTCAGCATTAATTACTTAATCAGTGATGAAGGGAGTTGGTGACTTTGTTGGCCAAGAAGAAAGTAGAGCAATGCAAAAGAGTTGCAGGTGTTTGTTTCTTTGCTCTCTTTTTTCATCTTAATAGCTATGGTATTAGATTTTTACCTGTTTTTTCTTTATATTTTGGTTGCTCTCTCTTTATGCTTCAATGAATTTGTATAAATGTCCCCACAAGTTCTTTCTCCATTTTATGGAGAGGTTTGGGTTTGATGGAAGAAGTCTGGGTCTGACAATTGCTTTCCATTTGATGTTTTGCACAGCCAGTTTAATGGTTAAGGCACAGACTAGAAACTGGTTCACTGTGAGTTCTAACCTCACCTTAACCATGAAAGCCAGTGGGGTGACCTTGGATCAGTCACTCTCTCTCAGCCCAACTCATTTCACAGCATTGTTGTCATGGAGAAAATTGGAGGTGGAAAAACTATTAGATATGTTCGGCACATTGAGTTGTTTATAAAAATAATAAAGGTAGGCTATAAATAAAATAAATAAGTACATTTCCTAACTGGGAACTATCACTCATTAAATATCCTATATGCATTGTGGCAAGAATGAACTGCACAGATGATTCCTCAGATCACAGATCTGCAAAATATTTTAAAATATTAATTCAATTTTTCTTAGTAACTTTTAAAGCTAATGGAAGAACTCTGGTGGCCCAGTGGTTAGAATATAGTATTGCAGGCAAACTTTGCCCACAGCCTGGAGTTCAATCCTGATGGGACCCAAAGTTGACTCAACCTTTCATCCTTCCTAGGTCAGTAAAATGAGAACCTAAATTGTTAGAGACAATATGCTGACATTGTAAACCACTCAGAAAGTGCTGTAAAGCACTATGGGGCAGTATCTCTTATTGCTATTGCTGTGTGCCTTGTTCAGTTATGCCTTGTTCAGTTCCTGGTTGGACTGTTGTAATGCACTCTACATCGGCCTGCCCTTGGAGACCACCCAGAAATTACAGCTCAGAACAACACAGAAGTTTATGCAATATTGGGCACTTCTGGTTTGCCCATGTTACACCATTGCTACATCAGCTGCACTGGCTCCCAGTTTCCTTCTGGTTGCAACTTAAGTTGATGCTTCTTACCTGTAAAGTTCTACATGACACATTGCTAGGTCATCCAAAGGACCACATCTCCCTGCGGATATCAGCCCATCTACTATTTTGCATAGTGTGGATATGCTGAACGTCCTTTCCTTTAAATGTTGCCATCTATAGGGGCGGGAAAGGTATCCTTTTCGTAGTGGCCCCTACCGTGTAGAGCCCCAGTGGGAACCCACACTCTTAGCTTTCTAGAAAGCCATTAAAAGTTGACTTTTCACTGAGGCACTAGAAAAGCAAAGTTGGAGTCTGAAGATTGTATAATTGGATGGATGTAGTTGGGGGCAGGTTTTTTTCTGATGTGTTGGATTTTTTAAAATTTATTGTTGAGTTTTTACCTTTGCTGTTAGCTAACCAGAGTTATTTCTCACAGCTTTATAAATATTTTAAAATATTTGTTGCTGTTGCATGCCAACATCTAAATCCAAAGGGAAGCAGACATGAAGTTAGCTTTATGCATGGATGGCTGCCCATGTAGCCTTTTGAGCCTCTTAAATGTTTCATTTACTTTGACTAAAAGTGGCTTTACTTCCACTCACAAAATCTCGTGTAGCTTCATAGCTCAGCAATTAAAGTCAGTGTAACAACTGAAAGGCCAAGGTCTCACCCCAAGAGTATACTCACATCAATCTATACAAAGACACAAGCAGCATCATAAATATTTCATAATATCCAATTTATTAGGTTTAGTGTGATTGAAACTCTATGCACAGTTATCTGGGAGAAACTGCCAAAGAAATTATTGATGTTTGCTTGTGGGTACCCAGATCCCACCTTATTGACAGGTGATTCTCAGTTAGCAGAAATGCAACCTTGCCTATTAAGTAGAAAATCCATGTTTTGTTTTGTTTTTTAAGTGGGATAGCATCTAAAATGCTAGTGAAAGTAGAAGCCTTATGAAGGTCCTATCAGGAAAGAAACAACTGGCTTTTATTTTCCCCCACATAGGCTTACTCCTTGTATACCAATCCAATATAAACTATGGTAAAATCAGAATATCTTATATTCATTTAAATCAACAAAGTTCTTTCAATTATCTAGATTAGCATTTCTCAGCCTTGGAAACTTTAAGAGCTGTGGACTTCAACTCCTAGAATTCCTCAACCAGTTTGCTGGTTTGGGAATTCTGGGAGTTGAAATCCATACCTCTTAAAGTTGTCAAGGTGGAGAAACACTGATCTAAATACTCTACAAGGGGATCTCAGAATCGCATCTCTGAAAAAATATGTTTCCCTTCCCTTCTATCATTGTGAAGTAATCTAATTTATACAGTGTTCTCAGCTTAAACATGGCTTCTTCATTTGTTTCCTTGCAAGGACAAAAATGCACAGTCAAAGATTGGATGAAGGAGGAGAGCTGCAGAGATTTAATATGAATTTTGCTACAAAAGCAAAAGCTAGTAATTGCTCTGGAATGCCCATAGGTACTAGTATTCCAACAGTTTTCCAAAATGTGACCTTTTGCGGAAAGCATCAAGAGAGCTTCTGTCCCCATCCTAAAAGTTGCTGTTGTATTTCTGAGTGTATCTTCCTATGTTTTAGATGCTTCTCTAAATTGCTGTCCGGATCATCATGAGAAGGTACCCTAGCTCGATCTTTCACTGCTTTGGAGCCAGGGCATTCATGAATGTTTGCAATAAAACAGACACTGGAATTGGATGCTACATAGTGGGATTCTTTGGTAGAAATGTTCTTACCACATGGCCTCACCCTCTATCCTGCTATCCAAAAGTTATTTGATATTCCACTGGAACCCTTCTCAAGAGAAATATAAAGATCAGACCAAATTTTCACTAGTGCTGGCTTTCACTTTCTGGGCCACTCATTCATGCTTTTTCTAATGCTTTCCCCAAGTTCTGACATGAGATTGCTTCTACTTTATTACCCTGGTTATTGGTCGAGTGCTTTTCTCAGAGAATAGATGATTGTTTTTCCCTTTCCTATAGACTTTCTTGATAGCATTACAGCACGTTTGTGAATTACCACTCTGGTTCTTTTGACCATACTCACACTGCTTCTCCATCCATCTTCTGTGTTTCTATATCAAAAGACAACTATTCACCCATAGGATGGCCTCTTTTCTTTCTCTTCCTGTACTTCATTCTGGACTTTGAGCACTTCTCCTTTACGCAGCAAATTCTATTATGATAATTCTGCAGAATCTGTCATACCAGCCAACTGTTTTGTTTATATATCAGTTAGCACTGATGCCTCTTCTAGTGAATTGCATCGTTGCCCTATCTCTATTAATACTTCTTGCTATCTGTCTGTTCCCCTGGGCTTCAAGTGCGGAGTCCATTTATGGAACAAAGCGTACCCTGTTTGGCCCAGTTTTATGAGCCAGGCCAAGCAACAAAATCAACCTGCAGAAAAATGCAACAAGAGGGAGCCCTACAGACCCTGCCTTGTATTGCAGTCTGATGATTAAACAATCAATTCATATGTATGCCATAGGCATCTCCCTTACATTTCTGATCCTACTTATTATAATGCTCCCCATTTATATATTCTGCACCACTTGTTATAACAGCATATGCAACTTTCTCCCATTATTGTTCTTTTCTAGATGGCTTCCTTAAGGCAATAATAGTATTAGCTTAAGAAGGCAGAAGGCAAATGCAGCAGAAAAATAAGGATCGAATAATCATTTCCCCAGACTGTGCACTGAGTACATTATTATATGCCATGAGAGAACTTTGTGCAGGTGATGTGCAAAAAAAACCTAGACATATCTGAATTTCAATACACAGGAGGCTGCAAAGACTCTCCCTGTGTTTGATATACTCCGGAGCCTTTCCTCTTTCCAATCAGATTCCACACAAAGCAGGTAATTCTCTTCTGTCAGTATTTATTGAGCACAATTGTGTCAGGACGGGGTCCTGGACAGCAATCTGAAAGCAGACAAAAGTCAGGAGATGAGCTAGAAGTTAGGACTGAGGAACCAGGCAGGATCAAAGGACAAATCTGAAGCAAGGATTAGAGAGTAAGACGGTAACAGAAAATAGCCAAGAATCCAGGAACACATTGAAGTTTATCAAAGCCATATTATTTAAGAAACGCTAAGCTGAAAAAGAAAATGTGTCATGCTTTTTTCTGCTCACAACAATCAAATCTCCCACAATCATTAAGTCACATTAGGTGGAAAAATGTAACAAAGATCAACTCTGAAGAGAGGTATTGTTGGTTTTCTGCACAATTCACTGGCAAGGCCAGTATACAGGGAATGACTAGGCATATCTGAGGATTCCATTTTTGCAATATTGCCTATCAAAATGTTTATTCCATGAAAGGGAATGAAAACCAGAATATAGTCATCCACCAGGTTTCACATGGTATCTGAAGTTGTAACATGCATACACGTAGCATACATCCAGCTCACTATTCTTCTTTGAGTTAAACAAAGGGCAGAAAAAGGGTAAGACCTAGTAAGCAAAACACATTAAAGATATAGGCTAAGGAAAAGAAAGGATATACAACTAATCTAATCTATACCAACACCATTGTATAACTTTTCCAGATCTTTCTGTGTCTGCCTTGCAAACCATTCTTGCCATATTTTCATATGTTGCCTTTTAACAACTTGTTTTTTTTTTTTTCAGGGTATCTTCTTCCCCTTCATCAACCCATCTTTTCTTCCTTAGAACAATTTGTTCCGGTGGTTAAAGCACCAGACTAGAAACCAGGAGACTGTGACTTTTAGTCCAGCCTTAGGAAGGAAAATAAGCTGAGTGACTTTGAGCCACTCACTCTTTCTCTCAGCCAATCCACCTCATAGGGTTGTTGTTGTTGTGGGTAAAGTAGGAGGAGAAAGGAGTGTCAAGCATGTTTGCCTTGAGTTATTTATAAAAAATAATAAAGGCAGGATATTAAATAAATAAATAAATAAATAAATAAATAAATAAATAAATAAATAAATAAATAAATAAATAAATAAATAAATAAATAAATAAATAAATAAATAAATAAATAAATAAATAAATACCTTATTACATTTATTTATTTGCAGTTCAATCCTGAGTCATGCTGTCTATGTGGCCAAACTACATCTTTTTCAACAAATAATTCCTTTGGTGTTTAATCTGCAAAATCATTCATCACCCATTCATTCTTGAACCTACTGTATATCATGAGGTAATTATTCACTTCATTTAGCTAATCATTTCCCTCATTTTCCCATTCAATTTCTACAACCTTGGATTTTGACACATTAATTTTTAGATCCATTCTCCTCTTTGCATTATACAACTACCAACATTTCCTGCAAACTATTCAGTTTCTTAGTCAGTAAGATGGCATCACAATCATGTTTATTCAGCTCCTCAACGTGCGATTACTATCACTGCAAGCATCCCATATAGATATTAAACAACCAAGTGGACATCAAATATTCTTGCCTTACTCTTTGCTCAATGTTAAACCAATCATTAAACATTTCATATATTCTTATGAATGCTTTATTTCCATATTATTTCACTTCTGTCACGTTCAACAACCAACCTTCAACTCTGTTATCTTGTTCCATTCTCCAAGATTATTTTTTATCATATGCTTTCTCTAAATCAACACATGAGCAATACATGTTCTTTTTTACATTCTAAAGCTAAAATCTGATGTGCCTACCCCCAGTCCAGCATAAAACCTCTCAGCATTTCCTGAACTTTGCACCTGGTTTCTTCTCTCTACTTTTTTAAATATATTCTGGAGATTTAAGCAGTTTATCATGGGATTCAGACGAAAGAAACCACCATGATGCAAAAGGATATTTACCCTGCTTCTTCTACCACTACTTCTAAATTTCTGTGAGGCTACTTACAACCTTAGCTGCAGATCCAATTTTTCAAAGAAAAAAAAAGATGCAAGCAAGATCAGAACATCTAATGTAATTTATAGGTATGGCATCCGTTTAATCTGATTGCACAAAACTAGTTGATGGATTGATCATGGCCATCGAGTCACTGTTGACTCTTAGCAACCACATAGATAAATAGGATACCCCTAATTCAGAATAATCTTGTCTTCTTTCTATCATGTTAAAAACGGCATTTCAACATCATTTTTAAAAGGACTGCTTCCATATCTTTCAGAGACCACATATAGCCCCAACATGTATTATTGTCCATGTGGGGAAAAGCTTATGTGATCCATTAGCTCTGTGTTCTTCTGTAGACTCAAGTGACACCATCTTTCTTAGTTCAGAAAGAAAGACTCAATCTATTCAAGATGAGCAACTGAGAATATATTGAACATCTTCTAAGTAAATTTCTTTGGATGTTTAGCATACAGCATATTTCAAAATAATTTCTGCAAAATTCTCTAGTCTGTATGTCTCATTTCATTTTTAAAATTAAACATTGGTATTTCAAGGTTTTAGCAGTCACAGCAATCAAGTGTTGGGAAAAAAGGTAGGAGTGAGAATGAGAATCAATATAATTTGTTAAGGAAAAGTGCCACAAAGAAATAATGTTTCCAGATAAGCAGTGATCAACTCAAAACTGTTATGCTGTTAGGTCTGAAAAGGACAAAAAAGAAGATGAGGAGAATTGGAACAAAAAGATAGCTATAAAAAAAACTGAGAAACCTGACAGGCTGGTGAGAAAAAAAATGCACTTGTACTTCACATAAATTACAAATAAATCTCTGTGATTTTGTAAAAGAGAAAGGTGAACACAACCAACACTCTCCTATTATTTATTTACTTGATTTTCAGTGGAATGTTGTTGTTGTTTTTCAAAAAAAAACAACACCCTTCACCCAATCATTTTTCTTTCTGCCATTTCTCTGTTTCAGGGAAATTATTTGCTTCTCCTATACAAAAACAGGTTCCAATATAATTATATTTATATTTATATTCTGAACTAGGTTGCAGTTCAATTGGTCTCATAAAATGAATCATGTCTTCAAATCAGTTAAAGTGTGGAACCCCATTTATTAAATAATGAGCATTTATTTAGAATATTTATTAAAGTCAAAGACCAGTATGATTAAAAATACTCAAAAGAGTACCTAGTTAAAAGTTCTAAAATAAAATAATGACAAATAACAAATAAAATCTATGTTAAAATCATAATTTGGCAACCTATCTATCAGTTGCAGGTAAACAAAAGTATGATCTAAGCTATAATGTAATATTAATCTTTAAATTATAAAGCCTGTAGTTATTAGGTACTAAAATATAACAGGGTAGTAATATCAAATTATTTTGTGCATTAATTGCATAAAATGTTTATAATAGATTATTTATCACGTTCTGGTGGAATCAAGCATTTATTTAGTTTGGGACAAAACATATACTCTTCTATGGAAGCTAAACACAGATCCCACTATCTGCTCATATTCAAACTTTGATCAGAAAAGAAAGGAAGGAACAGTGACTGAAGTAGTCGGGGGAAACTGGGAAAGACAGAAACAAAAGTATGGCATTGAACACCTAATTTGGATTAAATGAAGTGAATTCTCCAAAAGTTGCATTAAGTGGAAGCCAAACTAAGCCCAGGACAGGAAATTCACAACACTCTCTCTTCTGACTTTTTTCTTACTGTAAAAACAGCTCCAAGAAGGTCAGGTTTGAATCAAGATCACTGCACTGATGGAGGACTTTCTTCAAGTCATGCTACCAAGAAAATTTCCTCTTGATGAGATGACAGGTGTTACAGCAGTCCTGATCAACAGCAAGGGCTTGATTAATGCATCAAAGCCATTGTTTTATGTCAACTCTAGTATAAAATCCAAATCCTCTCTGTTAACATAGAGTTTCAAATCAGGCTAACTCAACATTTCAATAGATTTTCTGTCACTTCCCAATACAAAAACAGGTTCTACAGAAGCTTTTTGCACGTTCCTGTACCACCAGCATCAGCAGGCCTATAGGCTAGCCTGGAAAGTAAATATTCTGAGTGAAGGAGATGTGACATCACTGCATGTTTGTATCTTCATACTCACAAGACAGACTTGACTTGAAGAATGAATTGCCTTATCATTACGCTGTAGTGTAGGAAACTTCAATAAAGTGTAACAAATTTGTTTTTTCAATGTAGTATAATGGTGAAATAATGGAAACTATAATCCAGCACAATTCTGAGTGAGGCTTTGGTTTGAGAGGAAGGCTGCTGCATGATTCATGTATACATTAACTTCCTATATGAAGGTAATTTTGTTTTAGATTCCCAATTTAACATGCAGAACAATCACCAGCTTCTATTGATGCACATATAAAATGCTTGTGCCTTCACTGCTAGGATGTAAACTGGAATTCCTAATTATGGATCAGAGTTATTAGATCCTGAAAATCGCACTCAAAAACCATCTTGACTGGGAATTATGAGAATTGCTCCAATATAGATGGAGAATGTTACATTAATATCAATCAGAATAGAGCTGGAAGAGATCTTGGAGGTCTTCTAGTCCAACCCCTTGCTTAAGCAGGAGACCCTGTACCATTTCAGACAAGTGACTGTCCAATCTCTTTTTAAAAACCTCCAGTGATGGCTTCCGGTTCCGGATCGTGGCACCAGCAGTCGTACGGAGAGATCTGTCTCTCCCATCGGCTGCTTTCCCTCCGCCGGTAGACCCTTAATCGGGTCGAAAGTCGCCCCGTAGAGGCGACCACCATTAGAGGAGGCTCCTGCTCGACTGGGGAAGAGCAGCGGCTCTCCCCAGCTCGAGCTTTCTCCTTAGGGCCGCCGGAGGAAAAGATCGTCCTACAAAATGGACGATCACTTCGTCGCACCAGCTGAAAGCCAGAAGAACATCTAAGCGAAAGAACCCCCGTGGAGAATCCGGGTGAGACCTTTCCTACCCCTTTTTTTTCCCTAACTACTTTCCTGTCAAAAGCTTTCTTTGAACTATTCCCCTGTCGTGAGGAAGCAGCGTTTGGGCAATTGGGAAAAACAGCTTTGGAAAAAAAATAAACAAAATAAAAACCAGTCAATTTTGATGGACTATTTAAATTTTGGAATACTGAGGGGACCTGAAAACATTTTATTCTTGACTATTATTGTTACAACTACGCATTTATTATTTTGAGCCCTTTCTTCATCTTTTTCAACACGAAAAATAAAAAATCTATTATTTGGAAAGGAAAAAAAAAAAAGAAAAGATTTTATGGTTTGCTGAGGACATCATGTGTCGAAAAGTGGTACTGCAATTATATTTCTTTATGGCTGGGAATGGCTATGACCTTCAAAGGGTGATAACCACAAGATAACGGTTGCAGCTGGCCTATTGAAAATTGAAGGTGAATACTTGCCTGATTCTTATGAAGTAGAGCCTTCTTTAAAGATTAAAAAGCCTTATTACTATCGATATGGAATTTAATACACAGCTGGACTATGAACTTATATTGGAAAAAATTTTGGAAGCTGCAGAGGATGTGAGTTCCTATTTTCAATCCCTTTTCCCTACACTGAGAGAAACCGTGGAAACCACAAAACAAACTAATTTTATTCAACTTCAAACACAACCTATCGAGAAGTCTGATGACTATACAACAACTTTAACAGAGATGTCTGAAGCATCAATACCAACAGAGACTGACACTCAGATACAACTTATTGAAAATCGAGAAAAGGTGGATAAACAATTGGCAAATATAACATGGAATAAAACAGCTTTTACCATCCAAAGGCTATTAGAAGAAAGGAAAGAGAACTTTGACCAATTTGAAGCGTTAAAGAATATGGACCTTTTAATATTGTGGTTTGATTATGTAGGAACCTTACTATGGAAACCACTATGGCATAGAAAGAAGCCCAGAGTTAGATTTAAAAATGTATTTTAAAGTCTTATTTAATGGGATTAAAAAGGCTTTGATTTTTTGACTGACTTAACAACTAATGGAGTACGTGAAATGTTTAAGAGGATACCCTTTGTAATATTACTTTGTTTTAGATATGATAAGTATTGGAGAAGTAAACTTTATCTACTGGTTTAAAAAGATTTTTATAGATATAGAGGCATTGATAGAATACATATTTAAATTAGATAGAAATTTATTTGTTGGCCTGATATTTTTATTTTAAGAGAATTATTTGGAAATAAAAGGAGAATAAGAGGGATGGGTGATAAGAGAAAAAATGGTATCAATGAAGAAGATATGGGAATGTTGTTGCGAGAACAATATACCAGATATAATTATGTAAAAAAAAAAAAAAGGGCACCCGAAGTGTTACTAATATGTCTATTTAAAGCTAATTGAAATATAGTAATTGTAAGTTAGTAAAGCTTAAAAACAGGATCTGGACTGTTAGAATTGAAATGTAACTGATATTTGATAGGATCGTTTGAAACTTATATAGAATTTATCAATTTGAATATGTAAGATTAAATGAGGGAATTAGAGAGGGAAGTTTAAAAGATTTGATTTGAGTTATATATTTATGATTGTCCTTCTTTTTTTTGGATGTTTAATATACCCACCTCCATGGTGGTTCCTAAGCACCTTAATGTAACCCCTGTACCCCTATAAAATCTAATAAAATATATTTAAAAAAAAAAAAAAAAACCTCCAGTGATGAAGTACCTACAACTTCTGGAGGCAAGCTGTTCCACTGGTTAATTGTCCTCACTGTTAGGAGGTTTCTCCTTAATTCCAGGTTGCTTCTTTCCTTGATTAGTTTCCATCCATTGTTTTTTTTTTGTTTTGCCTTCTGGTGCTTTGGAAAATAAGTTGACCCCCTCTTCTTTGTGGCAGCCCCTCAAATACTGGACTACTGCTATCATGTCCCCCCTAGTCCTTCTTTTATCTAGACTGGCAATACCCAATTCCTGCAATCATTCTCTATATCTTTTAGTTTCCAGCCTTTAATCATAGGGTGTAATAAGTTGGGGGTTTGTAGTCACTGTGAGTTGTGGTGGGGAGGGCATGGAGGGAGGCTCAGCCAATCTCACTGTATACATGTTATACTTTGATAATAAAGGTTCATTCATATTAGTTGCTCTTCTCAGCATTTTTTCTAAAGTTTCAACATCTGTTTTGTAATCTGGTGACCAAAACTGGATGCAGTATTCCAGGTGTGGTCTTACTAAGGTTTTATAAAGTGGTAGTAATACTTCACATGATATATTAGAGAAAGCTAATCTGCATGAATGCATGAATATCACCCAAGCATGGCTTCAAGTAATAAGAGTTACCCCCATTACCCTTCATGCTGGAATATCAACTCCTAATATAGTGCCATAAATCAATTATTTAGATAATATCCAATCTATTTAAACATATAATGACATTAGAAGCTTCAATTGCTTCAGGGGCTAGGATATGAGAATTCATAATAATTAAGAGTACTTGAACATTTAAGCACTTCAAACCTGCATCACAATTAGTTTAGGATGGGAAAATGATAAAATAATAATAATTAACAACAACAACAACGATGATGATAATGATGATGATGGAAGGGACCTTGGAGGTCATCTAGTCCAGCCCCCTGCTCGGACAGGAAACCCTATACCATTTCAGACAAATGGCGGTCCAGTCTTTTCTTAAAAACTTCCAGTATTGGAACATTCACAGCTTCTGGAGACAGGTTGTTCCGCTGAGTAATTGTTCTAACATAATTTACTGAGATTTGTCTTTTGCCAAGGATTCAGTACAAGGTGTTAGCATTTTCACCAAAGTATCATCATTAAAGCGAGTACAATTCTAAGTAACTTCTGTGGCAATATAAAGAGTATGAATGTATTTCAAGTCCTCCTTCATTATAAATCTATTTGGCTTCTATTCTAATTGCCAAACTAAACTCAGAATTTATGTGATGAGTGCGCTGGTGTCATATGTGCCTGGTATTTTTATATTACTTCTACTGTAACCTCACATTAATTAAATTTCCCATTAAAATGCTGTCAGCCACACTGACTGAATTTGTGAATGAGAAAATAAAGATCTTTTCCATTTTATTACAATTCCATCCATTTAATTTATCCTTTCTTTCATAGTTTATTGATGTCCTGAGACCACAAGAATAATATATTTTCTTATAAAGCCAAGATGGGCAAATCATGGATGATATGCTGCATGGGGTTGCTGACGTCCCATTTGTGGCTTGCAAAGCAATCGTGAAATCGTGTTTCCCAGACTGGTCAACAAAATGGCTGATTAGTTATGATGCAATTTTGGATGCTAACTGGCAAAATAAGGATTGAAGTATATACACAAGACCTTCAGGGGGTATACTGATAGCACTTCCACCTTGAAACCCAATTCAAAACCCCAACATTCACACAGAAAAAGGGTTGCTGATGCCCTGTAGTAATGTCATAATTGCAAAGGCTGATGTGAATTGCTTGCTGTGAAAAAGTTGCCACCTCTGATACAGCATAATCTATAACCTTTAAGCTAGCCTATGTGTAATTTCCTTAAATTCAAAATATTGCCTTTAGTGTCCAATTATAGTTGGACACTAAATCAGTGTTGTACATTTAATCAATGCTCTAAAACAATTCAGCAGCTTCTTGTCTATTTCTAGTTCACTTCCAAGTTCAAACCAAAGCAACAGTGCCAACATTTGAAATCTATCACAGTTGCCTACAAGTTGAATTAAGATGAGTAGAGGAGGATAGAAGATCTACTCCCTGTCTCCTACATTAAGGCAAAGGTTACAACAAGTAGTCCTTGTTTAGAAACCACAATTGGGACCTGCAACTTGGTTGTTAAGCAAAGTGGTTGCTAAGTGGAAATGCAACTGTGTTTATGTTCTTAATTCCATTTTAATATGCTTTACAGAGCTGCAAAGTCATAAATGCATGTAGCAGAATGAGAGAAAGATCTTTGGACACGAAGCAAAGAAATGCTTCCTATAGAATGGTCAGATAAGACATGGCATAACCCGGTGCTGCATTATGGGTGGAAAAAGAAGCTCAGAAAGGACCTTGCCTAGCTTCTCAGTCTGTAAAGAAAATGGTGGGAGATTTGTACCTTCAAACTTGCAAGACTGATGTCAGCCTTCCCAGTTGGAGACCAGACAGGAAATACAACCAGATGAGCTAATTCTAATTTATTGTGAGGTTACATTAACAGAATCTTGCATGGTTGAAAGCACAAATCTCCTGCTGCCTCCTTCTGAATCTTTTCTCCACTCAGCTGTGGACTATGCCTTCACTTATCTGACCATTCCCTAAGCCAGGAGTCCCTAATCCCTGGGCCATGGCCCACTACCGGGCCTTGAGCCTGTCAGAACTGGGCTGTGGAAGTGGCGGGTGAACACATGTGTGCAATCCCACTTGTGCAAGCAATGGACAAGCGCTGGCATTCATGCTCCATTTGCATGAGCAGCAAGCAGGTATGCCTGCCACTCTCACAAATTAAGCTGTGTGCACACACAGGCTTGCCTGCCGCTCACACAGAACCATCCCCTCTCCCTCCTGGTCAGTTCGCAAAGCCAGAGAGGTCGGAAAACTCTGCCCTAGGCAATATATGTCTCAAGGATTGATTGCAAAGTTATTTTTTCATCATTGCTATAACTATGAGCAGTCACTAAACAAGGCAGTCACTTTTGTACTTCAACATCTTCCAGCTAGCTGATATTTATAGTTATATGTATTAATAGAAGAGAATATTTATAGCTCAGAGTTGAACTGTGGGGTTCTTGGTGGTCTCTGAGCTTGGTTGTTTTCTGGCAGATGTCTCATTACTCAACTAAGTAACATCATTAGTCCTAGCACTGATTATATTACCTAGTTGGGTAATGAAACATCTGCAAGAAAACAACCAAGCTCAGAGACCACCAAGGGCCCTATCATAACATGTCTTGATTCCTTACTTTGTTGTATTATTGCCTTCTAAATTATTACACAGTGTCCTTAATCAAAAGAAACATAATTAATTAATTAATAACATAGGGTCCTGGGAGAGACTAATCTGAATTCATTTTGTAGCAAACTGGTAATAGCAGATGTCATTCATTCTAAATTGATTTTAATGCACAGAAATGCTCTATCACTCATTACTCAAATACTAGTCAGGTTGCTATGCCACAACGATCCTCCCTGAAGGCATGCATTTCACTATGTATCTTGAAAGGGAGCCATCTTTATCCAACAGCACCAACCCTTCCCTTTAGTTAACATGCACATGGTGGAGTTCTTGACTTGTTTGTCCTTCATTAGCTTTTCATTTCATCAAATTATGTCCAGGCCTAAATTACTACTGGAAAGTGAAAATGAGAAAATGCAGGCCCACAGATACCCATTCTGGATCTCAGCCATGACCTTGAAATGAGATGTGACAGGTGGTAGAAAGCCCTTCCTTTCAGCATTTTGATACTGCTGATCTCTTCTTTTGTGTCCCATCTAAGCAACAGCTGGATACTGACATTTGTCTTCTGAGGTAAAAGTCCTAGAAATGCCTTTGTTTGTCCCAGACTGTTATTTAATAGCATTTTAAGAGGCAGTAACCCTAGAGATATATACAAGTCTTGACATTTGAATCAAGGAAATGGCATTTGGATTTACTTAAATTCAGAAAATGCAAGCTTTAAATAACAGCAGACTCTACTGCCCTGCCTCCCTTCTTTACCCTGCGGGACAGCTTTGTTTTTCTAAGGAACCTCATTGTTTTCCAGTGAATTTCTTAAAATTGTACAATGAGGTATGTTTTTTGAAAACTTTCAATTCACTTCACTTCAATTCAACAGTCTCTAAAGAGATTCAGTTTATTATGTGATTGTCTACTTTCATAAATAGAAATTATGGAGATTCCAAATACTCTACAGTTGTTCATAAATAACTGGGCTTCAACCAAAATTGGTGTAGATACAGAATATATTGTATAGAGTAGAACAAAACCCCTGAGAGCTATAGTATGGACCCAGAGACATATAGAAAAGAGTACCCCAAATAATAATAATAATAATAATAATAATAATAATAATAATAATAATAATAATAATAATAATAATAATAATAATAATAATAATAATAATAATAATAATAATAATAATAATAATAATAATATAATAATAATAAAGTTGGAAGGGACTTGGAGGTCATCGAGTCCAACCCCCTGCTCAGGCAGGAAACCCTATACCATTTCGGACAAATGGCTGTCCAGTCTCTTCTTAAAAACTTCCAGTGAGGGAGCATTCACTGCTTCTGGAGGCAGGTTGTTCCACTGGTTAATTGTTCTAACTGTCAGGAAGTTTCTCCTTAGTTCTAGGTTGCTTCTCTCCTTGATTAGTTTCCATCCGTTGCTTCTTGTCCTGCCTTCAGGTGCCTTGGAAAATAGCTTCACTCCCTCTTCTTTGTGGCAGCCCCTAAGGTATTGGAACACTGCTATCATGTCCCCCCTCGTCCTTCTCTTCATTAAACTAGACATACCCAATTCCAGCAACCGTTCCTTATATGCTTTAGCCTCCAGTCCCCTAATCATCTTTGTTGCTCTTCTCTGTACTCTTTCTAGAGTCTCAACGTCTTTTTTATAACCTGGTGACCAAAACTGGATGCAGTATTCCAAGTGTGGCCTTACCAAGGCATTGTAAAGTGGTATTAATACTTCACATGATCTTGTTTCTATCCCTCTGTTAATGCAGCCTAGCACTGTGAATGAATTGGAGCAACTCATATATGGAAAGCTGTGGTGGTTTTAGGTATAAAAAAGATGAATCAAGAAGGACACAATCAATGTGTCCCAGATGTTGATGGATGAGATGGAAAAGTGAATAAGAATATTTCCTTATTCTTGCAAACAAGTTAGAAATCTGGATCATCCAGATTGAATTGTGGAAAATCAGCACATGGTTGAGCAATAGAATTTACTATCTTCTTTCTGTTTATAGCTGTGTACAGCTTTTATTATTTTTTCAATATTTGATTGATGCTAGATATTTAAATATTTAAATATTGTTTCACAAGGTGCAACACTTGAATTGCTTTGAATGGAGGTAAATTAGCCAGAATCATGAAGAATAAAGCTATGAGTGGCTTCCACTTGGGATCTCTGTATGCTGCTTAGAGAATCAAAATAAGCACCCCTCTGAATCTCATCAGCTTAAAAATATGAGCAAGAGATCATGATTGCATTTTCATCCTACTATTGGACTTCCCTGCAGCATCTCCTGGGAAACTAGCTGCTGGACTCCTCTCATCAAAGTTAAGATTTTTACCAAAACATACAGTGCGTTCAGAAAGTATTCAGACCCCCTTCACTTTTGTCAATTTTGTTATGCTGCAGCCTGATTCTACAGATGTTGAAATTCATCTTTTTTTCTCATTAATCTACACTCAATATCCCAGAATGACAAAGTGAAAACAGAATTTTAGAAAGGTCTGTAAATTAAAAAGAAAAAAACTGAAATATCACATTGGCATAAGTATTCAGACCCTTCACTCAGTACTTTGTTGAAGCACCTTTGGCAGATTTACAACCTCGAGTCTTTTGAGGTATGATGCGACAAGCTTTGCACACCTGGATCAGGGGATTTTCTGCCTTTCTTCCTTGCAAATTCTTTCAAGCTCAGTCAGGTTGGATAGCAACCATCGGTGGACAGCCATTTTCAGGTCCGTCCAGAGATGTTCAATAGGGTTAAAGTCAGGGCTACAGCAGTTAAACCAGAAATTAATTAGCTCAACTGCTAAATATGTGCACAGGCATATTCCTAAGAACACAGAGGTCCAGAATTGATTGCAGAGTGATACAAAGAGCCCATGTGGTATTCTTTTTCTTTCAAATATAGCAAGCAATAAAAAAATAATTCTCATTGATTCACTGGCTTACTGGGTTCTTTATTTTTTCCACATGAAAGCATTCCTGGACAGAAACCAGGCACAGTGTGTGAAGAAGAAAAAATACCACGAGAAAGCTATCCCATGACATTGCTTGTACAAAGAGAATAATTATGTTTCCAGTGAGACAATACATATAGCAACATAGATGTTTTACAGCACAGAGGGGTATAAATGCAGCACCTGTCTGCAATTCTTAAAAGCAGCCACATTTTCTCCCAGAATTACATAAAATGAAGCTTAAGCCTTGTCTAACCTTCGGATATGTCAGGTTTTAACAGCAATAGGTCAGCGACTTCTTCTGCGACCATTACATGGGGAAGTAAAGAAACATAATATAGGAAGGTTTATTTCCATATAATTGCCAATAAAATTACATGGATGTATCCATGAGATTACTAGGCAAAATTCAGCTTTGCTCTTTTCTTTTTTTTTACAATATGCTATCTTCTAAATCAATTTGCTAAAGATGTTGCAGACTCAAATTTGATGTTTCATTCATTAATTTCTTGATTTTTTTTAATTTGATTTTTCTTTGATAAATATAGGTGCATTGATTAAAATGTATAGTTGCTATAACAACTTTACACCTCATCTTGTTTAATTGTTGGGCCTTGTTACCAACATTTTGGTTGCTATGACAACTGATGATTATTTTACAGCTATTCCCCACCCCCTATGGGGGTGTTAACAAGATAGGGAGCTCTTCTGCTTCTCACTGACAATATCTGCAGAAAATAGGAAGAATACTCAACAAAAGAGTGTAAGTATCATCTAATAATGGTGAATTACTTTGATGATAGCTGTACTTTTATTGCTGACAAACAATTGGATGGAAATATGCAATGCATCAAAAAGAGAGAGAGAGAGAGAGAACAGACAATCCATTCCAGAAATGCTTGAATGACAATAAACAGAGAAAGAAAGAAAGAAAGAAAGAAAGAAAGAAAGAAAGAAAGAAAGAAAGAAAGAAAGAAAGAAAGAAAGAAAGAAAGAAAGAAAGAAAGAAAGAAAGAAAGAAAGAAAGAAAGAAAGAAAGAAAGAAAGAAAGAAAGAAAGAAAGAAAGAAAGAAAGAAAGAAAGAAAGAGAGGTTCTACTTTTTGAAACCTAATGACTCAGACCAGGTTACCTTACTATAGTGTTATGAGCAGGTTTTCATAGTTCAGGTCTTTGTCTTCACAGAAGTGAATGGCGGCCTTTCCAAATGGCAATTTAAGTCTGAAAACAGGTAATCTGGGTAGAATCCTTTCAAGTATAGGTAGTCCTTGATTTACGACCACAGTTGAGCCCAAAATTTTGCTAAGCAAGACGTTTGTTAAGTAAGTTTTGCCCCATTTTACAACTTTTCTTGCTACATTTGTTAAGCCAAGCGCTGTAATTGTTAACTTAGTAACACTATTGTTAAGTGAATTTGGCTTCCCCATTGACTTTGCTTGTCAGCAGGTCACAAAAGGTGATCCATGATCCCGGGACATTGCAACTTCATGAATATGAGTCAATTGTCAAGCATTTCAATTTTGATCACATGACCATGGGGAGGCTGCAATGGTCATAAGGCTGAAAAATAGTCATACATCACTTTTTTCAGTTGTAACTTTCAAATGGTCACTAAATGAACTGTTGTAAGTCAAGGACTGCCTGTAATTCACAGACTCTGCCTGAATTAACTCATTATGAATTAGAGTAGGAAATAGCTCTACTACAATTTCCAAGATTCTATATTTAACCCAGGCTTGTATTAAAGATATATTAGGACAGTGATGGCGAACCTTTTAGAGACCGAGTGCCCAAACTGCAACCCAAAGCCCACTTATTTATTGCCGGGTGCCAGGTGGGACGTGGCCCACTGGGTGGGCGTGGCTGTGGTGGTCGTGGAAGACTGGGTGAGTGTGGCCAAAGTGGGCGTGGTCACCTCAATGTTGCTCGTGGGGAGGGATGCCTGTGGGCAGGGTTGGGGGAGATCCAGGGGGTCTCTGGCAGGTGGGGTGGTGGGCAGGAGGCTCGTCCTGCAGGGTGAGTCGAGGCGAGGCAGAGCGGGGATACCATTGCCACGGGGCAAGGTGAGGCAGGGGCCAGGGCAGCTGCTGCCTGACACCATCGGCCCCCGCACACAGAGGCCAGCGAGTGCATAGGGGCCGCCGGTGTCCGTCAGCAGCCACAGCCTGACGGCTCCTCGACCGGCGTACTCTGGAGCTCCACAGCCCACCACCAGCAGTTCAGAGAAGCCACCTCTGAGCTGGACAGCTGGCCAACAGGTGAGGCAATGCAGTGGGTTGTGCCTGGGAAAAGGAGAGCATGTGAGGCCAGGAGGGACGGGACAGGGGGGAGGGAAACCAGCTGTGCCAGGATGCATCTGGCCACCTGGGACCTCGGGCGGCTGGTTGAAGAGGGACGGTTGCCATCTCTGGGTGCCATAGGTTCGCCACCACTGTCTTAGGAAATCTGGATAGTTCTTGCTTCCTTGATCTTATGCAACTGCCACTGGCTTGACAGGTGAATTAGACTCACTAGCTCTGTGCAACTGAAGCCAGCCAGCTAGTAAACCAATACCACAAACACAGTATGTTACTGCTATAAATGAAATTTATAACTTTCTACCAAATGCTCAGAGTCTAGATAATTTTTTTCCTTATTCTTGCTGTACTTCTCTCAGATAATATTTGGGTTAACATACTAAAATGTAAATACTGAAACTTATGAACAAAAAAATGAAGATACTTCTGACAGGGTCACACAACATACTTTAGATTAGCCATTCCTTCCAAGGCAACCTTTACACAAAGTGCCCAAAACACATGTTTAAAACTCAAAATATGCCTAACCTGAGTAACCTGAGTCAGTAGCCTGTGTCACACAGGGGAAAAAAAGCTTCCTTTATTAAAATACTTCTGCCGCTCAGCCCGTCCAACATATTATTGACTGATTATTTGATTGATGGGAAACTACTACAAAATAGCAGGATATTAAACTAACTGGAAAGTTAAAAACATTTCTTTGAACAAGGCAATAGCAAACCACATTGTGTACCCAGAATTCAACTGCTGATATAGAATTAGCCCTAAATATGTTGAGAACCCTGAGATTTGCAAAAGAGCCAAACGCTTTTTAACGCTTTTAACTCTTAAGGAAGAATCTGAAAAGCAGTCCTATCACATTGCCTAGACCTACTAAGCCCTAACTGAATTGGTTGAAGTTCCCAAAGTGCCATGGCTATCTTACATCACATGCTGTGCCCAAATAAATAAACCATATTAGAGTTTACCATGATGGCATGGTTCACACAACTTGCTAAAAGAAACTTGCTATGTCAAGCTAAACAACAAACAAAACAATCCCCTCTTATCCTAGATTTACTCCCTTCTTTTCCTTTCCTTTCTTTCAAATCAGACAATTTAAACAATTTAAAGTGGCTTCAGTAATATATAATTAAAACTAACCAAAATAGGTTAAAAGAATAAACATCACAGTGCAATATTATCAATGATTAATATCTAAAAACCGGAAAAAAGACCTATAAAGGCTTTCTGGAACAAACCTGTCCTCTGAGTTCTACACTGATCAGACCACATCTAGAATACTGAATGGACACAACGTTTGAGGAAGAACATTAACAAACTACACCATGTCCAAAGGAACACAAATAAGATGATAAGGGAATTGGAAGGAAAAACTTATGAGGAACAATTGGAGTACTATGAATCTTGAGACATTTTGGTCTCATTTGGGTGTAACTAATCCAAATTTGTCAAAGTTACTCTTAGGATGTTGCAGTCCCTGAAGACTTTCATTCACTAACTATGAATGTTTACAGAATATCTTTATCCTTTATCCTTTATCCTACATACATATTATGTAAATGAACATAACCTATGCAATTTCGGTCACTTGAGTAATGATATCATTCAAATTATACAAATTATATCATTTTCCATAACATGTATAATGACTTCATTACCTAAATGACCTATAAACCATATTGGAAATATGGTGTATTGTTCTGAATGCCAGTAAACTGAGGTTTCACTTTAGTTTCCAAACATCACGCATGAAATTTTGCTTTGTTTCATTTGACAGAAAAAGAATTCAAATTTTAAATATACTATGTGTAGAAAAACAAAACTGACCACTTTCCATCTCTTAGATTCATGATAGGCTATTTCCAAAGTCATATGGAAAACACCTATCCCCTCAATCCTTTACAAAACAGTTTTAAGCCAACCTTGAAATCATAGAGAATAAGCAGATATCATCACGAGCCAATCACTACTTCTCCAACAGGAAACTGCTAGTTGTTCAGTGTTCTTCCCTCAAGCCACCTCAGGTCCCAGAGTTACAAAAATCCCCCAATCTCCACTCCACAGAAAAATGAAGTAAAATAAATGGATAACCACTGCCCCCTTCCACTCCATTCAGATACCAACCCTATGGTACATTTTCAAGTTTTCCATGCTATAGCATCTTGGCAGTTTTGTGGCTGGGGGAGATAAGTCTTTGACAATGTAGACATCTAAAGGAACAGATCCCTTAGCTTTATGACATGGGAAAGAAAGTTTGCGAATGGGATGTAGTCTGAATCAAGAGTTCCCACCAATGAGAAAATATTGAGTACAAACTCTGCAGAGCCAATAAGGCAAAGAAATAAGGAGCTTCAAATAAACCTCAGCAGACCCAGAATAAAAAGCCAAATTCTCAGAAGCAAATAAATAAACATTTTTCTCAAAACTAACTGATGCCTTGTATCAAAGAGATAAAGAAGTAGAGATGCCTGGTGGAAATATTCTAAGTGGGTTTTTTCCCCCCAAAGATGCCAGTAAGAATTATCCACATAAATGTAAAAATCAAAGACATTGCTGGTCTGCAATGTACACCATCCCACATTTTGGTACCAAGAGATTAACTGAGCCTTGTGGCTGATCAAGACATGAGAGCAGTGTTCCAGTTTTTGAGGGGCTGCCACAAAGAAGAGGGGGTCACATTATTCTCCAAAGCACTAGAGGGCAGGACAAGAAAAAATGGTTGGAAACTGATCAAAGAGAGAAGCAACCTGGAATTAAGGAGAAAGTTCCTAACAGTGAGGACAATTAACCAGTGGAACAGCTTGCCTCCAGAAATCGTGGGCTCTCCATCACTGGAGATTTTTAAGAAGAGGCTAGACAGTCACTTGTCTGAGATGGCATAGGTTCTCTTGCTTGAGCAGGGGGCTGGACTAGAAGACCTCCAAGGTCCCTTCCAGCTCTATTCTATTCTATTCTAGTTCTTGGACTAGAAGTGGAATGTCCTTAGACCTCAGACATCCATGTATATACTTGGGTTGAGTTGCTATTTATACAGTGTTTTGTTTCAGCTTGAATTCTTATTCACTGTCTACAGTCATTGTATTGTGAGAGGGATGGGTTTACAAACTGTTTAAAAACATAAATAAGTTTGTGTGACAACTAACAGTACTTCAAAAAAAATTCAAACAATTAAAATACACATGATTTAATACCCAAGGTAAGATGGGGAGTCTCTCCTTTCTTCACTGCTAACTTTCCATTAATTTGTTATTAGTTTGCAGATAACATTCTCTCTAGACACCATGAATATCATACCACATTTTGTTGCTGGCCCTTGTTGAAGAGGAAATCAATTTGAAAAAGTACATGTGACAGCAATTGCAAATGATAATTACCTGTCAGTGGAAATAGAAGGTGGGTGGAAGGAAATTTGTCTAGAATACAATGGAATGTACAGTAGCTGGACAACATTTAATTAAGAGACTATTTGAGAGGATGCTGAACTGAAAAGCAATTTTTTGAGAGAAAACTCAGAGAAAGTACATGAGAAGAAATCTGTTGTTGGGTATTCTTATGAAACTGCCTGTGTCAATTTATTGATTTTTCCATTTGTAGTTAATATCAGCAACAGTTCTCATCTCTACCAAAGCATAGACAAAAGCAGTTTTTAGTCTTTTCACCAAAATAAAAAAAAGGAATTTACTCAGTAATACAAACTGCATTCATTGAGATAAGTGTTATTTGTTAGAGAGCATCAAATCTTTGTGTTCTTCCTCAGACAAATAAAAGCCTGAGTGAACAGTTATAATTTCAGGCTTACATTTAATGACACAAGATTCCTTGTGCATCCCACTGATTCTCAATATCTCACACTGCATCACTGAAGGTTTCATTGAAACTTTCTTACTTGTGAAAGCAGATTTCCGGCTGCCGAGTGACAATATTCCCATATGGAATGGCACCATTTGCTTTGCTTTGGTTGTTTGCCATCTCCCTTTCCTTGATGTATTATTTCAGTTGCAAAGTTGAGGCTATGTTAGGACAAATAGCAACTCTGTGAAGTTGCTACAACCCTACAAATTAATTCACTTTGCAGTATGTGTTCAAAATGAGATATTGGATACCTTTGGAGGTCTGAAAACTGGAATGTTTTGCTATTATATTTTGTGACTTCATGTTGATTCCTTTAATTGGAAGGAAAAACCAGGCTTATTTTTATATTTTGGACAAAGAAAAATGACAGTGTGCATCAGCTGCTGAGCTTTTCATATATTCCTGTTGTGCTTAATGAAGTGATAACCTGCCTCATTCAGCATAAGAATTAATGATTTCAGGTGACTGTATATATTGTGTTCAAACCAATAATAACTAGAGAAAATATATCTGCTCCTAAGACTTTAATCCATAATTTGAAAAGCAACCTATGTAAAATCATTGTTTTTCACTGCTCATTTCCCAGAGGAAGACTTGTGAGATTAGGCAAAATTAAGCAAAGTTATTCTAATAAGATCTTCACTAGAAATCTTGATCGAACATGTCAGGAAATTATTCATCTTACAGTTCAACAAATCCTTGGCATCTTCCAGAGATCAAGGTGTGCACAACTGTAATATCAATCATATGTTTATACATTGCATTCAGATTTTAGACTTCATAAAATACAGGAAATATAATAAATAATCCTATTCAACTTTCAACGGTATCAATATTATTCCTCACCTCTGACTTATTTTACATTGTATTGTATCTATCAAAATATATCCAGTGTAGTATAAGAAATAAGAGGATGCACAATCAAGCTTGCAAGATTCTATTATTATAGCCAATCTCAGTAGGAGTACTTTTAGCCTTGCTGTGGATTTGATTTCCTGGCTTAATCTACCTAGTGTAGCCTACACCAACAGCTACTGAAGAGAATGATAAAATAAACCTTTGTGGTGTAGAAATACCAAAAAGGAACATGAAAATGATTCGGAAGAATTGCTTCAGGCCATGTGAGAGAAGACCACCTCACTACTGTTCATTAAAACAGCCTATCCTTCATTAAACTTCCAAGGGACCCTCAATGCTACTGCCTTAAGAGAAACATTATTTTAATATGTTGCTCCTTAAAGCAACAGCAGCATTTTGCTTCATGTTTATGAAGGAGCCGATGAACCAGAGAAACACTGAGTTAAAGTCAAGAAAAAAAATTTCAATTTTTTTTTTTGAAGCATGATCAATCTTAAATATATTTTTTTAAAGTGTTTCTTCCAAGTGCCTGAAAGGGCAAGGCCTTTGGAGAGTTTTTCTATTTCATACTATTTGGAAGTGGTATAGAAAAAATACGATTTGGTATTTTTTTCCTTTTCTTTTTAAGAAAAAAATTACACATTATTCTTTGTTGTTATTATTATTTAAATTTGTTATGACCATTGTGGGAAAAATCCATTTTAGATGAACGGATTGGTTAAATCAAGTATAAGGAATTTGGCTTTTGAACCAAAAACTTCCCAAACTCTTGGCAGATGACCAGAGTTTGTTATATATAAATGCTTTAAATAAACAAACAAACCACAGTCTGTTATCTTATTAGAACAGATCTATCCTCAAAGTGCCAATGGGAGATGTTTTCCTTTATTGGCTTCTAGAATTCCCAAACTGCCTCCTCCTCTTGATTTATGGGAGATATTTTTCTCTCTTGTTTTATTCCTCTCTCTACTTGTTTTATACCTTTATTGCTTCTCTTTGTTCCCTTGAAGGTAAGCAAGTGCAGGAAATATCATGAGATCCATTACCTATGAATATGTATAATTGCATAATCTGTTTGTTATGTATTAATATTGACCGTTATTGTGTTTGGATTTAAATGTGTCTCCAACTGTCTTGGAGGGAAACTGAAGTTTATATTCTGAGCTTTGAATTTGATTGGTCACCACCTAGTGGCGACATGTATAAATATTTGTCAGTCTGTCGGTTGGTTCAGTTCTGTTACTCTTGCAATAAAGCATGTTGCTTTAAATCGGTCTAGTCAATGCCTTCAAGAACCCAATACGCAACAGTGGCGACAAAGGTGGGATCTTGCCGAAGGAGTGTTGCCTATCAGAGTTGAAGTCACAGGGTTTTAGCTCAGGCATCAGAGCCCTGGCGGTACCATGTCCCAACCCTGCCTGCCAGTAAGCCAAACTGGAGGCACATTGTCCTGAGGGATCCGTCCCCAGGATATAGGCAGTTCATTTCCTTCATTGCAAGAAAGGCTGTGTCCAAGACCTCACCACTAATCCACCATGACAAAGGTGGGCAGACTCAATGAGTTCGACACCTAGAACAGTGGAGCTCCTACATCTCCAGGTGGACACCTACCTGCGGGCCAACCTGGTCAGTGAGGATGGGTTGAAAGCAGCGACCCTGCTCTGCGTGTGTGAACAGGCCACATATGACATTGCAGAAAATTTGGTGGCGCCAGCCAGCATCGAATCAGTATCGTATGCTGATCTAAAAATGAGATTGAAAGAACATTTTGAACCCAAGCTTTCCGTAATCGCTTGGTGTCATGCCTTCGAACAGAGAGAGCAAAAGGCAGGGGAGTTGGCAGCTGAATTCGTGGCCGCACTCCGACAAGCGTCATGCCATTGCAATTTTCCTGACCTGGAGGATCGCCTCAGGGACAGGCTCGTATGCAGGCTGATGAATAGAAATTTGCAACAGTGCCTGTTTGCAGTGGAAAAGCTATCCTTCCAAGATGCATTGAAAGAGATCATGGCGGACAAGGCCGCCAGTGGAGCGATGAAGACTCTACAGCTTCAAAAGACACCCCCCAGCAGGTTACTGTGCACCAAGAGTCCATTGAGCTGGAAGATGTGATAGAGGATGATGAGATCGACTGGTTACAGAGGGAAACCATTAGATGGCATTGTCCTACAGCACAAGCAACTAGTCCTTAAAGTTGCGCAAGCTGCAGGGGCCAACACAAAAGGACTGAGTGCAGGTTTCGCACAGCAGTGTGCCGTGCCTGTGGAAAGCAAGGCCACATCACCAGAGTCTGTAGAGGTCACCAGAGAGATGCTCAGACTGCAGATGCCCAGCAGAAAGGTAAATGGGCCCCCGGGCAGAACAGGGTTGGATACTGTTCTGGGAGGAGAAGCGTCCAGTGGACAGGAGCCCAATGCCCTCTTAAAGAGAAGCTGAGATTTCTAGTCAAAATACAAGGAGTTCCTTGCTCCATGGAGCTCGATACAGGATCAGCTCTGTCTATCATTTCGTATAAGACTTTCAGTTATATCTGCAGACAGGGCAAGAAGCGAGTCCAACTCAAACCGTCAAGCCTTGTTCTGACAGATTTTCAAAATTGCCGCATCGCAGTAAAAGGCGAAGCCACCATGAGAGTCAGGTTCAAAGGGTTTGAGGGTCCCCTCAACGTTGTGGTCATTGAAGGACAATGTACAAGTCTAATAGGATTAGACTGGTTCAAGGTCCTGGGCATACAAGTAACTGGCATACATTGCACTCAGATGGCTGACCTAGCAGCGGTATGTCAAGAATACGCTGATGTATTCAGTCCTAACTTAGGACAATATAAAGGGGCACCCATATCCCTTCATCTTGATCCGGCTGTCACGCCAATCAGGATTAAACCGCGCAGGGTGCCATTTGCGCTTAAACCAAAAATTGATGCAGAATTGGACAAATTAGTACAACAGGGAGTGCTCCAACCAGTGGACAGTAGCCTGTGGGAGACTCCCATAGTGACCCCAGTGAAATCAAATGGGAACATCCATATTTGTGCAGACTACAAGTGCACAATCAACAAGGCACTACAGCAACATGCTTACCCAGTGCCAGTGGTCAGTCACATCCTCGCATCACTTCAAGGAGGTCGTTTGTTCACCAAACTCGACCTTGCACAAGCCTACCAACAGCTGCCAGTTGACGATACCACAACTGAGGCACAGACAATCGTCACTCACAGAGGGGCATTCAGAGTGCGTCGTCTGCAGTTTGGGGTAAGTGTTGCCCCTGGATTGTTCCAAAGTGTTATGGAACGGACACTTAAAAATATACCAGGCGTCTGCCCCTATTTTGATGATGTCCTCATTGCAGGTGAATCTGCGGCTGTACTAGCAGATTGCCTTAGAGCAGTACTTCAACAATTTCGTGAAGTGGGGTTGAAGTTAAAGAAAGAAAAGTGTCAGATTGGAGTGGACTCTACTGAGTTCTTAGGATTTCGGATAGATTCCGCCGGAATCCACCCATCAGAAGCTAAGCTAAAAGCTATCCAACAAGCCCCAAGACCCAAGTCCAAAGGGGAATTACAGGCATTTCTGGGACTTTAAAATTTTTATCACTCATTCCTGACACACAAAGTGGCGTTGGCCGAGCCACTCCATCATCTTTTAGACAAAAAGACACCCTGGATTTGGGCAAGCACCCACGACAAAGCATTCAGAGCAGTCAAATCACTGCTATCATCTAACTCCGTGTTAGCACATTTCAATGAGAAACTGCCCGTGATTTTAGCATGTGATGCATCACCATATGACATCAGAGCAGTTCTAAGCGATAAAATGGCAGATGGCCGTGAAGCTCCTATAGCTTATTACTCTAGAACATTATCTGCAGCAGAGAGAAACTACGCGCAGATAGACAAGGAAGCCCTCGCTATTGTAGCAGGAATTAAAAAATTCCATGACTTCCTTTACGGGCGACCCTTCATCATTTTCACTGATCACAAGCTGTTGCTCGGCCTCTTTACAGCAGACAAGCAGACCCCCCAGATTCTATCGCCAAGGATGCTGCGATGGTCAATTTTTATGGCTGCCTATTCATACAGGCTAGTCCACAAACCTGGCAAGGAAATGGGCCATGCTGATGCACTCAGCCGACTGCCTCTGCCTCAAACAGATCCAGACCCAGATCCACCAGCTCGCATCCTGGCAATTCAGGATCTTCCCGAAATGCCCCTACATGCAGGAGATGTAGCCGTCGAAACTGCCACTGACAAAACACTCAGTCGCATTTTGAACTGGGTGTTGAGGGGGTGGCCAGAAAACAGGCCAAGTCCCGAGTTCCAGAGTTATGCCAGTAAAAAAGATGAGCTGTCAGCCCATAAGGGTTGCATATTGTGGGGAAGCAGGGTGATTGTTCCGCCCACAATGCGAGCCAGAGTATTAGAATTTCTGCATGAGGGACATCCTGGCATTGTCAGAATGAAGGCACTTGCAGGAAGCTACTTGTGATGGCCAGGTTTGGATAAAGACATTGAGGCTCAAGTAAGGAGCTGTAAGGTATGCCAAGAAACCCGGCCAGAAATGCCTCAAGCTCCAGTGCACCGCTGGGAGACCACGCAGACTCCCTGGTCTCGCGTGCATATCGACTTTGCAGGTCCATTTCAGGGACAGGTATTCCTCATTGTTGTGGACAGCTATTCAAAATGGCTTGAGGTAGTACCTGTCCAATCTATGACTACTGCCAGGACCATCCAGGAACTGCGCAGGCATTTTGCTACACATGGCCTGCCGGACGTCATTGTGTCAGACAATGGGGCACAATTCATGGCAGCAGAGTTCCAGTCCTTCCTCAAAGCCAACATGATCAGGCACACCACTTCAGCCCCATTCCATCCAGCTTCCAACGGCCAAGCTGAACGGATGGTGAGATCAACTAAAGAGTCTCTTAAAAGACTAACAACTGGAGATTGGAATCATTGCCTGGTACACAATTATGCCAGCACACAACGTCAAGTACTGCTACAGGTCACAGCCCAGCTGAGCTGAGATGGGGTCATCGACTAACGACAAAGTTGGACCGTCTCCATCCTGACAGGGCAGCTGCAGAAACGTCACAACCCAAGCCTCCGAGGAATTTGCGTTTGGGTGAGCCTGTTTGGGCAAGAAACTATGGGAAGGGGGCACCTTGGGTGGTTGCTATTGTGACAAAGGTGTCAGGGCCTCTATCCTACAAGGTGGCCCTGGACGATGGTCATATAGTCCGATGCCACATTGACCAATTGCGGCGGTGGCTGGCAAGTCAGATTCCTGGTGCAGAGGACGAGAGAACTATAGACTTGCATGGGGAAGTGGACATTCCCGAATCGGCCAGATCCACAGAGAGTGTACGAGTTGATCCAGAATCAACGCAAAACTGTGAACCATGTTTGCCGGCAAGTGATGCGAGCGAAAACAGCGGTACTAGTTTACCCGATTCAGCCAAACACAACGGCACCTGTCTGCCCGGTGTGGAAAGACTTAGCGGCACGAGTCTACCGAGCATGGCTAAACGGCCAGTCGATCGGGAGCCCCAAACAGTTTTGCAGCGCTCCAAAAGAACCTGTAATCCACCAGCATACTTAAATGATTATGTACACAAAATGTACTGGTGGTTGACTTGTCCAGGGGAAAGGGGTGTTGTGTATTAATATTGACCGTTATTGTGTTTGGATTTAAATGTGTCTCCAACTGTCTTGGAGGGAAACTGAAGTTTATATTCTGAGCTTTGAATTTGATTGGTCGCCACCTAGTGGCGGCATGTATAAATATCTGTCAGTCTGTTATTCTTGCAATAAAGCATGTTGCTTTAAATCGGTCTGGTCAATGCCTTCAAAAACCCAATACACAACACTGTAACTTATATATTAGTCTCTCCCCCACCCCCATCCCATTTTCTGAGATGTATAAATATGATTGCATCCCTTTGTCTGTTGGGGATCTCTCTCAATATTCTTTGGAAGGAGAACAATTGCAACTAGCTTGCCTTCCATAGAAGATTTGTATATTACACAGGTCAGAAGAAGGGCTGAGAAAATATCTATAGACCCCTCACATCCTGGACATAAAGTGTTTCAACGCCTCCTCACAGGAGTCCGCTATAGGGCATTGCATGCCATAACAACTAAACACAGGGACAGATTATTCCTTCATGCCATCACTCTGCTGAACATCTAACTCTCACAGTACTGTCTAATGTCTATGTATATTTACCCATGTTGTATGGTTATAATACTACTGTTATCTTCTTTACTATCCCCTCTTATTGGGATGATGATGATGATGATGATGATGATGATGATGATGATGATGATGATGATGATGATGATGATGATTACTCTGTTACTTTGCATGTACACTGAGAACTTCTACACTGGAGACAAATTCCTTGTGTGTCTAATCACACTTGGCCAAATAAAGTATTATATTCTGTTCTGTTCTGTTCTGTTCATTTTGAGGTTGCCAGTGGATCAGAGGTAGTTGGGGTTGATGTGTGATTTGAAGGAGGGGAGCAGGAATGTCATAGGGGCTTTTACCTTCCAACACTTTGTTGTCTCCAATTTTGTGAATAATATAGAATAATTAGATACTATGTGGAAAAATACTTGTTTTATACATGATATCTTTGCACTTGATTTAAAATTAAATACCTTCAATGTTTAAGTAAGAAAGCAGGAGGAAAATATTTCAATTACATTTTAAAACTTCTTTTCAGTGGTTCAGGGTATATTGGAACTGTTGAACCCAAAGATTTTGCACTTAAAAGACTTCTAGAAACTCAATCATGTCAGCAATTTTTCATACTCCTTTTTTCAAATATTCTTTTAAGTTTCTAGAAGTATATTCAGAAGCTGAAATGATATGAGAACCAGTTATACTAGATAACCAGTTATATTATCTCATATAAAATATTAGAGCATGAAATCACCCGCAGTTGAATTTGACCCAAAAGAGACTTACTTAATGTTTGTCATAAATATTAGATCCTTTTCTTATTCCTCCCTTGCCCTTTAGTTAGCAAGCAAAGACATGAATCTAGACATCTACATCAAATGTTATTCAAAATCAAAATGAAATGAGAATAGATTCCATTCTATTAGTCACAGTGCTAACCAGCAAGTGTCTTCAATGTCTTCAAAAAGACATTTATTTTTGCAGGATCTTTGTCAAAGGCAGTAGGGAAAAGATTATGTAGATTGGACTGGGATTCTAGGCCTTATGGAATTTAAAGCTATCAGTGACTATTATTCAGTAACCCTGGAGAGTGCTCCTGTGCTCAAATTCTGCTTTCAGAATTCTTGATTAGCTACAAATTGCCCGTTTGCCAGGCTATACTAGATTTCTGTATTTTCCATCCCAAACCAGAAAACACTATTACAATAATTAAAATGTAAGGAAACCAGACTTGAGACAATTATTAATGAAATGAGGGTACTAGCTGACTTCTGTAAGCCATAACTATTGCTAGAAATTCAGTAAACTTTTAAATATTTGCTCAAGTGAGGTTTTGTACAAGGAAGATGTACAAAAAGAAAGAAATCTAAAGTTTTCGACAATTAGTTATCAGTGCCAGATGTGATAGATGATATAATGTATGGCTTATAAATGCATGGGTTACTGACTCAGTATCTATTTTTGAACACACACACACAAACACACATACACAATGTGGTTAGTATCGTCTTCACACTAATGTACCTATAGTTCGAGACTAAATAGATATACTGTATGTTCTGATCTGAAGCTGCTCAAATGTTGGGACCATTAATGGTCCAGGACATATTCCTATTTGGAGTCCTAGAAGCTCTTCATAGAAAGCAATTAATGTGGAACCTACATCCTCAGAATTAACTATGTCCTATAATGGATTTGGATACAGATCTATATTTCTTCTCAAAATTGCTGAATTGTAACTTTTACTCTCACAGAAAAAGGACATAGAAAGCATATCATAATCATTTTATTTAATTTATTTATTTTTAAGAACATTTATGTTATATTTAATAAAATTTTGCTTGTGGTTCTGGATCTACCTGCTTTGTTTGCAACATCCATATCAAAGCCCACTCATGACCCAAAAACGGTTAAACTCATTGACATAGAGAAATAGCAACTCTATGTAATTCTAGGATATCATAGTAAAACACTGATGGATGGATGGATCAATCAATCGATCGATGGATGGATGGATCGATCAATTGATCGATGAAGAAAAATAAACACTGGATATCTGGAATCAAGCATACAAACATATATGCTAAAAACAGAACTAATTAAATAAGCTGTCAGTTGCAAGTAGTCATTCCTTAATATTTTTATGATTATTTTATTTATTTAATTTTTATGTGACTTAAGTAGCAGTTTAATTTTCTTAAGAGTACATTAGAAGGTCTGATTCTATCATTATTGCTACCCTTTCTTCCTATCAAAGCAAAGTTTCCCCTTCATCATGGCCTAAGCCATCATATTTAATTTGCAGAACTTAGTCTGGCAATGATTTCTTGTCTGTTCTGCATTTTCTCAGTAAACTGATGCAGCTCTTTGATAGAGATACTAATTATATCATTGACAAATCTGAAATTAAATTAATGTGATCACAATTTGCCATTGACCAATATTAAGCAATTTATCTCAGATGGTTTCCAATTACTTTGCTTTCCCCAAACACTCTAACTATAATAGATTTGATTGCAGACTTCAATGGCAGAGTAACAAGTACAAATAATATTATGACTATTTGTCTGAGTGTGCTTAGAATGAGGATCCTATTCAGTTCACACAGAGTAAGGAACTGCAAATATTTTCCAGCATTGCTGCTAATTATATCAGCAATTTAAACCCACAAATCTATCATTATTTTATATCAGCTTTTAAAAAATTTCACAGAACACATTATTCCTCTCATTTTGAATCTCTCATTTTCTTTCTTATTTGCAATGTTCTGATTTTGAACTGCCCACAGAACAAATATGGGAGCATTAAAAACCGTTGTGTAATTGTTTTAATGTTTCATCAGCAGGTTGCTCCCATTAATTTGTTCCTAAGACTGTTCACTTTGTCAAATTGTTTCAATGTTCTGAATGTTTTAGAAGTGTACAATTTTGTGAACATTGAACTTTTCTTGTCTTGGTTGGTTGATTGGAGTTGTCAGCCCCAGCTCTAACAACTCAGAAATAAGTTTTCTATCTTTGGCATCTGCTGTATGCCTCAGTTTCCTGTACATGCTGTGTGGGGCCTGTGCCCAAAATGAAAATTTTGCAGAATCATTATAGAAAGTAGGAAGCAAGTAGGAAGCAAGGATTTCATTGGCTCAATAGCATTTACAGGTATATCACCACTATAGTGATGGTTATTTTTCTGTTATTTTAAGCACATCCACACACTCCACAAACGTAACAAGTACTCATGCAAATTGCTAGATTAAAACTGTGGAGATTAGGTTCAAATCCCATTCAATCATAGACTCATTGGGTAACCTTGAGTATACAATATTTTATTATGGCCTGGTCTGCATGTCCAGTTGCCTTTATGCCTTTATGTAGCTATATCTGTTCCCAAATCACCTCATAGGCAACTTCCACATGTTTTTCCCAGCTTCTGCTGGCAGAAGTAGTCTACCTGTTTGTTTGAGGGGTTTTTTGCATTATAGACATATGCCTCCAAACCAGAAAACTACTACATGGGATGTCAAGAATGCTTCTTAACTCTCTGGTCACTGGTCACTGCCATCTTTGGCAGTGAACTTTTAACAAGTTTTAACAAGTTCACCAATAGAAAGTGAGATGGTAAGGCTTGCTGGCTTGCTTTTTTATTTTTTAACCAGATAAAGTTAAGAGAATTATGACAGTTGCCTTTCTAGCCCAACTGAGAAAAAGAAAGGTTACTATGCTGGTTACTTTTGTTTCTTTTTGTCCCACAAATCCATCAGCAGACTAGGTGTATATAGGAAAGTGTCAGCTAGAAGAATATGTCAATGGAAAAGGGGTCATATAAAAGGTCTATCAATGGAAGCCAAGTCTCCTCAAAGACCCACCTACATAAAGAAAGCAGTTAGAACTTACTCCCCCAAAATAGGGAGTAAAGAACAGGAATCCGTCAATCCGGGGCCATGATAACTCCTCTCCAAACAGAACATGTGACCCACATCATTATCAAAATTGAAGAAAGGATTGAAATCCAGAAAGCAAAATCTTAAATCAATTTCATTTCCAGTTTCTGCATAGGAAACAAGCAACTTAACCCTGCCACATGGAAGATCTCCATGTCTTAACCCAGCTTTCCACATCAAGTTGGCATTTCATAAGAAGTATCATATCTATATGCTTTCACTGAGCAAGTCCTGGATATTGCATCCCTTCCAATTAATTATATTCTTGAATAGTTCTTAACACAAAGAGACTGCCTTTTAATAGGAAAATAGTCTAGTGACTCCATTCAAACAATCATAATCTTAATTACACTCACATAATCAAATCTCCTTTAGCTTTTGCCATCACATTAAATTTAAGCAAGATCGAGAACTTCTGTTTAGACGTTGCAGTGTGACGGGTGCAGGAAGATGGGGCTCCATCTTCCACGTTCGATTTTGCCCCTCTGGGGACCCAAAAAAGGATCGAAAGTTGCCCTGGAGAGGCAACGAAGGAGGGTACCCTTGTCGATCATGAAGGGGTGGCAGCCTTTCTTCTGGATCCGAGGAAGCCCTCCAAACCGGTGGGGGAAAGACTGGCTACATTCCTGTGGCCAGTCAGAAGCTGCTCACAACCGAAGATAAGCACTAACTAGCAATTTTTGAGCAATGTGGATGGAACTGGGTGAGACTTTATCCTCTTTTATGACCTTAATACTACTTTCCTGGAAAAAAGAATGCCCAAAACAAAGAATCCTCCCCGATGAGAGAGGGAAGGGAAGTTTTTGCCCACTCCCTCAGGAAAAGAAAAGCGGCGAATTAATTGCTTTGGGGGAAAATAGAGAAAATTACAAGATCAATTTGGAATTAATACAGATATATAGCTTTGAAATTTGGGGACTAAAAATACCTTTGAGAGTTTTTTTTAGAAAAGATTTGAAAGTCTATAAAATAGGCTTGGATTTGGAAAGCTGGAAGATGGTGTCAACGACATGTAGTGGCAAATCATGGCACTACAATTTATTATGCTTAAAGGAAACTTGGCTTGAAGCCTGGACTTAGATAAGACTCTTTGTTGTTCCTGGAAATTTTTACTTTTGCACACTGCAGCTGGGAAAAGGGGAAAAAAACTCTTGGGTTGCTTATCTGTGTTGGGGACCCTATTGGACTATAAAGACTACATACAAAAACAAAATGGGTGTTCCATACTTTTAGTCTCAAATGGTAAAAAAACATCTTTAACACTTGTCTCCAAAGCCCCCAGCTTGATATACCAACAAGAAAATGTTAATGAATCTCAGAAAGAAATTCTTTCTATGTTGAAATCAATCCAAGAGACAATTATTTTATTTCAGGATGAGACTAAAAATAACGCAAATGATATAAAAGAACAATTTTCTAACCTAAACTTACAAATTCAGACAATGACTACAAAGAAGGAACTAGTAACCCAGAAAACAGAAGGAAAATTAGAAGAAACAGATCCAAAGATAGAGGACCTAAAGGAAGGAATTAACAGACAGATACAGACAAATGAAAAATTAGAAGATGCAGTGATAACACCGGAAATGGAAAAGATATCTTGTCAAGATCTCTGAACACATTTGAGGATAAGGAAGAAGAGCTGATCAAACGGATAATAAAGCTGTTAGGAGAAATGCTGAATATTGGCAAACAAGAAATGAAAAGAAAAACTGAAGGAGAAGACAGAGGCTGTTTAATGAATATAAATGGGTTGAGTGTTCTTCCAAAAATACTTCAATCAAATTCTCTTCGTCATTCCAAACAATATATACAAAAACAGAGGAAGAATTACTTGATGATTCAAATGCACTGTCTTGGAAAGTTATTTGGCAAAGGAAGAAAGCTAGAGTAAGACTGAAGAAAATAGAGGTTTTGACCTATTAGATGGGATATTATACTATTAACAGATGTTTGAATATGGTTAAGAAAATAGATAACTGCTAGAAATAAAAGTATTATTATAATTAGAAGGATAGGATTTGTAACTAGAATATTATATTTTGTTATGAGATGGGAAATATGAAAATTCTAAAAGGGAATAAGGGAAGTTTTTGGTTACCCAAATATAACTTATTATTAGAAAATTATAAGCGATAGAGATATTTTGAGCACTGATAGGAAATTAAAATTTTAACAAAGTGGGAAAAACAGGATATTGATTGAACAAATGGATTTTAAGTGCAAATGCAATTGAGATATGTTCTGGCTAGAAAAGATATTATAAACTGACACTATTGATATTATGTATAATACCGGGAAAATGTGATGTAGATGTCTATATTTAATTGTATATGTATTAACAGTAACAAGAATTGTATTTGCCCAGTGTGGAAAAATGCATACCACCGGAAGAAGAGAGGACCAAGGAAGCACTGGATGGTGTAGTATCGGAACTAGACTGAGAAAGTTAATATGTACCACTGAATTACCAATAGACCCAGACAACACATTGTTTATTAAGTACTCATGATTATAAAATTAGAAAATTAATAAAATATTTATATTAAAAAAATTAAGCAAGACCAAATACAGCTTATGTGGGAGAGTTGCCAGCTACTTAAAAATAGTCTGGAATCCAATAGCCTCTACATATCCATCACAAGGTTTCCTTTTGAGATAATCATGCAAAGCACAGAGAAACCATAAGGTATAACAAGCAAAATAAATTAAAGGCAGGAGATAATTGGAAAAAGGAACTTTAACTCCAAAATGTTAAGTAAAAATCAAAATCCTTTTTAAAAAAACTATGACGAAATTGTTTAGTAGACACTCTTTTCACTTCCTATTCTTTCCTATTTTTTTATCTTGCTCTTTTTCTCTACATTGGACCCGTTCATTCATTTGTTTGATAATTTGCCATGCCTAGCTCAGAAAGATAGCAGAAAACATAAAGGACATCATTAAGTAGAAACAAAGCATTATTCATTTTAAATGATGGAAATGTGAATTAGCTATCCTATCCAGGGGATGATGATAAGCTGGGAAGATGACAAATAGATGATGAAGATGAAGTTGGGCATCTCCAGCATCTCCAGATAGAGCCTTTCAATGATAGGCACTGAAAATTCCCCTAACTGTTGCTTGCTGTTTTCCAGTAGAGTAGAATGAGAATGTAACTGAAAGACATTTTTACACCAATATCTAGGACAAGAACTGGGGGTGAGGGATGGGGAGAGGAGGAGCAGTTTGCTTTGGACATTAATCACTAAAAATCACTTGGGCCTTGTGAGCTAATGTGAATCTTGGAGCTTATACTCACTGCAGTAGGCCAAGGGATCCATTTCAGCCTGATGTTTTCTCTACGTTCCATCATTTGATTTTCCCTGCACCCTAATGCGCAAAAGAAACCCATTGTATTGTGTAAGAACCTTGGCGTTAAATCAGACAGGAAGTAATTCAAAACTATCTTTTCAATCTCAAAAGAGGTTTCATACAGGAGAAAAGACATTCAGCATTAATCATGAAACATGACATTGCTTAATGGGATATATATTTTCAATTAAAATTTCATTCACTGTAGACTTATTTGAATTATCCCGAATAATTTTCTTACAGTTGTATGGTTGGATGGTATGTCAAAAAATGTTCTTTCTGCTATTTGGAAGCAGTCATGTATACATCTGAAAAAAAATCACAGGATTCATTCCTAATCCACTACAAACCTTACCTTTATTCAGTATGAGAAGAAAAAAATTTGGAGAACTTTTGTGAAAGACAAACTTCAGAAATTAAAAGCTGGGTATTATAGCACAACCTGTTTATTGATTTGTTTTATATAATTCTCTGTTACTGAAAGACAGAAAATTAAGCTTTGCATTTTAAAATATGCCATTGCAGCTTTCCAATTAGAATGAATACTGTACTATCTATCATTTTGTTTATGTGGGCTTTTCAGACTATATGGAAGAGCATCTTTCAGCATTGTTTTTTTTCATTTGGACAAGTAATTGATGATTGCAATGAAAGTTCCTTCATCTTGATAGACTCCATTGCCATGGCACTGAGGATGCCTACATTGCAGTCAAGGGTCCAGTTACTTTAGCCATTAAACCTGATTAAACTGGACTGCAAATAAAACAAGTTTCATATTATTATCATAATAAAGCAAGTTGGATGAATCCTGATATACAACAGTAATTTGCAATGCAAGAGCTTGTACTGATACATAATCTCATTGCATCCCTGGAAGAAAATACCCAGCAATATTGGCATCTTGTTTATTAGTATTCCAAAATCATATTTTTAAATGTGAGATATTATAGCTATTAAAAGAAAGACACAAAGAAAAAAATAGGTGCTTATTATATGAAGACTAATGGTTTTCCCTCAAAGATGGATTTTCTAAGAGTTGTTAACAACTCATGAAGATTATTTAATTCAGATCGGGCTGCTCCTGTAAATCAAAAGAGCACATGAGGAAACATGAAGTGAATGAGGGTATTATTGAAGAACGGAACTGAGAAATCTACCCTCAGGCACTTTTATTCTTGCAGGAGTTCTACAACCATGTTCACCTTATAAACATGCTTATAAATCCATGTGTGGAGAACTACAGCAATGACCTTGAAGAAGGCATGCAGAGACTATCAGTAAAACAAGGTGAAAAGGTATTGGGGGAAAAATCACTCTGCTTTGATTCACTTTGATACAAGATGGAGGGAAGGTAAAACCTTGTCAAGCTTTTGACTTCCAGTAGTTTCTGTAGAATCTGACCTAAACTGGCCTATCTCAAAAAACTGACATAATGGCTGAATAAGCCACTGTGGAGAACCTTAATATTAAGTTCAGTAAGGCAGGTTCCTTCAAGTGGCAGCTGCAGGAAGACTGTAGGGGTGATATTCTGTTTCTCCTCAGATTGCCCCTCTCTTTGAGGATGTTCCGGGCCTGCTACTTGATTTTGCTGTCTGAAATGTGATAGAAATGTGTGTCACCAAACATGATAAATGAATAAAAATAATATTTTTTTTAAAAAAAGAAAATGCACAGCATCTCTTAAAACACCACTATTTCCAGTTTTCAGTACAACATCTAGTACGGATGATTAGCTCTAAGGGTACAAATGTTGAAAACACATTTTAATGCAGCTTCTCCTTTTGGAAATTGCTGTGCAGGCTCAGCAGTCTTCCCAAAGAAAGAAGATCAATGGCTAATTTTACAGAACTACATTTTTCTTTTTAAAAAATAATAAAGTGGTATTTCATGTCACCAGAGGAAAATTATAGTTTGCAAAAGTGCAGTCCCACAAAATCCCAGGCTTGTGTTACCTTTCTGCTCCCTCTTCGTTTGTTTCTCTGCAGAATTTGGCTAAGATTCACCAGCAAGCATTAGCAGAGAGAAAAAAGCTGCTGGGATATTGTCCTATGCTACCAAATATGCTAAGTGACCATTTCTCCAAAAAGTGATAATTTAAGTCCCTCTTTCTGGGATAATTTCAATATTATTGAAACAGTGATAACAGCAATAACAGAGCAACATCTCAAATCATAGAAAAAGCAATGAGATAACAAACCTGTGGGGGTTTTGCAGGGAGGAGGTAGAAAAAAGGATCCTTGAGGGGCACCATTCATTCTGTCTGGAGCACATTAACACCAGACATGTCACTGGAAGGCAAAATCACATGGCCATGTCATGTGTGGGAATTCACTGGAGAAAGCAATCATGGGTGGAAGAGTTAGTGGTAAAAGGAAACTCAGTTGCCAAACAATGTGGTAGTTGTACACCTTCAAAGCTAACACCAGCCAGAGCATAGAACAATTCAAAGAATGAGTGCAAAGTTGGATGAGAGCTGGCCCATAGAAACACCAAGAGTTGGAAATGACTGAATGGATAACATCATCATTCATTCTGTAGCAAGAGGTGAGGAAGCTGTGGTCCTCCAGAGATTGATGACCTAGAATTCTCAGCATCTATCCAGCTCAGCAACATCTAGCGTTTGTAGAAAGATTGTTGTAATGAAAAATAAATGTATAAAACTGCAAGTTCGAAACAGCTAGTGCTGTCTCGTACCATATAGTATTCCTAACAGATCAGAGACATTTACATTGAAAATGTTCTACACTTGTAGCTGTTGGCAATCAGTTAGTTAGCTTAGAGCAGGGGTGTCAAACTCACCGTGTCATGTGACGTGTTGCAACATATCGCGACTTTTTTCCCCTTGCTGGAGCTGGGGTGGACGCGGCTTCCGCGTGACACATCTGGCCCACAGGCCGGCAGTTTGACACCCCTAGCTTAGAGCCACAAAGATACAACATTTGCTGTTTTTCTTCTTGAGAGCTGCTCCAAAAGTAAGAGGGAATAAAATATTTGGAACCAGAAGCACTACTCTGGTTCAAGAGCCCCAGGCTTGAGAGACTGGAAAAACAAAGCTTAGTTATCTTACTCAAACTTCTTTTATTCTCTTCAGAAGGCTCAGGAAATAGGACATATTGATGGAATAATACCCAGGACCTTGTTTGCTGGCAGGCTTTTTATTTCAGGATTTAGTGACAGCAATGCATATGACACTTTACAAAGCATAAGATGACAACAGACTGTGATCTCCAGAAAATACAATCTTAACATTTGACTAAGAGGGAACTATAAAAGAAGGGACATAAAAGAGGTAGCAGATTAAATAAAGGTAAATTTGCTTGCTAATTAACCTTAGAGAAAGTTTTATAGAGAAAGATGGTTTGCCATTGCCTTCTTGCCTTCTTTAGAGGTAATGTTTTTCAGTTGCCCTACCTTGCATACAACCCTGGGATTTCCTAACTAACCAGATCCTGCAGAACTCAAGTTCAAGTTCAGTTACAGAGCTCTTTGTTACACAATTATAAGAGAGCATCCACATCCCTATCAAGTAATAGGCCAAGAGTCCCAACAGGAAGGAAGGAAGGAAGGAAGGAAGGAAGGAAGGAAGGAAGGAAGGAAGGAAGGAAGGAAGGAAGGAAGGAAGGAAGGAAGGAAGGAAGGAAGGAAGAAAGGAAGGAAGGAAGGAAGGAAGGAAGGAAGGAAAGGGATTTTTACACCTCAGTTATGTAGCTCTCAGTTCATTGTAGGTAAGAACTATTGCTTGATTTTTCTAGGTGTACTAATGACAAACCATAACTTTCAGCTGCCTCTCTGCTTTCAATCCAGCTTTACATTATCTCTTTTCTCCATGGTTCATCAAGGAAGAGCAACAGGACCAAAGCTAGTTAGTGAAGTATGAATTTCAAGATCAAATCTAGGTCAGTCACCGGAACCAGAGAATTACTGAGTAAATCTCTGGTCTTGGTGACCAACCAAGATTCGATTTTGCAACATTATCCTAGGACACATAGAGTTGCCTTCATTCATATGAATTTACAAGTAACAGTTACCACAAACTATAGCTGGCTAAACTAGTTTCACTGTGGTTTAGTTCCTTATTTGATGGTACCATACTTTAATTCATGAAACCAAAATTATGCATAATATGCAAATTCAGCCTAATTGTTTTCAGAAAAAGAGGAAGAGAACTGAATGAGCAAATTTTTCCCCTCTGTTCAGCCAGTATAAATCCATCAGAGTATCCAGCATTGGGGGCATTCCAAGTAAAGTAACTGCCATGGTGTTACTTTCTGACTTGCAGTCATGCAATAGCTACTTAACTTGTTACTGAATTAATCAATTTAAGAAATCAATTTTCTGGGTAAATAATGCAAATGGATCATAAGCTAGTCAATCAAAATGGGGTTGTGCTATATGCCAAGCCATCAAAACAATCAAAGATTAAAAGTTTCCCATTCCCTGCTATTGGTCAGCTCTGGAGAAAAGCAAAACTCCTTGGTCTTTTCTTCAGGCCTTTAAAAGCATCTCTGGCAAACTATGCAAAGCATTAGCCCCCTCCCCTCTCCCCTTCCCCCCCCCCCAATATAGGGAAGTGCACTGAAATACTGTAGATCCTGGAGCCCTTCTGATCTCCATTGGTCTCTCTGTGACACATTATTTTCTGCTGCAGCCATTCTCTTCTGTTTTCCCCCATCTAGCTATATCTGCCAAATGTCATAGCAGTGCAAAGCTATCCTGATTTTAAGTGGTGATATATTGGACAGAACAAGGAGAATTTACCATGGTAGGGAGTGGAAACACTTCCTTCTGTTTCATGAAGCATCAACAGATAAGACAGGAAATGATTGCCATGTTCTTTATTTTGTGTAATTTATACGGAATATTGTATATCTGCATCTCTGCAATATACCAGATAATGTTTCTATTGTTGCATTCAAGAAGGATAAATGCATGGGTGAGCTTTCAAGAAATTACAGTATATGGCAAAATCACACCATTCAGCATTTTTAAAAAAAACTTTTGGCACATATTCAAGGGCAAAAAATCCAAAGTCCTTTTTTTTCAACCTCATTGTTCTTGCTTTCGGCCTTAATTAGGTTTCTTTTCCTCCTTTATTCCTCCATTCAGCTTTTAGAAGCTCCTGATAAATCTAGAGGGGCAAACTTTTCATTCTTCAATAGGAAATTGAGCCAATACAATGTGAAGGAAGCAAAATTGAGGAGAACACCCTGGGAATAATTGTAAAGACCATTAATGGAAGCCCCGAGTCACCTGGAGTTGGGCCTTTCAAGCAAATGCAATGGCTAAATCAAAAGTCTTTTGTTACTGGAAGCAAGAAAATGCAATGAAAATCGAATTTCAACAAAAGCAACTATTGATTTTGGAAGACAAGATGAAACTCTGTTAATAATAAACCCCAACTACAGACCTGGCAAATATTTACTGTTACATTTTTTTCAGGCCTTTGGAGTAAAAACACAAAGAGCCAAAAGTTAGTTTTGACTAATTTATTCCCATTAAATGTTCTTATTTAATTTTTTAAAAAACCTGTTTTTCCTAGATAATATTGATCATTTTAAGAACCACCAGTGAAATGGTATATGAGTCACTGAAATGATTCTTAAATTTGTAATTGATACTAAAGCTGTGTAAAGCTTTAGCTGGGAGCAGATTAGATGGAATCTTCTAATTGAATAAACTTTCCAAATCAAATCAGGAAACTGAATTGACTCTTTGAACTGAATTCAGCGGTGACCATGGTAACAAAACAAGCAAGATGGTAATCATTGCATAGCAATCAAAAACCTGTCCCTTTTATATTTGTGACAAAGAGATATGCATGGACAAAGGGATGGGACTTCAATTACAATGTTGCAACTACCATCTTCCCTATTTTTACAACAAAAAAGGAAAAGAAAAACCCAAACATTGCTGATTGGATTGATGGCTCCAAATAATTTCATAGATTCAAAATATTTTTTTTGCATGCCCTTAAATGAAACTAATTGGAAGATATTGATATGATTGAAAAACAATTTCTATATCATCAGGAAAATTCATAGGAATATAAGAAGAATCCTACTGATTCTGATCAAAAGCTATTAGCTCTCTTCCACATATCTCTGCCAGCAACTATCATCAAAGCAAACAATTTCTGAAAATAATATACGGCTCTCGTGACTCTGAAGGCCTTATGCTTTGTGAAATAGTCAAATTTCCCTTTAATCCATTTAAATTGGTAGCTATTACTACATCTTGTGGTAATGATTTCCACAGGTCCCTTTCATTCTACCTAAAGTCCTTCTTTTTCTTTATGCTCAGCTTAACTGGGAAATCAGAGGTTGCAAGACAGAAAACAACATCTTCCAATCTATTTTTCCATAACATTCATAATTTTGTGTGCCTGTATCATCTCTTCCCACAATTGCCTATTTTGCCTAATCTAATAGGACCCAGATTTGATCATCTTTTTCAAAGAGAAATTGCTCCAATCAATTGTTCATCTGGGCTGCCTTTTTCTGCATTTTCTCCAGCTTTACTATATTCTTTCAGAAATGCAATAAACAGACTATATGCTAAGCATGATTGCACTTTAGATTTGCTCAATACTTGCAGTGTTAATTTTTTATCCTTTCTTAATGATTTCCCATTACAAATTTGCCTTTTTCTCATCAGTCGCATACTGAGCTTTCTTCCCTCACTCTAACCGTCTTTCCTGCTCAGGATTACTAGCTCAGATCCTATCAGCGCATACAGATGAAATTAGGGACTCTTTCTTACCCTACAATGCACACTTTGCTGTTGCTTACATTGAGATACTTCTAGTACACAAACAAGATGTTTTGCACACACACAAAAACACAAAGCCTAAAAGATGAGGTAAAATCAAGACATTCCAAAAATTAAACTGGGTGTTTTAGCAATGATATTTGTAGTTTAATGCATTAACCTGTGGTCTACTGTGCTCAGCAAATTCTTTTTTAGTAGATTTTGTAAATCTATTCCATAGAAATCTGGGACAATTTTCTTTTCCAACCCTATACTATCTACACAATCGCAACCAATGTTTGCCTCACATGAAACATGAGTTATTTGTTACCACTGTAGTGTCTCAAAACCTGGCTTATCTTCAAGTCCTGCAAAGTGCTTCCATGAAAATGCTGAACATCACGTGACCATAAAAAGTATCACAATGTCACCATGATAAAAGAAGTGATACACAGAGGGATTCCTGTCTAGTGGGCTTGATATTTAGATCACTGTTTCTCAACCATATCAACTTTAAAAGGTAAAGGTAGTCCTTGATTTACAACCATTCATTTAGCAGCCATTCAAAGTTACAACACTGAAAAGTGACTTATGACCATTCTTCACCTTTAAGACTCATCGCAGATCCCCAATTCAGGTGCTTAGCAACCAGCATATATTTATGACAATTGCAGCATCCCTGGGTCATGTGACCATCATTTGTGATCTTAACAGTCACATGACTCACTTGGCAAATGTAGCAGTTCACTTAACCATGGAAAACTTACGGTAAGTGGGTGCAATTCATTTAACAACCACCTTGTTTAGAAAATTGACATTCTCCCAATTGTGGTCATAAATCAAGGATTACTTGTATGGACTTTTAACTCCCAAAATTCCCCAGCCAGCACACTTTTGTACCCTGGTTTAAATAGTTCAGCCCTATAACCAATCTGAAATCCCAGCTAGTTCAGTTATTTAGCAAACATTTATTTGATTCTCACCTTGCAATCATCTTGTAATGCAAACTTTTGTGCTGAACTTCTGGACCATAGCTTACCATCTGGACTTTGTTCATCTTCTATGTTCACTCTCTGGTCTGGGTTATCATTCAGCTGTTAAATAACATTTTCTAGGTGTAAAAATGGCTTTCTATTTCCAGAAATACTGCAGTGGGAAGGATTATCCTGTCTTCTTTCTCTGTCACAAGCTGCCAACTTTCTTCTCTCACGTTTTTTACAACAGGTCTGGATTTTAACAATGACTTAATTAGGACTGTAAACTATAAATGGCAGATTAATTAACTGGCCTTTTTTCATTAGTCAGATTGCAAGATATGGAACCATCTGCTTATTTTTATATGTTTTCAAAGACAGAAATTGTAGGCACTTGCAGAAGAATGTTTACACAAATACATTTTGTGACACTGCAAACAGAAAGTAGTCCAAACTGCTAATGTTTGTCTTTTGTTTGTTGGTGTGGCTAATAAGATTTTATGGTTCTTGCTTAGATCAGATTATGATTAAGGGATTCAAGCCATTTGGATCTATAACTCATAAGCAGGCACAGAGTGACTTAAGTTTCTTTTCTACAGAGCTGATGTGACAATCATGAAGATAAATGAGTACCATAAGAAAGATCCTGATCCAGACTGCTACCAATCTAGCTAAATGTCTAGAAACCACACAGGTAAAAATTTCCACTAGTAGTTGGCACTGTGTTCACATTTATCAACTTTCTAATTGTCATATGAATCTATGGTCCATGAATCTATCAAGTCTTTTAAAGACATAGCCTTTACCACATTCCATGAGATAATAATGAATTGTGCAAAGAAGTTTTTTCTGTAGCTCACCCAACCACTAATTACTCCAATCACATGTACAGGTGACACAAGTATTTGCTTATTTTACACACCCAGAATGTATCCAGTGCTAGGTGAGACCCTGAAAATCTTACAATGGTCCCAGAAATTGCACTAAAATTTGTCAGTAGAACGTAATATTTAACATCTGGTAGGGCAAACAAATGAAAGTGGCATGCTTCGCAGTGGACATTACAGCCAAAAAAGCAGCAGGATGTGAGAATTGGACTGCCGATAGTTCTTTATGGACTATCTTGAGATCACCTTGATGTATTCCAGACAGCTTTTATTTTCTGAGGAGTGAATGTTGGGAGGAAGAAGAAAAAAATGCAAATATGATTTATTTGATTAAGGTTATATAATGGGTTGCTACTTATGGTGTTCAATGTATATTTTGATTGATTGGGTGCAATTATTTAGTCTGCAATATTTATGTTATTACTGTTGGCACGTGTGTGTGTATATATACATGCTATTTTAATGGTTTTTAATGGTTACTTTGACTGGACAGATCTCATTTTGCAAATGTTTAATTGAATATAATGTGTTGGTTTGCAACATCTAGTATTTTTGATATATAAAAAGAGTTATTATTTCTGATAATGTTTAATATTTATTTTTAATGTTTAATTGTTAATTGAGATTAGATTTTGATTATTAAAGAGAAGCATCAGGAGGAGTAGATTTTAAATAGAAAATGACACTATATATTAATGTTGTGAGGTTTTCATTTATAGGATTTTTGCTGACTAATAAAGAGAGCTGAGTTTTTAGAGATGAGTTAATAGAAAATGGATGAGCTATGGAATGAATATGCATTTGGTTATGTCTTAAGAATAAATGATAAGTTGTCAATGTAAAATATATTAGTTGCAGATGAAGCGGAAAATTGCTTTATTTTTTTTCTTTTCCCTCTTTTCATATATTTTTGTGTTAGGTTTCTATATATGTTTTTTCTATTTAATATAATCTTTAATTAAAAATTATTGGAACTGAAATGTAATATTTATGTGATTTAATAGGGAGATAATAAGCTCAATTTTATTAATTTAATTTCAATTTAGAGTAACATCATTTTTTTCTACTTGGTCTTGGACCATAAGTAGGCTGCATATGTAGTTTAATCAAAATAGGAAACAGCATTTTAGTGCAGTGTTATAACCATTAATATTTAAGGTAACCTATTATAGCAGAAAGGTAAAATAGTGGAAAACCAACTATAAAGAAGGCAGTAATAGAATAAGTAGCTAGATGTCAGTTCTGATTATGTACTGTCAATGTGGTGGTGTCAGATCATTTTCCTTTATGAAGATACTAATTTAGAGTAACCATTATTCTGGTCAGCTCAGCTTGCAGCTTTAAAAATTGTCCCAATGCCATGATACTAGGCTGAGGAGAAGGAGGAGTAAGAATTTGACTTTAGGAACTATTCCAAACTCAGAAAGTTTTTATTAAATGTACATTTTGTGGTTTTTCTGTTGGGTATGGTTTGATTTGGGTTGTTTTTTTCAAATTTATGTTGATTCCTGACACAAAAGCATTAATTAATAAAAATGAAGACAGATATCTGTATTTGTGGAATATAGGTTCTCATGAACAGGATACAGGGCAAGTTTGCCCATCACTAAAACAAAATTGGAACAAACTACAAAGGTAAAAATCAAAAGTTCTAAAAAACATATTTATTAATTTGGAGCTGCACGCGCGCTTGCTGACCCCTCACGTGGAACCATCCCTTCTCCCCCCATTTCCCCCCCCCCCGCTGTCTGCAAAACCAGAAAGGTTGGGGAGCTCTGCTCTAGTAAAGCTGCAAATTTCCAAAACTGTTAGCAAATCGAATTACATAGAAATTTGCAGCTTTCTCATGCCAAAAGGACACTTCACTGACTACTAGTCTAGGCCCAATTCAAAGTGCTAGTTTTCATCCATAAAATGGGCACACCAGAACACATTAGGAACCTCCTTGGCAAGTATATTCTGCCCACCCAAAGGGCTGCTGAGTGTCTCTTCCCATGTGAGGTGCAAGGGATGTGAGGTAGGCAGCAGACCTTCTCTGTAAGAGCCCCGATGCTCTGGAACTCATTGCTACCATAAGTATGTTAGCCCCAATGCTTTCTCATGCTCAAAGTCTATGAAGACCATTGTATTCCGATGGCTCTGTGGTTCATAGTTTGATTGTGAGTGACCACCAGATTTTTTTTATGATGATTAAGGGTGTTTTACATTCTAAGAAGTCGGGAATGTTATGGTTTTGCCTTTGGTGTGTTGTGCGGTACCTTGTAAAAGTCTTGTGTTTGGGATAATATACAAATATTAAAAAAAATTAAAAAGCAGCAGGTTTTCAGTAGAATCTTTTTCACTGTTTACAATGTAAATCGTAACAGTGAAGAAGAAGAATCTCTTGTCAAAAAGAAGAGTATGCTTTAAACATCCCTGAAGTTCTGCCATGTTCTTCATAGATGCATATAGTAAGCATAAGCTTTATTCAGGCTGTCACTTCTCTCCTTCCATTAAGCATTTGTGAATCTTTGATGTAGCAGGCATTCATAATTTAGTGGAATGGGAGTATGCTAATTAAGAAGTCATTCCAATATGCACTTCCTCCTTATTTTTGATATCCCATATGCGCTGGTGAATTATGTATCCAATGGTTCCTAAAATCCCCAGTGTTTTGTCAGTGTCAGGCTGATACATGATAGATCATTCCATTGACTATAGGATTTTTATATAATATTCCACAGAGCTCTTAAACCAAATGATAACTTCACTTTGACTTATTACAAGTGGGACAATGCGCTTTGCAAATTGCGTTTGGTGGAGAGAAGACTGTTAGAACCACACACATGAGGTTCAGTATTCATTTGACTCATCATTTAACTGGGACAGCCCAGCAATCTGGTGCATCTAAAAAAGAAATGAAACAGCAAGACTTCAGTACTGCTTATTTGGGAACATTTGTTATGTTCTTTCCTCTCCAGATCATCATTTCATATAGTGATAGCCCTCTTCAGATATTAACATGGGATTTATACATCATGTATTAAAAATATGAATAATGCTGTTTCTTCCCATGATGCTGAACCATTTTCCCTTTCTATCGCAACATTCATTCAGTGGATGCTCAGTAAAAAATATCCCCCAGTTAAATGTGTGGAGATTCTCAGTCATCCAGGTCATAATTGTCTCAAAGGTGCTTTTTTTCAAAAGGCAACTGGACTGTTTTTTTCCTTGAGGAGGAAGAAAAAGAAAACACTTCACTTCTCATCCAAGAAGCTTCATCAGTTGTGACTGGATGGAAGGATAGGTTCTGACAGGAATCCTCCAATTATTTTTTGTATTATTCTACATCCATTTCCCAGGAAATAATTCTAGTTCCCAAAGTAATAAGAACCAGTGGTTAAGGTAGCAGAATAGAAACCAAGATATTGTGAGTTCTAGTCCTGCCTTAGGGATGAAAGCCAATTGAGTGACTTTGGACAGTCACTTTCACTCAACTATGTGTCCGGATATTTGTTTTAGGGAAAAAGGAGGAGGAAGGACTATTATGTATGTTTTCTGTCTTGAGTTATTTGTAAAAAAAATAATAAAGGTGGGGTACAAATAAATAAATTAAATAAACCAATAACTAGAAGAAAAAGGTCAACACGGCCTCCACCATGCTTCTGTCATAGTCGGAGAGGGATTAGCCTGGCATTTGATTTGGCCTAAAATTGTTTTTGAAAAAGAATGCTAAACAATCCAAAAAAAGAAAAAACAGATGCTCTGTATTATCACACCTTTCCCACTAGTGTGTGGCCCACAAGGCACTAACTCTGATATCAGAAGTTCTTTGCCCTCCCCAGGATATTTAATATGGAGGGGGGAAATGGTTTTGAAATGCCTATTTTGTCCCATAACCTTTCTTAGGATACAGGGATTATTTAGACTGTTTTGAATAACCATTTCACCATAAGGCATTTTAATTTGATAAAACCAGAACTACTTTACTGATGAAAAGTTTGTTATCAACATTAGAAATAAGATGCATATGTATTAAATGCCTTCTCTCTCGTTCACGCTATTCGTTTTAGTGTGAAAACAGGACAGAATTGATACAGGAAAATCTTTTAAAATAGAAACATCTCCAAAACCCTTCCCACCACCTGAATTATAGAATTAAATGCCCAGTCACCATTTAAATCTCTCTGAGATCTTCATGGAGAACTTTGGTACTGTCACTTTCTCTGTTTAACCCGCTTCAGTGTGGTAGCCTTGTGAGGCTAAAATGTGGAACAACTCCATGTGTGTTGCCTTGGGCTCTAAAAGTTTAAATTAAGGATAGGATTGAAAATTAAGAATACATTACTTGACTATAACTTAAATATAGAACATAGAATAATAGAGTTGGAAGGGATATCAGAGGTCTTCTAGTCTAATCCCCTGCTCAAGCAGAAGACCCTATATGATTTCAGACAAATGGTTGTCCAGTCTCTTTTTGAAAACCTTCACTGATGGAGCACCCACAACTTCTGAAGGCATGCTATTCCATTGGTTAATTGCTCTCAATGTTATGAAATTTCTCCTTAGTTCTAGATTGCTTCTCTCCTTGGTTAGTTTCTAACTATTGTTTCTTGTCTTGTTTTTTGGTGCTTTGGAAAATAGTTTGACCCCCTTGTCTTTGTAGGAGCCCTCAAATATTGGAACAGTGCTATCATGTCTCTCCTGGTCCTTCTTTTCATTAGATTAGGTTGTTACAGTTCCTGTAACCGCTCTTTGTATATTTTAGCCTCCAGCTTCCTAATTATATTTGTTGCTCTTCTCTGCACTCTTTCCAGAGTCTCAACATCTTTTTTGTGTTGTGGTGACCAGAACTGAATGCATTTCTGGTCATATTTCCAAGGAATGCATTGCTACTTTAAAACAGTGTCTATTTTATCCTCCTTTCACTCTCTTTTTTGAGAGAGCTCCTATTTAGAAATAAAATGAAATGAAATGTGAACTGTTTTGTTTTTTTAACAGTTGTGTGTGTGTGTGTACACAAGTGCATGGACATAAATAGAAACCCTAGTATATCTAAACAGAATTGATTGTAATTGAAAGCAATCTCAGAATTCCAGCTGTGATCTGAGTTTTAAATCTTTAGGTAGTTAAAATAAAAAATCACTCTTCCATTCTGAATTATTTAAGTCAAATTAGCTATTGATACATAAATCAAAGTTATAATTAAGCCTCCTGCCATGTCTGTTCACTTATTGACTTAGCTGGGTGCCTCCATGGAGATCATCATGGAACTTAATAGCTCCTATGAATGCCGCCAAGAGTTGGCCATAACCAGTTGTTTCTAAATCTAAAGCTTTTATTCATTTATGGAGATAATTTCCTTAATGATGTCCCCTCTCCTTTTGGCTCATATTGTGTTCAGTCTTCTATATCATTACTCTGCATTGAGTAGTTCCTGAATGTCAGATTCACTTTTGATTGCAAGACACTTTCACATTTTGCTGGCTTAAGACCTCTAAACTTTTAACAACCTGAGTCTGATACCATTGAGAGAACCTGATAGAGAAAAACTACAGTCATCTGTGCCATGTAAATAATTAAAGATACTATTCTTTGACTGCATTATGCAGAGACAGATCTAATTTATCCAATATGGCCATTAAATATTTCATGCAAGCTATCATACAGTTGTAAAATCAAATGTCCTCCTATCTCATTTCTCAGTGAGCTTGGCAGTCAAGAATAATTACCTTTGCCTCCAAGGGCTGCTCAACCATATGTTTGCACTCTCTCACAGACATTCACCACCGCCATGATTATACACTTATATTATTGTACCTAACTTATATTCTTCAGGACTCTATATCCCTAAATGTTGAAACAATGAAACTTGCTGGTTATTTGTTTCCCTGAACTTTATCAATGGGCAAGTTATAGAGCAGGACTTCATGAGCCTAACTTCTACACCAAGGGTCCCCAACCCTCAGGCTGTGGCCTGGTTACAGGCCATGTTCCATTTGGAACTGAGCTGCACAAGTGGTAGTTGAGTGTGCTTGCGCATGCAGCTCCACTTGCACGAGAAGTGGGTGCATACACTTGCATGCACAGCTCCACCTTTATTATAATAAAAAAGGAAAAACTAGAAAAAACACATAACGCAATCAACTGACTCTTCAAAGGAATAAAATTCATGAAGAAAGAAGAAAACAGCAACACGCTATCCTTCCTCGATATCCTTATCAGAAGAGGAAATGGCTGCAAATTAGAAACACAAATCTATCAAACTAAATCCCACCCATACTAACCAAGTGCTCCAAATCAAAGTAACAACCCAACCTCCCACAAGAAGAGCTGTGTAGAAACATCATCTAGATGAACACATTGCAGGAACCCAGAAAAAGAAATAGACTATCAAGACAGCATCTTCCAAAAAAATTGATACCCATGCAACTTTATCAAAAAATGCCTGACCATTCTTTGATAAAGTTGCATGGGTATCAAAAAATGCCTGACCATTCCAGAAGCTTTTTGAATTATTGGAGGAATATGGAGAGGTGGCAGGCTTGAAAATAAATAGAAATAAAACAAAGATCATAGCAAAAAATATGACTAACACGCAAAAAGAAAATCTTGGGGAAAAATTAGGAATACAAGTAGTTACTAAAATAAAATATTTGGGCATTGTTATGTCAGCACGTTGCTCATCAATTAGAGAGGATAACTACGGAAAATTAGTTAAACGTATAAAAGTTGACCTAGACCGCTGGAGAAATCTACATCTTTCGTTTCTAGGAAGAATCTCAGCGGTGAAAATGAATATTTTACCCAAAATTATCTTTCTATTCCAAAATATTCCAATCCAATTAGATAAAAAATTCTTTAAAGAGTTGAATAAGTTAACTTTAGATTTTGTGTGGCAAGGAAGGAAGGCGAGGATAAAGCAAAAGTCTCTACAGGATGCTAAAGAAAGAGGGGGATTAGGCTTCCCGGATTGGGAGTTATACTATCAAGCTGCGGCCCTGACGTGGATCAGGGATTGGATAACATTGGAAAATAAAAGATGTTTACTATTAGAGGGGCATGATCTCCAGCAGGGCTGGCATGCCCACCTATGGACAGATAAAAGCAGGAACCATCAATACTTTCTGAGGCATAAAGTCCGGCAAGAACTAATAAAAAGCTGGAATATAGTTAAATGCCAATACTACACAAAACTCCCAGGCTGGTTTTCACCATTAGAAGCAGTTATATACCCCAACCTTTATAGGCAAGATAGGGTTATCATATACAAAGATATCCTGTCAGAGGAAGGATATCTAAAGCAAAGGCAAGAGTTGAGACAACAGGGGATTGCTTTGGAATGGTGGTCTTACCTTCAGATACAAGCAAGATACGTGAAAGACAAGAAAGAATGGGGAATTAATAGACAAGATACGGGGCTTGATAAAATATTATTAGGCTCGGAGAAAAAACAAATAAAAAAAATATATAAATATATGTTAGAATATAAATTATTTGAAGAACAAGTTAAAGAAACAATGGTTACCTGGGCAATAGATTTGGGGCACGCTATAAACCTGGACCAATGGCAGCAAATCTGGGAACGTAATTGCAAAATTACATTGGCAACAACTTATAAGGAAAATCTCTATAAGATGCTCTTTAGATGGCACCTGCCACCGGCTAGGCTCGCAAAAATGTATAGTGGCTACTCACCACTTTGTTGGAAGTGTAAAAGGGAAAAGGGTACTTTTTTCATGTTTGGTGGGCTTGCAAAGAGGTACAGGTGTATTGGCAGAGGGTTTGGAATTGGATAACAGAAATGACGGGTCAAAAAACTCAATATAAACCAGAGATGCTACTACTTGGCATATTAGAAAAAAATATAAACAAAGATGATATATACCTAATTATTCATGTGATAATGGCGGCAAGAATTTTGTTTGCTCAAAATTGGAAAGCAACTGAAGTGCCTAGTGGAAATGCGTTAATAAGGAAAATTTTGTATTGCGCAGAATTGGATAAGATGACTAAAGAATTAAAAAATCAGGAGGAAACAGAATACTATTTAAGCTGGAATAAATTTTACAAATGGAAGGGAAAAAAAGAAGGAAGGTCATTAGAAGGGATGTAAATAGAGGAAGAATATCTGAAATGTATAAAGTATATGTATAATACAGAATGTCTAGACAAAGATGTATGTCAAAGATGATACACTATGTTCAATGTTTTTTAATCTTTTTTTCTTTTTTTTGTATTCAATAAAAATTATTAAAAAAAAAAAAATGCCTGACCATTCAACCCACTGCAGCATAAACAACACCAGCTATGAAAAGGATAATACTGCCATACATCAGAAACATCTCAGAAACAACCAACGGCATCACCACCATAACACACAAACCAACCAAAGCCATCCAAAACACCTTACGTAAACCAAAAGACCAATTAGCCAAAAAGGAAAAACAGGAGTTATCTGCATCATACTTTGTTAAGACTGTGACAACTGCTATGTAGGACAGACGTATAGAAGATTGGAAGAGCCCATCTAATGAGCACCAACTTTCAGTCAGAATACACAATGGAAGCTCCTTAAACATCTTAAAGACACATGGACAGACTTAATCATAGTTTCAACTGGGAATGATTCATGGATCATTTGTTTATTTCTTTGGCTATCCACAGTATTCTCAGGAATTGTTTCCAACACAAAAATTCCAGAGTTTCAAAAATTTTCTATTCTGCCTCTTCAAAGTCTTTCATTTTCACAGAATATCACAAAGAAAACCATTGTCTGCATGACTCTGACGTTTGTAGGTCTAGACACATCACAGTATCTTAATACCTTATTTGGGAACTTAAGAATATTCTACTATCGTTTGAAAAAAGAAAATGTCCTTAAAATATAGAGTGATCTCTTCAATTTTTTACTCAATGGGTCATTCTCCAGATTTGCTGGCATAGTTTAATTAGAGCCATACACATTATTTCTTACTTCCCAAATATCTCTAACCCACCCATTTGTTAAGGTAAGGAACTGTTTCTTTCAAGAATGCTGAGAAGTCCTATTACATGAATTCTTCTACAGCATGTTAATTACATACCACAGAGTCAAACTTGACTTCTGTAATTGCCTGGACAAATATTCACATATCAACTTATTTCTAACAGTAATTTATAGATAGTCTAAAGGTAATCCTTTAATCTTTTTGATTCTATCCATTTACTATAGCCATTACTTTCCCTTTCTTCTATTTCCCTCAGTATAAGAAACTGTGGGGAGTCTGGGAAGAAATGGAAGCAATAGAAATGTACAAGACATTTGACAGCTTAACTTATAAATAAAAAGTCAACCTAGATGGGAGAGATCTGAGAAAAAGCATCTCAAAGCATCCAAAGTGACTCTAACTTAATACTATAAATGAGGCTACACAATTTTGCTTAGTTTGCAAGATTCTGTATTTCCCCCAGATGAGCATTAAAAATACCACATCTGAAATATTTTTTTATTTGACTTGAGTTGACTCGATTTGGATGGCCTTCCCATCTCACTATATGACTCTGAGTGTTTAAGAGCATGTAAAAGGGTTTTTTTTTAAAAAAAATTGCAACAATAAATGAAATACACCTGGTTTCAAGTCCATAATAAATCTATTTAAACAGTAGCCACAAACAATAACCAGAATAACAATAACATGGGCTTAAACTAATTTCTTGACACCCAATACCCAGGAAGACAACCAAGTCTTTAAGGATTACTGAAAACCTTGGTTAGGGCCAAATTAAATATTTAGGAAGTAAAACTTGCTACCTTGGTTTTGTCCAGCCTCCTTGGCTTGACACTGAGCCTTGCTAAGCTTGGCCATTTTTCCAGTCCAACATCCTGTTCCATCATATATTCAAAGTACAGAGGTTTCTACTTGCTGTTCCTCTCCTCATAGAAGCATTCAGATCTTATTTGATCTAGGACTGACTGATTGGTTCTTCTCGTGATTCATCTTATTCTTACTAACCATCTCCAGAGCCATAATTTAAAAGCATACCTGTCTCCTTGCTTTTGTTCTTTTTCCTCTTCCAAAGTCACAGCTAAACATGATTGTTGAAAGAGACCCTGTCTTAAGCATTTGTCCTCATCTTTTCTTCAACACAAGAAAACAATACTGTTGACTACTACTATATCACCTTCAAGGATTTATAAAGTATGTTATTTGACATCACCTTTCTCTTCTCAATACTTAACATTAATCTAGATTTTTTATTTTTTACTTGTATAATGAGATGTTTTCATTCATTTTTTAAAAAAATTCAACTGCTTCTGTGATTTGGTACCTGTTTTCAGGCCTTCCTGCCATTTTTAAAATTTATGTATTGTATTGTATTGTATTGTATTGTACTGTATTGTACTGTATTGTACTGTATTGTACTGTATTGTACTGTATTGTACTGTATTGTACTGTACTGTATTATACTGTACTGTACTGTATTGTATTGTATTGTGTTGTGTTGTGTTGTATTGTATTGTATAAATTAACCAGGGATAGGGACAATATACACTCTGGGTGCTCACTCACTTCTCTGTTTCTCTGAATTCAGTTCTGCCTATAGTTTTCTCTTTATTGTAAAGGTTTCTCAAAAAAAATAGGTACTTTGAATATATTAGAATACTGTTAGAATATGTTTCACATTCTGGTGTGATCTACAGAATCAAAAAACTTAATGTAATTGATGAAACAAAGGTAAGTTCTTATACTTTCCATTGTCCATCTTATGAACTTTTGTCCCTCTGCCTTTTCTGAAATCTGCCTATGCATTGTTTCATTCTATAATATGGAAGAACTAGCCGACTGCAGATTTATTCATCCTAATCTCCAATAGCAGTGCATTTTAGGATTTTGCCCTGTTTTTATGCTTTAGCCAGTGAGGGGTCCTTGGTGCTCTCTTAGCTTGCTTGTTTTCTTGCAGATGTTTCATTATCCAAACTAGGTAACATCATCATGATGTTTCTCGGATCTATTATGATATTTTGTGGCTTCAATACTCTGTTGTTCTGCAAATTGTTTCATTCTCATTCACCAGCATGGAATCTTTTGAAGAAGGGCATCAAACATGGTTTAGATCAAATATATTAAAAAGACATTTTACTAATTAAATTTTATTACATACAGAGCATTTCAATCACTTAAATCAAAATAAGTTTAAAGAGGAGTAGTTGCTTAAGGGTAATATAGGGGAAATAATTATTTCCATTAGAGAAGAAATTATAGTCCTCTTTCAAATAGATTCACATTCAGTGAATCCCTGCTGCTGAGCCTATAAGGATCAACAATTTAAATATCAGACCTTCCGTTCCAGTTATTTTTTAAAAAAACAAACTGCACACATCAAACATAAAAATACAGCAGAAAACTGAACATGTAGGACTACAAATTGCCACATGTGTCTGCCATCTATTGGTATGTCTCATGTCCAATTGCAATGAAAAGTTGTGCAGAAGAATCCATACCAAGGAATAAAATTATGCATGGCACAGAAAAAATGAGCATGAAGATGTTTTACGTCATCTCTCCAAAGACTAGGATCAAGAGTCATCCAACTGACTTGAAGGAGATTTAGAATAGAGAAAGAAGTTCCTTATCTATAGCATACAATTCATATCTGGAATTGTATTACTACAAGACATGATGATGGCCACTAACTTGCATGGCTTAAAGGGGGATTAGATGAATTCATGGACAATAAATCTATCAACGCTATTTATCTTGAAGACTTAAGTGGTGCCAGAATGTTTCCAAATACAGTCAAAGTATAACTCTAAGCAACTTTATTGATCAGATAATATAATATTCCTTACAACATTCCTTTGTTGTTGTTAGTTGCGAAGTCATGTCCGACCCATCGTGACCCCATGGACAACGTTCCTCCCAGCCTTCCTGTCCTCTACCATCTTCTGGAGTCCATTTAAGCTCACGCCTACTGCTTCAGTGACTCCATCCAGCCACCTCATTCTCTGTTGTCCCCTTCTTCTATTGCCCTCAATCTTTCCCAGCATTAGGCTCTTCTCCAGTGAGTCATTCCTTACATATATATTTTTTTTATGTAATCCATGTTCAGTGGGAGACAGGCCACTTTTGAAAGAGCTGTAGATTAATAATCTGAAGGAAAATAGTTAAAACAATAAAGTTCTGTTATTTTTATAGTTCAATATAATCTCTAATACGAACTCTTATTTATGTCCATTTAGATTCATTTTTCATCTTTCTCCAATAGTGCATTAGGTGTCTCTTCTGACATTTCATCTCTCAGAGTTCCTCAGAAAACAAGTGAGCACTCAGATAGTGACAATCAAGGAGAGACTGCATAGAAACAATATATGTAGATAATCATTCCAGGTGGAAACCAAGGTTCTGTCAAATTGGCAACACATCCTTATGAAAAATCTCAAAACCCACCTAGGCCTATTAGTGACAAATCCAGTCTCCCTATGAATGGGAAAGGCTTAGCTAGCCTCAATCATGCAGTATGACCAAATCAGTGTGCATGATTTGAACCCTCTGTGATCTAGGGCAGGTCCACAATTGCTATGGAGGCTATTAATTCCAAAGTCCAAAATCAAGTGGACATACTGTATTTCAGAGAGGGAAGCACCACTTTCTGGGCACTTATATCATTTAAATATGGCAGATCAACTACTTTATTCACAGTCAAATCATGGATGAGGTCTGCCATTTAGTAATAACAGTTCAAGACAGAATCATTGATGATCTTGACCTCAAATAGTAAATATTGAGATTTGGAAGTCCTAGTAAGTAGTTCATCCTCAGATTCCCATTATATTTCCTCTGTCTACAATTACTATACCTTCATTTTATTGTTTCCCCTTCTCCAGTCTTCATCCCTCCCTGAACCTGCCCTTGCCCTCTTTGGCCATAGGTCCTCTTCTATTCACACTCCACTTCACAACCAATTGCACACATCATCCCCAAACTACAGGACACATCAAACTCCAGGACCCCCAGAACTGCTCCCGCTCTTGAGGCCACAGTCACTGCAAAGAAGAAAAATCTGGATTTTGATTAGGGTTAACAGCAGGGTTAGTCTTATGTTCATATGAATACAGTATGGAGATAGTCTAACACAGCAGTGCCCAACCTTTGCAGCTTGGCAGCCCAGGTGTGGCGGGGAGAGGGGAACTGGGCCCAATGCGCAGCTCCACTCACACAAGAGAGAAGCTTTGAGACACCATTCACACAAGTGGGCAAGCATGCACACTGGCCCACCATTCATGCGGCCCAGTTGCAAATAGGCCTCAGCCCGGTAGTGGGCCATGGCCCACAGTTGGGGATCCATGGTCTAACAATCCTGGTACCTTCCTTTAAACTTAATCATATACTTTTGTCTCCCTTGAATTATCTTGAGTCTTTTCTTAAGAAATAATATTCAGATATACTCAAAATTCCTCTTTAGAACAAAATGTCATAGAAATTGATCAAAATCTTATAGAACAGATTGTCAAAAACTTTATCAAACCACATGTAGGCTAACTACAAATAACGGCTGCAGAATAAAATTCCCTCGAAAAGAAGTCTGCAGAGCATCACTTCAAAACTTGATATAAATGTAGATTGTTCTCTTTTTCTCTAGCTAACAGGAGCAGCTGCAATATCCAAGCAATCTAAAAACATAAAGCAAAATGATCTGAATTCCAACCCAGTCTAGAACAATTGGGCCACTCTGTCATCTCAGAAAATTACATGTTATTTTCTTAGGTAGTCATGTTGTAAACAGGAAGAAGAAAAGATTTGTGTTTATTTACAAAAAAAGATATATATTTTTTTACAATCTTAACCCGCATTAGAATGTCAGCTTCAGGTTCGAAATCAACTTAAGCTAGACTTTCCAAACAGCAAGAATAAGATGTGAGTAAAATTACCTCTGTTTTAAAATAATTTCACAGGCTGTCAATACTAGTCTTCTAGCTGGTGATTGAATTGGACAGCCTTTTTTCAATATAGTGCTTTTATCTCTACCTTCCAAGCTTTTAGAAGAAATCAAATAGAATACAATACTTTATTTGGCCAAGTGCAATTAGACACACAAAGAATTTGTCTCCAGTGCAGAATAATCATAATAATGATACCAAAAAGAGGAGGTTGTAGAAAAGATGAGAAGGATAATAATAATATTACAGCCATACTACATGAGTGATATGCTTAGACATAAGACAGTACTGTGGGAATTAGATGTTCAGCAAAATGATGGCACAAGGGAAAAAACTGTCTCTGTATCTAATTGTTTTGACATGCAATGCCCTGTAGCGGCATCCTGAGGGGAGGAGTTGAAACAGTTTACATCCAGAATGTGAGTGGTCTGTAGATATTTTCTCGGCCTTTCTTCTGCTCCATGCAATATACAGTACAAGTCCTCTATGGAAGACAGGCTGGTTCCTGCAGTCCTAACCATCCATTAAAGTCTGTACCTGTCCTGTTTGGTTTTGTACCAAACCAGACAGTTATAGAAGTACAAGTGACAGACTCAATAATTCCTCTGTAGAACTGTATCAACAGCTCTTGGGGCAATCTGAACTTTCTGAGTTGATGTAGGAAAAACATTCTTTATTGTGCCTTTTTAATGATGGCTCTAACATTAGATGTCCATTTAAAATTTTGGGAGATTATAGAACTCAGAAACTTTGAGGACCCTACTGTTGATACTGTGCTGTCGAATATAGTAAGAGGTGGTAGAATAGGAGGGGTCCTCCTAAAATCCACTCTCATCTCCACAGTTTTAAGCATGTTTAGCTCCAGATTGTTCTGGCTGCACCACAGTTATTGATAAGTGGTAAGGGCAAGGAACAATACCAAAGCCAATAGGAGGGAACAAAGAGATCCATCTCAAAGGCCCCAAATCATCTGGAGGGGATATATTCAAATGCTTTCTTACAATCTAAATAAGCATGTAATTAATCAAAATTAAGGATAACAATTTCTTACTGATCTAAATAGCAATGCATAACAAATTCTGAAAAGAATTCCACTTATATGAAACTTTCCCAGGCAAGTCTCTGATGGAGTCCCATGCAGAGCAGTTGAAGCCATTGAAGCAGTTGCTTAGAAAGGAATGTATGATTACTGTGGCTTTGTAAATTGGGAAGAAGATGGTGGGCACATTTGCTGCATTTCATTATATGAAATGAGTGAATTTCATCGCTATAATATTTATAAGCTCTGTCCCTGCCACTACCCTACAACATGTACACACATCCACACACATACATCTGTGAATTTGCTTGGGGTCTTTTCTAAATGTGCAGAAAGGTGGATACTCCTCCAAAGCAAAACTGAGTACTAGTTAAAATATGTACCAGATACAAATTAAAGGTCCACCAGCACCCCTCTCAATTCCCTTTTCCCTGATTTTTTTTCTTGATTTATTTAAAGCAGCTTTGGGAGTTGCAGTCCCAAAGTAAATAAAGCTTGGGAGCTGTGGTTCCCACCCCAACCCAAACTTATTAAGCAAAACATGTAAATGTGCCCCATGAAACTGAGTAAGGTACAGAATCAAAACTCAGAAAAACTACCCAGGAGCAGATCTGTAATCCCCAGACCTCTCTCTCTCTCTCTCTCTCTCTCTCTCTCTCTCTCTCTCTCTCTCTCTCTCTCTCTCACTTTTTCCCCCTCTCCCTCTCCGAGACAGAGAGAGACAGAGACAGAGAAGGATTTAGCTAAATGTTTTGTTTTTATTTCATGTATTAAAACAGTTTTTTGATCCAGGTCTATAAGGGTGACAGAGTTGTTTGGAGGGAGGAGGGAAACCTCCCTTGACAACCTCAGACAATAACAATTGCCTTCCTTGTTATGCCATCTGTTCTTGCTGTGGCCTCATCCCTGCTTCATGCTATCAGCCTAGCTTGAGACCAGCACTGATCCTATTCAGGGGCCTAATCAAGCTGGAAGCAACATTAACATGTGAAAAGGGAGGGGGGGAGTATATACAAGCCCTCCAATGGGATACCCGTCAAAATTGACTCCAGTGCTATTTAGCCGTAACTAATGCATCTTCCAGGCAAAGGGGGCACATTAACACCTAATTAACTATCTCTGAGATGCCAAATTGCCAGCCAGCATCAGAGAACCCCTGCAGAAAAAAAATGATCTTTCTGGGCAGCTATTCCATCTCAGGACTGAGCCAGGCAATGTGCCTTGTGTCTCCTATTTTGTAACAGTGCATAAGTCTTAGTACAACCTTCAGACCAAAACCAGGGGACATGCAACTGGAAACTTTCCGAGGCAAGTTCTGATGAAGTCCCATTAAGAGCAGTTGAAGTAGTTGCTTAGAAAAGAATGTATGATTACTGTGGCCTTGTGAATTGGGAAGAAGATGGTGGACACATTTGCTGCATAATGGTTCTGGATGTTTTCTCTCTCTTTACTATGCATTTTATATTTATTTCCCTTGATAAAGAGCTCACAGTTTGCTGTGTCCTTGATAGGTATTTCAAGGTTCTTTACTGTAATTAAAACATAGTCTTTATATGCAAGTGAATAAGGAACACCATTTGTTTGATGAAACCAATTAAAGCTGCTACTTTAGGGGTGGGTGAGGTGGAGTTTTAGGGGTTTTTATGTAGTGGATTTCTAAATGTTGTAAATGAGTCATCTATGTGTGAGTTGGATGGCCATATAAATTTGTTTAATAAATAAATAATAAGGTACAACTTATTTTGTCTCAGGAATCCCTTTATGTCTCACATCCTCAGAGATCTACACTTCTAGGGTGTCAACTTCTGAAACAAACCTGGCTGAAACGAACATCCCCCAAAGCCTAGAGGGCCTCCAGGTGATAGAGTAGAAAATTAGCAAAACACTAATGTGTATTTATACTTATTATTTTCCAGGAACTTCTTTTTCCCTAGGGGAGTCTGACTGTCAGCTTCTGAAATGAACCTGGCTGAAGCCATCTTTTTCACTCTCAGTTGCCACACAGGTTGGGTGGAAAGGGGGGAAGAAATCAAAAGCATTGTTAGACTAAACATGGAGTGGTCCCGTGGGAACCAAGGTCATTCCCATAGGTGCTGGAAGATGGAGAGAAGGAGGGTCATGGAGCCCGCCAATTGCCCTCATTGGGTAGAGTGATCAACAGCATAATGGAAGGGAGGGAATTGTTATATTTAGTTACTTTGAATCCCTGGGGGAATTTTAGAGTTGGTTTCACTTTTGACCATGCCAATATTATGCATCCAATAAACATGTTCTTTGAGGAAACTTCAATCCTCTGAGTTCTGATTTGTTTGGTTCCATTAGTCAGAACCTTGACATTGAGCTTTGCCAATTTCTTATTGTAACAATCTGACCAAACCACTTATTGCACTTATCAAAAAGATGGCATTCCAAAGTTCAACAAATCTTCACTTCTCGGCCCATCCTTCTTCGTGCAGGTTCTGCCACTTTTCTGTAGAAGCCAAGACCCTGGAAGCAGCTTTCACAGTCTAGTCCAGACAATCTCCTTCCCTGACAATTTTTTTTCTTGTGAAAAAAAACACTTATGCATATCCATGTTTTTTAAAAAAAAAATGATAAAAGAGTTTGATTATTGGATATTTAATATCCGTCATGTGTGTCTCAATTGCTCACAGAAGGAACTACAGCTGCTGAACTTGGTAAGGATTAGGGATCTCAGGGGTTTGTGGCAAACATTACATAAAAGTTGCCTTAGAGTTAGTTCAGTCTGTGGGGTCCTTGGTAGTCTCTGAGCTTCATTGTTTTCTCACAGAAGTTTCACTACCAAACTAGGTAACATCATCAGTGCAAATAGGGAATGGGGTTTGCTCTCATTAATGAAGTGCAGAAGCAAAGTGGGTATTTATCACTGCATGAAATTATAATCTTTTTAACAAGGAATTTTTAGTCAACAAGGAGACCTTTCATATCTGGCACCATTTCCTGGAGAATACTTGCTATCTCATAGAAGTTAGAACATATCACAAATAACCTAAAACATCTTCAGACTTATCACACGTTTATGAAACTTCTCAAGACATAATGTGATACAGATATAATGTTTTATCTTGTTTTGACTTTCAAATATTCCAAGAATAAGCAAGTCAATTATAACTTCATGCAGTGAAGGGGGGGAGAGTTGTAGTTATTTAAAAAATAGTTTGAAAATAATAGAAGGAAATAACTATGCTATTTCTAGATTGTTTTGGTTGATCTTATCCTGGGACTTCTTAAGGATCTCAGTAATCCAAGAGCATGCGATCCTCCTCTAAAATATTTCATTTCATGTATTAATATTTATGGGAAATCATTAATGTTGATGAACAGAGTTATTAATGTGGAAATGCTAGCATTTGCATTATTGTTACTGCTCTTTTTTCTAAGTCTCTTGGAGCCTTCTATACTTGCTTATAAATTCTGTATCCTATATAAAAATCCTAATCATAAAATACAATGAGATAAAAATATACCATTGGATAGAATAAACCTATCAACAACATAATCCCAGGATTAAAAAAAACTAGAACCAATCATCCTGTTCACCTATTATGGACAGTCCAGAAGTCCTTTTTCCCAGTGAACTCACTCATATTTTCCCCACAACACATAATCTAGGACGATTAGATTATCATCTGCAAAGTAGGTTGGATTAGAGTCTTCAAAAATACCAAATAGCTCTACAAAGAGTTTCACAGAATTTTCCAACTTCTATATCCTAATGCACCTAATCACATATCATTCAGGAAGATTCCTTCATCTTCAAGAGCAACCTGAACATGGGACTATATTGAGTAAAAGAGAAGCAGCAATGTTCTACCGCTTGAAAGGAATTCCATAACGATGTCTCCAGATCCTGTCTTAATTGGTTTTTTTTATTTTTTACAAAACAATTCAATTAATAATTCACCTCTTTTTCAATTTGCTTTGGGCCACCTGATAAGTTTGCAGTGGCTGATGAAAAGCAATGCCAATTGTAACCTTAGCTTTGATGAGTTCTCCAACATTTCAGCAATGATGGTACAATAGCATTTATTGTATGATCACTCATCACCAGACCTTGCTTCCTACCATGGAACGCAACAACGTTTCATAAACTTATCACAGAAATACCTGGTGCTTAAACTCTTTGTTTACCACATAGAGATAAATCTGACATTTGTACTGGACCAATAACACAGCAAAGCAACCAAACATGGGCTGATAATGACATTTTCTATTTTAATGAGTAAGACAAATATCTGCATTCCATATAAACAAATCTGCTTTCTGAATGAAACATCACACTTCCAATGATTCATGGATTGCACATCAACAGGCTGAAAATGATTTGTGAGCAACTGAGAATAAAAGCTTCTTTAATTAAAATGATCTGTTCCCTGACTTACTGCACCAATGGAGTCAAAACATAGCAATATGTTAGCAAGCAATATGGGGGGGGAGAGAATAAAGATTGGAATTTAATCTAAAATTTTATTTTGCCATGTAATAAAGTCAGTGTTCATAGTTACGTTACAGAGTTAATGGGCTGCTTTATGAAGTGGGAAAAGAGAATATTTAAAAAGTGGAGATATCAGAAAGACAAGATTGATTCCTTCTAAGAAAATACTTCTGGATGCAGAAACGCAAATATGTTTTAATTTGTTAAAAAAGAAACTTTTATGGAGCCAATGAAAACTTTGTTTAAAATAAAGCTTTTCACTCAGGATGACCTCAAAAAATGGACTGTTTGAAAGTTGATAATATTCTTAAAGAAAGCTTCAGTGGAAAGAGATATTTAAGAAAGTAAGCGCCCTCTATTGCCCACTTCTCATTTTCCTGGTTGGGTTTTTAATGAGAGTAGGATTTTTCTCACTTGTTCAGAAATAAATCCAGCATAGGTAAAAATTTGACCAGGAGATTGGTAAAATGGTTGTTTCATTCATTCATTCATTCATTCATTCATTCATTCATTCATTCATTCATTCATTCATTTATTCATTCACTCACTCACTCACTCATTCACTCATTCACTCACTCATTTTGAATGCTGCCTGACTCCAACTGACCCTGACTGTACATTATAATAATTTTCTATTCAGAAAGAAATCTTTAAAAGCTTTCTAAATCAAACGGCATTCCTGGCAAGAAACACACCTTTGGGTGCTCTATATTCTAACCAGGTTCTAATAGCAACTGCAGATTTTCTAAAATTTTCATCCTTTAAAAATATACAGGATTTCTGTAAAAATTAATTAGCATTTTCAGTGCTTTAGGCTTCGACATCTTGTGATAATCCATAATGAAAAGGAAATGGCAAATGGGGTGCTTGATGCAATACTGCATTGAAAAAGTAAAATAAAAAAAATATTAACAATTGACATCAAAATATTCAGATTGTGGTTAGTAGTATTCTAGCCTTTGCAAGTATGGATTATGTAACTATTGAGTTTCATATCACATGGGTCTACAATACTGCAGTTGCAACCTCACTTTAGTCACTCACTTTTTATTTCACTGGTGTATTTCACTTGAGATACCAGCATGCTTGGTGGTATGTGAGAAATCAATGTATCTATTTGAAGACTAATATTTTCCAGGTCAGGTACAGCAGACAGCTGGATGAGTTGTTCCTTTTGCTGAATACCAGTGGAAAAGTTGGTTTACCCTAACCGTAGAACATTTTGCTGATATCTAATCTCAGGAAAATGTGTTGCATTTGAAATATGATTTCATATATAGTTCTCATTGATCACCTTTGGAAGCAAATGAACTATAAATCTGGATACTGCAGGAAACCTAGTTAACTTTCCATTTCTTTATCAATCATAGGGTAGAGTGCATGGTCAAGGCAGCCATCTTATCTTGTTGATATCCTCCTGCAAACATCCCTGCATTTGATTAAGCCTACATTAAAGAATAAGAAGGAAATGGAATGACCAAAAGAGGTAGATGAACCCCCTTTCCTTCCCCTTTGCACATTTGATTCTTCTTCCTTTATTGTTTGTTTGTTTGTTTGTTTGTTTATGCCTTTGAGTCATTGTCTCAGGGTTCAAATCTTTCTCCCTTCCTATTTAACATCTATATGAAGCTATTAGGAGAAGTAATCTGCCAGCAAGAGACTCAGTATCAATAGTCATGATACCAATTATACATCTCTACTCCATGCTGGTAGAGATGCTATTCAGTGCCTAGAGACTGTAAGGGCCTGGATGGAGAGAAAATGGCTGTAACTCAGCCCTAGCAAGATAGAGTGGTTGTGGGTTTTGTCCCCACCCCAGAATCAGGAAATTTGACATTTCTGACTCTGAATGGAATAACACAAACCCCTATACAAACTAGAGTGCAATTTTGGGGTTCTCTTAGATTCACAGCTCCTGCAGAAAGAGCAAATGGCAGCCATGGCCAAAGGGGCCTTTGTACAAATCCATCTTAGGTATCAATTGCATCAATTCCTGGACCTGGAGGCCTTACTCACAGTCACCGATGCCTTAGTCATCTCCCATTTGGATTATTGCAACATGACCTACATGGAGCTATCTTTGAAGACAATCCAGAAGCAGCAAGTAGTTCAGAATGCAATGGCATATGCAGTTTTGGGTGCTTCATGGTTGTGATGGTCTCACAGATACAAGCTTGGATGAGGAGGAAGAGCTGGCTCCAAACTAGGAGTGGAGAGGCCAGGCTCAGTGGAAAGGTCACCGGAGAAGTGAATGGACAAAAAGCCGGATAATAGAGGAAAAGGAGAGGCGCAGCTGCAGCTGAAACCCCACTGGAAGAGCAAGGGGACAAGGTGCCCAGCTGCAGCTGGCCAGCAGGGATGAAGAGGAATTGCCTCCTCCATCTGATTCATGAAAGCACAGGGCTGAGAGGAGGTAGGCAAAAGGAGGTCAGCAAGGCTACTCACGATTCATCAGCTTTACCCCTCCTGATGAGTTGCACCGGTCAGTGGCTATTTACACATGGAGCACACCATGGGAACAATTCATCAGTTTCTTGCCATGCATTCATTCAGCCATCATGATTCTTGCTGTGAACTTAAATCTTGATTCTGTTACTGGACGGACATTGCTTTTCGGACTTTGGACTTGCTTCTTGGACCTTGAACTTGGATATTGGTTTTGGTGATTTGTGCTTGGACTTGTCTTTTGGACTGTGAACCTAGTGAGGGGACTTTAAGAACTTGTTCTGTGTTTCCAGAAGGAAAAATTGGACTTATTGGGTTTTGCACTAATTCCTGTGTGGGAGTGAATCCTGGGGAATACTATTTGGGGTTGATGAAGCTCCAATAAAGACTTCAACTCTTGGGGTGTGTGCATGTGTGGAGCAGGACAGGACAATGGCTCCCCTGAGTAACATCAGTGCTGTATACGTTGCACTAGCTTCCATTGCTTCTGGATGCAATTCAAGGTGCCTGTTATCAGGTTTAAAGCCCTACATGGCACAGAACCAGGTTACTATCGGGACTGCCTCTCCCTGAATGTATCTACCTCTCTTAAAGGGTGGCTGTGCTCCACATCCCCTCCTTTAAATGTTGGCATCTCTTGGGACCTCAGAGGCAGGGCTTTTTGGTGGCCACCCAGTCCTTTGTAACAGCTTCCCACCTGGGATCTTAGCAATCCCTATCCTTTCAGCATACTGGGGGGGGGGGTATAAAGACTTGTCTTTCCCCTAAGCAATGGATTAGAATGGCGGTTGAGGTGCTAGAATGATTGGTCTGGCATTGGGGGAGGAGAGTACTTTTCTTTTTAAGCTATATTTTTATGGATTTTATGGAAAGTCATCATATGACATAGGCAGTCATTTAAGTCCTATAAATAAATGTGAGTTGATCTGGCATAGAAAACTGTGCCTTCCAAAGCTCTTATTTTATAAAATCAAGCTCTTATTTTAAAGAAGCCTTGAAAAAAAATCAAGGGCAGATGATCTCACAGCTCCAAAAAGAATTAAATTCTTTCTTTCCTCTGTTGCCCCAGAGCAATGCTGATAATTACTTACATGACAGCATTATCATTGGAAGCCTTCAAGAAGAGGCTGGACAGCCATCTGTTTCAGATGCTTTAGCTTTGCCTTTCCCGCATGAAGCCAAGGGTTGAACTAGATGACATTCCAAACAAATATCTTACTGACATATTGTTGGTTCTTGAAAACAAATCTATGGGCAACAGTTGGACAAGTGACAATGGGAATTAAATAGCTTTCATGTACCTTTGGAGAAAATGGTCTGTAAAATTGAACAGGTAACAGTTGAAAAAAATTAAGCAGTATCAGTTTACCATGAATCTCTATTGAGAAGGAATGGATCCTAAGTTATTTAAGTGGATTGTACGTTGTTTCTGTTTGAAATGGAGATGATGACAGGCTAGATTTATGAAGGATCATTCCCATCTACCAAAATCTATATAGACGGCAGAAACATCTGAATCTTTATTACATTGGCAAAATGACAAAGGAAATTCAACATAAATTAGTATTTTAAAAAAAACCTTGATTTCATAGATAATGGATATAGCCAGGAAATAGGTGTTAGGCAGAAATAATAAAGAAAATTGTTTTTTTTAACCTGTTTAGAGCTATAGGCATAAAATTTCAATAAAACAATCAGATTATATTTAAAGAAACATATATGACTGCATTGTTGACAACTGGTTTATCTTCCATATTTGCTTATTTCAGAGACTAGAAGCTTGTATCCTCTGTGTGTATATTTATAGATATAAATATATTTTTACTCCTGAACTCGCAAATGAATGTCAGTTTGTTTAGAGGAAAACACAATGATAGTTCTTCAAACATTTATGCAAAATTAGATACGATGGTGGTGATATATATAATATAGATATATTATTCAGTTTAGGCACCTATCATTTTCTGACAAACTGCAGAATTAAAATGCTTGTTTTTTTGTTTGCATGTGTAGCTGAAACCGATTCAGAGGCAGACCTGTAAGCTGCATAAGCAGATCATACATCAGAGGGGCTGAAGCTCAGAATCAAAGAAATTGGAATGGGGAAGTCAATCTTGACTTGCATTCCTGTAGTTTTGCTTGGAGAAATGGAAAAAGCCTGCAGTGGAGAGTGTAATGTATTGAGTTAAATTTATGAAGCAGGTTGCTGGGATCTGTGCAGGAACGGTTAGCAGACCACGTGGCCTGCCAGCCAGACTTGTTGTCTACAAGACTGTTTAGTATGCATTTGAGTGGGAGAATACTGTGCTCTCATTGGCTGACGCTGCCCAGAGCTGAATATATAAATAGGGGTGGAGCAATATTTGTTAGTTTCTGTTTTGACCTTCAATAAAGAAGTACTTGTTTCTATTGCTGCCTCTTCAATGCTGAACCAAGCAGAAAACAGAACATTGGCGACAAGGATGGGATCGTGCTGCCGCAATTCGAAGAGCTGAGTCACTATGGGGGTCAGGCCTAGCAAGCGCTTGGTGGAATGGAGTTCCACCCCCCCTCACTCTATCCTGCCAGTACAGAAACGCTGCAGGAGAGTGCTTCCAAGACTTCGCCCTGGAAGTCCCACAGAAGCCTGCGCAGCACGAGGCATTGAAACGGCCGCGAAAGACTCACCACGGCGAAAATCGGTAAACTCTCTGAATTCGACGTCGCTCATCCAGAGAGGTAGAGCTCCTACATCGTGAGAGTTGAAAATTACCTGCGGGTAAACCAAGTTCAAGATGATGGGTTGAAGGCCACGACGCTCCTGTGTGTTTGCGGTCAAGCAACTTTCGATATCGCAGAGAACTTGGTTGCACCAGTGCCGCTTGAGTCCGTTGCATACGCAGAACTTAAGAAGATGCTCAAAGAACATTTTGAGCCCAAGCTTTCGGTCATCACTTGGTGGCATGCTTTTGAACAGCGAGGCCAGCATCCCGGCGAGTCTGCCGCCGACTTCATAGCTGCCCTTCGCCAAGCTGCACGGCCATGCGAATTCAAAGATCTTGAAGAAAGGCTGTGGGACTGCTTAGTTTGTGGTCTAAGGAGCTGAGAACTGCAACAGAAGATCTTTGCTAAAGAGACTATCTCATTTCAAGATGCGTTGAGGGAGATAACGGCCGAAGAAGCAGCCGGTGGAGCTGTTAAGGCCTTGCAGCTCTCCATGAACCCTCCTTGCACAGAGGCCGTCCACCATGAGGACATCGAGAGAGTTGAAGACTCCGACTCGGACCACAAAGTCGATCGGTTGCAGCAACCCCCGGAAAGAAGGCCTCAACGACGACCTGACAAGGCAGTTTCCTTTTCTCGGTGCATTGGGTGTGGAGGCCGACACAAATGGGCTGACTGTCGGTTCCGCACAGCAACTTGCCGGGCGTGTAGCAAGCAAGGCCACATCGCCGCCGTTTGTTTGGGTCGCAGGAAAGAACATTCCTCAGAAGAGTTGCCTCAGAAAGGTACAGGGGTCCCCAGTCAAAACAGGGTGGGCTTTTGCGTGAGTAGAAGGAGCGTGTTTAGGACAGGCGCCCATCTCCCACTCAAGGAAAAGTTACACCTCAAAGTCAAGCTGCAAGGGGTTCCTTCTGACATGGAGTTGGACACGGGTTCAGCTCTATCGATAATCTCCCAAAGGACACTTCAGCAGATTTGTAGTCGAAGCGGCAAACGAATTAAGCTCAGGCCGTCGAACCTTGTTTTAACCAACTTCCAAAATTCCCGGGTAAACGTCAAGGGGGAGGCCACACTCGGAGTGCAGTTCAGGAATTTCGAGGGTCCTTTGGAAGTTGTAGTTGTTGAGGGCAACTGCACTAGCCAAATTGGACTCGATTGGTTTCATGCTTTGGGAATTCAAGTGACTGGGTTAAATACCTTGCAAACGTCGAGCCTCTCGGCATGTAAAGAGTTTGCTGATGTCTTCAGCTCAGAGTTAGGGGCATACATGGGGCCTCCAATTGCACTACGGTTATATCCTTCAATAGAACTGATAAGGATTAAGCCTCATCGGGTGCCTTTTGCCCTAAAGCACAGAATCAATGCAGAGCTGGATAAGCTGTTGCAACAAGGTATTTTAGAGCCAGTTGATAGCAGTCCATGGGAAACTCCCATTGTCACTCCACTTAAGGCCAATGGAGAAGTCCGCATTTTTGCCAACTATAAATGCACATTAAACAAAGCTCTCCAGCACTCCTATCCGGTGCCTGTAGTTAGCCACATTTTGGCATCTCTACAGGGAGGTCGCATTTTCGCCAAATTAGATTTGGCACAGGCCTACCAGCAGCTGCCAGTGGACGATGCCACAGCGGAGGCCCAAACCATTGTAACCCACCGGGGAGCCTTCAAGGTGCGACGGTTACAGTTTGGGGTTAATGTAGCCCCTGGCATTTTTCAGAGCGTAATGGAGTGCACGCTCTGTAACATTCCGGGTGTATGCCCATATTTTGATGATGTCCTCATAGCTGGGGAATCAGTCAAAAACCTCGCTGAGAGGCTCCGGGCTGTCTTGCGGCATTTCCGCGAAAGCGGGACCTTGCGATCGCCGAACGGGAGTTTTGCCAACGAGGCTGCTCCTAACTCAGGCACTGCACCCATGGAACATTGCTCTCAATCGGCTTTTCATGCTGATCCAGTGGATTCTACGCCACCACAGAACTCTGGCTCAGGCCTACTGGAACCGGCCAACCAAAGGGAAATAGACACAGGCTTGGGTCTACCGGAACAGGCCAGCCTTAACAAATCAGCTCTACCCATGTCGGACGGGTCACACAGCCCTGGTCTGCCGAGCCTGGCAGGTGAACTTCCAGATCGGGAGCTAGCAGCAGAGATGTTCGGAGCAGGCGAAAGGCCCACCGAAATATTTAAAGAACTACGTAAGGTTTTTGTCATTACAAACTTAAAATGCTTATGTATTTTTTAGTGCAAACTTAAATGCTTATGTATGGTTCTTTGGAATGTGAATGCTTATGTGTTTTTTTACAAACTTAAATGCTTAAGTATTCTTGATACTGAACAGAGAATGTCAGGCCTATGTACCACTGACATTGAGTACCAGTGTGCCCTTGAATGTGTATAATCTTTGAACAACAAAAAAATGTTTTGTAAGTGTCAAAGAGCCAGGGGGAAGGGGTGTAATGTATTGAGTTAAATTTATGAAGCAGGTTGCTGGGATCTGTGCAGGGACGGTTAGCAGACCACGTGGCCTGCCAGCCAGACTTGCTGTCTACAAGACTGTTTAGTATGCATTTGAGCTGGAGAATACTGTGCTCTCATTGGCTGACGCCGCCCAGAGCTGAATGTATAAATAGGGGTGGAGCAATGTTTGTTAGTTTCTGTTTTGACCTTCAATAAAGAAGTACTTGTTTCTATTGCTGCCTCTTCAATGCTGAACCAAGCAGAAAACAGAACAGAGAGATTCTGACATTTTGATAAGGACAGGTTTGATCTAAATGCTATGAACGTTTGATTGCAGGTATACCACCATATACAATGCAAAAAAAAAGTCGTTTGTGCTCTGGTATGCTCTAACCAGTGGTGGGATTCAGCCAGTTTGCACCACTTCAGCAGAACCGGTAGCTAATTTTTTGCTGCCCAGGCCCAGAATGGACTTCGGAAGTGGCATCCACACAGAGAACCAGTTGTTCACATATTTGAATCCCACCACTGGCTCTAATCCTTATGGCTTCCCACCAGTGACTAACTAAAAACTAAACAAAAAAAGATGTATACAGCAAACTGGACCTTTGTCTTTGGTAAGGCACAACAGAAGAGGAAAATTACAAAAAACTAGCCAAATAACTATTGCAAAGCCAGCCCTAGAACAAGACAGCAATGAGTCACAAACCAGTCAGGGAGGTGCCCAATTTTTCCTTATTAGTAAAAATAATTCCACCAAGTTTCTCAATTTATTCATTGTTTTAGGACTCGTGCAGGTGTTTATCTGCTTCCCTCACCATTATTTTTGGAATTATTTTTGGACCAGGGGACCTATTGCCCGTTTCTCAACAGGAAAGAATATTTTCAGTGAAGAACTAGATTGCAAACACCATTCATTTTCATTTATTAAGATTGTCAGCGTACCATTGAGGCTTCCTTATCAATCAGAGGTGGGGAACTATGGCCCCTTTATGACTTGTGGACTTCAATTCCCAGAATTCCTGAGCCAGCTATTCTATGCTGGCTCAGGAATTCTGGGAACTGAAGTCCACAGGTCATAAAAGGGCCATAGTTCTCCACCCCTGTTATAGAGACAATACTAGAGAATGTCCTTTATCTCTTCTTCATTTTCATTAAAAAATAACCTTAAAAAATAGAAATTATGTGGTAATAAAGTGGGAAGGTGTCCATAAAAATAAAATGGCCTTTTTCTGTCACTAGGATGCCAGCATGTTTCAGACATAAATGAACTTTCTCTGGCTGCCTGAACATTTCTCAAAGCCCACTTTTTGCTTTCAAATGAATGAGTGGAAGAAACACATACACACACACACCAATACACATAACCGCCCTTCAGATTGCCAAGATGAATGCAGAAACATGCTTCTGCAGCCACTAGATTATATCTAAGGCTGGAACACCGATTTCTATCAAGAGGTTCCCATGATTTCCACCTTGCAGGTGTTTAAAGTAAGGTTTCAGACTAATATTAACACATAACCCAGCAACCTGCTGTCTTCAGAGAATATTGAAAATATTTCTTCTAGAAAACAAAACCAGTTTTGTTTCCTCTGTTCATCAGCTATGCATGTAGCTATTTAATAACCCCATTATTGTGTGTTAATTAAACTTAAATTGGTTCTTAAGTTCCACTTACAGTGGTTTAGTAGCTATATAATTTACATAATTTCAAATTACACAACCCATAAAGCACTCATTACAGTACTTTTCTACTATTGGGAACTTGCAGTAAAATACTCAAATCTTTAATTGGTAGGGGATGAAACTACATGGCTATTTTTAAGCAAGCTGTAATTTCAAGAGAAAACGTTTGCAACAACAAATTGGACATTCAGCTGATGCAATATCAATATGAGATTCTCAGCTCTATCTTGTTAACTACTTACATATCATCAACTGCAATCTTGCCTTTTTGAGCATTTTGCTGCAAGTTTCCAGTAGTAGAAAAGTACTGCCTTTTTGTGAGTAACGTATGAACCAATGACAATTCAGAGTTGGTTTTTTATTTGTTTTTTGTTAGAGGTTGACAAAACAAAACAAAAAAAAAACAGTTTACCTAATTTCTAGATGCATCAAAGCTCTATTTATCCTATCCACCCCTCTCTCCCTCCTTTCCTCCCTCTTTCCCTCATCCATCCATCTATACATCCATCCAATTGACTTATATAGCTGCCCGTCTTATGCACCTTCTCATCTTGGATGAGAAACAAAATGACTTCAAGGAAAAACAAAGAAAGTCCAGTTGCCTTTTGAAAGAGCACTTTTTTATGGGCAGCTCCATCTAGAGCACACTGCAGTGTATGGATTGGAGAATTACCTTTCTCTGGGATCTGTGTAGCTATGATTATATTGTTCAAGGCTCTAAAATAGAAATTAAAAGTGGAATGCTAAAAGTGATGGCTTCAGATCCAGTTCCTCAAACAACCAGGTGGGACTTCCAATTCCATAGCCAATGTTTTCTAACTAACAGTAATTCTGTCAAGAGGGAAAAGAAGAAACAAGTGAGATAGGGGATTATTCTAGCTTTAAAAATAAACTTTAGATTTATTTTAATCTAAATTTAATAGAATAAATGTTGCTCTATTTACACATGCTCTTCATAATGAGGATTCCAATCCATGAAAATAATTGTCAACTCTTGCAAAATGTGGGTTTTTGAATACACAAAACACATATTAGGCACTGCAGAAAGGTATGGGAAAATAAAATTTATTAAGTCAGGTCGATAAAATTATCGATTCCACCTGCATTATAACTAGCCCATATTTTAGCAAGACCAATTAGTTTGCCAATGGCATGACAAATAAAATAGTGTGCGTTGGATGTACATGTGTGAGTGTGTGTGTTTGTGTGTGAGTGTACTCAAGATGTAAATGACAACTGAAATGGGCACAAGGTTCACTGTAATTGGCTTTTTTCTAATACTGTGCTTGGAGAGAGAGAAAATCCATCATAGTATCAGCATGTTGCCTTAGCATATTCATTGCTTTCAATAATTAAATCTTATGCTTAATGGTTCCAAAACTAATCCTGTTGATGCAGAAGAAGAGATGTAATTCAACTTTTTAAATTGAATCATTAAAGCGTATTTTATCAGAGTGGATGCTGCTTTGTGACAAGTCAGATCCATGTTTCTGAAATGATGTTTTGCAACAATAATCTGTCTATGAACTGTGTTGAAATGTAAATATTATTCTTTTTTCTTGATCAATTTGGGGGGGAAAGGCTTGGGCATTCTTTGAACAAAAGGTTAGATTCATCTTCACAATCATAACAATAATCAAATACACTGGTAAATTTATAGAATATAAAACAGGTCTTCATGTTTTGAAATGGTTAATTTATATAAAGGTAAGCTTTGCAATGGAACAATTCTATTTCTTTGATTTATCCATTTTCAGCACCTTCCTAAACATGTTCATTTAGAAATAAATCTTCCAACACTTGATTTCACTTTTTTTACTCCAGCTTTAGGGTGATTTCAGCCATATAAAATCATGTTAATGGTGACAGAAAGGTTGCTTTCAAATTATGTTAGCTACAACTAAACATTTGTTTTGATAATTAAGCTGAATTCATCAACATTCTTACTTATTAGGAAAAAAACTCTGATGTTTTAATCTAGCAGAATACCTTTCCCATTACAAACCTGGACTCTTACTAAACATCAGAGGAAGCCTTGCTATTTGTATTCCAACCCATCAACTATCACCTGAAAATTGGACTTTTTCTCTGATGGCACTCATTCTTTTCCTCCAATATCTAAGGAGTAGCTCTTTCTCCAGTATCTGGGGAAGATGATGTATCTCTCTTTATTGGGCTTATCTGGGCTCATCCGAGTATGAGAATGACTTGGACTTTGAGTTAGTTTTATTAAAAGTGTTTAATTATTAGCTAAGTTAGTATTTGTTTTCAATTTAAAATTGTTGCTTTATCTTTTTTTATTTTTAGATACTAATGCAGGAACAACTTTATTTAAATTTTATTGAATTGATTAGTTATGTGCCATCAAATAAAGGTCAACTCTTAGCAACCAATTAAATATCTATGAAATAGAGATATAACAATAATTCATATGCAATGCATGGTCATGCCCATAAATTGCATGCTCCTTCCTCCTGCAAGTGAGGTTTCTTTTATTTTGTTTTGTTTTTTGTTTTGTTTTGCTTTACATTGTTTTACAGGCTTAGGAGTGATGGTTTGGGGCTATCTTTTCAAATGATGGGCAAAGAAATAAAAGTGTACATCACAGTGAAACTGTCAGACATGAGCCAGACACCTTTGCAGATTTGTTGCTGTCATATCCACTGCTCACTTTTTTAAAACAGGAAAAAGGTTTGAGAAAATCAATTGAACCCAAGCTGGAAATCTTTCTTTAATGTTACTATATGACACTATAATTTTATTTTATTTGCAAGCAGCCTATGAGTCTGTAAGAACGGATCAACCAAGCAACCAACCAATGACAGTGTCGACCACTAACTAACATGAGCTCCAGCCAGGGTGACCTCACCATCAGATGACCCTCCCATGGCATGACCAGTCGGTCACATGACCCACTGTCCATACAAGACTATAAAAGCAGAATAGAACTGAAACAAAAGACTTTAACTGAAGTTCTGCTGATGATATTACCTAGCCTGGTGACAAGACATTTGGAAACTAAGCAACAAGCTCAGAGAACAAACCACCAGCAGCATCTACTACCTGAGCTACAAATATTTTCCATCATTTCTAACTAGAATTAAATTGTTTTAAGATTTCTGGTTGAGCGGACTCTAACTGAAACCAATTCCTTTTTTAAAGAGATTCGAAGGAAAATTATTTTGGGGTTCAGGGGAAGAATTGAATCAAAGTTGTAAGGAATCTATTTTCAAAATTATCCTTTTGCAGACTTTGTTTTTCCAGGTTGCATTCCTACAGCTATTTGGGGTGTTTTCTCCTGGTATGGTAGTTTCCGATTATTTATTAAGCACTGTAAATGTTGGACCTATCATCAAGCGAAACAAAAAGCTTGCCTCAAGTGGGAGAGCTGGGAAATAATAGTATATTGAAGACAGAAGCATGTATGACATGGTTTGCCTTTTACTGCTGAGCTAAGAAAATTACAGGTAATCCTCAACTTACAACCACAATTGAGCCTAAAATTTATGTTATTGAGACATTTGTTCAGTGAGTTTTGCCCTGTTTTACCACTTTTCTTGCCACAGTTGTTAAGTAAATCATTGCAGTTATTAAGTTAGTAACTCTGTTATTAAGTGAATCTGGCTCCCCCATTGACTGCTTGTCAGAAGATCGCAAAAGGTGGTCACATGACCCTGGGACATTGCAACCATCATAAATATGAACCAGTTGCCAAACATCTGAATTTTGATCGCGTGACCATGGGGATGCTGCAACGGGTTGTAAATATGAAAAATGATCATAAGTCACTTTTTCCAGTGCCATTGTAAATTTGAATGGTCACTAAACAAACTCTTGTAAATTGAGGATTATCTGTATGCTGCTCCATCACTGTTGTTTAAATAATGTTCTTTTACCAGTCTGGTCAGCTTCTATATGCTGTAGGTTGGGAAAGTCTGATCTTTGGCCATAGGTGACAAAATGACTTGGGCTAGTTCTGTATAAAATCGAAATTCATATGAGGTGTGGGGATTCAATGACATTAACAATGGTTCAGTTGCAGCACAGAATCAAATTATATAATTGCAGCAACTATACTATACTAATATTGTATTAATCAGCCACCACTATTTACTTAATTAATCTTCATACAGTACAGTAATTCATTTAATTTTGTCTCTTCCTTTATTACTACATTTTTCAATTCAGTCTGCAGTGCTACTGTTCTGCACATCAATTTTTATTTTGTTATTTTATGTCCATTTCCTAGGAAAACTTGTATATTTGCTTGCTTCTCATTGTTGTTCTGAAAATCTGTCAGGGTAAATTTACTTACAGATTTAATTGATCAGCTGCTTAATCTCAGATAATCTTAGATAATTAATGACAGTGCTTTACAATGGAACATTTATAGAAAACTGAAAGCTTGCTCTATTGCTGTTTTAGTTCCAAGTCAATAAATTGTAAAACCAATGAACATTACAAGATCATCAAGAACAACAAAATGCTTTGTGGGCATATTTTTTGAAATGTTGGATGAGCAAGAGAAAGACAGAAAGTGAGTTTATTATAGCCATAAACATAAATCCCCTCATTTCCAACAAGACACATGTTTAGGATTGAGCCTAATCCATAGAGATTTCTTTCCAAAATATCTATTCTACATGCATACATCAGGAAAACATCACAGTTCAGTTACAAGCGCATTCTTTGCAACTGAGAAAATAGTCCTATGACAGATGCACCAATATTCTGACTTTGTTTACAATTGCTCCTTGTAGCATTGGAACTCTCATATGGATGATGTAATAGGGCCCCGGTTGACTTAATTCATAAATGCCTTTAATCCCACCCCAAGAGTGTTAACTGTAACGAAGGTGATTGGAGCATTGCATCAAATGAAATGAGCCATGATTTATAAAGGTTGATGCAATTATACATTAATTAGTCTTTTAAGATTCTTTGTTTTCACTGCCAGGTACATATTCTGAAAAATACATATCACAACCTTTTATTTTTTAAGTACTTGCTCAATCCTACTTCCTATGATTCTAGGTTATCTCGCATGTTGCAAACAAAATGGGCACATAAAGATTGTCCTGTTCCAATATCTTTCTTTGTTACTTATTTGATTTCCAGGACTACTTAAGAGACACTTATATTCTGCTTGGTCAGTTTCCCTGCAAACACACCCTAAGTTTCAAGTAGGCAGATCCAGCTCTTCTACCATAGTTTTTGAATGGGAGATTTAATTTAGGATTCTTCCAGTTGTTGCCCAATAGAGATACCATAACTACCGTACTGAAAATCTGAGGTGAATGTTTTTCTTCTCCAGATTTTAGGAACAAGTGTTAGACTGATAAAATTGCCTATCGCACAAAGTAAGTTAAAGTGAGATAACAAATAGCTGTTTTTCTATAAATTTTCTGCTGTGATAGTAGTAAATAATGGACACAGAAAAGAAACCATAGTATATCATCTTTGTGAGAATCAACATTTTTCCCACTGATATCCTAGTAAAACCTGACTCTGGCAAGTCTAGATATATTTAGGCTATTTATCCTGGCCAAGTGCCATTGAATCCATGGAACTTAACCCTAACTTTAAAATAATGAGAACTGAAGGTTTAGTATTTACTATATTTAAATTCCACGATTCCTTCGAGAAGCAGAGAAAAGCATACTAGGGCTTCTCCTGGTCATTTAAAGCTGGATTCCATCTTACCTTTATCATACAGAATGGACAGAAGAACATCCATTCCTTCTCTGCCTAACCAAGCATGCATGTCCCACAACAGATATCCATCTTTTCAAAGGGCAATCAAAAATTGCTACAATTGCCCTTTGTAGCTCAGAGTTGAAATGTGAAGTCCTGGGTTCTCTCTGAGCTTGTTTGCTTGCTTGCAGATGTTTCATTACCCAACTAGGTAACATCATCAATGAGAGCAAGTATGGGATTTGCTGCCTGTTTCTATAACAAAGAAAAAGATCAAAATACCAGATAAGCAAGGATTAACACCAGGCAAATAAACAAGCAGAAAAAAATACCCTAATCAAGGAACTACCAAAGAGAAAACCACGACCCCCCACAAACACTGCCAGGACAAGCCACTGTATATAAGCAGGCAACATCCCCACACTCACTATCATCTTTTGGACTCATAACAGACCTTATACATAGAGCATGTTTTTAAATCACTTGACAATTTGTTTTTAACAGAATTCATTGATATAAGCTGAATTAAAAGACAGCAGGGAGGAAAGAGAATCCAAGAAATAATGAGAGAGATGGAAGAATCTCATAGCCTACCTTGGAGAAAAAGACCCAATGTCTTTCAGAGAATTTTATTCTTCAAAGGCAATATTAGATAATTTAGGAGAAAAAGGAAGAAGTAGATTTTAGAAATGGATATAATTGTACCCTAAATTCGGATATTAGCTCAGTTGATTTATAACTTAAGATCTACAAGTATAACAACAATAACAATGACAATGACAATAACAATAACAATGACAATGACAATGACAACAACAACAATAACAATATTTATAGACCTGAAGTTATGTATAAGTATTATTATATATATATAATAAGTAGCTAAGGCAGAATATCAGCAGATAGCCCAAATTTGCAAAGATGAAGTCAGAAAAGTCAAGGCTCAGAATGAACAAATACTTGCAACAAAAGTCAAAGATTTTTTTAAAAAGGTTTATTTCAACATATAAATAACAAAAAAAACCTCAAGGAAACAGTCAATCCACTGAAGAGAGAAGATAGCAAGGAAGTAACAGGCAGTACAGAGAAAGCAGAGTTGTTTAACTCATTCTTTGCATCAGTCTTCACACAAAAAGAAACTATAGCCAAGCCTACCAAAAACATAACTATAAAAGACAGACTAGAAATGAAAATTAAAATAAGCAAGAAAATGGTAAGTGAACACCTATCTGATCTTGATGAATATAAATTACTGGGACCTGACGGACTACATCCCAGAGTTCTGAAGGAGCTGGCAGATGTCATCTCAGAACCATGTACCATATCTTTCAAAAATCCTGGAGCACCGGGGAACTACCAGAGGATTGGAAAAGAGCTGATAACTACAGACCAATCACCCTAACATCAGTACCCAGGAAGATATTGGAAAAAATAATCAAAAAACAGATCTGTGAACATCTAGAAACAAATAAAGTTTTAACTAGTAGCCAGCACGGGTTTGTTAAAAACAGATCATGCCAAACCAATCTTATTTCATTCTTTGAGAAAGTGACTAAATTAGTAGACCAGCGAAATGCTGTGGACATAGTATATTTGGACTTCAGCGAGGCATTCGACAAAGTAGACCACAATCTACTTCTTGGTGAACTAGAAAAATGTGGAATAGACAGCATCAGCACCAGATGGATTTGTAACTGGCTAACAAACCATACTCAATGAGTATTCCTTAATGGTACCACATGTACATGGAAGGATGTAAGCAGTGGGTACCACAAGATTCCATCTTAGACCACTACTCTTTAATATCTTCATCAATGACTTAAATGAAGGAATAGAAGAGGAACTCATCAAATTTGCAGATAACACTAAGATGGCAGCAATAGCCAACACCCCAGAAAACAAGCCCAGGATCCAAAAAGATCTTGACAGACTTAAACAATGGGCCCTATCCAACAACATGAAATTTAATGTGGAGAAAAGCAAGGATTTACACCTTGACAGGAAAAACCAAAGGTACAAGTACAGATTAGATGAAACCTGGCTGAAAAACAATAACTGTGAGAGGGACCTTGGAGTCCTAGTAGACGAACATTTAAGCATAAGCCAACAGTGTGCAGCGGAAGCTAAAAAAGCTAATACAATCCTTGGTTGTATAAACAAAGGCATAGAATCAAAATCACATGAAGTATTAGTACTACTTTATAAATCCTTAGTAAGACCACACCTGGAATACTGCATCCAGTTTTAGTCACCATGTTACAAAAAAGATGTTGAGACTTTGGGAAAAAGTGCAAAAAAAAGAGCAACTAAGATGATTAAAGGCCTGGAGACAAAAACATATGAAGAACGGTTGCAGAAATTGGGTATGTTATACAATACCATACAATAACATCAATAGTGTATTTTGAACAATGCTTGTTCCAAAAAATGTTAATCTTAACTAAAGGTGCCAAAGTTGGGACTGGAGTTTCCCTACTTTTTGATTAGAAATGTAAAAGATCTCTTCCAGTATCTGAATGGTCTTGTTTAAAATCAATAGAGGTCATTTTGAGGCTAAAATGTTTCAACCTTGAAAACTTTTGTGCCCTGTATATTGGTTGCATTTTCTGTTGCCAACTTCATTAACCTAAAGCTATTGTTTTCAACACTATTCCTGCTGCAGCGAATAACACACGCACTCCAGTATTCTTAGAAACAAGCTCCCATCCTGAAAAATCATTATAAAACCTGGAGCTAAGGAAGGGTGCATATTTGGGGTTTGCCAAGTCCATGCGATATTTTATAGGAAAAATGTAATCACTTGAGATAATACCAATATATGCATCCTTTGGCTTAACTCCCTATCAAAATAAGAAAATTCCAAACATGAAAAGTAACTTAGAGTCACTTGCTAATATTAGATTTTTAAATCACACATGGCTGTAATGGACTGACTTTGACAAATGGTTGTAAATTGAAATTGGATGTCAAGGATCTGAAAACCAATTGATTTTCTTTTCCTAACTGTTCTGCATCCCTGATTTAACATTTAATTCTAAGTACAGTAGTCTGTGAAATGCCTCTGCTTTGACTCACCATGAAACTTTGCTTCAGAAAAGACGTGCAATTCTCCACTTCTGCTATCTTGGAGTTCTATTAACTGGAAGAGATTTCTGAGCATGCATCTTTTACTATTATAGTCATGGAAATGCCAATAAAAGAAAAGAAGTACAGTATTACGAAACATGAAAACTCCAATATAATTCATTTACAAAGAGAGTCATAATGAAAAGAAAAGCTACTGTATTAAGATATTCATGGTTTGGGGATTATTGGACAAGAGCTTAGGATTTCAAAGTCTAGAAGAGCAGCAATTCTTTTGACAAGGGATTTAAACATAACAGTTGATGAAATCTGGAGGGATCTAGTGACTCTTATACATTCATTAAAAGAAGTAGGACAGCTTAAGAACTGACAAAAGGTTTATTCTCCAGCCTGGACAAGGAACAAATTGTTATATTTGGACAATGCTGGGGAAAGCTAATATATATTATTTCATTTTTTATATTTTTTATTAATTATAATTGTAAGGTTGAGAAACACTGGCTTAGACCTGTAGAACAAGAATCAAGAAAGCTAGCTCAGAGTGTACTAAGATTGATGAAAGCTATTAAGAACAAAAGGGACTTCCTTAATATCAGAATAAAAAGAAAAGAAAAGAATCTGTATACTAAGTGTATAAAATACTGTGAGGTAACAAAAAAAAAGCCAGGGCTCATAAATTCTTGGGTCTTACTTCTCCAATAAAATAGTATGCATTCAACCTGAAAATTAATGAAGAGTGAATTAAGGAGAGGACTGAAGTTTGGGTTTAATAAAAATATAATCAAAAAAATGCTCATAGAGCATTTATACAACATATTCCAACAAAATGGATATCCACGCAACTTTATCAAAAAGCCCTAAGCACTCAACCCAATACAGCACAACCAACACAAACCCTAAAAAGAATTACACTGCCATACATCAAGAATATCTCAGAAACCGACTACTATAATTACATGGAATCAGCGTATCACACAAACCAACTAAAGCCATTCAAAACATCCTAAACAGCAACCCCAGGAAAAAAAACAGAAGTCGTCTACAACATATAATGTAATGATTGCAACAACTACTATGTAAGACAAACAGGCAGAAGACTGTTTATCCTACATAGTGGGAATACATCCAGGAACACAACTAGCAGTCAGAAGACATGATGAAAACTCTTTAATTTCACAAAATATAGACAGACTTAACAATAGTTTCAAATGGGAAAAGGTGACCATTCTAGACCAAGCCAATCCCCAAAATGCCAGGGAATTGCTAGAAGCCTGGCACTCTGACAAATTAGCCATTAATAGACGTATAGACATTAACAACATCTATAGACTATGCAAAAGAGACAGTCAACCAGCCAAAAAGGTAACAAAAAGACTCAAGCATCTCTCCACCAGCAATCAGCATCCAGATCAGCATAAATTAACTCCAAGATTAACATCAGACCAACAATCAAGTAAACAATACACCAAGCAAGGAACTGCCAAACAAGCCAACAGTAAACAGCCCAACCAAAGAATCCCTAAGACCACCCCCACCAACACTGACAGGGCAAGCCACTAAAATGTAAACTGACAGCAAACCACATTCCTTTCTAGCACTGATGATGGGTAATGAAACGTCTGCAAGAAAACAGGCAAGCTCAGAGAGCACCAAGGACCCTCCTCAAATTCTCATTTACTTTGAGTTTTTATTTCCCGAGCCAGATGAATTGCATCATATGGAAGAAAAGGAATTTGCTGATTACCTGACTGAATTTTTTTTAAATTTTTTTGAGAAATCCTGGAAAACAGATGAAATATCAAATGATACTTCATTTGAAAGGGAGGAAAGGGAGGTCCAGCAAAAATAGATCAATACGGCTGACACCAATCACTAGGATGATTCCCAGGCAGATCAGTGTGTAGTCAGCTTGAAACTGATTTGTAATCAGTGATTTCATTTACTGCATGTCAGCAGTGTGGCTGGTTATTATTGCTGCCCTACAAGTAGTGACTAGCAGAATCCTTAAGATTCTTACCCTTCCACCATCATATTGCCAGGAAAACAATCTATCACTTTCCTGGTGAAGGGTGGATAAAAACAAGAAGATTCCTGGTGCTCTATTCCAGGGCTTTTCAACCTGTGGTACACGTACCACTTGTGGTACATTAACGAGTGGCAGGTGGTACGCAGCCCTGCCTAGCCAAGTGTAGTGGGGGAGGGAAAGAGCCAGCACAGGCAAGGACTTACAGTAAGAGAGTCCTCTGAAGCTGCAGAGGCACGAAGGAGGGAAGAGGGAGATGGAGAGTGGAAGGATTCTTATGTGCTTTTGTGACTTTGAAGTTCTGAGATTTGTGCAATGTGGGCTTTGTGTTCTTAAGGAGTGTTTGGCAATTTCTCTTTGGCTGATGGCTGATGTCTTGTGTTAGCTTCTATTGCTCTGCTATTGTTAGCTGTAAGTTTTGCTGCAAGGGATTTTGAAGTATTTTTCTCCTGAATGGATTTAGCTAATTCTTAAAGGGGAATGTGCCTTTTTAAGCTAGTTCACTCAGCAGTTTGTCTTTTCTGTTTCTGGAGGCTTTTCCTTGTTTGATGAATATATGGAAGAGAAAAAATATGGGGGGAGGTTCAAATTCTTCCTTCAGAAGGAGGTGGGCATGAGAAAGAGGGAGGCAGGGAAGGAGGGAGGGAGGGAAGTCCTGCCTTAGCACTTGGCCACCAGCAGCCCTGCCATTGACTTTACTTGTCAAAAGGTTGCAAAAGGGGATCACATGACCCTGGGACACTGTGACCATCTTAAATATGAATCAGTTGCCAAGTATCCAAATATAAATCACATGACCCTGGGCATGCTGCAATGGTCATAAGTGTGAAAATGGTCATAAGTCATTTCAGTGCAATTGCAACTTTGAACAGGGTTTTTTTTTTGGTCATCAAGTTTTTGACACCTTACTAGGTGGTAATATTGCCATATCCTAAAAGTGGTACAATCGGTGAAAAGGTTGAAAAGCCCTGCTCTATTCCAGGGGTCTTCAAACATGGCCCTTTTATGACTTGTGGACTTCAACTCCCAGAATTCCTCAGCCAGGCATGCCAGGCTGAGGAATTCTGGGAGTTGAAGTCCACAAGTCATAAAAGGGCCACATTCGAAGACCCCTGCTCTATTCCCTTTCTCTTTAATCAGTTGTGATCATGCAGTTGTGCATGCAACAAATCTCAGGAAGGAGCAGGGTTCAATCACATGGACACAAACATCATCATGATTATTTTAACTTCACCCACTTGCCTGACTTAAGCATTAGAGGAGAACCTTAAAATAAATCCTGATATTCCTTTATTCTAACTCGTGTGCATTTATCTGTCTCAACATGAACCATCCAAAATTTATCTAAACCCTAACCCAGTAATTTACAAGTTATGTCAGCTGAAGAGCAGTTATGGGCTTGGCAAGGCATGCAGAGGACCACACTCCAAAAGTGGGCGAGACCATTTTTTATTGTTAAGTGTTTATTTTATTATTCTTTTATGTCTGCATTTTTGGCAATCACAAAAGTTCCCCCGGCAGCTGCAACTGTAGAGAGGTTTTTTTCCCCCATCATTATAGCTCCCTCTCCTGATGAAAAAAGAAATATTACAATATATTTGTATATCAAAAGCTTTTTTTCTTTCTTAAACAGAAGAACAAGTGGGGAAAGGACATCACAACAGTGAGTGAGAATAAAGATTTGGGAACTTTTTTTTCATTTAGGGGGAATGAGAAGACTTTCAGGGACAAAATTAGTGCCTTTGGGGAGATGTTGGGGGATTTTTTAAGGTATGCAATAACTTAAGCTTCTGTGAGATACAGCCCCCATTTTGTCACTAATCACATATCTTCCAAAGGCCAGTCTTGCTGCAGTCCTGCCCTAAATCTTTATATTCTATTGACCTGCAAATCCCACTCACTGTAATTCTATTCCATCTTTTTTTCTAGGAGCAAAAGCATGCATCATCCTGATTGTTTTATTTCACAGGAGCAACCTTATTAAGGAAGCTTGCTGTGAGATAAATGTTGCTCAATCACCCCAAAAGCTCTCTGGTAGTTCAGGACCTTGGATAAGGGGTTCCCTTGTTTCATTCCACCACTTAACAATGGCCTTCACTATGTCCAGGCTTATCCTTATCCCAAATGAATTGGATGTGGCAATCTGGGGAACTGTCTCACCTATGCTGGCAGAAGGGGCATGCTGCAGACCCCGTCAATCAATGAATATCAGCTGGAAGGGTCCAGGAGAAGACTGCTGTTGACTCCTGCTCTTTGGAACATTGTGCCCCCCCCCAAAGTGAGATTGCATTCACTCGTGACCTTCCCTAAACTCTTGAAGACTTGGCTCTGCCACTTGTCCTGGGGCCTAATGGTGGTGCACCATGCTGGAGGTGGCTATCAGATTAAGAGAAGACCCTCCCCCACCCATGTGCATCTTGCTACCTTCTTCCCCATCTTTTAATTGTAAATTATTATTGTTTCAATGTATATTGGCATTTAATGTCTGTAAACTGCCCACAATTGCCTCTAGACAAGATGGGTGGCATACAAGTTTGATAAATAAAAGGCCTGCCTGTGATGCTATTTTTTTAAAATAAAAAAACAAAATCTGATTCAGTTTGGGATAGTGGTTAAGGCACCAGGCTAGAAAACAAGAGACCATGAGTTCAAGGCCCGACTTAGCCATGAAAGCCAGCTGAGTGATCTTGGGCCAGTCACTCTCTCTCTCAGCCCAGCTGACCTCAAGGGTTGTTGTTGAGGGGAAAATAGGAAGAGGACCATGTATTGAATATGCTCACCCCCTTTAGTTATTTGCAAAAATAATAAAGGTGTGATATAAATCAATAAAAATAAAATCAAAGTATTAATCAAACGTATGTCTTCAAATAGCTCTTGTTTGTATAATTATGTCCATAATGTGTTTTTCCAGTTGTTCCCTTTTCTAAACATTTTCTTTGGGGGTTTTACTAATTCATTGTTCTTTTTAACTTACCATTTTGGACTTTTCTCCCAAACTGCTGTGGTATTAGATACTGAACTTTTTGAATTTAGGAGGAAAAATATTTTAAACTTAGGAGTCTCTTCAATCTTTTGCTCACTTCTGATATTCCTTGTATCCTGTTTTTTCCAGATAGGGTTTTGGTTTTTTTTGTTTTTTTTTTTGAGGATTAGGATCTATGTTGCCTTTTACAAAACAATCCCCAGTAAAATAGGATACATTCCTATTATTATCATTCCCGGAGGAGGAGGAGGGAGGAGGAAGAGGAGATGATGATGATGATGATGATTTGGGGTCCAATAAGATATGAGTTGAGGGGTGTTGATAGCTCATAAATCTTCAAGTATTCCAAGCAATATATCTGAAGCTTGAAATAGAATACCTATCTCCTCACTCATTCACCTGGTCAATCTCTAGCTCACAGCAGTTTTTCAGTTAATTCATTTAATCTCTTAGGGAAATGGGAGAGGCAGACCAGTACTAACAATGCTGCTTTTCCTTCAGAAGCAAGCTTGAAGTAAGCTTGGTTAAAAAAAAAATTATCCATAAAGTACATTTTAATACATTTTCTTAGAGAACCAACAGTTTCTTGAGGGTGCCAAAACTCTAACGCAGAAACGGGACTCCTTCATTCACAGGTACCACTCTTTTTAATTTGAGGAGGTAGCAGCAGATCTAAATTCTTCTTTTTGCATGTGGATGTCTTCACCCTACAGTTAAGATGGTGCAGATGGTTTATCTGTAAAATAGTTTTATTAATTTATTTGTAGTTTTCTTGAAAATAAAGTGGTTTTCTGCTCATTGCCTTCGTTGGTGATTTTCAATTTTCCAATCTAGTCTAAATCTCTGATGTTTACTGATAGTCTTCCATTCAGCCACCAATCAGATCTGATCCTGCTTAATATTTAGAGATCACCTAGACTTGACCAGATGCTACCACTTAATAAGCAAAGGTCCAGGAAAAATCAGTGGAAGGAAGATAAGCAGTATGGCTTCAAAGCTATATTTCATTCTATCAAAACAGATTGCACACCAGCTGTATTCCTTTTAGACTAGCAGATAGGGGGTTTGTGTGGTGTTAGAACCACTCATGTGTTTGCCTAGGACAATTATATTTTGCTCTAGACAACTGAGAAAGTGGAAAATTACAAGCCCTAACAGCTGAATTGTGTATTCATAGGATATAAATCATTTTGTTCTCAGACATCTTTTTGCTTGTTATCAAGACAGTCAAATCTCTCTCAACATCTTTCTTATCATTTCCGCACAATCAACAACAGGTTGGAATGATAATTCACTTAAGAATGGAAAGACAGGGTAGCTTTATATTCCCAGCTATCTGGATGTAGTGTTTGCTCATTGTGGTCTCTCTCATATTCTTTATGTTATTTCAGGCAAATATGGAATTATTGGCAGACTGACTCAAATAAATCCCATTGGGACTAACTCACAGCTATATTGCAGCCATTAATCAACATTAATAATCTATTATTAATAGATTGATGGCTGCAATGATACATAGAGAGAGAGAGAGTATTTGACATTCTAAGATGACTCCATTATTGTGGTTAGTATTTATTCTCTCTTGTGTTTGATACTGTGTATATTTTTAACAATGACCATTTTATATTTTTAATGTTTTATACATTTATTTTTATTTAATTGTACAGCATATAAAATCACTTCTGGTGATATGGGCAGCCATATAAGTATGATAAATATATAATACATATACACAATAAAATATAGATGACGTAGGGCTCATTTTCATCGTCCAATAACCACAGGGTTAATGTTCCTCAATAACCATTTTAAAAGGATATATCTTCCAGAGGCTTCTGGTTTTGTGCAGTAGCTCAGAAGCCAAGGGATCGCGGGGCTCTGCACCCTATGGCCGATTTTTTTCTGTTTGGGGACCCTAAATGGGCCTAAATTCACTCTGGAGAGGTGACAAAGAAGAAGGGGTGCCCCGCCGACCGTGGAGAAATGCCAGTTGATCCAGCCATCTGGGGAAAGCCCTCCAGAAACCACCAGAAGAAAGGCTAGCTTCACTCCAGAGTCTAGCCCAAGCTACAAGCAGCCGAAGCCAAAAAGCACTAATTTAAGCTTGATGATAAATAACGTGTCTGGAACTGGGTAAGAATACTGATTCTCTCTCTTCTACTTGATAATGGATTTCCTGGGTGGGGGGGAAACCAAGAAGCAAAAATCCTCCGAAAGTTAGGAGGGGGACTTTTGCTCCACCCTCCCACAGACAGAAGTGGTGAATTAAAGTTTTATGGGGGACAGAAATACATTGAAATGAAATGAATATAAGACTTAAATCTGGATAAGTTTGAAATTGGTGGAATTAGTTAAGATTTTCTTTTTAAAAGATTATTGATGAAAACAGAAGAAAGTAATTGCTTGTTTTGAAAACTGAAAAATGAACTGGTGCTGATATCTAGTGGTGGATGAAAATATACAATTGTAGTTGCTCTGATACAGGAATTGGTAGAAAGCCCAGAAAATGTTTTAACTAAAGAGAGAACAGCTGCAACAAAGAAAAGAAAACATTTTGGCTATCTACAAAGTGAGAACTATAAACCTTAGAAAAAAAACTGACCTTCCTGCATTATAAATACTTATTGAACTATGACTCTAAAGCTGTTTGCAGAGAAAGGAAAAGTTTGATTTTTGACTATCATGGAACATCAGAGATCTGCAGAAAAAACATATCAAGAAAAAACAAATACTTTCCAGGAGGAAATGTATGCTATGTTACAACTAATACAAATGACAATGACTTCAAACCACAAGGAAATTAAAAACAACTTTGAAAATATTAATGCATACATCTTCAATTTAACCTCACAACAAAAAAACTCTCAGAAAATAAAAAGAGAGAGCGATCAAATAAAGCAGACAACTGAACATAAACCAGAGGAAAGAGATTTAAAGATGGAACCCAACAAGGGAAGGAATTATGACTTAACCCAGGTGGAGAAAAACTTGCAGGAAATATCGGACATGGAAAAGATAATCTACACTTCAAGATTGCAAAATAAGTCTGAGTACAAGAAAAAAGATTTGACAAAATGGATTATAGAGCTGTCAGGAGAACTACGAGAACTTGAGAGACAAAAAATGATAAGAGAAATTAAGAGAGAAAGGAAGAAAAAGATTTTCAATGAATACAAAGGGGCACAAATGCCTACAAAAATATCTTACTTGACTTGTCTCTTGTACCTACAACATCTACAAGACTATGGAAAGACCTTCTGGTCCAGCAGAACATACTGATTAGAAAAGATGTTTGGCAAAAAAAAAAAAAGGCTAAAGTTAGAATTAAGAAATCAGATGATGGGATTTATCAGATGGAATATATAAAGATTAAACACCTGTTTGAATATGATTAAAGAAATAGAAAAATTCTGGATATAAATGAATTTTAGTTTAAGAGGAATGGGCCCCTGAAGTAACATAGTATTTTTTTGTGATATGAGAAATATAAAAATGTTGGGATGGTTTATATGAGGGAAATGCCACTTCTGCTTCATTCCAGACTCAGAATATGGTTTGGCCATATCTCATTGCAATTTGTATCAGTATACTTTTGAACTGGTGTAAAAACCAGAGAATACTTAAATTGAACAATGGGAAGACCTCACGGGTTTCATTTATTCCATTTCTTCAAAATTCAAACTCTTTTATCCTTTTTCCTATGAATCAAGAAAGCTGTTTATATGCCTAGAAAACAGCTAACTAAAATAGATTCTATCTTCAGAGAAAATGGATTTTATAAAATCTAATGAGAATCAATCCATTTTGAGACCTACTTCCTTCCAAAGCACTGTACACAATAATATTAGGTTTAATTTGATTTAGTATCTAGTACTTCAACTAAATACTCCTACTGGTGCATGCCAGCCTTCCTCGTTTATCAGCCAGAAGACTCAAATCCAGGAAACCCCCACTGGTACTTGCACAACATCTGCCCAACAACTTTAACATCAATTCCCAATGGAAAGCCAAATGAATTGCTGAACGCCCAGACATAGGAAGATATATAAATGACCCCACAAAAAGGTGCCAGGTTTTGAATTAGATCAGCAATGGACAATCCTGAACAGGATTTGCACCTTACACTAGGGGTCCCCAACCCCCGGTCCATGGACCGGTACCGGGCCGCAGCATGCCAGCAACCAGGCCACACAAACAAGCAAAGCCCCATCTGCAGCATGCAGGCAGCACACAAAACCACACCCCCTCCAGTCCGCAGAAAAACCTCTCCACATAACCGGTCCCTGGTGCCCAAAAGGTTGGGGACCTCTGCCTTACACAGCATCCACCAGGACTCTTTGTATAAATGGGGCATTAGTATCTTCCCCTCCATATGACTGCAGAGTTCCACATCAAACTGTAAATCACATTGTGACCGGCTGTAAATTGATGGCATATACCAGGGGTAGGCAACCCAAAACACTCAAAGAGCCACTTGGACCTGTTTCCCACCGGAAAAAAAACACTGGGAGCCGCAAAACCCTTTTGATATCTAAAATGAAGATAACACTGCATATATCCTTTTTTACCTTTATTGTGTGTGTGTGTGTGTGTGTGTGTGTGTGTGTATAATAAAGGTAAAAAAGGATATATGCAGTGTTATCTTCATTTTAGATGTGAAAAGGGTCTCTCTCACTCTCTTTCCTCTCTCTCTCTCTTTCCTCTCCCTCTCTTTCTCTCTTTCTCTTTCTCTCTTTCCTCTCTCTCTCTCTTTCCTTTCTTTCCTCTCTCCCTCTCTCTCCCTCTCTCCAGGTGAGGAGAGAGAGAGAGAGAGAAGAAAGGCAGAGGGCGCCGAAGGGGCGGGGAGGGGGGGCAGGATGGGAGGCAGCGGCTCCGGTGGTGGTGGCAGAACGGCGGCGGCCACTGCAGCATCGTCAGGGGTCCCCGCCGCCCCCGGCCCGGCCACTGCCCCTGCCGTGTCCTCGGCCACTTCGCCGTCACAAGAGGAGGGTGCCAAGGGGACGCTGCTCCACCTGCAGTGCGGGTGCACCATGCCGCCGTGGGGACGAGGGGAGTCCCGACCCGCCACCGGCCCCGCCGCCCTCACAACCCAAGGTCTCCTTCTCCTGTAGCACCGAGGGCAGTGGCAGTGGCTCCCCAAAAGCGGCCGAGGAAGGCGCCACCGATGGGGCTGAGGTGGGCCGGGCGGCGGAGGGCCCAATGGCAGCCAGGTGAAAATGCAGCGGTGGCGGCGGCGGCAGGAGGACGGCGAAGGGGCGCAGCTGCCAGGTTGCCGCCGCCTCTCCAGCATCGCTCGGCGCAAATAGCGCCGGCGGCGGGAGAATGGGGAAGGGGCACGGCTGCCCAGTCGCCGCTGCCTCTCCGGCTTCGCTTGGTGCAAATAGCGCCGGCGGCGGGAGAACGGGGAAGGGGCACAGCTGCCCGGTCACCGCCACCTCTCCAGCCTCGCTTGGCGCGAATAGCGCCGGCGGCGGGAGAACGGGGAAGGGGCGTGGCTGCCAGGTCGCCGCCGCCTCTCCAGCCTCGCTCGGCACGAATAGCGCCGGCGGTGGGAGAATGGGGAAGGGGCGCGGCTGCCCGGTCGCTGCCGCCTCTCCGGCTTCGCTCGGCACCAGCACCGGCGGCGGGAGGACGGCGCAGGGGCGTGGCTGCCCGGTCGCTGCCGCCTCTCCGGCTTCGCTCAGCACCAGCGGTGGTGACAGGAGGACGGCGAAGGGGCGTGGCTGCCCGGTCGCTGCCACCTCTCCAGCCTCACTCAGCGCTGCCGGTGGGAGGACGGCAAAGGGGCACGGCTGCCAGGTCGCCGCCGCGTCTCCAGACTCGCTCAACGCGAATGGCGGCGGTGGTGGCAGCAAAAGAGGCCACGGAGATCCGCCGCCCGCGAGATGGCCGAAAGGCGCAGGCCGAGAGGGGAAGTTTCCAAGACCCCTGGCAACCCCCCCCCCAGGGCTAGCAGAAGCAGCGGCGGAGCAGGGCGAGGGGAGACCCGCTGGGCAGGGAAGAGGCACCCCGAGACTGGCCGCCCCCACCCACGGCTCCTTACCCAGATTCTGCCTCCGGAGGACGGCAAAGGGACACCTTTCCAGCCGTCCTCCCGGCTCTTCCACCGCTGCCGCCACATGCAGTCTGAAGAAGGAAAGAGGTTTGTGGGCAGTCCCACAAACCAAAGAATTTCAACCAATCAATTCAAACTTTGCGAAGTTTTTTTTTGTGAGAAGTTTGAATTGATTGGTTGAACTTTTTTAGTCCCACTTTTTTTTTCGGACTGCACATGGCAGCGGAGGACAGGGAGCCGCAGGAGACGGCTGAACGAGCCGCATGTGGCTCCGGAGCCGCGGGTTGCCGACCCGTGGCATATACCAATCCAGTATCTGATTTTTTAAATATAAACAATGCTGTGCTTCAGTGGTTAGATGGCCTAGACATTGGTAGCTCATTGCTTATTCTGAATCACTGGAGTTGACATGAAGTGTTTAAAACAAAAATAATCACTTTTTGTATATGCGGGTTTGGATTATAGTGCTTTGGACTATTCGTAGCCTGAAATAAAAACCACAGATTATGAATAATGCAAGTGCTGTAATACTGTCTATTCTCCAGCACATTTGTCTATTGGTTCAACAGTCCATTATGAGAAGACTTTACTTTATGTCACAGATACCATTACATAATGCTTCACAAGCGCCCTGTCAACATGCTTTTACATCCCCATTAGATGAGACAGTCATTGTGAAGCCTTATCAAAAGCATTGCACAAACAACATATTTGATGAATTTTGCTTCTGGGCATGGACTCCAGAGGCACCATTTGCCCTTGTCAAAAGCATCATTGTTTCACTGTAGCCATAATCGTGTAAAACTGCTTCAAATCATAATCTGCCTCCTCAGTTTCCCTACTGTGGAAGAATGAATCAAAACAGAAGCTCATTTCCACCCTCTGCTTCATCAGTCTGCAAATTCAACAAAAAAAATGTCCACATAAAATGTATATGCATTTTTCCAGCTCTGTTTCCATGAGAATATGTATATCATGTTTTCTTCCTATTGTGCAAACATTTGCAAATGATGCCTCACTAATATTATGCAATTCTGTGCAGATTTTCCTTACCATGTGCATTTTTATACATGTCTTATGAGTTGTGGAGCACATTACAAAACACTAATAATTGTAGATTTGGTGTCGGCGTGTCTTCTAGTCCATGTACAGTCTCTGAAGAGATAAACTGAGTGATATCATATAAACATTTGGAAGTAATGAATTTCTTCTCTATTCCAAGTGACTGTTCTGACTGTTGCCAAAGAGAATATAGTAGTGGAATATGTAATTTTCTTCAGATGCAAATGAGTTAGGATTCATTTATACCTACTATATCCATTCTTCCAGGGGAGTTCTGGTGAATTAGAATTATAAATTATACTTCTTCCTAAAGAAACTCTGCACAATTTCTTAGCCCCAGGGTTTAAAATAACCAACCAACCAACCAATGTTTATTTCTGCCTATTCACCCTTTACCCTTATATTCTTAACATAACATGTTTATTCCTTAAGGCAACATGCATATTTCTTATTCTGTCCCACAAAAATGCAAGGAGAGAAAGGAGAAGGCAATCAAATAGTCAAGAAATACTCAACGAGATTCAAGAGTTGTCAAGCTAGAAAAGGAGCTGTGGTCTAAATGAAGATCAGTGTATCCATGACAGCTGTTCCTAGTCAATACTTTCAAACATGGGGATGGAAGACAGACTGAGATGAACATTGTCTCTAGTGTCTTTCGCAGTCCCTGATACTATCTAATAGAGCCCTCAGTGGAATAGCAATAGCAAAGGGAGGGGAGGCAGACCTGCTTCAGACATAGCGAATCTTACTATCCCTACCTTCAATAAACTGGGGAGGCTGAATACTCAATATAGTGTACCTTGGTACTCAACTGCTTTGAAACTCATTGAATTTGATACTCAACACATTTTGACAAGAAAATTTTGTCCTGGTACTTGTTGTTTGTTTGGTACTCAACATGCAAGCTAGAACTTATCGGTGTCGGTTGCGTCATGACTCGCTACCCTTTCCAGATGAAACAAATTAGTCACTCAGGAGCTCTTGCCCTGTGAAAAACCCCTTGCATCCTTATCTTAGCTTTTGTGGTCATTTTGTGTATTTTTGCACTTTTTTCTCATCAGTATAAGTAAAATGACATTTTTATTTTTTTAATCTAGGTATTTATTAATTTTTAGGTTTATTTCTCATGTAAAGTAATGATATATAACCCTATCTTTTTATATATTAAAATGTGCATGGCCTTTATTTGGTTTGGGAATACATTAAATTTATTTACATTATTCCTTATAGGAAAAATTTGTTTGGTACTCATTTTGGTACTCATCATGCCTCCCAGAACCAATTAATGACAAGTACCAAGGTACCACTGTACTTTAAATGATCGATATTTTGAGACCTGTAAGATTGTTGTTAGCACTTCAAGGTAGTCCAGACAAGAAGCACAACCAAGAATACTAGTCCTATCTTTATGGTAAGCTTTCATTAAATAAACCATGTAGATATGAAAATATTCCTCTTCAATATTCAGAAAGGTACAAGACAAGGGTGTCCTCTCTCGCCATTATTGTTTATATATACATTGGAGATTTTAGCTAGGACTGTAAGGCAAGAAGAGCAAATTAAAGGGCTTGAGATTAAAAAGGAAAAATATAAACTCCAAGCATATGCCGATGATTTAGTATTTATTTTGGAAGATCCCGTGCAATCAGGTCAGAAGCTTTTTGAACTATTGGAGGAATATGGAGAGGTGGCAGGCTTGAAAATAAATAGAAATAAAACAAAGATCATAGCAAAAAATATGACTAACACGCAAAAAGAAAATCTTGGGGAAAAATTAGGAATACAAGTAGTTACTAAAATAAAATATTTGGGCATTGTTATGTCAGCACGTTGCTCATCAATTAGAGAGGATAACTACGGAAAATTAGTTAAACGTATAAAAGTTGACCTAGACCGCTGGAGAAATCTACATCTTTCATTTCTAGGAAGAATCTCAGCGGTGAAAATGAATATTTTACCCAAAATTATCTTTCTATTCCAAAATATTCCAATCCAATTAGATAAAAAATTCTTTAAAGAGTTGAATAAGTTAACTTTAGATTTTGTATGGCAAGGAAGGAAGGCGAGGATAAAGCAAAAGTCTCTACAGGATGCTAAAGAAAGAGGGGGATTAGGCTTCCCGGATTGGGAGTTATACTACCAAGCGGTGGCCCTGACGTGGATCAGGGATTGGATAACATTGGAAAATAAAAGATGTTTACTATTAGAGGGGCACGATCTCCAGCAGGGCTGGCATGCCCACCTATGGACAGATAAAAGTAGGAACCATCAATATTTCCTGAGGCATAAAGTCCGGCAAGAACTAATAAAAAGCTGGAATATAGTTAAATGCCAATACTATACAAAACTCCCAGGCTGGTTCTCACCATTAGAAGCAGTTATATACCCCAACCTTTATAGGCAAGATAGGGTTATCATATACAAAGATATCCTGTCAGAGGAAGGATATCTAAAGCAAAGGCAAGAGTTGACACAACAGGGGATTGCTTTGGAATGGTGGTCTTACCTTCAGATACAAGCAAGATACGTGAAAGACAAGAAAGAATGGGGAATTAATAGACAAGATACGGGGCTTGATAAAATATTATTAGGCCCGGAGAAAAAACAAATAAAAAAATATATAAATATATGTTAGAATATAAATTATTTGAAGAACAAGTTAAAGAAACAATGGTTACCTGGGCAATAGATTTGGGGCACGCTATAAACATGGACCAATGGCAGCAAATCTGGGAACGTAATTGCAAAATTACATTGGCATCAAATTACAAGGAAAATCTCTATAAGATGCTCTTTAGATGGCACCTGCCACCGGCTAGGCTCGCAAAAATGTATAGTGGCTACTCACCACTTTGTTGGAAGTGTAAAAGGGAAAAGGGTACTTTTTTCCATGTTTGGTGGGCTTGCAAAGAGGTACAGGTTTATTGGCAGAGGGTTTGGAATTGGATAACAGAAATGACGGGTCAAAAAACTCAATATAAACCAGAGATGCTACTACTTGGCATATTAGAAAAAAATATAAACAAAGATGATATATACTTAATTATTCATGTAATAACGGCGGCAAGAATTTTGTTTGCCCAAAATTGGAAAACAAATGAAGTGCCTCGTGGAGATGCGTTAATAAGGAAAATTTTGTATTGCGCAGAATTGGATAAGTTGACGAAAGAATTAAAAAATCAGGAGGAAACAGAATACTATTTAAGCTGGAATAAATTTTACAAATGGAAGGAAAAAAAAGAAGGAAGGTCATTAGAAGGGATGTAAATAGAGGAAGAATATCTGAAATGTATAAAGTATGTGTATAATAAGGAATGTTTAGACAAAGATGTACGTCAAAGATGATACACTATGTTCAATGTTTTTTAATCTTTTTTTTTTTGTATTCAATAAAAATTATTTTGTTAAAAAAAAAAAAAAAAAAATATCCCTCTTCTCCTTTCTTTTACTCCCTAAAATCTACGGAGTGTCCCTTCTGAAACACTTTCCAAACCCACTCCCTTCTATGAACTGAAATATTTTTACACAATGGTTGTCTAATATGCAGCTCTTCTCCCAAGGTCATTCCCACATACCATTATACCAAATTCCTCTACCTTATCTTGTGATATCTTCTCAGTCACTTGGGAAAAATCCAAGGCAGACATTTTATCTTCACAAAAACCTTGAGGTTGAGAGATATTGAGTTATTAGAGTTTCAGGCTTGAAAGGAGATTTGAACTCAAGTCTTCTGATCCTATTTCAACTACTATTACTGACACTTTTGCAGATTATTCTATTAGAACAGCAAAGTACTGAGTTTCCTATATCTTTTTACTGCCATCTACTGATCACCCATATTTTTGCAGTCCAGTTTCTTTTAGCCCTACAGAGCTTCATCAGCTATATGTATGTACTAGTGCAGCCTGGGGTCTGGTGTTGTCCATGTTTATTTTGAAAGAGAAAGGCATACCATATTTAGCTTGCAAAATCTGGGTAACCACTAGATTGCAGCAAAGAGAGAGAGAGAAAAAAGAGGGGGGGAGAGAGAGAGAGACTCTTTGTTATCATTAGTGGTACTCTCGTTTTAAGGAAAAGGAGGAGATGGGGAAGATGCACAGCTGAAGCTGGTGAACTGAGGAGAAGGCAAAAGATAGCTTTCTTCAAAACCTGAATTTCTGGAGAGAAATCTGCGATATGACTGTTCCATTCACCACTTATGTAGCCTGACAAGTGCTTCCTAATCCTTTGTGTGGTTTATTTCATTGCTAAAATTCCAAACATGCAACAAAGCCCAGATGTTGGCTGAATGTGTCAGGACTGCACTACTGTATTTCTCTGCTGGCCCATATTTAGTTTAGTGAGTCAGAAATTGCACAGGCTGGGATTAACAGATTAAGCTACTTAGTTGCTGTTCTCTTTGTGCTCTGTTCTCTATTAATTAGGCCCTGAATAAGAAGTTGCTAAACATTCATTATTCAGCCTTCACAGTTCTGACATGTGCCAGCTCTCCACAAAATGCAAAGCCACTTTCTAATTTATTATTTCAAACTTCAAGCTTAAACAACACCAAAAGCCATCTAAACCCCAACTAAAGCTACTCAGAACAACCCTCTCTGGAATAGCTTTGTGTAGCATTGCCAGGTATCCTGCATATTAAAGACTCTCTTGAAATTCAGAACACCACAACTCATCTCCATGGAACAGATACCTCAGTATTGTGGTGTGGAGTCCTTATCTTTAACATTCACGCTGCAAATTCACGGCCTCAAGGTCAGATTATGAAACACACACACATAAATCAGCAGTATGTGTGTTGAACAGTTCTTTTCTGCAGCTATTCTACATTGGGATTACCAGTTGCAGTATTGGAGGGGTTCCCAGATTTTAAACGGCCAGAGAGCAGACTGTGTTTGAAGAGATATAGGCCCTCTGGCCTCAGAAATCTGGGAGGCATGTAGTGCTCTGTTTTATAGCTATGGATTCCTAGGTGTAATTTTCCTAAGCAGCAAAGAGATGCATGAGATCTCTTTTCCAAAATGCTTAAAGACTGTTTATTTTTGAGAAATTCTATAAACAATTACAAGCAAAACCTATTACAGCAAGTGATTGTCATGGACATGCAAAGTAAAAAATTCTACAGCACAAAAAGTTCAATCAGTTTAGGTTTTAATATAAAAAAGATTAATTTTTTTAGGAAAAGGTCTCCAGTGTATGTTAAAAGCAACAATAAGCATTGCTTAATAAGGCCAAACTTATTTATGTAGCTATAATACATCAGGTGAAATCCAACAGTATTATTACTAGAAGCAAAAACACCCTTGTTGAAATGATTTCTTAAACATTATAGCCTTTCTTCTGCTCTTTCTGAAGCAGGGTTAGAAAGAGTATTGTTGGTAAGGGAGAGGAAATAAGATAAAATCTCTCTGAACAAATGAAAGTCCATTGATTTCATTTTCAATTTCATCCTTTATATTATTACTGTATTTGTTTTACCAATTGGGCATATCAGAACAGATCGTAATTTTCCCCAAATCTCAACTAGTTATCACTGCATTCCACTCTGAAACCATAAGAGGGGGGGGGAGTTGAGTTCAAGGCAGAGGAACCAAGTACAACATAATGAAAAATTGTTCCTTTGAGACCCAAGAATTTTCATCTTCCTTGGGATATTAAGAGAGCTTACCCATTCACACAAGCTTTTGTTGCAGAACTTTCTCTTTACATTAATTCACATCATGTGCTTATAGTGAAGTCTTCAAAAAGAGGCCATATAGAGAATTGGAATATGTTGCTTATGTGAAATATTGCACAATTTGCAAGGTGATGCTGCCACTGGAACATATCCTGATCATGAAATTCTAGAGGAATAAAATTCTTCCCAAAGTGATCAAAAATTTAGATGTGGAATATTTCACATTTAAATTCTTTCTTGCCTAACCAAACCAATTCTATTATCAGGAATAGATACAATAGATACAGCCACATAGATGGATCATAGACCTCAGTTGAAAGTTAATAAATTGATACTGCAGATATAAAAATGAAAGGCTCTGTTGCATATGTTTTCTTGACAGAATTAGCACCATTGATCCAGTGGTGGGATTCAGCCCGTTCACACCACTTCGGCAGAACCGGTAGCTAATTTTTTGTTGCCCAGGCCCAGAATGGACTTCCAGAAGTGGCATCCAGATAGAGAACTGGTTGTTCACATATTTGAATCCCACCACTGCATTGATCAATTCAGCAATATGAACTGACTTGATAGTTATATGGAAAAACAGAAAAGAACCCTGAAATAAATCAGCAGTTTCATTAAAATATCATCATGGATGAAAACCTGCACACATACTGGGCGTTTGCCAATGACAAAGATAATATTTATTTTACTGAAAGTCAAGGCAGAACACTTTAAAAAGCGATGTTCTTTGAATATCCCATTCCAATGAATTTTCTTTTAAAAATGTTTGGGGGATTTTCATTCTCTGCTTACAATATATTTAAGGATCCCTGTTTCATACAATAACTCATAGAACTTCAGTGTTGGAAAAGTCCACCAGGATCCAGTCCAAGCCTGTTTATCTATGGTAAAACAGAAGTGAGGGAGGATTATAAGATATGTGAGTGTTTTTAAGGCATATGAGATGTTATGTCTTGCTATGAAAATGGAAATGCCCATCGGTTTAAAAAAATTGCTACATCTTTGTCAGATAATGCTATTATCCATTTCTTTGAAATAATGTAAGTCTTGACTATAGTCTAAGAACTTTGGACAGATCAACCTTCCTGGAGCCATTTGCATCTAATGGGAATCTGTATAGGAGACTTTTTGAATGCTACTCTCACCCACAGTTGCTCTACTATGTGTATCATGACAGAAGAAGAGGAAATATAAAGCAAAAAAAAAAAAAACCAATTAATCAATTGGTCAGTCAGCCAAAAAATTCCTCACTGTCTCATTGATGCCAGCCATGAAAGCCTACACCAATATACAAAATAAAACAACTCCCTCTGAAACTACCAACTACTTTAATTTGAACAGCTCTGCCCAATATATTCAATGAACCTGCAGCCAAATGATTAATCATAAGTAATGTTCTTCATTTTCCAAAGCTGTCTAGTTAACCGTTTTAATTCATGTTAATTTGTAACAAGTAAACAAAATTACCCTGGGGCATAAACAACACTTTGCAGAGTAAATTGGTATGAATAGATATCCCTTTGAGTAAATTCAAGATTCACAAATAATATTTCAGCACTCTTCCCTCTTGACTATTGAAACATGTTTGAGAAGTGTGAGATCTAATTTCTGCCATCTTTAATTGCTCTTTTTCTGAATAGCTGGCACTCTTTTCATTCTGAATTATTTACATTTCAATATAATCCATATTTGTAATGTGAATTAACCTCTTGTTCATTGCCATTTGAATTGGTTCATGGCTGAAGCCTCAGTATCATGAATGCAGATTCTTATCTTATTCTAAAATTTGAAAAACATTTAAAAGAGGGGGCTATGATTTCAATTCATATGTTAGAGTAACATAAATAAATCTAATTGGACAAAATATATGTATTGTCCAGCAAAATATTTTTCATGCCCTCTAAAAACAGTGAAATGACATTTTCTCCTTTTCTCCCAGCCAGCAGAAATAACTTTTCTAAGAATATATTTGCCATAAGACCAAAACTACATTATTATTTCTCAATTGTACTACTTCTATTAATGTCTGCAAAACTAATGAACTAAAGAACTCTCATGATTAAATAGTATAGTGGTAGTAAGTCCCTTTGAATGCAATAGAACTTGTTTCCAGATAGCTATGGACAGGAATAGAACCTTAGATTTCCAGAGACCCATTTTCAAATATTTTTAACAAAAGATATATATTGATATCATTCTTCTATAGCTGAGAGATCACTTAATCAGTTCTCCTTGAAGCCTTTCATCTGCTACCAGAAAACTGAGCCTCAAGAATTTATAAATACTCTAAGGAGGAAATACAGTAAGCAATTTGTGATCCTAATTTACATATAATCATGGGTCTAATTTTATGTGCCACTTAGACTAATTTCAACAATCTTCCAAAAGTGACCATTTAGATTTCTGAAAAAAAGCTATTTTTCTTTTGCCAGAAGCCCACTAGATAGCAAAGACGAAAAAAGGAGAGAATGCAAGATAGAGTGATGAGGATGGGAGAAAGGGAATGAGAACAAAAATGGGACTCAAAAAAGCAATGTCTTTCTTTGTATATCAAGACTACCTTCCAAACGTGAAAGAGAAAAAAATTAGCAATAGTAAATTTGATATTGGATAATGGCACATATTTTATAATACACATATTTTTACAGAGTTAGGTGTCATGAGGGAAGCTGAAGACATTAAACAGAGAAGCACCTATAGGTATGTGTGTATACAGTATGTATATATTACTTATTATTTGACACATTATTTTTGGAGTTTTAAAATAAAATTTTATTTTATTGCTATTTTAATATCTTTGAATCATCTAGAGGACAGAGGTGTTTGGTAAATTGCACAAATGAAAGAAAATTTTTTTATTGAGGAAATAAAAAGGATCTGGAGTCACAAAATAATGAGGGGGGCATTCTTGCCTTCCCTCCACATTTGGTTTAAACGATTTCATTATCTCATTTCTGTCTGTGAGATAGGAGGCCACACTATTCCTCTGATAGGATGCTGTGACTGCAGGATCATCATTTTATTTTATATAATGCAATAGAATAATATTCTCTTCCTTGGGAGAAGGAAGATATAAGGAAAGGATCTGCAATCCATAGTAATTGACAGAGGATGTTTGCTTTAAGCGAAGCACTGAATGGACATTATTGTCACAAATAAATCAACTCATATACTTTCTGCCACTATCTTCAATAATATTTTGTTCAAATTTCACAGCATCATCTCTTTGATGAAATGTGATGGTGCTTGAGTTTGAAGGATTAGTAATGCTGGAGGAAAGAGACACAGCAGAACATTGGAAGCATAAATGCCAGCCTCATTGCAACACATATATTCATCTGCTTTGAAGAAAACTGCAATTACTGTATTACTTCTTGCTAAGTCAGAGCAAAATCTTTCTGGAACAAAGAAATTGCTATTCAAGGGTGAGAGAATAAGACTGCAGCTTTGGTTGAGCTTATTGGAATTATGTCCAGGAAGCATAATGGAATTTAGTCTTGAGTAGAATGAAATTAGCTCGTTAGATAACGCAGGCATTAGACATTAAATAGAGGATCTCAGGTGAAAAATAGAAGATAAGAATAAATAGAAAATAAAGGATACTCTTCTTCAATGCTGCTTTCTTCAGCATTCAGAGCCTTATACTATAGAACTAATTACTTAAGCAGTCAAAGGTATGGAATGATTTTGACTGAATATTTATATTTTTTATTCAGGTATACAACTATTCTATAAGATTCAAGACAAATATTTATTCAGAAGTGATTGTGCCCAGTTATCACTTTTCACATTTTCACATTGTTATTTCTATTCCTCTTTTAAGAGGAATAGCTCAGACCACCTCAGTCACAGCCAAATAGCTTCAGCCTCAGCAAAATTTCCTTAAGCCAAAATTCCAATGTTATCATTTCCGTGCCTGAAGGATCACATGTTTCCAGAAACAGTGAAACGGTCCACTCCATTTTTCCAGTTCCCTGTGCAAATTCTATGTCTTACCTTCTACATTTCTCCAATTACCTGAGTTTCTGCACCTTAAAATTGGTCACAGATCATCCCATTTCCAGTATTTAGACATGATTTCTGTTTATTAATATGAAGTTTTTCATTTCCATTGTTGAAGAACTCATCCTGGGGGGAAAACATATTTAAACTGCTGGCAGACTCAGTTCCATGCAAGTTTATGACAGGCAACATCTCAGAGAAATTCTCCAGGTACCTCAAGTTTAATACAACCAAACTAAGTTCAGGCAAATTAAAGAACGATCATATAAGTCAATATGACGACTTTATGTACACAAATTCCTTATTGCAGACAACAGCTATGCTGTGTTTCATTAATCCCCTCATTGAATCAGAGCAGTCAATAGAAAGCTTAAATACATTTCACAGGAACAATAACAATTTTGTTACAGAGAATAAATTCTAATTGCTACTTTTCTAGCTGGAGGAAAGACCAATCCCTCTTCTTTTGCTTCGTGTAGAGAGAAAAAATGGCAGGATATAGATACTGTATATATTATGTAATGGTTAGGATTAGGGTGATAATATAATTTGGTTAGGGCAAGAACTTCCATATATACTTTTGAAGTTATTTTTATATTTCTGTTCCTCTCAAACTCTCTTATTTTCTCTTCTTGCCTGCCCATATTTGAGCTTTTTTTTCCTTTGCCTCTTTCCTATTCTCTTTCTTGTATTTAGAAATAAGCTGAGGGTAATAGCCTGCCAAGAAATTGTGATAAGAAAATGCAAACCTTAGAATAATCCCTGTCCTGTACAATCCAAGCAGGCTTCGGATTTGGGATTTAAATTCAAGCTTTGAGATGAATAAGGAGACTCGGATCTCTTAAGGCAATTTGAGCCATTCTTGAATTACTGTATTCTGTTCTGACCCTAATCATGTGCTTAGTGCACATACCCATATTGTTTTCCTAGATAAGGATTTGATTTTAGGCTGAATTATCCCTGTTTAACTGTGAGGTATCTCTGGAACAATGATTTAATTCTTCAAAGCCTTATTTAATTTCATTTTTATTTTATGGAGTTCAAGCATAGGCAATCACTTGTATTTATTCACCTATAACACCTGGACTTTTTGCAAGAAATCAAACTCCCTTTCCAAATTATCATGCCAATTACCCCTAAGGTAGGCATCAGATTGTGTGATCCATGTTTTATAATACATCAAACACAATGTGTGCCAAGTTCTAAAATGATATGATAAATCATTTAATTTTTTCCACTCCAAGGAATTAGAATAGAATAGAGATGGTCTTCTAGACCAGCCCCCTGCTCAAGCAGGAGAACCTATACTATAGGACATTCCCCATTCTCCCCTTTTCTTTATTTTTTTCCAAAGAAGGTTTACAAATAATATGCCACTGTCTCTTTTTGTTCTCAAGACTAAGCAAATGGAATGGGATGAAACAAACTATCATGGCAAAATGATGCAAATTGCGATGGACGTTCCATCTGGTTAATAGACAGATTACACAGTAAACTGCAAAACCATTCACTTCATACTTTTGGATATTGGCTTCAAGTCAAGCCCACAGAATCTTAAGAACAACTTGATTGCTATTCCAATTAGAGATATGACAAGCTTCAGCTCTTTACAAGGTATGCAACTGTTCCTTGCAGGTTTTGCAACCTTTTCAATATGTTCTTATTTTTCTCAGTTAACTCCTGATGGGAAAAAAAAAAGTTTGATGGATTTAAAACAGCCATGCTAATCTGCCCCCCTGGAGAGTCTTTGGACTACAATAGTCAGAATTTCAAGTGAACTTGGTCAATAGTTATGTGCAAAGTCTTCAGTGTTAGAACACTACATCCACAGAATATGGCCACATAAGGAGTAAAGATACAGTGCACTCATAATACCATTCCTGTGTGGACTGCTCTGGTTATTGGTGCATTTCTGGCTACAATTCAAGGTAGTTACCTTTAAAGCCCTACATGACCTAGGACCAGGATACCTTAGGCAGGGCTTTTTTTCTCATAGAATGCTCAGAACGGAGTTTCGGCACCTTTTTTGGATGGAACCTTGTAGGGTAGGCAAGGCGGGTTGTATGACATGTGTGAGTTCCGGCACCTTTTCTTTTTTTTTTACAAAAAAAGCATTGACCTTAGGGATCATCTTTCTTCAGAGTTTCTACCCATCCAACTAGGTTAAGCAGAATGGGCATGCGGCAGATCCCATCAGTCAAAGAATATTGGCTGGCAGAGACCTAAAGGTGAGCTTTTTCCACAGTGGCCCCTGCTCTATGGAACATTCTTCCTTGAGAGAGTAAAATGGCCCCAATCCTCTTAGCCTTTCATAAGGCCCTAAAAACCTGGCTATGTTCCTGAGCTTGGGGTGCAGAAACAGCCCAGGGCCTCATTTCCTGGCTATATTGCTAACTGACCAATTATCTTGCTCCTGTGTATATTTAATTGGATGTTTTTAGTGTTTTTATTGGTTTTACTTTTTTTACTGTTTTAAAAATGTTTTTAATATTTTAAAATTTTTATACTGTTTGAATTGTAAGCTATCCAGAATCCTTGATTGAGATGGGTGGCCATAGAAATTGATTGATTGATTGATTGATTGATTGATGATTGAATGAATGAACGAATGAATGAGTGAATGAGTGAATGAGTGAATGAGTGAATGAGTGAACGAATGAACGAATGAATGAATGAATGAATGAATGAATGAATGAATGAATGAATGAATCTACGCAATCTTTCTGTGAATGGAACTCAGTGAAAACTCTCATATCTTACCTTGTGCCAACTTAAGGACTTTCCTTTCAACTTGTGGTGACAGTTTTCTGATGTGATACTGAACTGTGGAGTATAGCAGTAGTGTTTTGAACTTTTCAAAACCTGCCAAAATTTCACAGACTCGAACAGCTACTGCATTACATTTTCAGAAATGCAGAAGGAATTTAATCTTGTCCTCTTGGCAACCTTGACTAGATTGTTTTCCCAGGAAGTATTGTGGAACTTTCTTCAATAACAGTGAATTAAAAGGCTCTGCTTGTTCAATTTTTTTAAGGGGCTTTGAGAAATAAGTTGTACAAAAGTAGGTATTGGAATTCATTTTAATATGCAAAGGTTCATCTCTTTAATATGCTCCCTTCCAATCCTGCATGTCAAAAGGTTTTGTAGAAATTTGAAACTTATGTGGCAACGCCAAAGTTCTATCAAGGGGACAACAGAACAGGGAATAAATAAATGAATGGGAATAGCAGTAGGATAAGAAGAATATAAGAAGAGCTGTGTCTGATTGGCTCAAAGTCTTATTTGAACTCATAGGATTCTTATGTTTTATGTCATTGCTATGTTGTTACTATATACCACTGCTCCTCAATACATGCTCAATATTCTTGTTTTTTTTTCATATTAGTATAGCTTGGATTGTGATACTTTTATATAAACATTTTAAAAAGGAAGGGACCAGGAAAAACTCCAGAGATTCCAGGAAATAAAGAAATCCAAAAGAACAGCTCCAACTTCTATTTTTAAGACAAGTTGGAGAGGGCACAGATATTTATAAGTGGACAATGAATCAGATATGATTGTTTCTACTTCTAACACCAGAATTATTGGAGAAGGCTTTTATGGGGGGATTTTTATACCACATAATAGCATTCTTTTAAAAAAAAAAGAAGGGAAAACACAAGCCATTTTAGACTGAATACATTAGTTAAAAAGAACTGGAATTTCCAAAGTTGATTCAAAGCTCCTTGTATATTTGCTAAAGACATTTTAAATTGTTCCTTTAGCTTTGAAAGAAAAAAAAGTAGGTTTAGATTCTGAGATTGAATTTTTTGCTATTAATAACATACCAGGTATTTTGGAAGCTGTTAAAGCATCAGGTCCATACTGAGATGTCAAAATATATTTTAACTGGATATTCTTCCATTTCTCATTGATGATGGTGGCGATTAAAATGTCTGTTTGAAGTTATTGAAAAGATTTTAAGTCATCATTAAATAGCAATTTATCTAGTTTAATTACACATTTGTACCCATTCTTTCCAGTAAAAAAGTTTTACCACTGATTTTAAGAGTAAAGTTATGCCAGAGAGTTAGATGTTCATGAGATTCTGTATCAAAACTAAATCTATCACCTAACAGGGCACAAATACATCTTATGGCTAGCAAAGTTGAAAACACTAAATTAATCTTAATAAACGTTGTACCTAACTACTGCCAAGATTTAAATGGATAAGTACAAAAATTTTCAATTTAGCCCATATTGGCATTTTTCAAAAAAATGTTCATTCCAATAAAATGTTAGTATTAACAATCTAAGCCCAATGATATTTCTGAAATTCTGGAAGATTAAAACTGCTATCTGTCACAGACAAACATAATTTAGAAAGAGAGATTCTAGGTTTTCCAAATGCATTATCTCACATGCCTAGCAATTTGATTAAAATGTTTTTTGGAATGAAAGATAGTATCGGTCTGAAAACATCTACAAGCCTGGAATTATATTCATTTTCATTATTTTTATTTTATCCCACCAAATCAAGGCTATCTCATATCATGTGTGATTTGTTCTAGCACAGTAGACATAATAACTTGGACAAATTCTGAAATTGGTGAAACAAGTTCTATAGGCCACTTGTGGACCAAAAGTAGACTAAGGACCTTTAAACTAGTAAGACAATGCTGCTGCCACTATCTTGATGCCTTATTACTCTGAACCTTAAATACTAACCATGTTGTGTTTGTTTTAGCCCCACTGTCCCCACTGGCACTCCATTATTTTTCAGAAAGAGAGAGAGAGAGAAATGGACTAATTTCAGCTCTGTAATGATGACAATTCAGATAACTAAAGGCCATTATTCTACATGCAACCTGGAATGTTAGTGAATAATCTTGAGCTTCTTCACCAGACCATATCAAATATCACTGATATGATATCAGAGCTTCACACTGTGCTGAAAAGTGCTTACTTCTGAGCAGGTGTTTGTTTAGCAATTCTACTCCTCCTTTTGCTTAGGCACAAACCACTTTGGCTTATATTACTTAGAGTGAGGACTGATTCAGCAGCAGTAAATGGAGAATTCTCCACATTGTGAGGGAGCAGACATCATTACCATAGAAGCCATCTTTCCCTTTAGAGGAGCAGCAGGCATCCACTTTAACTGTGGGTGGTCAATCAGCCACAGCTACACTCTGACAGCCCAAAGGAGCCATACAGTAGTAACTCAAAATGCCCACTAGCATTTTTATGCTACACACAGGAATCGCCAAGGAAGACAATGGCTGCATGTTTTGGAGATGCATTCTTATCCTTATTGGTGAGAATGAAATAATCCCCTTGGCCCAATTTAGGTTTACAGGAGCAATGTTCTCTTCACTGAGAATTGTATTGCCATTCTCTAGTGGGAACCATTTAAAACAGAGGTAAAAAGCACCCATATCTAGGTATAAGATACCAGTATCGTTACAATGTACAACGGAGGAATGATAGTAAGACTAATGTGGGTTCCATTCTGAAAATCCCACCTCATAATCCCTAGGGTAGCCAACACTGCAGTCTTAAAGATCTTTTGCCCCTAATCCTCAAGATAATAAATAATAAGCCTGAATAACTTACATCTTTGTTTCACTTATTTCTTGCTTTGGCATGTGCAAACTGACAAAACAGTACTGTGAACCATTCCAAGAAACTATGCTGAAATATGCCTATATAATGATTCAATGAATGGATTTTTGTAAGAAATATCCTAGAAGCTAATGTCCCCCTACTCAGCAAAAAAATAAAATAAAATTGAAAATAGGCTGGATATTTCAGCAAAACAACACTCCATGCTTGAAGAGCTTCATGGTTCTTTGTTGTTAGTTGTGAAGTCGTGTCTGACCCATCGCGACCCCATGGACAACGTTCCTCCAGGCCTTCCTGTCCTCTACCATCTTCTGGAGTCCATTTAAGCTCACGCCTACTGCTTCAGTGACTCCATCCAGCCACCTCATTCTCTGTCGTCCCCTTCTTCTATTGCCCTCAATCTTTCCCAGCATTAGGCTCTTCTCCAGTGAGTCCTTCCTTCTCATTAGGTGGCCAAAGTACTTGAGTTTCAACTTCAGTATCTGGCCTTCTAAGGAGCAGTCAGGGTTGATCTCCTCTAGGACTGACCAGTTTGATCTCCTTGCAGTCCAAGGGACTCGCAGGAGTCTTCTCCAGCACCATAGTTCAAAGGCCTCAATTCTTTTCTGCTCAGCCTTTCTTATGGTCCAACTTTCACAGCCATACATTGCAACTGGGAAAACCATGGTCTTGACTATACGTACTTTTGTTCGCAGGGTGATGTCTCTGCTTTTTAGTATGCTGTCTAAATTTGCCATAGCTTTCCTCCCCAGGAGCAAGCATCTTTTAATTTCTTGGCTGCAGTCCCCATCTGTGGTGATCTTGTAGCCCAGGAAGATAAAATCTGTCACTACCTCCATTTCTTCCCCATCTATTTGCCAGGAATTGAGAGGGCCGGATGCCATGATCTTGGTTTTCTTTATGTTGAGTTTCAAGCCAACTTTTGCACTCTCCTTCTTCACCCGCATCAAGAGGCTCTTTAGTTCCTCTTCACTTTCTGCCATTAGAGTGGTATCATCTGCATATCTTAGGTTGTTGATATTTCTCCCGGCAATCTTAATTCCAACTTTTGATTCATCTAGCCCTGCTTTTCTCATGATGTGCTCTGCATATAAGTTAAATAGGCAGGGCGACAGAATACAGCCTTGCCGGACTCCTTTCCCAATTTTGAACCAATCAGTGGTTCCGTGTACAGTTCTCACTGTTGCTTCTTGACCCACATATAGGTTTCTCAAGAGACAAATAAGATGGTCTGGTACTCCCATCTCTTTAAGAACTTGCCACAATTTGTTGTGATCCACACAATCAAAGGCTTTAGCATAGTCAATGAAGCAGAAGTAGATGTTTTTCTGGAACTCCCTAGCTTTCTCCATGATCCAGCGTATGTTGGCAATTTGATCTCTAGTTCCTCTGCCTCTTCGAAATCCTGCCTGTACTTCTGGAAGTTCTCGATCCACATACTGCCAGTCTAGCTTGTAGGATTTTAAGCATAACTTTACTTGCATGTGAAATGAGTGCAATGGTGTGATAGTTTGAACATTCTTTGGCATTGCCTTTCTTTGGAATTGGAATGTAAACTGACCTTTTCCAATCCTGTGGCCACTATTGAGTTTTCCAAATTTGCTGGCAAATTGAGTGTAGCACTTTTACTGCATCGTCTTTTAAGATTTTGAATAGCTCAGCTGGAATACTATCACCTCCGCTAGCTTTGTTGTTGCTCAGCTTTCCTAAGGCCCATTTCACTTCACATTCTAGGATGTCTGGCTCGAGGTCAGTGACCACCCCATCGTAGTTATCAGGGACGCTAAGCTTGTTCTTGTATAGTTCTTCTGTGTAATTTTGCCACCTCTTCTTAATCTCTTCTGCCTCTGTTAGGTCCCTGCCATTTTGGTCCTTTATCATGCCCATCTTTGCATGAAATGTTCCCTTCATATCTCCAATTTTCTTGAAGAGATCTCTGGTTCTCCCTATTCTATTGTTCTCTTCTATTTCTTTGCACTGTTCATTTAAGAAGACATTCTTATCTCTTCTAGCTATTCTCTGGAATTCTGCATTCAATTGGGTGTATCTTTCTCTTTCTCCCTTGCCTTTCGTTTCCTTTCTTTCCTCAGCTATTTGCAAAGCTTCCTCAGACAGCCATTTTGCTTTCTTGCATTTCTTTTTCTTTTGGATGGTTTTAGTTGCTACCTCTTGTACAATGTTGCGAACCTCTGTCCATAGTTCGTCAGGCACTCTATCTATCAGATCTAATTCTTTAAATCTATTTGTCACCTCTACTGTATATTCATCAGGGATATGATTTAGTTCATACCTGAGTGGCCTAGTGTTTTTCCCTACTTTATTCAATTTAAGCCTAAATTTTGCAACGAGAAGCTCATGATCTGAGCCACAGTCAGCTCCTGGTCTTGTTTTTACTGACTGTATAGAGCTTCTCCATCTTTGGCTGCAGAGCACATAGTCAATCTAATTTCTGTGTTAACTGTCTGGTGATGTCCATGTGTAGAGACGTCTCTTGGGTTGTTGGAAAAGAGTGTTTGCTATGACCATCGTATTCTCTTGACAAAATTCTATCAGCCTGTGCCCTGCTTCATTTTGTACTCCAAGGCCAAACTTGCCTGTTATTCTGTTTATCTTTTGGCTTCCTACTTTAGCATTCCAATCCCCCATGATGATAAGGACATCATTTTTTTGGTGTTGATTCTATAAGGTGCTGTAGGGCTTCATAGAACCGGTCAATTTCATCCTCTTCAGCACCAGTGGTTGGGGCATAGACTTGGACTACTGTGATATTGAATGGTTTGCCTTGGATTCTCACTGAGATCATTCTGTCATTTGGGGGATTGTATCTCAGTATTGCTTTTCCTACTCTTTTATTGACTATGAAGGCTACTCCATTTCTTCTGAGGAATTCTTGCCTGCAGTATTATACCTGATGGTCGTCTGAATTAAATTCACCCATTCCTGTCCATTTTAGTTCGCTGATTCCTAAGATGTTGATGTTCAGTCTTGTCATCTCTTGTTTGACCATGTCCAGTTTGCCTTGATTCATGGATCTTACATTCCAGGTTCCTATGGAGAAAAAATCTCTACAGCATCGGACTTTCCTTTCACCACCAGATGCATCCACAGATGAGCGTCCTTTCGGCTTTGGCCCAGTCGCTTCACTCTTTCTGGCGCTACTAGCACTAGCCCTCTGCTCTTCCCCAGTAGCATATTGGACACCTTCCGACCTGAGAGGCTCATCTTCCAGCGTCATAACTTTTTGCCTTTTAGTACTGTCCATGGGGTTTTCATGGCAAAGATACTGGAGTGGGTTGCCATTTCCTTCTCCAGTGGATCACACTTTGTCAGAACTCTCTGCTATGACCTGTCCGTCTTGGGTGGCCCTGCACGGCATAGCTCATAGCTTCATTGAGTTACGCAAGCCCCTTCGCCACGACAAGGCAGTAATCCATGAAGGAGTCATGGTTCCTAGACCTGACTATTATTTGTTACCATATCTCAAACATGCAGTGCACACAAGAAGACCAAAGAATATTCTGCGCTAGGAGAGTTCTGCAAGGAAGAGCGGGAAAAACATTTCAAAAGATAGTTGATGCTATTTGGCTTTAGGAAGTACTTGAAAGCTATTAATTCTGTCAAAGGAGATGTTACAAAGTACTAACTAGAAGATTCTTTTTTCTTTTTGGAATCTGTAAACAATAATAAAAAGAATATGCAATACTTTGCAGAAAGAACATGTTTAATAACTTTGTATCAGGAAGTGTCAGTTTTTATTCATTTAGAGATTTACTGAAATCTTCAGTATGATTAGTATGGCCAACTTTTACATACAACTGTCAGTGCTTTCTCAAGCCAATTCCTGTTTCTTGGTAGTTTCATGAGAGTGGTTTGCAATTACTGCTTCCATCAGTAGTTTTCAACTTTCCAGTCTAGCTTACTGGTAATCTCCCATGCCAGTGTTTAGTAGGTCTACTAAGCCTATGTTTTTCCAAGCTCAACTAAGGTCTGCTAGGGACCGCCACCTGCTGTGACCCTGTAAATGGGAACATGCCTGATGACAGCACTTAAAATCAGATACATCTTTTTTGTAAACTTATTTATCCAATTTTCATTCATTCGCAGCAGTAGAAAGCAGGCTTTTCTTCAATGCACTAATTGACTTGAGAGACTATGGGCTATCCTATAAATGGATGACTTACAAATTAGCTGTACAAAATAAAGTTCAGTAGCACAGTAACAATTCCAGACTTGTCAGGATAATAACAAAAATAGTATTTTGATTAACATTGTGAGTTAATCTTCAGGCTGAAATAAGGCCCTGGAGATGTCCAATAATTATGAAAGTTCAGCCTATCATTACTGAGAGCATGAAAAGTGCAGCAGTCAGTCATTCGAAGGGTAGATATAAAGAGAAACAACCGAACATCTGATACACGAAGGACAGGGACAAAGTTAATGAGGTTTTGCTAGTGTCATCCATTATGTAAAGTTCACAAGATAATGAGAGAAGTCAAAATAGGAGGGTCATTTAAAAAAAAAAGCAAAGGGATGTTGATGTTGTTCAGTTGCCAAGAGTTTGGGGCTATCTGATGCTATAGCTGTGGGGGGAAAGAGTAGATTTACACCTCTTCCCAAATTACAGATCTGGATGGCATTAGAAGAAGGGAGAAAACCACTGACGGTTCATTTTAAACTACACAACAAATGCAATAAGCACCCTGCACACCTGTCCAAAAGCCATAAGAATATGTTCTTTTTCCATGACTCATCAGCAGTGGATAAAAAAGATTCTTGTAAACATCATAAAGCAGAGTTTTATTTTGCTCCAAACTACTCACCGGGGAGCTGAGTGGACGGCTGCTAAAATTCTTCAACCAACAGTCTGGAAAACAACGCTAACAAACAGCGTATCTTTTTTGCCTGATATGTCTGTTGAATACAGCCATAAGTTACAGCAGGCTGAGCATCCGTGCTTATCAGAGGTGCTTGTAATGCACGACAAGGGCCAAAGCAAACAGCCAAGTACCTTCATCCATCCCAAAAAAAGCACCTGAGCATACTAAAACACCACTTGCCTAAACCAATTGCTATAATTGCATGGCTCATAAACTCAAATTTCTGAGGTGATTTTTTTTAAAAAACCTCAAAAGAGAGAAGGCAAACCATAATACGGTAGAAATTGTTCTGGGAAAATAGGTGAAAAGGAGATCACTTTCAGCATAAAAAAATGGTTTTCAACACAAAGATAGGTATGCAAAGTTTTTAACTTTCATCAGCTCCAGCCTCACAAACATGGACGATGACAAGAAATTGGGCCCTCAAACTCCAGAATATCAGAAAAGGATCAGAGTGTCTGTATGAGATCAAAAGGATCTTCCCATTCCTCTTCAATTAACAGGGTTTGTTTGTTTGTTTCAATTTTTCTATCTTTCTACATAGGTAGGAGCTACAGAAAACTTAACATTTATTTTTCCCTCTTCATAGAAGAGATTCAGCTTAGTTATCCACAGATATTATGTAAGGAGAAAAATGTGATGAATATAGGGAATTCTTTTTTCCTACTCTGCCCCAACTAGCTTATTTCTATCTTTGATTTACAATAGGAAAATAAAGAATGCAGTCAGATTAGCTTACACAGAAACAGATAGAAGGAAAGAAAATATAAAAAGTGGGAAAAATACATGAACTCACCCGCTAAGTCCCAGTTTACAAAGCAAACCTTTTTCATCTTTATATATTCAGCACAAAGATTTAAATATGGTTCAAGGTCTCATCTAAATGAGGATTTCCAAATATTAGTGGTCCAAACATTCTTGAGATACTCCATCTTTTCCTTTCCAGTGGAGATAAGGTAATGGAACACGTGCTATGACAAGATTGGGGCAGGGAGAAGAACAACTTTAAAACATTAAGCCAAGATGATGGTGAAATAAAAAAACTCATTTGAAAGTTTTTTGGAAACCTGTTAAATTTGAATTTGCTTGCAAATCCTCATCATCCTCATCATCATCTAATTAACTAATTAAATTTGTATTCCACTAAAACATTCTGACTGTTGGCCTTCAACAAGATAACATGTAATGAAACACTTTTAATGTGAAAACAATTATGACAAAACATTTAATTTAAAAAAAAGTAATTGAATTTGGCCTACAGTCCTAATACTAGTAAAATCCCACAACTCATAAAATCAAAATAACAACAATAAAATGTATATCTACACACACAAGCACATACACACATATACAGTCAACTCAAGACAACTCACACAAGAGGCCTCACACAAGAGGCAAATACCAAGGTGATGCACTGTCCCTATTACTGTTCTGCATAGGCTTAAAGCCCCTCCATCAGATAATCACAAGAACTGGATATGGATAGAAGTTCAAGAATGGAACTATCATCAGTTACCTCCTTTACCTTGGTGACCTCAAGCTGTATTCTAAGAGTGAACAAGACATTGACTCGCTGATCCACCTGACACAGATCTACAGTGAAGATATTGGGGTGTCATTCAGACAGAAGTGTGGCCAGATGGTGATCAAATGTGGGCAATGTAGCAGACATACAGACCAGCTACAAGTACCTTAGTATCCCCCTTAGTCATATGGTAACATGAATGAGGAGACAAGGAAGACAGCAACATTCAAGTGCTACCAAAGGATAATACAGCCACTTGAAGAGCCAATTGAAGAACCTGGAGACTAAAACATATGAAGAACGGCTGCAGGACTTGGGTTTGGCTAGTCTAAAGAAAAGAAGAAATAGGGGAGACATGATAGCAGTATTCCAGTATTTGAGGGGCTGCCACAAAGAAGAGGGGGTCACGTTATTCACCAAAGCACCAGAGGACAGGACAAGAAACAATGGTTGGAAACTGATCAAAGAGAGAAGCAACCTGGAATTAAGGAGAAACTTCCTGACAGTGAGGACAATCAACCAACGGAACAGTTTACCTCCAGAAATCATGGGCGCTCCATCACTGGAGATTTTTAAGAACAGGCTAGACAATCACTTGTCTGAAATGGTATAGGTTCTCCTGCTTGAACAGGGGGCTGGACTAGAAGACCTCCAAAGTCCCTTCCAGCTCTATTCTATTCTATTCTATTCTGATAACTCAAATAAACAGGGGATCGTGGACCGAGATGAAGAACTTGTTTTTGACAGGGAGAAGTGCAAATCAGGTATTACACATCAGTCATGCAAGAACAGAAAGGCATCCAAAAAGAGAAGCCATCTTCTGGTTGGTGATTCAATTATAAGGGATATAAATTTAGGAAAGGACACAGAGGTTCCAAAAGAGGTCAGGTGTCTCCCAGGTGCTACTACCAGTAGGGACAAGAAGCGTATTTCTAAAATAATCAAGAATGCCAGCAAGGACTGTGATGTGGAGGCTATTGTACATCTTGGCACTAACGATCTGTTCCAAAAAGATGTACTCTCTGTGCAGAATGATTTCCAGAGCTTGGGGCAGGAACTTAGCAGAATAGGCTGTAGGCTTACTTTTTCAGAGGTTTTACCAGTGTACAAGGAGCAAAATGGAAAAGGCCAGCGTATAGCACAATTCAATATGTGGCTAAAGGAGTGGTGTAAAGGGGAAGGCTTTAGATATATTAGTCACGATGTCAGTAGCTGGTCCAATGAAAAAATGTGCAAAAGAGATTGTTTGCATCCATCAAAGAAAGGGACTGAGTTACTCGGCTATAAATTCACAGATTATATGGAGGAATATTTAAACTAAACAGCGGGGACAGTGAGTTAATTGATACAGAACATCCCTGTCCCCGGCAATCTAAAAACTATAGGGCTATCAGTGCATGTAACATAGATGTGTGTGTGTGGACAAGAATATCAACCTTGCTGTCAAGCAAAATCAAGCTTTCAATAGTGAGTGCCACACAAAGTGCACTAACCAAATAGGTGGTAAGACAATAGGGGAACTCAGGCACCACACGGGTTATGTAGAAAGTAAACACAGGGTCAGTCATAAAGGACTCAAATGTCTATACACCAATGCACAGAGTATGAACAGCAAACAGGGTGAACTAGAAATTCAGGTTAATGAGGGCAGATATGATATTGTTGCCATTACGGAAACATGATGGGATGAAACCCACAAATGGAACACACAGCTAGAGGGATTTAAATTATTTAAAAGAAACAGACCAAATAAAAGAGGAGGTGGAGTTGCTCTCTATATAAGAAATAACTACATCTCTACAGAAATAGAGCACAACAATGATGAAAACTGTCTTGAATGCATTTGGGTCAATATAAAAGGGGGGGAAATGACTATAGGCTATCCAACCAGACAGAGGAAATAGATGAACTTTTTGCTAGTCAGCTAACTAAGGTATGTAGGAAGCACATCACAATAGTAATGGGGGACTTTAACTATCCTGACATCAACTGGGAGACAAACTCTGCACCAAGTGGAAGATCAAACAGATTCCTGACAAACCTAGCAGACAACTTTGTCTCCCAAAAAGTAGAGAAGGGAACTAGGGGATTAGCCATTCTGGATCTAATTCTCACTAACAGAGATGAAATGATAGAAGGTGTTGAAGCCACAGGAACCTTGGGAGGTAGTGATCATGTAATATTGGAATTCAACATTATGGAAGCACAAGCAATAGAACACAGTCAAATTGGAGTCTTGGACTTCAAGAGAGCTAATTTCAATAAACTTAGGGCTTGGGAAGGATTCCATGGATGAGAATCCTCAAGGGGAAAACAACTCAAGAAGCTTGGGAAATTTTGAAAAGCAAGATAATAAAAGCCCAGTCTAGCACAGTACCAACAAAGAGGGAAAATAACAGCTCTCAAAAGAGACCAGCATGGCTGCATAAAGAACTCTGATAAATTGAAAGATAAAAAGGACAAGTATAGAAGTGGAAAGAGGGGCACATAACAAAGTCAGAATATCAGCAAATAGCCCGAGCCTGCAAAGATGAAGTGAGGAAAGCTAAGGCTCATAATGAACTAAGGCTTGCGACCAAAGTCAAAAATAACAAAAAAAGCTTCTTTCAACATGTAAAAAACAAGAAAAACATTAAGGAAATGATTGGTCCATTAGTGGGTGAAAGTGGCAAGAAGGTGACAAGCAATAGGGAGAAAGCAGAACTATTTAACTCGTTTTTTGCATCTGTATTTACACAAAGGGAAAAAACAGACCAACCTATCAAAAATAGTGCCATAAAAAACAGAATAGAAACACAAGTTAAGATAGGCAAGAAAATGGTAAGTGAGCACCTGTCCAGTCTAGATGAGTTCAAATCACCAGGACCAGATGGATTACACCCCAAGGTTCTCAAGGAACTGGCAGATGTGATCTCAGAACCACTGGACTATATTTTTCAAAGATCCTGGAGCACTGGGGAACTACCGGAGGACTGGAAAAGAGCTGATGTAGTTCCCATCTTCAAAAAAGGGAAAAAAATCGATCCAGGAAATTACAGACCTATCAGCCTGACCTCAATACCTGGGAAGATTCTGGAAAAGATAATCAAACAACGAATCAGCAAACACCTAGAGGCAAACAAAATCACTACTAAAAGCCAATATGGGTTTGTCAAAAACAGATCGTGCCAGACAAACCTTATTGCATTCTTTGACCAAGTGACAAAATTAGTGGATCAGAGGAATGCTGTGGATATAATTTACTTGGACTTCAGTAAGGCATTTGATAAAGTAGATCACAACCTACTACTCGATAAGATAGAAAAATGTGGGTTAGACAGCATCACCACCAGATGGATTCGTAGCTGGCTGACCAGCCGTACTCAGCGTGTGGTCCTCAATGGAACCGCATCTACATGGAGGGAAGTGTGCAGTGGGGTGCCCCAGGGCTCTGTTCTGGGGCCAGTGCTCTTCAACATCTTCATCAACGATTTGGACGAGGGGATAGATGGGGAACTCATTAAATTTGCGGATGACACCAAGCTGGCAGGAATAGCCAACACTCCAGAAGACAGGCTTAAGATACAGGAGGACCTGGACAGACTTGAACACTGGGCGCTATCTAACAAAATGACATTCAGTGGTGAAAAAAGTAAGGTTCTACATTTAGGCAAGAAAAACCAAATGTACAGGTATAGTATAGGGGGTACCTTGCTCAATAGTAGTAACTGTGAGAGGGATCTCAGAGTCCTAGTGGACAATCACTTAAATATGAGCCAGCAGTGTGCTGCAGCTGCCAAAAAATCTAAAAGCCAACACAGTGCTGGGCTGCATTAACAGAGGGGTAGAATCAAGATCACGTGAAGTGTTAATGCCACTTTACAATGCCTTGGTAAGGCCACGCTTGGAATACTGCATCCAGTTTTGGTCACCACGATGTAAAAAAGATGTTGAGACTCTAGAAAGAGTACAGAGAAGGGCAACAAAGATGATTAGGGGACTGGAGGCTAAAACATATAAGGAACGGTTGCTGGAATTGGGTATGTCTAGTTTAATGAAAAGAAGGACTAGGGATGACATGATAGCAGTATTCCAATATCTCAGGGGTTGCCACAAAGAAGAGGGAGTCAAGCTATTCTCCAAGGCGCCTGAGGGCAGGACAAGAAGCAACAGATGGAAACTAGTCAAGGAGAGAAGCAACCTGGAACTGAGGAGAAACTTCGTGACAGTTAGAACAATTAACCAGTGGAACAACCTGCCTCCAGAAGTGGTGAATGCTCCAACACTGGAAGTTTTTAAGAAGAGACTGGACAGCCATTTGTCCGAAATGGTGTAGGGTTTCCTGCCTGAGCAGGGGGTTGGACTCGATGACCTCCAAGGTCCCTTCCAACTTTATTAGTAGTAGTAGTAGTAGTAGTAGTAGTAGTAGTAGTAGTAGTAGTAGTAGTAGTAGTATTCTATTCTATTCTATTCTATTCTATTCTATTCTATTCTATTCTATTCTATTCTATTCTATGGGAAGGACAAAATCCATGCAAACAACATATACACCCTGCCATTTACCAGATACTCTGCCAGTATAGTATGCTGGCCAAAGAAGAACATGGAAGCCCCTCACAATGATTGTCTTTGTTTTGAAGAAAAGAAGCACAGATTGGGAAGCAGGGAGTATCTGTTAGCTCAAAGCAAGAAAGAAACAAGAGGATCACCTGCTCCCTCTGTTGATGGAACCATTCAGATTTATGGGGAGCTATACAAATGATCATGAAAATGCAGTGGGGTAGTGAATTTGCCCCACCCTTCCTTTCCTGTGATTTGAATGTTTTGGGAGGTTGCCCTAAGAAATTACAAGTACTTAAGGGTCTGCACAATAGAAAGACATTAGAATGGGGTGACAAATCAGTAGCCAAGAACAAAACAGTGGAGATAAAGAGAAGATTTTGCCCATATTCATCAAGCAAGAAAAGTAAAGTGACAAGAAAAATAGAAGCACAATCAGCTAATATTGCTCACACCATAGAATGACTTCCTTCCAAGTACAAACCTGAGTAAGGTGTATCTAGCATATTTAATAGGGCCCATATGAAAAAAAGATTCATTTTTTTCCAGTTGAATCTTAAAAGTGGCTAATCCTGCATCTGATCTATGAGTAGTTGACCCTTATCCTCTTTAGCACTGATACATCCCTCCACAATTTAGAAGAAATGTCTTTGCTGCACTTAATGCACACATGAGCATCCCAGTCTTATATACCTTATCAGCAGGCTCACTCCTAAATTTGTCACTGTGAAGATAGCAATGCTTAGCATTTCAAGAGCTTAAAAGCACTTTACAAACAATGGTGTTGGTGGAGTGCTTGAATCACTTGAAATGTGCTGTTATCCATTTGTTGAAGTAATCTTTAAAAAGACCCTGTAAAGAAGACTAGTATTATTCTTCCTCTTGGGCATTGATAATGATGTCTACCTAGTGAATTGTATACTACAGTGGCTTTTCCTATCTTCCCCCTCTTGCTTTCACCATCCCTGACATATAAATGTTGGCTACAACGCCCAAGATTTGATTATTTCCTTCAGACTCTTGCCAAAGTTTATTTCTATTTTTGGGGGGGCTTTGGACACAAACTATAAGTGTTATGCAGCCATTCAACAGAGTTCCTAGTTAACCCCATAAAACAACATGGTTACATTCACTCAACTCCTTTTGCCATAGTTTTATGCTAATGTAATGTTATTTTATACAACAAATCATATGTTTTATGCCAGTGTCTAGGCAATAATATTAGCAGCTATTAATACATGTGAAACCATTGGCAAATAGATATTATTTACATTTTAATTCATTTTGGGAAAGTGGTTTAGTGATAGAATTATTCACAGTACTAATCAATATCAATATATTGCCTTTTATTTGAAATCAGGCAATCTGTTTATTCCTGCAAAGCCACACCAAAATTAAATTAGGCAGAAAAGGATCCACCATAAAGGTTCAGCAGAATCCCCAGCATCCCTCATCAATGATGTTACTAACTCAGACTCCCAGAAATTGCACCAAACTGAAAAGACCCTGGTTCCCTATATTTGAGATAAATAATGATAAATAACGAGTTGCTATATTTCCATTAATAATTGCAATTCATTCAAAAGTGTACACATATTCATTTCGTGAAATTGACTTAGAGTGAGGGGATTGATCAATAGATCTGCAACATAGGACATACCAGCATACTATAGGAGATACCATCAAACATAAGATATTTGATGTTATTGTATCAGGAATCCTCACAAGGTATGTCAAAGAGGGAAACAGCACAAAATTTGAGATTTTGGATGTAAAAGTAACTCCAAATTAACACTGGCTTTGGCAAACGTTTTGAGGAGATGCCAAATTGCATGGTCATAATTCATAGACCCTGTCAATTGTCCAGTTATCATCTTACTGTTCGCATAATTAAGAAGTATGGATCATGACCCTTTTATGTGATTTACTTATTTTATTTATGCCTTTCTAATGCTGATGCTATGATGTTCTGCTTTGGGCTATTAAGGATAATTAAAATTGACTATAAAACACATTAATGTAATATAACAGATTCATAACAGTGAAGTCCTCCCAGATAATTGGATTTGGGATTTATCCTGTGGCTTATTTAGCATAGTGGCTAATTTGGCTTTACAGAGGATACTGACAATGTTCTCACAAGAGAGGTTCATGAGTTTGGATAATGAACTAGAAACAGAGCCTGAAGATAACCTAGATTGGAAAGAAAAATGTTGTTTGTGACTTTGAGCGCCTAGCTATTTCTTTTTTTAAAAAAACCTAAAATGCTTCTCTTTGTGCTTTATTGACATTTAATTTTAGATTCTGCTTTCATCCCATTGTTGCTCAGGGCCATGAGTCACATTGTGAGGTAGAGAAAAGGTGCTGTCTTAAACGTCCAAAATGATCCAAGCAACAAGAAATAATAGGTTAAATTTTAAAATGTTAATGGGGGGGACGACCAGAAAATATTAACACTGGAATAAGGATAAAGTAAAAAATGGAACATTGAAGGGAAGTCAAAGCATAAGAAAAAAGAGATAGATTTTGCTGTAGTGGTTAAGGGATAGGGATCACCACAGTCAACTCGCTGCAGCTAACTCACCACGGGACAACTCGCCATGGCCAACTCACCGGAGGACAACTCACCGCAGGACAAGAGTTACACTAATATCAAAAAAATAGTGGAATAGAATCATAAAAGAAAGGATGCCAAAAGAGGGACAAAATGAAATGTGAACAAAAATTATTTTATATAATTAAATTGAATTGTTGAATTGTCCTGCAGCACGTTGTCCCGTGCTGTTGACCATGGTGAGTTGTTCCACAGTGAGTTGGCTATGGCAAGTTGGCCATGGCAAATTGGCCACGGTGAATTGACCGTGGCAAGTTGACCGTGGCAAGTTGTCCCATTCCATTAGGATAGAAACCAGGAAACTGTGAGTTTTAGTCCCCTCTTAAGCACAAAGCCAAGCTAAGTGACCTTGGGCCTGTCACTTTGTCTTACCCTAGGAAGGAGGCAGTGGCAAACCGTTTCTGAAAAACCTACCCAAGAAAACAGAAGGGACTTGTCCAGGCAGTCTTTAAGAATCAGAGATGATTGAACAGAAGAAAAAAAAATGAAACAAAACTTAAGAACATCAGTAGTGGATTTTCAAAGGCTCTTTTAATCCAGCATTATCTCCTATAGTTGTCAACCAGATACTTCTAAGAAGCAAAGTAGTAGGACTAAAGTAATCATTCTTTTCTGATACTGTATCTCCCCAGACATAAAGTTTCTGAACCTGAAGCTTCTGTATAACCATCATGGCAGACCTCTCCATCATAGAACAGCAGTGATTTAACAGCAATTTGCTCCCTGATGAAAACCAAGTCAGAAGCTAGAAAAAATAGACCTAAAGACAGTAGTCCTGATCTGCTATCACTCCATGAGGAATGTGATTTGTTTTGTCATGATATATAGCCATTGAGCATCTGTTTCTCTATCCATTGCAAGCCAAGCCTTAGCCAGGACATTCAGAAATTTTGCTCCATCACGCCTAAAGTAACGCCAAGTTTCACAATTCTAGAAAAAGCCTCTTGGACCACAAGAGGCTTGGACCACCCTTTAGCATCTGGTAGTAGCACTCTTTTTCACAGGTAGAGATGCCATTTTAGTAGGAAAGCAAGAACAGTTCCATTAGTAGAAGCAGTTAAGAAAGTTTAGATATTGAAGTGTGATAATGTGAAGGGTACCATGCTGGAATAAATGAAGAGTTAGGGCTAGAGGAAAGGCCATCTACTTGCTCGAGGCAGCATCAGGAGTAATGACTCACTGCTACACCATGATTCATTGTTAAAGTAGCTTCATGTAGACAGAGGCTAAGGACTTCTGTTGAGTTTATATTAAAATAAGCAGGGTAATTGTTATCCAGGAAATAGGTCTGTTTTTCTAGGAAGCCACGGGACATCCTGAGTTCTATTATATGAATGGGCTGTTTACATTGTAGCTTCACGGTCCTAGTGATCTGTCTTTTAATTTCAAGAAGTCCTCTGCAAGTGATCAGTTCAGAGAGAGACAGAGAGGGAGGGAGGGAGGGAGGGAGGGAGGGAGGGAGACCCCTTGCTCTTCAGCTCTAACCCTACTCATTCTTTCATTACATTTATATAGCTGCCCATCTTATAATAATGAAGTCTGGCTGGCTCTCAATCAACTATTGTGTATGTAACTCCACAACACTACATCATATTCTGAAAGAATATACGTAACACAGACAACTGGTAACCCACTTCTGCTGCCTTATAACACTGACTTGTTTGTTGTTGCTATTGCTCTTGTTATTCTCTGTCCCATGCCTATTAGGTCCCTAGATTGCAACCTCTCAATATGGTAGGGAATGCATACAGGGCATATTTTCAGAAATTATTGTTTTGCTTTTAACAGCAGCTCCATTTTGGGACACATGATGGGAAAGAAGATGGATGGGGATGTGGTCCAAGGAATCAGCGGCATGTTAAGCTCAGCCTAAGTGCTTAAGGATGCATGTGGCGGGGAAGGGGGGTGTTGTTCTGGATTTTTTTAAATCCATAATTCCTGGCTGGATCTGACCTACAGGCAGTCCTCAACTTACAACCACCATTGAGCCCAAAATTTCTGTTGCTAAGCGGGACATTGGTTAAGTGAGTTTTGCCCCATTTTACAACCTTTCTTGCCACAGTTGTTAAGTGAATCACTGCTGTTGTGAAGTTAGAAATACAGTTATTAAGTGAATCTGGCTTTCCTATTCCCTTTACTTGTCAGAAGGTCGCAAAAGGTGATCACATGACCCCGGCACACTGCAACTTTCATAAAGATGAGTCAGTTGCCAAGTGTCTGAATTTTGATCACATGACCATGAGGATCCTGCAACAGTCATAAGTGTGAAAAATGGTCACAAGTCACTTTTTTCAGTGCTATTGTAACTTTGAACAGTCACTAAATGAATTAAGTCGAGGAATACCTGTATTTTCAAACTCAGTTTTTCCATTTTCTGGCTTCTCTCTCTCCACACAAAATTTGGTCCTCTGTGCTGCTCAATTTGCAGAGAGCTATCCTGTTGGAAGACAGCTGGTCAGCCAGACAAGAGTACGGAAACCTTTTACATAATTTCTTTCCAACATGTCTTTGGGCCAGAAAGAATAAAAAAGCTGATTGCCTCAGCCTGTAATGGCGCATACCACCTGTAAGTCTGGATCACTGAAATGGAGCCGATAGATTTCTTAAATCAAAAGCTACAGGGAACACATATACTGAAATATTGTTTCCCATCCTGCATTTATAGCTTGATTGCGAAGTGTAAATTTATTTATTTTATTTATTCAGGATATTTATATGACCACTCAACTCAAACAGCATGACACTGGATGATATACAGAATGATTAAACAGAAATACAAAAGAAAAATAACACATTAACTCTAAAGCAAAGCAAACCAATTAAATGACAATCAGGATGAAAATATATAACCTACCAACTGGAAACTATTATTCTGATCAAAGCACCCGGGGAAAATGCTCGATCTTAAATGCCTTTCCCAAAGCCTGCCAGATTGAGACTAACCACGTTTCAGAAGAAGGGAGAAAGAAATTGTTCTAAAATGCAGGGGCTGCCACTGAGAGACACCTCAGAGGTCTCACAAGGTGAAATTGTTTCAGAGAAGGACCTGGAGTATGTCCATGTTGGCGCACATGGAAAAGCAGATCCTCCTAGAAGAAGATTATCCCACAAATAACCCAATCCCATGGCATTTAGGGTTTTATACATGGCAAAATGATCATGGGTGGGCAAAAAAACAGTGGGAGGGAGAGCGACTTCGAACTTCCTTCTGGATTCCACACTGACATTATGTTGAGAAGCTGACAAGAACCATCAGAAATCATTCCTGCTGCTCCTTCACTGAGCTGCAGAACTGCCTGTCACTTTGCTGGAATAAGGGGGAACAAAGGGAGCTGAGGCCTGCAAGGAAAACTATACCCCCACTCCCCATCCCAGGATATTTCTGAGGATCCCTACCCTCAGGGAGGAAGAGGGCTCACCTGTCGATTGCCAGCACCCTCCAGTCAGCCTTGCTTACGAGCAGGCATCCAAGTCACTTTCCTTGCCACCCACCTCCATTAAGAGATTTCAGATTTCAGCTTTGGTTCCAAAGCAGTCAATCACCACTCACTCATTGGGTCTTGCCACCAGCCAACTGGGAGGGGTCAGAAGGAGGCAGGAAAGGGGGCAGGGATCCACTCCTCCATTCTTCCCTTGTGCTACGGAATCTATAGGTTTCTGAGAAATATATTTGGAAGGTGTGGTGGTGCTGAAGTGGTCGCAACTTTGCCAAATTTCAATCCCACAGGACTCATGGGTCCCAAATTTTCTATGCAGCCTTTAAGTTATCCCATTTGAAGTATGTTTATTCAAAAATTGTCAGCCTACAATGCACTCTTTTGCCCAATTGAAAGTTACAAACTATAAAACAGACCCAAGAGTTTTAGTACAGGTAATCAATTTACAATCATTTGCTTAGTGATCAAGCAAATGAAAGCAGGCCCATCATAGTTTGTACTGCTACCAAAATGCTGAGAAAGGAAAGAGTTAGCCATTGTTCCCTGTAGATGATTTTTTATTTTTCCTTTTATTCAATTGTGTCCAATTCTCAGAAGCTGATGAACAAATCCCTCCAGTTTTCTTGAAAAGGTTTTTCAGAAGAGGTTTGCCATTGCTTCCTTCCTAGGGCTGAGAGAGAGTGACTGGCTCAAGATTACTGAATTGGCTTTATGCATAAAGGGGAGACTAGAATTCACAGTCTCCTGATTTCTAGCCTGATGCTTAACACTACACCAAACTGGCTCTCTAGATGTCCAAATGGAGAATGCAAAGAGTATAATTCAATCAATATCCCATTACCATACAGTATCATTTGTTAACACTGTATTCATTCATCCAATAATTATCCCATCCCAAATGAATAAATGCTATGAATGGGAGTTACTATGGATTTAAGATTAAGATGGATCTAGAGATTGATTAGATCAGTCTACTTAAACCAGCTCCTATCATTTTGACCTATTCATGATAGCTGGGGGTAATGAAGATATATTCCAACACACCCAAAGATATCTCCAATAACTATATTACTTATATATGACTATAACCAACAGAAATTAGCAGTGGTTTGTTACTCACCCATCTCTCAATCAGAGCCATCACACGATCAAGTTCTCTAGATCTTGCCAGGAGCAATCCTTGATGTGAACTATAGGCAGGAAATCTACTACATCAGGAGTGTCAAACTGCCTTCCCGTGGGCTGGTTGCATCATACGGAGGCCGCGCCCACCCCAGCTCCAGCAATGCAAAAAAAAGTTGCGATATATCCCAACACGTCACCTTTGACACCCATGTACTACATTCTGGCTTCTAACTCATTCTGAGCTGAAGCTACAAGGGGGAATATACTCAGGATTCTTAATTCAATGGCAAATCTAAGATCTAAACCAGCTCTCTAACTTATATATGGCTGGAAGATATCTTGTGATTTTTTGAGCAAGCAAAAGTGCCTCCAGTGAAATAATGGCTTACTCTAGTAGGGAAAAGAGCCTACATATAAAGAGAGATTGACTGATGAGTCTTCAAGTCAGTATCACTTGAAATTTATGTTTAACTTATTTTAATCTAGACATTGATTCTTTTCTTGAGGAAGCTTGCTCCTTTTTCCTATGCTCAATTTTAAAAGAAATTAAAGGAATCTACTTTATCCAGTTTCATTTGATTTTCATCTTCTTGAGATCATTTTTTTAAAGAGAGAGAATTTTGAAGGGAAAAACCTCTTCTAAGTCACTGTAATATTCTGCAGTATTAATTCCCATTACACCAAGAAATAATTCCACTGGTACTGGTGCTGGTGTGCTTTGGTTCCTAGAAAACCAAACAGCAAGTTCATTCTTTCCTGTCAGTGACCAATTACAACAAACTTTTGCTAATGCAGTTTAAGCTTTTGTGCCCTCTTAAAGTTTTCATGCTGAGAATATCATATGTTTTCAAAGGATTGTAATATGTAATTTTGCACTGCTGGAAACTCCAAGGCTATGATTTTCCCACAAAGAACCACACAGGAGACTTTGCTTCAGAAATTCACCTGCTGAGATTTGGATAACAGTGCTCTGATGAAGGATAATCTCTGATGCTATCATGCCAGAAGTTTCTTTTATGGTATATGTTTACTCTAAAGAAACCAAAATGGGACTATTCAGCTTTTCTTCTCTGGATGGCACTTCAGTATTGGTCTTCATTTTGATTCTCCCTATTAGAGCATCGTCTTCCAGGTTTTTATGGACCCTGTTCAGTATACCCTCATTCAACTGATGTGCTGATCTCCCTGAACTCAAAGCTCAATACAGAAGCATTGTCGATTTGTGTCAAAGTCAGTTAGATTTATGTAAGGAGCCTTTTGTGCATTTGCTTTTTTCCTTACCTTTTAAAGGTATCCCCCACTTTGCTTTCTGAAAAAGAAATTCAATGAAGTTCCATTAATAAAATGCACACTCTATTAATCCAAATCATTGAAATGTTTTAAGCTATCCTCAGACAAGACCAATATCCTTAATAAAATGAGGGAGGATGGAAATAGAAGATACCAAAATGTAGTTAAGATGCACTACAATTTTTGATAAGCATTCCAGCTAGAAAAATGCATGGAGAAGAGGCAGCAATTGCATACTTGTCCATTTGTTTCTTTGTTTGTCCATATAAAACATTACAAGCACATCATGACATAGAAGTTATAAGAGCAAGCAAAACATCAAGAGTACTGCTAATTCATATCCTGATCTATAACCCTTATCAAGAGGTAATTCCTTGTCTTCAGACATAAACAAATTGAAATGTTCAACAAATTGAACATCAAGAACACTGATCATTCCTACTCTGATCTACAACCTTTACCCAGACGTAATTCCTCTTCTGCAAATGTAAACAAATTGAGCAAAATACTATTGTGCCATCTTTTTTGGATATAAAATAGAGCCGACAGATCTTCAATATATCTCCCCTTTAATGCTATTTTGTAGTGCAATGTGACCTCCTGGCTTCCAAAAGCAAAACCAAGTTCAGTTTACAGTGTCTCCCAATTTTCTCCTGTAGCATTCATACCTTGGAGAAGGCTAAGGAGAGCCTTCCCACCCCATCCCCCCAGTGCTGACAAAAGTGCTGCCAGAGCAGATAGCTTTAGCAAATGCTGTAGAATTATCCGAAATTACCTGAATGTCTTGAGCAGGGCAGAGCTAGCCAACCTGGAATGCCAGTGTGTGCTGAAGACCTTCTACACTGATTAGATTGACAGTATTTAGCAATAGCACTTAGACTTATATACTACTTCACAGTGCTTTGAGTCAACCTTGAGCCGGTGAGAACCGAACTGCCGAACTGCTGGTGCTCAGCCGTCAGCAGATGTAGTTTACAGTACTGCATTCTAAGGTTGTCTTCTATCTGCATCTAGGCTGGGTGGCTTTAGCACATGTGGGCAATCCCACACTGAAGCCACCTAGTCTACAACCCTTCATCTCTGCTCAAAATCAGCCAGGCTGGGCAGCTCCATCAAATATGGGTCCAGCAGCATCTCTGAATCTAGTTAAGTTTCAAAAACTGATGTTAGCTTTCCCCAATATATATAACATCCTTCCCAATGTAGGCATGGTCCATGCTGTTTGGACTACAAGGAAGGCAGGGTGAAAGAATAAAACAGCTAAGCATAGTATATCATCCTGTCATGTGATCTCCCAGACAGACAGATTGTGAGCTGAGGCTTGAGAGAATCTCGCAGAGTAAAATGGATAAAATTTTCACACATAGGGAAAATGGGGAAAGAAAACTGAAATGATCTGATATGCTAGTAGGAATTTGGATTTAGGTAATTTATGATCTGGAGGATCCAGGGTGGAATGAAGACCACTGAGGACTTTATGGATAGAAGGAAGATCACCAAAGATGAAATTGGTATAGTTTGTGGGTTCATGTCTATACAGCCCAGATTTCTGAGAAAGAAAGGGATCTGAAGATAATTGTTCAGCTAGTCATGAGAGATTGCCAGGTAAGTGTACTGTAATTAATATCTTTGATTAAGGGGGGAATTTAGTCAAAATCACATTTTAGAATAGACAAAATGACACAGTAGCAGAAGTGCTATTTTTTCAGACAAGGAAATATTTAAGCACTCAATGGTACAACAACAGAGCTCTAAATCAGATTTCCAGGTTCAAACCTCTTCTCTTCAAGCAAAGGAAGCAAGGGGAGACCTATTAATATACCTGTTTAAGCTAAATGTCACTTAAAGTATTAGACTTCCATGACTGAAAAATATATTTTCTATCTTTGAGTTATATCACAATCCTGTGATTGATCTGCATTTTTTATTAATACTAACAAGAGAGGTTGTTAAACAAGCTAATTCTTCCTATTTATTTTTCTGGGTGACAAGCCACTTCCTTGCTAAGCATAAGCCAGAAACAAACCCTCATTCTGACTTTAATAAGTTAATTGCTTATCACTTTCACCTCCAGGATGACTTGCACCTCACTATGAAAGGTTTAATAAGGTAGACAACTGGCTAATTTGTAACTTACATTTTGCATTCCTATTGCAGTCACTAAACTGATTCAGCTCACTGTGCCTGTTCATACTTGTAGGTGGATCATAAGCTTTTTGACAGATAGGAAGCAACAGGTGAAGCTAGAGAAAATTAAATCTAGTACCCAGGCAATTAGCACAGACACTCCTCAGGTGCCTCTCTCTGTTGCTCTTCTCTCTCTATACCAATGATTGCATCTCAATGGAAACCTCTATACTGCCGTTTGCAGATAATACAAAAGTTGGAGTTTTATAATCTTCCAGGACTTGAAATGGACACTTAATATTGGAACCATCATTAAAAAGGCACAATGAAGAATGCTCTTCCTGCATCAATTCAGGAAGTTCAGACTACCCAAGGAGCTGTTAATACAAAGTAATTATAGAGTCTCTCATTTGTACTTCTATAACTGTCTGGTTTGGTACAGCAACCAAATATGACAGGTACAGACTCCAACAGATAGTTAAGACTGGCAGAAAGAACAATTGCAATCAATCTACCTTCCATAGAAGACTTGTACATTGCACAAGTCAGAAGGAGGGCTGAGAAGATATCTATAGACGCCTCACATCCTGGACATAAACTGTTTCAACTCCTCCCCTCTGAATGGTGCTACAGGGCATTGCATGCCAAAACTAGACACAAGGACCATTTTTTCCCTCGCACCATCAATCAGCTGAACACTTCACAGTGCTGTCTAATGTCTATGTATGTAGTAGTATGTAGTAGTAATACTACAGCCTATGTAGTATGGCTGTAGTATTATCACTTATCCTTATTATCTTCTTTACTCCCTCCCCTCTTATTGGGAAGAAGAAGGAAGGAGGAAGGAGGAAGGAGGAGGAGGAGGAGGAGGAGGAGAAGAAGAAGAAGAAGAAGATGATGATGATGATGATGATTCTGTTGCTTTGCATATACACTGAGAGCTTCTGCACCAGAGATAAATTCCTTGTATGTCTAATAACACTTGGCCAAATAAAGTATATCTATTTCTTTATATTCCATTGTCCAAGTACTTGCTCTTTTCTTCTTCTGTACTCATGGATTCTAATAAAATAAATTATGTAATTTCCATCTGGTTAATCTTCCCCAGACTGAGATGAGCTTTCTTGGGAGGGGGAGGATAAACATAATCTCCCGCCCTCTGGAACATTATGCCACTTGAGGAGAAATATGCCCCAAAAGGGTCTCAAAATCTGGCTGTGCCAATTGGCTTGGGGCCCCAATGGGGACATCCAATATTGGAGGTGGTTTGTAGAGTAAGAAGAAGATCCCACCTCCACCCAGTTTGTGTATTGGTTCCTCATTTACCATTTTTTTTTATTTTTAATGTTTAATATTTTATTGTTTTCAATATTTTAATGTTTTGGGGTTTTTTTGTTTTCTTGTTTTTATGATGTTGTAAGCTACTTTGAGTCATTCAACAGTGAGGTGGGTGGCATATACCTTTAATAAATAACAACATAACAAGTATGGCAATGTTTTATGGAAATGAATGGAGCAAAGATGTGTTATTTTTCCTCCTATGCAATGCTTTTCAGCAGATTTTCTCCTTATGTTAAAAGTTCTATCATAGTTCTATCATACTCAGAAGTAGTGCAAAATTAGCACATAAGCTCTTTGAGTCATTTGTAAAATATTTTGCAAATTGAGTCACTCAAATCCACCTGGACAATGCATTGCAATTTGTCCATAGGAATTTCAATGCATTTAACATGATGAAGTTAGATATAGTTTTTTATTGGATACTTTTCAACTTGTTGACTTTGAAGATGACTATAGTTCCTTAAAATGAAACCCACCATTTATTATGGCTTTTGAAATCAATATAGTCAGACTTCCACACTTGGATTTGTGAAGTAGTCAGCGCTGCCTTAAAGAAAGATCAGTACTAAGAGTACTGAATGAAGCTGATGCAGTTGCTTGAACAACTGTTTGACCCTTCAGTTGTATATATCTGTCAATCATTTTCAAATATACTTTCCCCAAAGAGTTTGAAGAAGTGATATCCACCTTCAGGAGCTCTTGGATTAAACATTATCTACCTCCAGAGTATACAATATTATAGCCTTGAAATGTTTTGAATGAATAAAAGAATTCTAAACAAGAAGTAACCATGCATGAAATACCTCTGTATCTCCATCAGCTTTTGAGGAAGGAAAAGAGATGTCTCTCCATTTGTTCAGTGATAGTTCCCCGTTGAGCATTTCAAAAACTGGATGAGCAATGCAACCATGCATCAAAATGATTATGTCTACAATAAGTCCAGAGCCTCAACCTTCAATATTTATCAAAAGACCTTCTAGCTAAAACTGAATATTAGAAGATGTACTTTCGCCTTACCTAATTCTTTGCAAGGATAACTTCCTATATTAGATCAATGCTGCTTTTGTTTTAAACAAGGTCAAATATAAAGGACTATCAGATTTGTTCTTAAGGACTTTAATCTCCAAATAGTAAGACATCCCAATAATTGAGTTTCATTGAGATAAGTACTTTTGAATATCATATGGCCAACTAATGGTCACTTTGGGGCTGGTTTTCCTTCCATAATGGTTTTGTATTCCATCTAGCTCATCCCAGAATTCTGAAGGAACTGGCAGATGTTATCTCAGAACCATTGCACCATATCTTTCATAAATCCTGGAGCACCGGGGAAGTACCTGAGGATTGGAAAAGAGCTAATGTGGTTCCCATCTTCAAGAAAGAGGGAAAAAACAGACCCAGGAAAGTACAGACCAATCAGTTTTGATCCTAGAAAAGATAATCAAAAAACAGATTGGCGAACAACTAGAAGCAAACAAAGTTATAACTAGTAGCCAGCATGGGTTTGTTAAAAACAGAGCATGCCAAACCAATCTTATTTCATTCTTCGACAAAGTGACTAAACTAATAGACCAGCGAAATACTGTGGACGTAGTATATTTAGACTTCAATAAGATATTTGATAAAGTAGACCATAACCTACTCCTTGGTAAGCTAGAAAAAGCTGGAATAGACAACATCACCACCAGATGGATCTGTAGCTGGCTGGCAAACCGTACTCAATGAGTAGTCCTCAATGGAACTACATCCACATGGAGAGAAGTAAGCAGTGGGGTACCACAAGGCTCCATCTTAGACCCAGTACTCTTCAATATCTTCATAAATTACTTAGATGAGGGAATTGAAGGGGAACTCATCAAATTTGCAGATAACACCAAACTGGCAGGAGTAGCCAACACCCCAGAAGACAAACTCAGGATCCAAAAAGATCTAGACAAACTTGAACAATGGGCCCTAGCCAACAAAATGAGTTTCAATGTAGAGAAAAGCAAAGTCTTACATTTAGGCAGGAAAAATCAAAGGTACAAGTACAGATTAGGTGAGACCTGGCTTAAAAACAGTAACTGTGAGAGGGACCTTGGAGTCCTAGTGTATGATCACTTGACTATGAGCCAGCAGTGTGCAGCAGCAGCCAAAAAATCTAATACAATCCTGGGTTGTTTAAACAGAGGCATAGAATCAAGATCAGGCAAAGTATTAGTACCACTTTATAAAGCCCTAGTAAGACTACACCTGGAATATTGCATCCAATTTTGCTCACCATATCACAAAAAAGATGTTGAGACTCTGGAAAAAATTCAAAGAGCAACTATGATAATCAAAGGCCTGGAGACTAAACTATACAAAGAATATTGGGTTTGGCTAGTCTAAAGAAAAGAAGAAATAGGGGAGACATGATAGCAGTATTCCAGTATTTGAGGGGCTGCCACAGAGAAGAGGGGGTCAAACTATTCTCCAAAGCAGCAGAGGGCAGGACAAGAAACAATGGTTGGAAACTGATCAAAGAGAGAAGCAACCTGGAATTAAGGAAAAACCTCCTAACAGTGAGGACAATTAACCAGTGTAACAGCTTGCCTCCAGAAATCATGGGCACTCCATCACTGGAGATTTTTAAGAAGAGGCTAAACAGTCACTTGCCTGAGAGGTATAGGTTCTCCTGCTTGAGTGGGGGGCTGGACTAGAAGACCTCCAAGGTCCCTTCCAGCTCTATTCTGTTCTGTTCTGTTCTAAAGAAATTATCTGAACATTACATCATTATTTTGGTGCATCAATTTTAAATAGACTTGGAAAGGAATCAAAATTATATACTTGAACCCTATACTTAAGTGTAGCAATGTCCATTTTTGCCCATACACAATTCTTGAGGTAGAAAAAGAAATGCCTCATATTTACTTATGCATTACAAACCTACAGAAGCATTATTATCATTACATTGCTAATATAAGGAAAATAGGTTTTTTTTAAAAAAAAAAAAATCAAAGATACCCTTAATACTGACAAAGGATTCCTGGATTAGGATAATTAGAAAGAACCTCTAAATAAAGATGAATTAGCTAATTAATTAATTTTATTAGTTATTATAGCCTGTTACACTAATAAGCCACTGTTGTGTAAAGATAATCAAAATACTGATGCCATCCATTGAAATGACTTTCTCCTCCAATTTCTGGAAAGTACAGAAAACATTTCATTCTATTAAAGTGCAACCATCTGAAAACCTATCAATAAAATATCTGTCTCCAGATCTCTATATCACAGCTCAAGCTGTCTCAGGAAGAAAATGGTCACTTTCAGAAAGGTAGCATGCTTGTAGAAAGGAGAGTTCATCAAACCATCTATATAATTTTTCTTCATTAAAATGTGTGTGTGTGTGTGTGTGTGTGTGTGTGTTTGTATAGTTACAAAGTTTTGAAGCTTTGCTTTGACAATCCTTTACATGAAGTATTCCTTAAAAATTACTTCACAAAGCAACACAACCTTCCTCTTCTAAAGAGTTAAATGAAGCTGCCACATTGATTGCTGTGTGGCATTCTGATAATCTCATCCATCATTTCCTGTACAATGAAGAAACTTCCTTGGATACCATACAAAGAAGAATTTTTCATCTAGTGGAAGTGCCAAAGAAGACATCAGGGTGACACATAATGTCTCAGTATCATAAATCGCATAATTACTGTGCCCCTGTAAGACTAATAACATAGCCTTGGATGCACAAGGCACCTGAATACAAGTAGTTCTCACTTAACAACAGTAACCAGGACTAAATTTCTGTTGCTATGAGATGCAGTTGTAAAGCACAATGTCATGTTGCTGTGCCGCTTAATGAAGGCAGTCCCAACAGTGCCCAATTACTGTTGTTAAGCAAGGCACTCACATGATTGTGACTTCCAACTTCTTGCTGGCAGGAAAGGTCACAAATGGTGATCATGTGACTGCACAATGTTGCAATGGTCAGAAATCTGGGCCTGTTGCCAAGCATCCAGATAATGATCATGTGACCACAGGGGCACTGTGATACCCAGAACTTTAAAAACCACTCATTCAGTGCACTCAGAATTGACTCAAGTCCACTTTGGTTTTTACTGCTCACTTTCCCAAATTTCAACCTTAATTGATTCAATCTTGTACCAGAACTAACCTTCACACATGTGGATTCTGAGCCACTTCTGATCCTGACCTGCCAGCTTCCTTAATTCATTTCCCTAAAGTTATTTGTATAAATCTACGGTCCACCTTTTCCAATATAAAAAAAATGTGCAGGTTTTGTGCAAATATGGAATAGAAGGTTGGTCCTCTAAAGCAGTGGTGGCGAACCTATGGCACGGGTGCCAGAGACGGCACTCGAGCCCTCTCTGTGGGCACACACGCCGTCGCCCCAGTCCTAGGCCTTCAGCTGGGTTTTATAAAACCTTTTCGCTTTAGGCGTCCGCCGCCGTGTGCAAAAAAAAAAAAAAGGTTCAATCAGTCAATTTCAACTTCTCACAGGGAAAAAAAAGATCTTGCAAAATTGGAATTGATTGATTGAACTTTTTAGTCCCACCCAGTCTGCCATTACCACTGCAGCCATGCCCACTCAATGGGCCACGCCCACTCAATGGGCCACGCCCACTCAATGGGCCACGCCCACCCAATGGGCCACACCCAGCCAATGGGCCACACCCACCCGGCACTCAACGATGCATCCATGGGTTTTGGGTTGCAGTTTGGGCACTCACTCTGTAAAAGGTTCGCCATCACTGTTCTAAAGCAATAATTTTATAATGGAAATAAAACATACGAGAATAAATGTAAGGTTTAGCAAATGGTTCAAAACTGAGCAGGGCATAGACAAGGATGTATAATACCTTTTAGGTTACTTGGTGTGTCTATAGATAAATGTATAAGATTCACTTGTGGTAAAGGAGGGTGTGGGTTGGGGACATGAATAGGTATGTAACTTTGTATGCAGTACTCTGTTCTTAACTGAGAACTGAAATGATTTGCATTAAATGTTAGCTTATTTGATGCCACAAAAAATGTGGACTTGAATGTTAATGAACTGAAGAACAAGATAATTCTGTTTGACAGAGAAAGGACAATTGCAAGCTACATAAAATGGTGAAAATTAGAGCAAGATCAGTGTGTGCATATAGTGGAAAGTATATTAATGATAAGGAAATGGTGGGATGAATTTTAAATTAAAGCATATGCTGATAGGAAGTTACAGGACAGTTTGTAGTCTATTTTGAGAAACGAATCTTTGCTGAAGCAATAGTAGCTTCAATAATAGCAATAATAGAGAAACAGGCATGTCAGGAGAAACAAAAAAAACTAAGTTGGATTCAGTGGGGATTGGTTCCTTAAGAAATAACAAAAAGGGATGGAGGAATGGGTACTGAATGAATGTGGACTGAATACAAAAGTAAGTGACCAATACAAAAGAAGTATATTGAGGTGCTTTGGTTGTATGTATAGGGAGAAAAGAATGGGATCTAATTGCAAATCAAATACAGTGCATTCAGACCCCCTTCATTTTTGTCAGTTTTGTTATGCGGCAGCCTGATTCAACAGTGTGAGAGTCCTTGTAAGGACCTGCCTCAACTAGGTCTCCCAAGAAAGTAGAACTCTTGAAACAGGCATTGTCTCAAAATGAACTTTTATTAGAAGTTAGTGATAGCAAGGAATCAACGTGAGGTCTGAGGAATTAGCCCGTGCAAGCAGTATATCAGAAGCAGTATTCATTACTCCTCCCCCCAGGGTCCCACTGTCCATTTGAATCTCAGCCAATCCACAGGTGGTATATTGCTATGGTAGCTGGCTCCTTTGGTGCACTCTTCAAGGTCTCTCTCGGTTTCATTTCCCTCGGGCTCCAGGCGCAAACCGTCTTCCAGATAAGAGTGATGGAATTCTGGTGCATTCCTTCCCCTGGAGGAAGGGCAATGTGGCATGTGCAAAGCAAAGCATATTGTATATCCCCACATTGGAATCCCTCCTTCCAACAGAATGGCAGGCCCCCAAAAATGGTTACAGAAGCATGTATAGGCTAGAAAGAATAGTAATACATTTCTTTGGGGATCTGACAGTCCTTTGGGTGCTTTTTTGCAAACTCCAAGCAGGCTTTTATGTGTTTTTCACTGAGGAGAAGCTTCAGTCTAGTCACTCTGCCACAAAGGCCAGATCAGTGGAGGGCTGCAGTGATGGTTGTCCTTCTGGAATTCTGTCCCAACTCCACACAGGATCTCTGGAGTTCAGTAAGAGTGACCATCAGGTTCTTGGTCACCTCACTTATTAAGGCCCTTCTCCTCTGATTGCTCAGTTTGACCAGATGACCAGCTCTTGGAAGAGTCCTGGTTGTGCCAAACTTCTTTCATTTGAGAATTATGGAGGTCACTGTGCTCTTAGGAAAGTGCAGCAGAAATTTTATTGTAGCTTTCCCCAGATCTGTGCTTTGCAATAATCCTATCTCTGAGCTCTGCAGGCAGCTCCTTTGACCTCATGGCTTTTGCTCTGCTACAGTATGCATTGTCAGCTGTGAGGCCTTATATAGAGAGGTGTGTGCCTTTCCAAATCATGTCCAATCAATTTAATTTACCACAGATGGACTTCAAACAAGGTGTAGAAACATGGCAGGAACGATCAAGAGAAATGGGAGGTACCAGAGCTAAATTTCACATGTCATTGCAAACAGTCTGGATACTTATGCCAATGTGATATTTCAGGTTTTTCTTTTTAATAAATTTACAGACATTTATAAAATTCTGTTTTTACTTTGTCATTATGGGGTACTGAGAGTAGGTTAATGAGAAAAAAATGAATTTCAACAATTGTAGAATCAGGCTGCAGCATAACAAAATTGACAAATGTGAAGGGGATCAGAATACTTTCTGAATGCACTGTACATGAAGGAAGAATGAATTGACTAACAAAGATGAAAACACCTAGAAAGTTATGGTTCAAATGAAAATGGTTGAGATCTTCAAAAAAAAAGAGAGGCGAGAACTTTAAAGAACAAAAGGAAATATATGGAATCTGTGTATGAATTTGGTAGAAATAAAAATGATTTGCTAGAACAGAAAGAAGGGATAATGTCTGGCTCAAAGAACAAACAACAATACAAGGAGTTACTTCTGAGTAGTTTCTTTATTATTGTTTGCCTACAAACAGAACCTTGCCACAGTAAAGCAACTATCTCTGATAACTGTAGATACACTGTGTGCATTGCTAGGGTGGGTCTGTCCTTGCCCTCTTCCTGCCCACCAGACATTTCAAATTCCACTATCTCTTTGGAAAATAGCCCCTTCCTTCTGTGACTCCAGATTACATTCCATCACTTGTAGGTATTGTGGATGGTGTTGGTATAAGCTATATTTAGTTATATATCTACTTCTCTTTTTTTCTCTCTGATGCCTTTCATTTCTTTGTTTTACTATTTCTTACTCATTTTCCACTTATTCCTACTTACTTACTCTGAAAGGAAGTAGTGTAGTGGGTATATATGTATTGTGTATGTGTATGTACATTTCATCAAAATGTCTCTGGAGGTTTAGTACGTTATTCTGAGGAAGAAATTTTCTTCCTTGTGTTACTTCCATTCTGCATGAAATTTCTATAAAGAAAAATTGTCTGTTAACCATTGCTTGATAGGTTTGGGCATAAGTCAATTAAAGAAGGGCCTTGAAGCGAGAAATAAATGGATAACAGTCATGGTACACTGATACCTAATTCTTTTAGGTTGGAAAATCACAAGTCTTTGTTTCTTAAAACCACTAATTCAGAATTTTAAATTTCAAAAACATCTACTTTAAATATAGAAAATGAATGTGAAAACTTCTGCTGAAATCAGAATTAGTTATTTATGTTGCTCAAATACAAAGAGATGTATGTACAATTTAGATATGAATTTATTTGTTGATTACATTTTGAAAAGTAATGTCATACTTTGGATGAGTTTTGCAGTTAATACTACAATAAATTGGTTCCAAAAATTCGTTCTCAGATTTCTCTCTGTAAATTTGGATGGTAAATATTCCCCTTAATTTTTTTTTGCCCATTCCAGAATTCATCACATATTTTATGTATTTATAATTAAGTACAATTTATCATCCAATAAAAACAGTTACCATCCTCTGACTCTCAACAGGTAGCAACAAATAATGTTTGACAGCAACATTCAGCACCAGACATAGCTGTTAGCTGATAATCAAAAACTGATATTACAATATCAGTATTACAATAATTGTATTCATTCACCAACGTAAAGAATTAATGCAAAAGTGTTAAATTCCAAACTTTACCAGCAAATTTAGTCAGCAAAATCTAGAATTCAAGATTTCCCAACATTTCTCTTCAACAAATTATCTTACCATTCCACATAGAATCTAGAGATGTGTTCTAGGCCTCCTAAAGACCCCTGAAAATTAGAATAGAATAGAATAGAATAGAATAGAATAGAATAGAATAGAATAGAATAGAATAGAATAGAATAGAATAGAATAGAATAGAATAGAATAGAAGTTGGAAGGGAACTTGGAGATCTTCTAGTCCAATCCCCTGCTCAAGCAGGAAACCCTATACCATTTCAGACAAACGGTTGTCCAGTCTCTTCTTAAAAACTTACAGTGTTGGAGCATTCACAACTTCTGGAGGCAGGTTGTTCCGCTGGTTAATTATTCTAACTGTCAGGAAATTTCTCCTTAGTTCTAGGTTGCTTGTCTCCTTGATGAGTTTCCATCCGTTGCTTCTTGTCCTGCCTTCAGGCGCTTTGGAGAATAGCTTGACAACCTCCTCTTTGTGGCAGCCCCTGAGATATTGGAACACTGCTATCATGTCACCCCTCATCCTTCTCTTCATTAAACTAGATATACCCAATTCCAGCAACCGTTCTTTATACGTTTTAGCCTCCAGTCCCCTATATAGTGTGATGCTTCTATGGTCTCAGGTGTTGAAGTTATTTTTGTTTTTTTCATAGGTTCTGTTAAGCTAATGTGCTATGCTCTTCATGTTTTCAGTGGCACTCGTGAAGCAACATTTTCTCTGTTTTCCTCATTGCAGCCTCTTTCATTATCACTAGGTTATTTTGGCAAGTCTCCAAATTTCCAGAGCAGGTTTTTGAGGAGGGGAGAATTAGTATTTGCAATTACTAATGAGAATTAGACGTAGTAATTGAATCCAACCAAGTGTTCTCAGCTATGGTCAGTAATTTTGGAATAGAAGATACTATTCTTCTGTAAGTTAATGCTTAAAAAGATCCATCAAAATTAATGGTTGTTGGAAGGATATACAGATAGCAGCACTTGTCTACAAGGCCTTTTCCCAATTCATACCTCATTGGGTGAATTGCATCTGAACCATCTCTAAGCATAGAAAGGCAGTACATCTGAGTTGCAAAGCAGGAAAAAAGAGTGATATAGCCTACAGAAACTAAGACCGGAGACTTCTTTGGGGATATTGGCAGTGACGTGCAAAAGCCAATGTCCAATCCTGCTTTTCAGCTGATTTGCACAACCTGATCTCCCAGGATTGTGTGCAGTCTCTAAAAGAATGACTGTGTCTCTAAAAGAATGATATGATAGCAGTATCCCAGTATTTAAGAGACTACCACAAAGAAGAGGGGGTTAAATTATTCTCCAAAGCACCAGAAGGCAGGACAAGAAACAATGGTTGGAAACTGATCAAAGAGAGAAGCAACCTGGAATTAAGGAAAAACTTCCTAACAGTGAGGACAATTAACCAGTGGAACAGCTTGCCTTCAGAAATTGTGGGCACTCCATCACTGGAGGTTCTTAAGAAGAGACTGGACAGTCCCTTGTCTGAGATGGTATAGGTTCTTCTGCTTGAGCAGGGGGCTGGACTAGAAGACCTCCAAGGTCCCTTCCAGCTCTATTCTATTCTCTTTGTTTCCTAGAGCTCACCAGTATTTGTCAACAAACTGTACAGTTCAGTGTAGCAAAAAGAAATTTAAAAAAACAAGGGAAGTATCTTCATATTCATTTAGTTAATCAGATTTATTGATTTATTTACTTTGATGCCACATGATCCTAAATGATTCTGAACAGCTCACAGTACACCAGAACAATATAAAAACATTATAACAGAGACAGCAATAACCCCAAAACATCTCATCAATGATTTCCAACAGAGAAAGCATTAACAACCTAGCCCAAGGTCTGGAAGAACAGCCAGGTTTTTACCCCTCTTTGGAACCCAACAAAGTGAAAGCCATCCACGTCTCAGGGGGAACCCCAGTGTAATGGGCAGAAGAAATAACCATACTTATTATACTGCAGAATTACAATCTCACCCCCATCTACAAAAACCTGCCTGTAATATTGAAAGCAGAAAGTTTGCTGTGAGAAAATAAGCTTAGCCAAAGCCCTGCCCCGGATGGAGCTATTAGTCAGGTGCAAAATTCATCTGATTTATTCATCCAGTTGTCTGGCATATGCCCATGAGGACTTTGTCTGCAGAATTCAGACCATCACGGGGGACTTTATTATCTGGATTCTAGCTTCTGGAATCAATCATATTTAGCAATTTGCTTTGAATATTTTGCGTAGCCATGTATGGAAAAATCCCTATATAATTGAAGTTCTATCCTCTATTTGAATCTCTGACATTTATAACTGATCAGAAGTCTATAGCCCTGTATTCACTTTTGTTTATTATTGTACTTACGGCTTGTAATCTTATTACTGCAGCTGATGGTTTTCTTTCTTCTTTTCACATACAAAAGACAAGTAATTTCTGATAAGGAGGGCTGTAGCAAATGCATTCCAACAAATATACTATCATCCAAGCAGCACAGAATACTGTACATAGATTGTTGACTTGAGCTTTCCTTCCAATACAACTGCTTAATGCTGGGAGTGCATAGGTTAACAAATAATATTAATTGTGGCTTTTAGTAATGAAGGGATGAATGTCTTCATTCATGCATTCTCTAGTAGTGTCATTATTTCATATAGTCTCTTTCCAGGTCTATAATATTTAACTGAATCTAGTTCCATGACAATGAGGAATAGCTTTGCAGTTATAGAGATCAAATATGTAAATTGTTATTTAAGAAATGTGTTAAATAATACATCATGGTTAAAGTGAATAATACAGTAGCAGAATCCTTAACAGATAAGCTTCACAAGCATTTCTACTGTGCAGTTCATTACTATAGTTCTTTGAAAAGTTCATATTTCTCCTATTTGGTCTCCTAAATAGTTTCTTTAGCCAGATAGGCCAGGCTAAAGCAGCTATCTCTTCTCATATCCAATGAGTTTTTACCATAGCCACAGTATGAATATAATTGAATATTTCTTACAACTTTTCAAATGTAATTCTCAGTATTGTCTGGCTCTAAAACCTGGTCTCCTCTTCCCAGAATGGGAAGTTTAGGCGCTGACCCTTGACTGCGCCTTCCTTGCTCCCAGTCAACCACCATTACCAAACCACAGCTAGCTTTCCTCCTCCGCTGGACTAGCACCAATGGCCCCCTAGTCCTCCACCCCCAGCCCTTTGTCCCTGCCAATTCCCCGAGGCAGGGTTTGACCCGGTCATTTTGGCTGCACCAGACAAATAGCTGCCAGCTAATGGGGTGGTGGGCAGAAACAATGGCACTGTGGGAGTGGAATGCAATTGGCAGTGGGCAGGGTGATCATGGAGGCTGTGAGGGGGCAGGTTTTTTTTTTTAAGTGCCAGGGCCACTCCGCAAATTTTTTTAAAGGGGGTGCTGAGCATTGGCGGGAACTTTGATTGGCCCTTTGATGCTTTTGGACCAACTGGATGGCTCCATAGCCATGCTTCTGACAGGTCGTGCAGAGGGGGATGGGGACTGAATTATAAAAAGAAGGTGTCAGAAACAGCAAAACTGCAGCATGAAAGCTTCCTGCTTCTCACGGCTGTGCAGATCTGTCACAAGGACCAGAGGGAAAGGGAGGAGGGAAGATGGAGTGGCAGTGGGAGTAGCAGCCACCGGAGCCACTGGGGAGGAAGACAGGTGAGAGTGTTGGGCATTGCTTCTGGGCATTGCTTCTGCCCACCAATCAATGAGCTGGTGGCTGGTGCAGCCAAATGCTCAAGTTAAACCCTGCCTGAGGGAATGGGCAGGGACAAAGGGTTGGGGGTGGAGGGCCAGGGGGCCATTAGCAGTGGACAATTGTTGGCAGAGGGCCAGGGGAGGAGGAATGCTAGCTGTGGTTTGGTGGCAGCAGTTGGCTGGAAGTAAAGAGGGTGCAGCCAAGGGTCAGCATCTAAATGTCCTAGAGTCCAGGGGTAGGCAACCTTGGCTCTTTTATGACTCGTGGACTTCAACTCCCAGAATCCCTGAGCCAGCATGGCTGGCTCAGGAATTCTGGGAGTTGAAGTCCACGAGTCATAAAAGAGCCAAGGTTGCCTACCCCTGTCCTAGACCCACCAAGACCACTGACAAGCAACACTGGCAGGGCAAGCCACTAGTATATAAAAAGATAGCAAACTCCTTTCCATTGTAGCATTGATGATGTTATCTACTTTGGTAATGAAACATTTGCAAGAAAACAACCAAGCTAAGAAAGCATCAAGGCAGGAGCAGATTTCCTGCTTTGCCAAAATATCCTGGGAGGACCGGAACCAGCAGGATAAGGTTGGCAGGGAAAATATATCCCAAAGAATCAGGGTATCTCATTTATTTTCAGTGCTGTTTTCCTCAATTGTGAAGTTTCCCTTTTGCTCATATTTGCTATTCCTCTGTTTCTTTGCTTGTCCATGTACTGTTGAATTACTGTTGCTAGCCTATGTATATGGAACTAGCCTTCTAAGCATCCACTTTGTTGTAAATGTTAAAATAAGACTCATTTATTTTTGTTACTCTAGAATTAAAGTAGAACAGTCCCATGCGTTTCAAAATCATTTGGGCCTAGTTGCCGTGACAAAAAGGGGAAAGTTGGATCCATTTATTTAAAAGCTTATTTTTTGGGAAGAGGGATCTCCGGTTGGAATTCATCCAGATTCCAGATAATGGGGCATATCCATATTGAAGAATAAGCGGTGGCTTTTGGACTACCTGCCCTGGATGAAACTACTTTAACTGGGGAATTACTATCCTCAGATGCCATCAAAATTAGAGGGGCAGAGAAAGTAGAGATACCAGGAAGCAAACCTATGTTTGTATCAAATATTCTACTTGGGCAAAATGTGTATACAACACAAAGCTTTCCAATATTAGATAGGCAACACTGAATATCTTCTGAATGTACATAAAAAGTACAATTCTTAAGTCTAATCTGTATTACTAGGATAATTCTTCTTATCCTAATTCGTTCCGACATTAACTACACAGGATTTGAATAAAGAACAAAACGTGCCACATTCCTCCACTGTGCCTCCTCCCAAAATCCCCATCACTATTGTCAAATTCTTTCTCTATTTTTGTTTAAGTAGACAGCATATTAATGCAATGGCTAATACCCTGTGACAATGGTCTCTCTCCTATAAAACAGCTTAGTATGTGGTGAATTAGTCTACAGCGTCCATTTGACACAGAGAAAATAAACAGACATCAAAGGGCAAGTGTTCTCTGAAACAGACTGTGATTTCAGTAGCTGCACTCCCACAGAACATTAAGCAAACAGAACTTTGCTTAGACAGGAAGTAATGTGTCCAAGTGAATTGTCACTTACTGGAAATGAAGGTCAGAATATTGTAGCAAAACTGACTAGAACAACAGAACAATACAAGGTGATTCAGGTGACCAAACTATGAGCAGGATTGCCTCTTGAACACTGTGAAAAGCTCTCTGTTCAAGGTGAAGAATGATATTAGAGAGGATTAGTGGGCCGGGTCTAGCTGCCAAGGAAAGTACTATGGATAAAGTGTTTAAGAAAGGAGACTATTAATATCCCATCATCTATGAGTATTTCTCCAAAAATCTGCAATGGATCAAGGTATAGTATATGCTTACCATCTATTGGATTTACTGACTTCAAAAAATAAAAGATCAACTTCAAAAGATTTCTGAAGTTAATATACTAAGTCCAGTGGTTCTTGATAGAATCCAGTGTCCTTTACATCATACAAAAATGGTGAGATATACTTTATTCCAAAACTTAGAAGCATCCTAGAGAGAGACAGAGACAGAGACAGAGACAGAGACAGAGACAGAGACAGAGACAGAGACAGAGACAGACAGACAGAGATAGATAGATGAAGTCTGATAGCTAGAGGAGGGAGCGTTTTTCTGCAATACATGTTGATCTTGTCATAAAAACATAACTCATAACAAAACAATGGTTCTACATCAAGAACCTGAGGATTGCCCTGCTTAGTTACTATACAGTATCATTTGTGTGCTTAGGCAAAAAGAGAGTTTTCAGTTAAAAAAAGGGGGGGGGGAGAGAGCAATTTTTAACAATATGTGCTCCAAACAGAATCATACTTTTCTGAAAGCAATAATTATTTCACCAAGAGACATTATTTCTATGTTCACACAACATGCTAAACCCCAGAAAATATATTTGTACTACCTGCTGGGTGTGATTAATGTTAACCTTGGTTTGGTTTTGTAGTTTAATGTATAAAACTAGTCCATTTAAAAATAAACGTTCATCATGTGTTAGTTCAGTAACCAGTGTACGTGTAATGTGAGAACTCAGCATAGCTCTTCACTTCCAAAGTTTTAGCTGGCTCTGAAGTGCTTCCTCTGAGTATTATATAAGGTTATTTGTTTATGAAAGACAGGTAATCAGCCTTTTATTAATCATGCTTCCAATGATTTTCAAATTAGATGACTGTAATTTACTCATTGTAGAGCTGCTCTTGATGTTTCAGAAACTTTAACTGCAAAATACCAATATTCATATCATGACTTTTGAGACAATTGCAGTGTCTACATTTCTAGGCTAAAATCAAGGTGCTAGTTTACATATAAATATGAATATGGACGATGATTTTTAAAATAAGAGAAAGTTACTCGCTTGAGAATCTACTCTTCACTTAAAATGCTAGGATGAAATTCTGCCTCTTACTAAGCTGTGGTTTTAAATTTCCAGTGCAGCGAGGTCTTTTTTATTTGTTATTTTATTTCATATAAGTGGTTTTTTTTCCTTTGTAAAGTGCTCTGGCAATTCATACAACCACTTCACATGGACATAGAAAGAAGTTAACTTATGAAAAATATGATTACAAGAATTGGCCAGCAGAAAATCTGGTAAGAAAAATCACCTCTTGTTCCTTATATCTGACCAATAAATAAATCTGTCTGAAAGCATGTCTCGGGTTTATCTTATGGGGTGGCCTTTTAAAAAAAAAATCTGACTTTGAGTCATTGTTGAGTCTTGGTGATGTTTTGTCCCTGATGTTTTGTTGGCAAGATTTTGGAAGTGGTTTGCCATTGCTTCTTTCTAAGGGCTGTGAGAGAACGATTAGCCCAAGGCCACCAGGCTGCCTAAGGGGGGACTAGAACTCACGTCTCCTGGTTTCTATCTTGATGCTTAACTATTGGGCCAAACTGGCTCTCTTATGGGTAACTGTTTAGTTTACAGGGAATGCTGAGTTGCAATATGAGTATGAGTACCTATAAATTAATTCTACAGGTTATTAATTTTCACAAATCCATTCACTAGAATGCTTTGGGAAATGAATGAGGGTGATCAAAAATCAATTAGGTTTTGTTTTCACCTTTCTTTAAGAAAATAAATGGCAATGTACAAGTGGGATGTCAATCATTCTTGCATCTTCACCCTAACATAATTTATCTGAGAGTTAAGAAAACAACCTTTGGCGATGCAGTCTTGTGAATGTCTATGCAAAAGCCATATGGCTTTCTGTGGGATTTGCATTATGAAGTTATCAGTCCAAGTTGCATATATCTATGTCTCTCATTCCACCTGTGATACACTATCGTATTGGGACTGAATATAACAGATGGCTAGCAGAAATTTAATATTTGGAAAAACCCTGCCGTCATTTGAAAAGTCTGATGAACTATCTCATTAAGAACGTATACATTGCCTTTAACACAGGATCTTCCATTGGGTGTGTAGAGTGTCAAAAAAGTTCAGGTTTGTTCTATTTATTTATTTAAAAGATTTATATGGCTGTCCATTTTAAACAACTCTGGGCAGATCACAACAACAATAAAACCAATAAATAAAACAATAATAAAAATAATAAAAACAGTGAAACAATAAAACTAAGATTAGGACTTTTTTTTATTCTCCTGCTTTCATGCGTTCTTGCTCACTGATAAAATCTGTATTAGAAATCTCACAGAAATATCTGTGGTTTTCATTGTTGAATGACAGTGCTGAATTATTTGCGACATAGTGTCAAATTGATGCTATGTCACAACTGGTTGACATGTTCCTTTATTATCTGGCATGTAGGTGGCATTTAAATTAGTGCAAATAAATAAAAATGTAATAATCATGATTTAGTCACACTACATTTCTCCTGTTATAAACTTCAAAATTAAATTCCCAGTTTCTTAAGGCTCTGTTGTTTCATTTTGAACTGAGTAATCGTATGTGCAGAAATATCTGGGCTACTCAGGTGCAATAGTGGAGTGATTTTACAGAATTTTATATTGTTATATCTTTTTTACAAAAGTAGTTTTATTGAGAGAAAGTAGAAAAGAGAAAGTTGAAGTAGATGAAAGGTGAATGTTGGGGGGGGGGGGGTTTTCCAGAAACATTGGAAGGAAAGAGGCGATGTCTACCACTGTATTTATTTACAAGAATGCTTTGGGGCTCTGCAGAAGCTTCATAGATTTTTTTTGGGAGGGGGGGAGAGAAAAAATAAAATAAAAGTAGAAAGCAGCTGCAATCCAGTGATATTGTTTGGAAATGTTTCCACCTACCTAAGAAAGAGGAGAACAAAGGAGCTATAGTCAGAATCCTCCAGGGCTGGTAGAGTTGCTAGCAAGACTTGAAATGCCTTTGCACTCTTGTAAATAGGTGATCATTATCATCAATGACTGAACGCCATCTATAGCAGCCATTTTGGCAAAGCACCCATGACATTTTCACACTGTGCCCAGTAGCTGAAATGTGCCCAGAAGCTAAAAAGCATTGGCTTGAAGCTACTCCAGGAAAAGATTTAAGACAACTGATTAAGCACTCAGTCTGAGTATCTAGAGAATAAGGCTTTGATAAGCTTGGTTCCCAGGCACAGACTTCTGAAAGCTTATTTAAGTAGAATGTGCTTACAAAGCCCTTTAAAGATGTTTGCCAAACCAAAAATGTTCTAAAAAGAAATCAAGTGTAAAAGGTACTTTGGGTGTGGGATTGCAGACATTTAACTTTCCCCTTAACTTTTCTCATATGCAGAGAAATGCCAAGCAAAATTAGTTATTGTAATGGGATGGGATGTGTTTTGCTAGGATCAATACAGCAAGGATATAAGGTATTTCAACTGCACTTGCTTGAATTACCTGATATATGTCACCCAACAGAAGGCCACTCATACTATCATTCTTAAACAAGAGTAGAATGTTAATGGGAAATGTGTGATTGCACCCATTTGGGTATAACTAAGTGCCAGCTGGTGATGAAATGTATAATATCATGATGGGTTTGAATACTCCATCATGTCAAAACCACTCCACACTCACTAACTTGTGGCAGATATGCATGCTTCAAAAATGTTTGGAAAGAAGTATGTTGGGCTTACATGAACACAACCCCTGGCCCCTCTATTCCTTAGTAACTTTTTTTTAGGCTTCTTCACAAGCCTAAAAAATGATCACACTACTTGACAGAATTCACTTACTGAAGTTAACACAATTCTTACAAGATCCTTCCCCTTTAAAAAAAAAAACTTATATGGAAACTGAAAAAAAGAAGGGGTGGCTTTGAGAACTTACACAAGTTCCAAAGCATTTCTTCCTAATCATTTTCAAAGCACAGTCAATGCTATAACCCATGGGTTATAACCCGTGGCTAATTTAAGATGTGTGGACTTCAATTCCCAGAATTCCCCAGCAGCAGAGCTGACTGAGGAATTCTGGGAGTTGAAGTCCATATATTTTAAAGTTGTCAAGGTTAAGAAACTCTGCTATTCATTAGGAATTTATATCTCTCAGTTCAAACAAAATATTAGACAAGAATCTTCTCTCATCACCTAAAAGCAGGGATGTCCAATGAGGATAAAAGAAGTCAAAAGCGCAATCTTGACTTCTTTTAATCTCCTCTCTGCACTCCCCTTACTCAGCCTCCACTTGTCAAAATGAACAGCAGGTAAAATAATTAAGATAATTAAGAGGAAATGTTAAAGAAATAATGTAGTAGGGGGCAACTATTTTGTGAGTGGGAATAAGTTCATTATCCATATTTAGAAATACTAATATGCTTTTATAATTATTGTAATGAGATGTTTCTAAAGAACTATTCATTGAATAGACTGAAGTCAAATGGATAAATAATGTATTTCCTAAAAGAAGATGCAAAGACATTATTTCATACTACTTGCAAAATAATTACCAATGTTTCAGGACCATCCAGTGATGTTCATTTAATATGCTAATTGGAACTTATTTGCCAAAAGAACAGAACCCTTAAAACCATGAGCTGTTCTTTTATCTGCCTCTTATATTTGTATCTCCAAGGAGCATTTACATATTTAGGCTGTAATATTAAAACAAAAGAGTGCAAATGCAGCCAGTTAATCATGCTTTTTAATGCTGAAAATACTCATCAACCCAGATCAGGCATACCAATGGAATTATAATTGAGTATAAAACTCTTGCATTGCTTAATGCTTCTTGGGTGACTAATACTTCAACAAAGCACATGATACAAGCGTTGGGGATGCAACTTTAAAAATAAAGAGGCTATAATCAAATAATTTTCCTCTCCCATTTTAAAAGCTGTCTATAAGAATACATTAGGGAGCATTCAAAGCAGCATCAGCAGCAATTACCTTTAAATCAAATGATGGTCCTTCATACACGTATTTCTAGCCAACCCAAATTTAAGAGATCTAGCCTGCATATTGGACTCCTGTATGCAGAAAGTCCCAAATTATCTTCATGAGGTTTCTGGAAAGTCTTTGTTTACAAACTCTCAGAACACTTACCAGTTGGGATGTATAACATCAAAGCTAGCAGATTTGGGATGTAGCAATTCAGACAACCACTAAACGGCAGGGGAAAAACATGCAGAAAACTCTGCCATTTAAACTAGATATTTGCAGCCCAGGTTTAGAAGGTCTAGGGCAGGGGTGTCAAACTTGCCACGTCACGTGTCGTGTCGTGACTTTTTTTTCCCTTGCCGGAGCTGGGGTGGGCGTGGCTTCTGCATGAAGTATCCGGCCCTGGTCTAGGGTTAGAGGGATCAAAGTGTAACTCACAATATTTCTATCTTGCTTTTGCCATATGGCTGATATGCAGAGAATTTTTGGCATCATCTAGAATCATCCAACCATTATTATTCAAAATAACAGTAATGAGAACCTTTATACTATATCACTTCAGTTATCACAGTGTGATAGTATGAAGATGTTTTAATTCAATATTGAGGAAAGTGACCACAGACTAGATTGGGACACTACTATTATAAAAAGAAGCTTTAATTAAAAGATATAATTATAGTAAATTAGAAATTAGCCTCCACTAGTAAGTTATTTTTATTAGTAAGTGTATTGGAAATTTTAAATTGGGAGAATTTTGATCCTATCATCAGGAAGCATTAGAAGTCATACTGTACTCTCAGACTTCCCATTTAGTCCTTTGGCTCCAGGGCTGTATCATCAGAGATGGTGGCCAATGTCTTTCTGACTTCATATTGCGAAGTCCTTTTGAACATGCATTGGTCAGCAGTTCTGCCTACCATACCACAAAGACATTTGGGCTCTTTGTACTATGGCAAACCAATACTTTGCAGATTGGAAGAAGAATGGCCCTGGATCTGGTAGGTGGTGAGAAATATCTTCTGGCTTTAAAGATCATCAGGTCACACACACTCCAAAGTAAGGGCACTGTGAACAGTCATAAACCTGAAAGATTAAGAGGCTGGTAGGACACTATCTTCTTCATTCCATGGCATGCCTACCCTCTACACTAGATTGTTTTATGTGGTTGTTTCCCTCTTTAAGAGTGACAGCATAATTCAGGAGAGCTTTGTAAGAGAAACTAAGACATTTTTATTTTGTTCAGTTTCAAGACATTACTCCCTTGGCCTGAATAAAAGAACATGCTTGGAGTCTTTCTTATACTTTTGTAATATTTTCTTTAGAAACCACACACACTTTATTATCTGTAGTAAAATTACTGTTTCCTAGAGCAAACTTTCCATTTTTCCATTGAGTTGGTTGTTACCACAGCAAATCCTGACTGAAAACTTTCTGCCTTATGGGTAAATCACCAAATTTAGAGAGGGGAAAAGGGAAGGTTTTCTGGTTTTATATAGTAGAAAGTTTCCAAGTAGATCTGTATTCAAGTTGAAATTGATGAAGGGAGACCGGAGAAGACAATCAACTTAGTAACTAAGGAGCACAATTCTCAAGGAAGCTGGTAGGTGCATATTTCATATGTAAAATGTAATATTATAATAACTTCATTTGGTTCAGAGTTTATGAGGCAATAAAGTGTTTGTAAGTGTTCAGAGTTGCATCCACATTCTCCTGGGCTCCAGCCTGGCATTTATTTGCAAGAACAGTTTATGGATTCATAAACCTAGCGGCAAGAAAACAACTACAATAAAAATATTTCTGGCAATGTATAAAAGTTGTGAGATTACATGCAGTTATTTACTGGACTGTGCTCCCATTTTTAAAATGTATTTGAGCTATTTCTCATTGCTTTTAGTAAACAGTGTGGAACAAGTGAAAACTAGAAGTGCCTACTTGCATCAATAAGATGTGGGACCTGGATTCTGCGAAGTTTTTATAATTGCTTTCCCTAATCTTCCTCACGTGATTACTCTGGATGTAAGTGAGACAAATATTAACAAAAAGTGCACAACTTTTCCATATTTCAGGACAATATTGGGGAGCTATTTGTTGCCTATTAGTATCTAGTTAACAAGAATGGTAGAACCCTGAGAGACAACTAGCTGTTTTGTAGTGAAAATAATCAAATGACTCAGCCCTGTATTATAGCAACAAGAACCTTCTCCTAAGCTGAATCTTTTCCTAAGAAGGCAGAGGACAGTCTAGAAATATATGATCTCAAGAATGACAATGAGGCCCAAACTACAGTATCTCTATGAGACTTTCATGAAAGCCTTATAAGGCCAAGTCTAAGCTATGTTCTGTGATAAAATGCAGATGATGGTTTTACCTTTTCTTTAATATGGTACAGAAAAATTCTTCTGCATTTTCCCCTACCAGTTCATTAAGAAAAAAATACAATTTGCTTTTAAAAAGAAATTAGGTGAAGTTGTCATGGATACACCTTTTGGTTCCTACCTTTATTTGGTATGATTTAGCCAAAGGGTGGGTGTGGACATTTTGTCTTCTTTTAGTAGTGATTCTGGCTTCAATTAAATCCCAAGAGATCCTAAGAAACCTCTCCCATTGTTTTGGTGGTTGTTGTTTTCTGATTATGTACTCTGAACAGAGACATGGAAAGAAGTAGAAAGGAAAAATCAGCAACCCCAATAATCAAATAAATTGAAAACCATCATCCCCCAAAATATTTCAAGCTCTCTGAGAATAAGCAGTAAAAATGGATGCTTGCTTCATATTGGAAGCAACATTTTGAGACCCAGCAAAGCAAAATAAAGTATAATATTATATTTTTGAAAGGATTTATGTATTTCTCTTTGTTCAACTCTCTAACATTGTCTGTTTCTCCAAAGGGGCACAGAATAAAGGTCTAACTTCCTGTATTTAATTGGGAAAGTTGCGTATCTTATTGACCTGATGGTCCTAGTCTTGGAGGTCAATAATCCTCTAGCCATATTAATTGAAACCAAGAAACATTGGAAGATCACAAAAAGAATTCCATTTCATGAAACTGTAACATGTAATGAGAACAACATACAACATAACCAATGAAAAAGTAGGCAGTTTATTTCAAGAATCTGACACTTAACTCCTAGCTGCATTATAGAAATGACTGAGAAAGCATTTAGAAATGTCCTTGCCAACTTGTCTCTAAATCTATGAAGCTAATAACATTTTTGAAGTAACTTAGCATTTTTAAAGATTTGTTTAATATTTACCAATATCAGAAGAAGTGAAGGCAAGGAGAATGAGTCTTACTCTATATGGCTCTGGTAATAACATCCAGACTGAAATGGAAGAGGACCACTGTTTCATTAATTACATGAATTCTACACATATGCACTCTTACAGTACAGAAGGGGGGGGGGAAATCCACATTTCTATTGTATAAGGCACGGGTCGGCAACCCGCGGCTCCGGAGCCGCATGCGGCTCTTTGAGGCCTTACCTGCGGCTCCGGAGCCTCCTCCGCCATTTTGGCGAGCGCATGCGCGCATGCGCGGGCGGGTGCGGGGGGTGCGCGAGCGCATGCGCGCATGCGTGGGCGGGTGCGGGGGGGGGTGCGCGAGCGCATGCGCATGCGCGAACGGCGCGCGGGTGCGCATGCGCGGGTGCGCGGGGCGCGCGCGCATGCGCGAACGGGGTCGCGCGCATGCGCGGGTGCGCGGGGCGCGCGCGCAAACGGGGTCGCGCGCATGCGCGGGTGCGCGCGCATGCGCGAACGCGCGGCTCCCAGCGTTTTTTTTTTTTAAGCTAAATGGGTCCGTGCGGCTCATCCGACGTTTCGGATGGCCGACCCATGGTATAAGGGAATAAAGTGGGGTTGTTGTCTGCATTTGGGAAAAGCAGCTGCAGCCAGGCAGAAATGCTTCCTATCCCCACTTCTTCAAGGATAGGCTTTTTCTCAAAGTAGAGAAGAGATGGACTCATTCATTCATTCATTCATTCATTCATTCATTCATTCATTTCTACACTCTGCTAGTTTTCCAGGTGTCTGATTAATTGAGCCACACCCTGTTATTTCTTGGTCCATGATAATACCCATAAGCAGCCTCACTCTGCCCAGGCCATTTGCCTACAAAAATGTGGGTGTGCAAGAGAGAAGGAAAAGAAGACAACAAGCAAACAAAGAAGCAAGAAGCAACCTCTAGATAGAAAATACAACTAATACAGGCAAGCAAGAGGGCTATCAGTCAACTGCCAGGACCACAAGATAAGATAAGCAGCCCATTGTAGTGTGATTCCTACCTAGAGCTTGGCTTAGATCAGGGGTCTTCAAACTTGGCCCTTTTATGACTTGTGGACATGCTGGCTGAGGAATTCTGGGAGTTGAAGTCCACAAGTCATAAAAGGGCCAGGTTTGAAGACCCCTGGCTTAGACCTTGGTCTGGAACTTGGTAGTATCCACAAGAAAAGCAACCACAAAGAAGCACCTAAGCCCAACCAGTGCAAGAACATTTGGAGTGAAGCAAAGATTGTTTGCCACTTTACAAACTTTAAGACTTTTATTTGCTACAAGAAGTAACCATGGACTAAACTAGTTGAAAGGCAAGCATCCAGGATTGTAAAGCTTAGAATGAAATATTCCCAACAAGCTTCTTTTAAGTTTCCCCTTTGTATTCTCTGTGTCGCCATTTTTTTTTCTTCTGATTCTGACAGTTGTACTTTGATCTGGAATACAGCCTACATGAGCTGAAATAACAAAGCTTGAGTTTATTTACTTCAGGACATAGAATCACAGTAAGTAGAATTTCTTGGTTTATTTCAGAAAAGGAATGAAGGTCAGATCTGATTATTATTAGGATGGGGGAATATCAAGTATCAGGTCTATACCCCTGACTCAAAAATTGGAAAAACATTCCAAAAGTACGTTTTCATTTATTGCCAAGAAAATGAAGGAAAAATGTCAAAGTAGCCAACAAAAGAACATTTTAGTTTTATACTACATAATACTTCTACTGTGTGTCCTAGACTATCATTTAAAAATGAAGCTGGCACTCATTGTTCATAGAATATCCATTGCAAAATGTTAGGCTGTACTTTGTTGAGCTGTACTTTGTTGACTTCCATTTCTCGTTTTTTTCCAATTCTCTTCTTTTCAGCTGTGTCTTGATTCTATGCTATTGTCCTGGCCTTTCCCAATGTCTAGGTCATATAGCCTGGCTTTTCCCCTGATAAATGCATTGAAATTGAAGCCATCATCCAGATTTAATAATATATCATTATTTTCACCATGATTCAACAAGCTGGTTAAACAAAACTGCTTAGATTTAAATTCACTTAGAGCAAGCAAAACGTCAGGAACTTCTGGTTGACTTGTGGTTCAGACTGCTAAAAAGAGACCCAATTCCATTCTCAAAAGGAATAAATTACATCATCTGTTCCCAAGGCACAAATTATTTCCCACATCACTTCTGCTTTGCCCGAAGGTCAATGGGAAAGCTTCCCAAGAACCTTTCTAATAATCTCCATTGAAATTTGATTGATTGAAAGCATTCATTTAAGAACATTTTCCAATCTGAAAAGATGGCATAGCCATAGGTTACCTATTGGAATTTTATCGATTTTTGTCTCCTCTATATCTGGAAAAAGTCAAAACTAACAGTTATATCATTGTAAGGATACTTGCCTGTTACTAGAAATAAAGCCATAGGCTGGCAGTATATTCTGAATACCCTCTTTAATTGTTCACCCTTTTATTCTGAGGACAAAATAGTCTATTCATTAGTGTACTCAGAGCAGGATACCAGCCTCAGTTACAAGATAAAGGCAAATGCTTTTCTCCAGAGGACAGACTATGAATGTTTTTTCACATTCCACACTCTCTACTTCAGGAAATTACCCTTTCCTTGTGATTCTTCCCTTTCCTACATTCTTTCCTCACTGATCCCATGTTGTCAAGCATGATAACACAATAAGCTCAAATTTTGTTTGTATTGCCTGAAGTGATGCTTAAACAATCACTTGTTCTGCTTCCCTGTTAGCACAGAATTTGTTAAAGTGTGTGCTATGTAGAATATCTTTGGATATTGCCTGAGAAGCAGTTACACTAATCGTTCACAAATCTGCCTCTCCTCATCTCATGTCTGCAAGCTATTAATGTCTGGATGAGAAAAACAACTGCTTAGACTCAACTCAAGCAAGATGGGTTAGATAGTTATTGAGAATATTACTGATTCTGGAACTATAATACTTTGGCACTCAACAAATTGTGCTCTTCTCTGAAGAACAGACTTGAAATTTGGATGTCCTCTTGAACTCATGGCTTCTTATAGAAAACTATGGCCAGAATGGACTTTATGCAGCTTCTGCAATTTGTATGCCACTAGGAGCACTAAGTATGGTCACTCATTTACATGTTATCTACTGTACAAATTACTGTAATTTGCTTTACACAAGGCTGCCTTGAAGACCAGTTAAAAACTTCAGTTGGAGAAAAGTGCAGCAACTCATACACCTATGCAACAATCTTGTTATTGTTATATAACAGCCTTAGTAGGAGCTACTTTCACTACCAGATTATTTCCATGATGATCATTTCCTATAAAGCCGTTTATGAATCAGGACCCAAGTATTTATTCCAGAAGATTTTGCCTGTTCAGATTAAGTGAACTGAGAACACTATTGAGAGTCCCCATCTACCAAGAAATCCAAGAGAGGGATAGAAAATGAGTATGTACTACAGGAGCTTTCCTCCTGTGAAATAGCTTGCCCCTTAATATGACATTGGTTCCCACATGTAGCATTTGCTGGAAGCTAGCAGAATAACAGAGTGACTTTGGAAATCTTCTAGTCCAACCCCCTGCTCAAGCAGGAGACCCTGTACCATTCCAGAAAAATGGCTGTCCATGTTTCTTCTTAAAAGCCTCCAGTTTGGAAAACCCACAACTTCTGGAAGCAAGTCATTTCACTGATTAATTGTTCTCACTGTCGAGAAATTTCTCCTTATTTCTAGGTTGCTTCTCTCCTTGATTAGTTTCCATCCATTACTTCTTGTTCTGCCTTCAGGTGCTTTGGAGAATAGGTTGACCCCCTATTCTTTGTTACATATTTATTACACACAACAAAGGTGTAACTATTCTGGAAGGCCTTTGCACCTCACTGGCACCAACTGTGCTGATGTGTAATTCTCAATCCAACATTTAATTGAATTTTGGTATTATTATATTTCTTTATACTTATTGCATTGCCTCGTTACTGTTGCTCCTTGGGTAGTACTTAGAGCTTTTTTAAACTTGAGGCAATGTTTAAAATAAATATTTTATATGTTTATGTTTTACAAATAAATATTTCTGAATTCATATGGATCAATGGAAGCTATCTTGCACTGAGTCAGACCTTCAGTCTATGCAGGGTAGTTTTGTCAAAACTGCTGCTAGCAGTCACTGAAATTTCATGCAGGAGTTTGAGCAGAGTTGCAAGAAAATAAGACTGAACCCAAGATCTTTTTTTTATACTGAAGATAATTTACTATAGAAGTACATCAAACCATCAAATGTTATTACTACAATGTTCTGCCTTCTGCAAGACTGCTGTCTCTCTTCATATTTCTATATGTTTTCCGCTTCCTTCCCAATTATTACATTAAATTGTGACAAGCATATATCAAAAGACTCCAAACAGATTTTTTTTCTGCTTTGAAATAACATCTAGGCCCCTGTCAGATGTGCTCACAACCTTGAAGGTGTATTCTATTCCCACTATTGAACTCTCTGAAGTGAAGACAGCTCCAATTCAATTACCAAATGTCTAAGTCTCTCTGCCAGTGCAGATAAAGAGCAAGCTGTACTATACAGTTGTGCAAAATTAGAATTATATATCAAATTGGGCAATCATGATTTACTTGACATTGATAGAAAATTTTGAGGAGTCTCTGAGCTTGGTTGTTTTCTTGAAGACGTTTTATTACCCAAACTAGGTAATATTATCAGTGCTCTTTGTGCCCCAATCAGTGTACACCTGAGGACTTCATGGCAGCACAATAGAATGTAATTAATGTTGATAGGTTCTGGGCAAGATCTGTTTAATTTGTATATATTTTAATCTTGTATTTTATATTTTAAATGTTATGTCAGATAGTATGCCTTATTTTAATTGTGATGCCTCTGACACAAATAAACAAACAAACATCAGTGCTGATGTTGTTATCTAGTTTGGGTAATGAAATATTTGTAAGAAAACAACCAAGCTCAGAGAGCACCAAAGACTCCTCATTTCAACCTGAGTATAAATATTCTTTTTTACTGATAAGAATTTTTCCCAGAGAAATTAAAGCTCAAAAGCATATATAGGGCATCATACTTAAACACTTACATAGATGGGGAACTCATCAAATTTGCAGACACCAAGCTGACAGGAATAGCCAACACTCCAGAAAATAGGCTTAAGATACAGGAGGATCTTGACAGATTTGAACATTGGGTGCTATCTAACAAAATGAAATTCAATGGTGAAAAAAGTAAGGTTCTATCTTTAGGCAAGAAAAACCAAATGCACAAGAACAATAAAGGTGCTACCTTACTCAGTAGTAGTAACTATGAGAGGAATCTCGGAGTCCTAGTGGACAATCACTTAAATATGAGCCAGTAGTGTGCTGCAGCTGCCAAAAAAGCCAACACAGTACTAGGCTGCATTAACAGAGGGGTAGAATCAAGATCATGTGAAGTGTTAATGCCACTTTACAATGCCTTGGTAAGGCCACACTTGGAATACTGCATCCAGTTTTGGTCAACATGATGTAAAAATATGTTGAGACTCCAGAAAGAGTACAGAGAAGAGCAACAAAGATAATTAGGGGACTGGAGGCTAAAACATATAAAGAACAGTTGCTGGAATTGGGTATGTCTAGTTTAATGAAGAGAAGGACAAGGGGTGACAAGATAGCAATGTTTCAATATCTCAGGGGTTGCCACAAAGAAGAAGGAGTCAAGCTATTCTCCAAAGCACCTGAAGGCAAGACAAGAAGCAATGGATGGAAACTAACCAAAGAGAGAAGCAACCTAGAACTAAAGAAAAATTTCCTGTAAGTTAGAACAATTAATCAGTGGAACAATCTGCCTCCAGAAGTTGTGAATGCTCCAAAACTGGAAGTTTTTAAGAAGAGACTGGACAGCCATTTATTTGAAATGGTATGGGGTTTCCTGCCTGAGCAGGGGGTTGGACTAGATGACCTCCAAGGTACCTTCCAACTCTGTTATTGTTATTATTATTGTTGTTGTTATTGTTATTGTTAAATGTGCATGTCAATAAAAAAACCTACGCAAAAAGCTAAAAACAGCTCTCTGACTTGAAAGTCATATTGTGTGTAGATTCAGACATTAGTAACATCAGCTTCAGCCAGCATTTTACTCTGTACCCACAATAATGAAAATATAATATTACTATAAGTTGTTGAGCTGCCAGAGTCTGCACAGATAGACGCAGCGTGTCTGCCATTTGGGGTTGCTAGATGGGTGAGAGCTTCAAGATCCGTCATGCCTTCAAATATTACTTTGTAATGGAGGCAAGGGTTATTTGTTTGTTTGTTTGTTTGTTTATATTTCACACTTGTAAACCATCCATCTCCTTCAAAGAGAACTCTGGATGGTGTACAATAAAACATAAAAATAAAAAACTGTACATTCAAAAATTAAAATGTTAGAGTTCAAATTTGGAGTTATTTTTTTTTTAAATTATCAGAATAATTATCCCTGTTAAAAATTGGTTAACAAAGACAAAGGGAGGGCTCTGGTGGTACTTACCAACCCCACAACTCTGTGCTCCTTTGGGCTCCCCACAGAATGCCACAGAGCCATGTTTTAACACTTTTTCAGAAGGCCAAGGAGCCTGCCTTACTTCCAGAGGAAAAATATTCCATAGGGTGGGGGCAACGGCAGAGAAGGCTCTCTTCTTAGACCCCACCAGTCACTTATTGTTACAGATCTCATCTCTAAGATTAAAAAAAAAAATCCCAAGCACAACAGCCAAACAAATAAGACCTTATTTAAGAAAGGTTCTGAACCAAAGTTCATCTCCTTTAAGTAATAATCAATAGTGGCAACTCTACTGGGAGGAGACAAATTAAGCAAGATGATGTACAAAGCTAGCCCCCCCCCCTTTGAACATGCATGTGAGATTAACATATGTTCAAAAGAGGCAGTGCTTGCATTATGATGCTTTATTTGCCATTTTGCCAAATTTGACACACCCATGCACCCCACAGCTCCCACTAGCCAATAGCATTGGAACACTGGAATGGGGGAAGATACAAGATATACAGAGGGCAAAGCAAAAGTACAGGGTTTTAGGAAGAATAGATCCTTTAAGAAATTTTTGAACAAATGAATACTTTGCTACATCTGCATCAATGCAAAATTAAAAAGGTACCATTCTGATTTTTTAATAAGTATACAGTTGAACTATTGATTAATGAATGGAATTTTGCTACAGATATAGAAACTCAACATAATTACAGGAAAGCATATCTTCCAAGATTTGATTTAGTTTCTTCAAATACTTTGTTTCCTTCCCCCCCCCCCCAAAAAAACAAAGAAAACATTTGCAATGGGCATAAAGACTCAAAGTGCTAGCTCTATTAAGTGAGAATAATTCCATTCTGTTTATTTTGTTTCATTCTGAATTTTTTATTCCATTGTATTGCTTGTAAAATAAGTAAACCCCTTTGATAAATCAAAAATTAATATAATTGAAGGTGTGAGTCAGCTTTAGATATGTACCAAGATTGAAGAAGAAGGAATTGCCTTAACTATGCTAATTTTAATAATATTAGGGGAGAAGGAATTCTAGTTGTTAATATAATCTAGGAAAAGGAAATTAAGGAATTTGTTCAAAGCTCTGACCATTTAAACTTACATTATTCAATAACGTTTGTTCAGAAGCCATCTGAAAAATCAGAAAATGAGCATTTTTCAAGGGTTTTGCTATTTCCTTGTTTAAAAAAAGCTATCTCCATTCTTACACAATTTATCATTATTTAGATTCTTAACCTGCACGACTGAGACATGGACACTCTGCCTCCAGCTTTGCTACCTTTGTAAGGAGGAAGGAAAAATGGCATCTGCCTGCTGCTTCAGCTGCCCTGTTTTGTCCTCTCTAACCATGCTTCTTTCTGGACTGCTGGGCAGCTGTCCTTGACTTCAATTCCCTCAAACTAGGAAGAAAAATGGTGGCACTTGCCAGTTCTTCCATTCACAGACCCCTACCTTCAAATGCCTGGTGCTTCCTGTGCACTAGTAGCTCTTAGTGAGGAAATTCCGTCTCCCTTATCCTGAGATGTCCCCTAAAACCCACAATCATTTCCAACCTCATCTGCACACAATTTTGTTTACCTTCCCTAGATGTTCTAGCCTCCTTCACCTCCATTTATCACATGAACCACTAGCTATACCTTTATCCATCTTTTCTTCCCCATCTGCCCACAATCTGATTAGCTTTCTTGTTAAAATAGGTATGGATCAGGAATATGGAATCTATATGTATTACCAGGGAATTAGGTGTCATTATGTCCAGCCCATCTGCAGAGAAATATATTGATTATAATTATGTTATCATAATTGGTTTTCCTTACATCAGTTCAGACTAAGGATGTCAGTCACTTAACAGTTTTCCTATTATTTAGAAATTTGGGGAGTTGAATCGCAATCATCCCAACTACAGTATCTGCAGAACAGGAAATTAAAGAAAGCAACAATTGATGTAAATATGAAAGACAAAATATTAACTTATGTTTGTATGTGCAGTATAAAATATTGCAGTTGTATAAAAAAAAAAACATTTCTTTAAACAAACCCCCTTCAGTTTAATATAATCATATTAAACTTATTCCGACTTTCTCTTGTGTTTCAAGAGCCAGCATACTGGAAATTAAGCACTTAATCATCATGCAAAGACTTTACCAAGATTTGGGTGCTGTTCTGAATTGTAAAATTATGCACTCTCTCCAGGCATAATTTGCTCTGGCATTGCAGGTCAAGCTTTGGCTGAGAAAGGATACATGGTTGAAGATAGGATGCTTCCCCAATCACTTTACAGAGATGATTTTGTTCAAATTATATCCTTCTTCTCTGTTCTCCATTTTATAAAAGGCAATTGACTGAAGAACTTTCCTCAATGAGACCTTTATGATTTCAAAATCTTAGTTTTTGCTATGAAGTTTATACTGTCCTGTTTTGCTTCACATTGCTTCCTTCATCTGCGTCAGCCATGTTTCCATCTTGCTGGGTCTCCATTACTTCATTCTATTTTCCATGTTTTTTCATTTTTTGTAAATTTTTGAATTTTTCCATTTTTTCCCCCAGCTGGATCATTTTTAACTCTGAAAAGAAGGTAACAACATTTTACAAATACATAAATAAATCACCTCTCTTTCCATCTCCTTCCTTCCTTCCTCTCCATTTCTCATTCTACTTTCTCCTTCCTTTCTCACTTTTTCTTCCACCCTTTTTCCGCTTGTTCAGGCTACTCAAATGACTCAGATTTGGACTACACAGTTGTTGTTCTTGTTACTAATGGATAGGGGCCAAGTCAAGAAACATGCAGGAACCCTTATTATCAGCGTCACTCCCATCCCCACTGTGGCTGAAAATGATGGGGGATGGCAGAGGCAGTGCAGTGAGACAGATCTTCCCTAAGTCTTTAGGTAGAGGAATTCAAATTTTTCTAAGCTGAACATGAATCCTATCCTGGAACCATATGCCTAAAAGTAATGAGTGCAGACAAAAGTGAAATTTGATACCATTCTATTTATATTTCTATCCATGTCAGATCTGCTAAATTAAAGACATGATTCAATAATCATTATGTTACCAACATTGAATTAATCATTATTAAATTATGTTTTAATTTAGCACATCCTGCACTGATCTAGAGGGTTAACTTGATGAACTTTTGGATTCTTTGAACTTTAAGAATCTACTATTCCATTAATGTTCCCCCTATGTCAATGTTTTTGGGGAAATCCATTTACCTGCAGACTTGGGTTGTAGGCCTCAGGATGAAGAGAATCTTCCTTAAAATTTCCACTGTATTATTAATCCTGGAATGATTCTCAAACAAGAAAGAGGATAATCCCACAGAAGTGAATCAGGAGATAATGTTGGGTTACTTGGCATCCTTCTGCTTATGCTATAACTTTTTTCTCAGAATGAATGAACAGTTGCTGATTCTTTTCATAGGTATTCTCTATACTTACAATGCTGAATTTAACTGCCACCTAATTCTTAATTGTTGTGCAGGAATAGTTATGATATTCCCCATTGTCCAAAGCTCCAAAAGCATTAAGCTAGGAGAATACATTTGGAAAAGGAATAATCAGATAGTGTAAAATGAACTTGATTGGTTATTTTATTGTTCAGTAACCACAAACTCAATTAGTAGATTGCAATATTTTTCCCATCAACCGATAATATCTATTGAAGTCTGGAGCACTCTTGGCAAAGTTGAAATGAAGGGGGAAACCATGGCACAATCCACCTATTTAGCATATTCATCTGGGGTTTATAAATACAATGCAAGTAATTTTCTTTGTATCTTGCAGAAAGCTCTCTGAAAAGTGTTTCTGTTAGTTGTGAAGAAGAAGCTGTCAAAATAAATCTGGCCAGTCACTGAGGGGAAATGTAGATATAGAAATGCAGCAATAACAGCATATTGATCTTAAGTACTTTTACAAATGTCCAAGAACCAAAGTGTTTTTCAAAGGCCCAAAACAATAACAAAATGGCCTTTCCAGAGCCTGTGCCTTTTTATTCACATTAAATACAAATTCAATGATAAAACCATTCAAAAAAGGAACAGAAAAAAAGTATCCAGGCATCCATTGGCTGTGAAATTATTTCAGTATTGTACTTCTCCTGATCAAATGCAAAAATAACCAGCCTGATCATTTGCACTCAATTTCACTATTGTGTTGAACCCTAGGTTCCTGGAACCATCAGCCATAAGAGTTCATTGGCACATTTTCCTGCTTCCTTCTTTGTAGATATTGTTAAGAGTGTTCCTTAGATCAGACATGGACTTCATTAATGCAAGTAACTCATAAAAGAGCTACGAAAAGGAGAGTTTATACTCAGTCTTCTCTATTCTCCACCCATATAGCTGAAAGCAAAAAAAGCAGGCTATGAGTAAGTAGAATATGATTTACTATATCAATATGACCAAGTAATGAGAAAATACATCAATCCTCCACCAACCAACCTATCTTGGTGCACAGAAAGTAGTTCATTTAAATGCACAGCAATATTGTGTGAATTGTTATTTAGTGTCTAAAGACTGTACTTATTTCCTTCTTACATACATACCACAAGGCTATTAAGGTTAACACTTAACACAGTTTAACTTATCTTTCCTACTTCCTTTAGTAATACAAGATCCTAAGGTCAGAGCACAGAAATTGCACATGATTCACTGATCCGGGTACCTAGACTAAAATTTCTGAATGGATTAGGGGAATAGGATGGTGTATACAAAAAAAAACTACCAGAGATTTTTATGCATTTAGTACACAATTCTGCACAAATCTGAAAAGTACATCAGCTAAAAATAGAATGTTCTTTACAGTTGATGATGATGATGATGATGATGATGATGATGATGATAATAATAATAATAATAATAACAACAATAACAACAATAACAATAACAACAACAACAACAACAACAACAACAACAACAACAATAATAATAATAATAATAATAATAATAATAATAATAATAATAATAATAATAATAATAATAATAATAATAATAATAATAATAATAATAATAATAATAATAATAATAATAATAATTTCCTGCTCAGGCAGGAAATCCTATACCAGAGGTCCCCAACCTTTTGGGCACCAGATACCGGTTCCGTGGAAAGAGGTTTTTCTGCAGACCGGAGGGTGTGTGGTTTTGTGTGTTGCCTGCATCCCGCATATGGGGCTTTCTTCTTTGTGTGGACTGGTTGCTGGCATGCCGTAGCACGGACCAGGGGTTGGGGACCCCTGCCCTATACTATTTCAAACAAATGGCTGCCCAGTCTCTTCTTAAAAACTTCCAGTGTTGGAGCATTCATAGCTTCTGGAGGCAGGTTGTTCCACTGATTAATTGTTCTAACTGTCAGGAAATTTCTCCTTAGTTCTAGGGTGCTTCTTTCTTTGGTTAATTTCCATCCATTGCTTCTTGTCTTGCCTTAAGGTGCTTTGGAGAATAGCTTGACTCCCTCTTCTTTGTGGCAACCCCTGAGATATTGGAACACTGCTATCATGTCACCCCTCGTCCTTCTCTTCATTAAACTAGACATACCCAATTCCAGCAACTGTTCTTTATACGTTTTAACCTCCAGTCCCCTAATCATCTTTGTTGCTCTTCTCTGTACTCTTTCTAGAGTCTCAACATCTTTTTTACATCGTGGTGAACAAAACTGGATGCAATATTCCAAGTGTGGCCTTACCAAGGCATTGTAAAGTGGCATTAACACTTCACATGATCTTGATTCTATCCGTCTGTTAATGCAGCCTAGCACTGTGTTAGATTTTTTGGCAGCTGCAGCACACTGTTGGCTCATATTTAACAGATTGTCCACTAGAACTCCAAGATTCCTCTCACAGTTACTACTATTGAGCAAGGTACCACCTATACTATACCTGTGCATTTGGTTTTTCTTGCCTAAATGTAGAACCTTACTTTTTCACCATTGAATTTCATTTTGTTAGATAGCACCCAATGTTCATGTCTGTCAAGATCCTACCTTCTGGAGTGTTGGCTATTCCTGTCAGCTTGGTGTCGTCTGCAAATTTGATGAGTTTCCCATTTATCCCCTCGTCCAAATCGTTGATGAAGATGTTGAAGAGCACTGTGCCCAGAACAGAGCTCTGGGGCACCCCACTACACACTTCCCTCCATGTAGATGTAGTTCCATTGAGGACCACACGCTGAATACGGCCATCTGGTGGTGATGCTGTCTAACCCACATTTTTCTATCTTATCAAGTAGTAGGTTGTGATCTACTTTGTCAAATGCCTTACTGAAGTCCAAGTAAATTATATCCACAGCATTCCTCTGGTCCACTAATTTTGTCACTTGGTCAAAGAATGCAATAAGGTTTGTCTGACATGATCTGTTTTTGACAAACCCGTGTTGGATTTTAGTAATGACTTGGTTTGCCTGTAGGTGTTCGCTGGTTCGTTGTTTGATTATCTTTTCCAGAATCTTCCCAGGTATTGAGGTCAGGCTGATAGGTCTGTAATTCCTAGATCCATTTTTTCCCCTTTTTTGAAGATGGGAACTACATCAGCTCTTTTCCAGTCCTCTGGTAGTTCCCCAGTGCTCCAGGATTTTTGAAAAATATAGTTCAGTGGTTCTGAGATCACATCTGCCAGTTCCTTCAGAACCTTGGGGTGTAATCCATCTGGTCCTGGTGATGTGAACTTGTCTAGGATGGACAGGTGCTCACTTACCATTTTCTTGCCTATCTTAACTTGTGTTTCTAATCTGTTTTTTACGGTACTGTTTTTGATAGGTTGGACTGTTTTTTCCCTTTGTGTAAAGATGGATGTAAAAAACAAGCTAAATAGTTCTGCTTTCTCCCTGTTGCTTGTCACCTTCTTGCCACTTTCTCCCACTAATGGACCAATCATTTCCTTAACGTTTTTCTTGTTTTTTACATGTTGAAAGAAGCTTTTTTTGTTATTTTTGACTTTGGTCGCAAGCCTTAGTTCATTTTGAGCCTTAGCTTTCCTCACTTCATCTTTGCAGGCTCAGGCTATTTTGTGATATTCTGCCTTAATACTAATAAGGTTTGTCCTATCTCACGATAGAGTGCTACATAAATGAGTCTTGTTGTTGACTATATTTATTTAAAACACTTAAATGGCCGCCCATCTCAAACAAAGTAACTCTGAGTGGTTTACAAAAAAGAAAAACCAGCAAAAGATAACACACTGAATATGAAACCACAATACATATATACTAGCAAATAATACACATGGTCCTTGTTCAGACCACAGTTAGGACTGACAATTCAGTCGTTAAGCAAAACAGTCAGTAAATGAAACCTCAGCTGTGCTTATGATCTTACCTCAGCTTTTCTTTGCTTTACAGACCTGCAAATAACGAGAATTGGTCACAAATTTACTTTTTCATCACCATTGTAACTGTGAACAGCCACTGTATGAGAAGGTTGCTAAATGAGCATTACCTGAAATGAAAGAATAAGCATACCTACATATATTTTCATGTACATTCAAGCAAGTACATAGTACAATTAAAAAAAAAACCAAGCTGAATTATGCATGAGGTTGAAAACAGGATTATTTGTGCCTTCTCTGATTTAAATCTCTTTCCATTGCAGGTAAATGATGCATAAAATTAACGAGTCCCTTTAGAGCTGTGAATTTATCAGAGAGAGAAAGACAGAATAAGTCATTCAAGAAAGGATAGGCATAGGTATCCTCTTTCCTCTGACAGTTTTTTATGTTCACGCATTGTTGTTGTTGTTTAACTACAGATGGGAAAAGAGGTTCTCCCAAGTGGTTAAAAAAGCAGCTTAGTAATGGAGATTTTAAGCATTAAAAAGAAACCTGAGTCTTTTATTGGCCTCTCCCTTTTTATAGCCGTCTGAGTTTAATTTTGATTTTAGGAAACTTTGAAAGAAAGAAAAAAGAACTGTGTGAGGTGAAGTTTGAGCCAAACTGAGGATAAATTCAATTTCAGTCTGTCAAGGTTTTAAACAATCTCTACACTAAAGATGCTGAAGGTAGATTCTGTTCCTCAAAGCAGTAAAAGTAATAAATCAATGAAGGGCTGCAACGTGAGCTTATATGAATCAGGGCATAGCTTAAGAAAAGAATTCAAAGTGTTCCAATAAAAATATAAGAAACCCATCTGTCAAGAATTGAAAAGTTTTGGCATCTCTAGCCTGCAAGGATCTCCCAAAGCCCCAAAAATGTGAAAAAGAGAAAAACTAGTTGCAGCTACTGTACACTTTCCATATTCCAGAGAAGCATTTCAGACACACCTCTGCTTTCTTATTGAGGAAGGTGTGGGGTTGCTGAAGATGGTCACTCTTGCATTTTCAAACAATCCAGCTGGTGCACTGTAAGGATTGCTGTGCTTCAACAAATCACACTTTTTCCCCATCAAGCAAAATAGTCAAACAAGCAGTGGCCTTATGGCTTCTTGGAGAATGATCTGGATGCCCATTAGAAGCCACTGTAAGCTTTGTGGAAGATTCCTCTAATTCTGTGTTATCCAATCTCAGCAACTTTAAGATGTATAGACTTTAACTCCAGGAATTCCCCAGGCAGCATGCTAAAGCTGAGAACACTGTTCAAACATGGTTTTAATTCAGCTAATGCTAAACCATTTCTATATTTGTTGGGACCTTCTGAGAATTCATCCTTTGAGAACACAACCATACCTTCCTTCATTCTTTTAGAAAGGTATACAAATTATGTTTTCTGGTTACAATTCAAAGACTAAAAGTTCCCAGCATCCTTTACTAGTAGGTTTGCTGGCTGAAGCTGATGAAAGTTGAAGATTGACCACAATTGGATGTCTATAGAAATTCTCAATCCTGATCCAAGAACTGAAGAAACTTCATGGATGAGAAGCAAAACATTTTCAAAGGAAAAAAACCAAGACAGTCCAGTTGCCTTTTGGAAAAAGCAGCTTTCGGATGACCAAAATTTCCTTTTGCTTTCAAAGAAAAGAAAATGCAGAATCTAGTTTTAGAATTGGAAGGGGGGAGATGTAATGAGCAGTGAAACTTTGGGGGAGGAGCACCGCTATTGTGATTCAGCCTTCGCAAGTGATCATTTTGATAAATAAAAGAGATAATTTAAATAGTAATGCAATGCCCTTATAAATGGGCAGCTGTAAAGCATTATTTATCATTGAAATTAAGGTTGTAGCCATATTTATTTTGATAAATACTTTTAAGAAATGGAAATCTGTTGCATTTTACACAAAACAAATTAAAATGCTGACATTTTTACACTGTGTTAATTAATGAGATGCTTCATGAAGAATTCTCATGCAAATACTGTATATATTGTGCTATAGCAAGATTAATATCAGAGGATTTCATTGTGATTAGATTGTTATGCTCACCTTTAAATAAATTAACAATAATGAGACACATTTTCATGAATAGTCTGCTTAAATGTAACTATCATTGGACTGATCCAAAAAAGAAAGAAACTAATTTCAGATAGATAGATAGATAGATAGATAGATAGATAGATAGATAGATAGATAGATAGATAGATAGATAGATAGATAGATAGATAGATAGATAGATAGATAGATAGATAGATAGATAGATAGATAGATAGATAGATAGATAGATAGATAGATAGATAAGACAGAGGGGGGTGGGGGTCCATAGAGTGTTTTTTCAAAGTCCCAGTGAGCTCTCAGATGGGGTAGGCAAAAAATTAAATAAAGTTATCTACAATCTGGTATGCAATGTCCTAAAAATACAAGCCAAGGGAGATCAGCATTAACTAAAATTGGTTTTCTTTAGGTTACATTTTTTTAAAAAAAAATTCCTAATGGGAAGGTGAAGATGATGAAAAATTGATTTAATTTATGTTTATCCAGTTAGGAATGCATCTCATATTTGGGGAAAGGGAAAGGGGGAGGGGGAAGGGGGAAGAGGAAAGGGAAAAGGGGGAATGGAATGGAATGGAAAGGAAAGGAAAGGAAAGGAAAGGAAAGGAAAGGAAAGGAAAGATACGGGCCTTTGGAAATAACGGAAAATACTGTGACTATTAATTGGATGCAGAAAGAGCTCCTTTCATTTATGGTTGGAGCAGGTGACAGTGTAGGCTTTTTACTAAAACAAGGGGTGAAGTAGTTTTAAGTAAGCATTCTGTGTTTTGGTCTTCTAACAGTTCCTTCATTTGAGAATTTGTGCATTTCTTATGAATGTAAATATTTTTCCGTCATTCTCGATATTTTTCAGCCAGTGGAGTATGGTGGTTAAATGTTGGATTAGGATGAGTGAAATCCACATTCTAGTTTCTTGGCTGCCATGGAAACTCCCTGGTTTACTTATGGCTGATCACATAGTCATAGCCCACCAGATTAAGTCTGTTTCTATGGGGATATTACTCAGAACAGATAATACTAATACTAATTATAATTTTAAAAAGCAGTCATGTTAAGATGTCTTTTTGTGCCTCACTTAATGGAATAGTACATTATTCCCTTAGAGATTGAATTCTTGAGTAAGAGGAATTTCATACATATAATAATGAGAGAATGTGGAGAGGGAAAAAAGGAAAAATGACAGTTGATGAAATGATTATTTTGGGGAAATGAATTCTCAGTTCTCCTGATCTCCATCTCTATGTATTTTGGAAGACATATATCATTCAAAGTACTTTAAATCATTATTTATTTTCCAAATCTCTCTGAAGTTATTCTTTGGTATAATAGTGCTGTTAACAAATATTATATCATGAAGATGAGGGCTTTGTATAGAGTTTGCATGCCTTCTCTGTTTCCAGGTCTACAATCTAGTTGGGATAGGAAATATGTGCATTGTAAATTTTGACTATGGAAGTTTACATTAATACCACGGCCAGGTATATTATTGGCTTGCCTCTGAGCATGTATAGGCAAAATATTTGTATTTCAAAGTACTACTCACATATCTTGGAAAGATAGTGCAAGTGTAGGTTTTTCTGAATTAAATGGACAGGTGGCTTGACAGAGGAAGGAAGGAGGGAAGGGAGGGAGGGAGGGAGGGAGGAAGGAAGGAAGGAAGGAAGGAAGGAAGGAAGGAAGGAAGGAAGGAAGGAAGGAAGGAAGGAAGGAAGGAAGGAAGGAAGGAAGGAAGGAGATACACATTGGAAGGATAGATGTAATTCTGTACATACTTCCCTTTACCTAGAAAGAATGTCAACCTGTAGAGGAAAGTCTGGTCTACCCCTAGGAACTTTCCCTGTGCTTTTAGAGCCCTGTAAAAACAAGTTTGTAAAATCCTAGCTTGGGCATCCTTGAAGGAAAGAGGCATTCCTTTGCCTCCTATATGTAAACGTTGGTGAGAATGGCAAGGGAAGTAGTCATTTCTTCCTCATAAGCAGAGCTTACTTACAACCAGAACATTAGACTAAGTCTAGAACAAGGATCGACAAGCAACCCATAGTCTTTAAGTTAGATGCACATTTCAACCTCAGAAAGGTTTCCCACACCTGTTGAAATAGAAAATAAGGTAGAGGGGAACAAATATTCCCTGCTTCCTTATTACTATATTTTTTTTTTCTGTATTCCCTCTTTGCAAATGTTTTCTCCCTTTGTCCCTTTTCTTCCCCTACACATTATCATTCAATGAGATTTTGCAGGAATTTAGCAGGCATCTAAGCTCTAGGAGCTTAGCAATTCTACTAGCTGGAATTCAGGAGTCAGCAGAAACTATTCTGAGCAAAAGGTTAACAACTTTCATTCAAAGAAGCCCAAAATAAATGATTCAGCAGAATTCTGCTTGTCCTGTTCCACAACTTCAGCCCTTTTAGTCACACATGCCAGATACTCACTTAAACTCCTACTAAGCTTCTCCCATGCAGCAAGATCTTTTACATGCACCATTGATATGAGACACAACATGTCTTCAGTCGCTTTCATCTGTATTTAAAGTGCACTGAGGTTTATCAAAACACATTTTATGCTATGATGGTGATGATTTGAGCCATGAAAAATATACTATTAATGCTGTCATTTTCAATTCCGCATCAAAGAATGAACATTTGCCACTAATACCTTTTTGTCTTTGCATTAAGATGCTTAGTACCTTCAGGGTTTGTTGAGTGATACACAGCAGCATAATAGAATGATTTACTCTACAATACATTTCATACTCCAATTTTATTTCATCATAAATGAGGGTACCCATTCAGATTATAACATAAGTGAATGATTTAGCTGTTGGTGCTTCCTTCCTTTCCTTTTTCCTTTTAATTCCAACAGGTCATGTTCAGTATTTAATATTTTATAGAGGTTAATGCTATTTTTCTTCAACAATTCAGCAGCAAAAGTTGCAGAATAGGTAGGACCACACACAATTTGTGTTCCTTGTATCATAGTTATGGTTGCTGATCCAGACAGCTCCAGCCCATTGATACTTTGTTCATGTATCTGATTGTTGTTACCATGTATCTGAATCTCATAGACATGAACATGCACTTCCATATATGCAAATAATCTACATGGAAATATCAGCATCTTGGACAGAGGCTTTACTTGATAGAGTGAAGAAATTAGTTTAAGAATATTGACAAAGCATAAGAAACCTACGTCCTTTTCTTTTGAACTGATCTCTACTATATAAGCTAATTCTATTTCTAGATTTTTGATTTCTAACAACTGCAACAGAGGAAGCAAAATGAGAGGTAAGGAATTATAAAGAGGCACATCTTGAAAAACTGAAGTTTCACTGGTAAACCTGAATCAGAATAGAAAATACGAGAGAAATAAAAACATGGCAGTATCCCATGGTTTCCTTAATGAGTAATTTAAAACTAAACAAAACACCATATGGTTTAATGCTATCTATAAAAAAAAAAACTGCAAAGTCCCAGAAGACATAGATATCTACAGTACGTCAGAGAAGATGAGAAGAGAAACCATGTTATAAAGCAGGGGTCTTCAAACTTGGCCCTTTTATGACTTGTGGACTTCAACTCCCAGAATTCCTCAGCCAGGCCCGCTGGCTGAGGAATTCTGGGAGTTGAAGTCCACAAGTCATAAAAGGGCCAAGTTTGAAGACCCCTGTTATAAAGTATTGTATGTCCCAGGAATAAGAGTTCATGGAAGTGTAAAAAAAGTGCTTTTTGCTCTTTTTTCTATTGACTGGACAGATAAACTACTAAGCAGAAGGCAAGTATTTTAAGAATCAAGTCACTCCCATTAAAAACTCACACCTCTGAATGTTTCTGAATTAATACAAATAGCTTTTCAGGAGGCCTCCACAGGAAGCAAGTACTGTAATATGGCTGGCTCGTGACTTGTTGTGCAAATGATGCAATTTAGATGCTTGCATTATTTTCCATCACATAGTGATGCACATATGTAACAGAAGCTTATAAAATAGGTTTACTTGATAAGAGTAGTTCTGGTTCATTGGTTGTGCTAATTTCCAGTATATATTGTTATTGAGGGAGGGGAGGCAGATGTTATTTTCTAAAACATGGATTTCTTTCATATTTTGTCCGAGTCTGAAATTTAAAAATTAGAATACACTTTAATTTGCCTCTCTCATATGGCCTATTAGTGCCCCATGAAATCCCATACTTTGAGAACAAATTCTTGTTACTTGACCCATTCAAAATGCATGCATGCCATTGTCCAACATTTAAACCACAAATGAAATAGTGTTTTATTTCAGCTTCTAGTTCTCGCAGATGATAACATTTCCTAACGTATTAAAATATTTAAATAATTTCAAAAATCTCTTTAAGGATATCCTTCCTAGCATATCTTATGAATCACCCTTAGTAATTTAAGTTTAAAAACTTCCTTGCTTCTCACCATAAAAATATTATAGAGATATTTCATACCACCAGTAAGGATTCAGTGTTTTTCTTCCTTCTATAAATAAAAGTACATTTCATTCCAATAAGCTTGGGGTTTAACTGGAGTACACAATGGAGTGTGTTGTATAAGAGAGATGACAGCAATAAAATCACTCTTCTATCAATACTTTTTTTCAAATTGCTGAAATTAAGCCAAGTTTCCTTTTTTTTCTATTTGATTAGATATTTTGAGGAAGTACTATTACTATTTCAGTGGGATTGTGGCTTAATAACCATAATTCAGCTATATTTAAAAGAAAGTGTGTTTTAGAATAAGGGGAAGCAAATTACTTTGTTCCTTGAATTGATGTTTAATGAGTTACAGTACATTAATTCACCTTGGTTAACCTGAATGGTTTTTCCTTGGGGATTACTATTATCATCATTCAACCCGTAAAGGATGCTGAAACTCCATGATCTGAAATAGGTTCTGGAAGGATTTGGCACAATGCTAGAAGTGTAGATGAACTTAACTGAGTAATATCTGTCCAAGATGGAACTCTGGCAGTCAGAATTTCTTTGATTTTTCTGATGGCAAATGAACTTAGCATGACAGAAAACTGAAACAGGTAGGCAAGTAGAGAGGTTTTTAGTGATAGCATCCTAATTGTGGAGAATTCTTCCTAAGGACTGTACACCAGAGTCCCTATGGAAACAAAGTCTATGGAGATTCTCAGTCATCCAGGTCATAGTTATCCCAAAGGTGCTTTTTCATGAGGCAACTGGACTTTATTGTTTTTCTTTGAAGATGTTTCGCTTTTCATCCAAGAAGCTTCTTCAACTCTATCCAGATGGTGGGGAATGGAAGGATTAGTACTCCTGCAAATGAGCGTGGAGCCTTTTTGGAACTGTTGAAAGGACTGTGTTGTAGACTGAAGATAGATGATGTCGTATCCCTTCCCCTCTGTTGAGAAAGGGCTGTTCAGTTTTGACATGGATGGCCTCTTTAACCCCTCTTTCAAACCAGCAATCCTCTCTGTCCAAAGCCCACATCCATTTGCACTACTCAGGTGATCCTGACGATACAGATAAACCTCCAGGTGGCCTCAATGACTCTCTAAAAGAATGCAAATGACCAGCTGTCTGCACGTTATATCAATCCTTCCATTCCCCACCATCCAGTCAGAGCTGAAGAAGCTTCTTGGATGAGAAGCGAAATGTCTTCAAAGAAAAACAAGAAAGTCCAGTTGCCTCGTGAAAAAGCACCTTTGGGATATGGAAATAGAGATATCCAAATGTCAAAATGGCCATTGCAAATGCATAATCAAAGCCACAACTCTATATGATGCACAGTAAAAAAAATGGCTGAGGTTTCAATTACATGGTAATTTTGTTTATCCCCTCTCTCCAGAGCTGCCCAGCATTGTACAGAGAGTCTGTACAATGCCAGTAGCTGGTATCTGATGACAGAGAGAGAGAGAGACAGAAACAGAGAGAGATGAAATTTCACCAAGTTAATCAAATCTCGTAAGATCCATCACTGTGATTTCATTTGAAGTTGGATATTTCTAATTTAAAAATATAAAATCGTTTGATTTTTCATTCGATACACAGACACATAAACCCCCTCTCATAACATAAACAACAGCCCAATGCCGCCATTCACATTCAAAAGGCCCACCTAAACGATTTTATTTCATTGGACTTGCAAAATAGGGTCTGGGCCAACCGCAAAGCAGAACCTGGTTCCAGGTCCCAGTCTCAGTCTATTTTTCTTTTTTGTAGCAAAGCTACAATAGATGCCATAAATTATGTTTTAAAGGAATTTCATATATACAAACATATACAATTGCTATATATTTATAGGATTATAGCAAGAATCTCAGTCCCAAGATAAGGATCTGATCAGCTGGCTACTAATACTTGAGAAATTCAAATCAAATGAATAGTACCCTTTTGACATATTGACTTCTTACACCTGACAACTTGAGGCTAATAATATTGCTTTCTGGGGGGTCAAATGATATTTGGCAATTTGTTCTCTTCTTTGGTTTTTGAAGCTGCAAGCTTTGGAGTCTCAGTATAAAAAAATCTGAAGAGGTTGCCATTGGCAACAGCATTTTCCCAGTCAGTACCAACGGTGATGAAAAGGTACATGACTGTGATACTAACAATACTTATCACAAAAGATAATGTCAGAGGTTTCAAACCTCACAACATGCTTAAGAACTATGTTATTCATAATTATCAGTATAGTCTATCTGGTATATTTATTCACACAGATTTCCGTATTGACAAAAGACATATCCTATATCAATATTTTTCCAAGGCTTGTTAGAGCATTATGTTTAATTACCCTGCCCATAGGCCTCTGCAGGGGTGGCAAGTAATGACATCACAAAACAAACACACACCCGTATCCAATATTCAGAAGTAAGCATGAAAGCTCAGTGGTAAATCCAACACGGTTCTGTGTGTTTTCATCCACATTGGTTGTATTTGATTCCCATGATCTTATCACAGCCAGTATCCCTCAATAACTTGGAATTAGACATTTGGCCTCAAATTGCAGATTCTTCCATATTTTGCTTTTACTTGAAAGTTTAGCTTTAGTTTTCAGGCATTTCTTTCTTCACTTGCTGTTACTGGCATTTCCCATCTAGTCCCATTATTTGCTCAGTGCCTACAAGCAGTTGTCATTACTAATCTTCCCAAGATAAGAGAGGAAGAGCTAAAATAATTAAGGAGTTTAAATTTAGAGCTACTCGCCAATTGCTGTCTTGGCTCCTCAAAGTACATGTAAAGTACTAAACCACAGTTCATTTTAACCACTTTTATGGACATCATAATGGCTGAATTCATTGAATGCTAAATCTTAAGCTGTTTAATCAAAATTAAATAAATTTTATGACAATTTAATATGATGTGTCAAAATGGTTTCTTTGACTATAGAATATATAAGATCAAACTTGCTGTTGACCTTCCTCAGCTGTACAAAACTTGAATGCATATGATAAAAACCATCTTGTATGATGAATATACATTTCCTTATTTTTCAGGAGTCATATTAGCAAATTAACGTATTTCCTAAAGGAGTGATGTCACACAAATGATAACATGGGTGCATACTAGGACAATACAGTGCTTCTAATTTGAAGGCAATGCCTGAGACCAAGCAGGCGTGTTCATAAAGTCCTTGCCTGCAGCTCCTTAAAGCAGCTGCATTTTTCCCCCCAGAAACTCATAGTTGCCTTCCATAGATGTTATCCAGCCCCAGGAAAAGAGCCATTTGGATGCAAATGGAGGCAATATAAGTTTCAAGGTACCTTTTTTGCTTTAGAGCATGAAGCAATGCACAAACTAAATATCCTAATTTATCCCATAAAGGTACAAAATTAGATAACTAGTCTTTGTAGACTAGTCAAGAAGAACCTTGCTAAAGCCAAGGAGGCTGGGTCCTCTTAGGATGCCCTATTTATGGCTCCCCAGAATGGATGAATGAAGAAAAAAAGCAGTTTTGTTCAAGTTGTTTATAAATGGTAGGCCAAGTCAATAGGGCCATTGTATAAATTAGTGCTGCCTAACTGGACTGCAAAAATCTGAACTACCCCCACTTGACAGCAACAAGAAGGTAAGGAAAACCCAGATTTCTTGTCGCCATTTAGCAATTGCCGTGATTTTAGCCTCCGGGTCTAGTAGCTCTAATTTTTTTCCAAGTCCAAATAAAGGTGAAGAAAAAGCCATAGCGGAATTTCTGCAAGAAAACCTATTAATGGTTCAGCTCATCAGATAAAATCCCTTTCACTGTGGAAGTCCATAATCCTCTGAAGAAGACATGACTCCCATGGGTATGATAAGCCCATTGAATTTTGATCCTTTCTGTACATTTAGCTTGTGGTCACTTGCAGAATTCTATGTTTGTTCCAAATGTCAAGCAACGTACAAAGTTCTTTGTATGAAGTTAAAGGGTGGTAAGGGGAGGGCTGCATTTCTATTACTTTTTAACCTTTCAATTTTGGTCTTTTTTTAAAGCCTTTCTTTACACTAAACCTTTTCTGATTTTCTAGAAGCTGAGTTGATATAAAAGACACTGTAGGATCCCTGCAGTATTGTTCTGATCTTAAAGAAAAAAAACCCTTCATATTATTGGTTTCAGAAATCAACTGTAATGTTTATATTTATTCATATACAATTACATCAAGGGACCAGACTGGTTAATGATCAGGTAAAATTCTGAGCTTTTTCTTATCCTCTGATTTTCCTCTGCAAATATTTATTCATTAATTAAATTTGTATAGCTGCCCATCTCACGAGAAGTGACTCAGGGCAGCATGCAATAATTGAATACATATAACAGAATATCAATTAAGGAGAATATTTGTAGCTCGGGGTTGAAATGAGGTGCTCTCTGAGCACTCTGCTAGCACTTATGATATTACCTAGTTTGGGTAATGAAACGTTTGCAAGAAAACAACCAAGCTCAGAGAGCACCAAGGACTTCTCATATAACTGAATAAAAGAATTGGAAGTAACCTTGGAGGTCTTTTAGTCCATCCCCCTGCCCAAGCAGACCCTATACCATTTCAGACAAGTGGTTGTTCAACCTCTTCTTAAAAACCTCCATGTCAATGCTGCTAACATTGGATGTTCTTGCTTTGACAACATATGAAAATGCAGCCTTTTTCTCCCTAATGCTTTACTCTTAGAATTAGATGATGCTGGGGGAGGAGGCGGAATGTGGTGGGAGTTAGTTAGACATAACAATATTGTACTAGTGTGTGAAATAAGAGTTGATAAGAATTGGTGGGTAGCAGAACAGGAGGGAAAGCCTGCATTTCAAACTAATTGGACAATGTAATTTATGACTGTTAATTGAAGGAGGGAATTGTGCTTTGATACTATGTGCTCAGGGGAGGGAAATCCAGTTTTTGACTTCAACTATGTTAGTGCCGAAGCTATGCTACTCCCATAAAGATTCTTTAAGGTAAACAATGCCTGGAAGTTCTTTGAAGAGTTTCATCTGTCGGAACCATGACACTCCAATTATGGAGCACCCACAACTTCTGAACCCTAACCCTGTTCACTGATTAATTGTTCGAGAAATCAGGATTTTTTTCCTTATTTCTAGATTGGTCCTCTCCTTGATTAGTTTCTATCCATTTCTTCCAGTCCTGCCTTCAGATGCTTTGGAAAATAGGTTGACCCTCTCTTCTTTGTGGCAGCCCCTTAGATATTGGAACACTACCTATCATGTCACCGCCTAGTCCTTTTTTTTTATTAAACTAAACATACCCAATTCCTGCAACGATTCAACATATATGAAAACAAGCATTTAAAAATATAAAAATTCAACATTAAAAAAATTAAACATAAAATATATACCAACCCCAGGCAGAGAGAGAATGAGTATATCAATCCTTCCTAGTTTTCCAAACTATTTTTTTCTATCTGGTCTTCTAATTGGAAGCTTCAGGGAAAGCCAGTAACAGAGAGCATCCACAAATGCTGAATGGGGTGCTCAGAAGAATCTAAAATATATACACATCAGTATCATTCCCAGACCTCCTGTAATGGTCTGTTCAGGATCTTTGAGAAACAGTCAGGAAATGTTTCACAAAACATCAATCACTTGCAACTCTTTCAGATCTTTTTGAAAAGAATAGCTACCTGACTGGTTCACAGTGAAGCTGCTAACAAGAAGACTGAAAAAGCCTCCACTCTAATGAACTGCAGGATGACTTAGGCCTTAAAGTAAAAGTAATCCAGTTGCTGAAATTTCTGTAACAGTATCTGTCAACCTTTTCATAAATCTTGTTAAAGATTCAGTGTAAATCTTGCTTGGAGTTGAATCAGCTACCAAGATCCTGACACCTCCTAATCTATAGTTCTAGGACCTATATTAGAGGAAGGTCTGTTATTTAAAATTGGTATGCTACATTTGTAGTAGTTGAAATTAAATTAACCCTTTCTTTCCAGAGCAACAAATAAATTAGGAAGGGCACATAAAGAAAAAAAATCACAATGAATGTACAGGGCCACCTCATCTTGGTTTCTCAGACCTATACCATCCTTAGATTCAGATCAGAGAATCATTTCAACTCACTTTTCAAAACCCTAAATGTCTAGAGCATGAAATGGAGCTTCCTTGGGCAGAATTAAATTAATTGTACAAGGGTGATTTACATTTCTGGGGGCTGTGAACATGAGAGGAACATATGGCATAAACCATATTTTTTCCCTTTTTGGCTTAGTGCAACTTCCAGTAGTTTAAAGATTACATCAGGCTTTATGTGGCATTTTGAGTGCTATACGTCAGAAAAGTTGGGGCCAGGGACCATTTTTGGTTAGGGTTCAGGAGCTCTAAGCCATGACATGGATACCTTAAGGAAGTGCACAGATTAAATTATTCCAAATGCTGTGAAATAGAAAAGGGCCCCTAGGTTTTAGCTGTATCCATTTGGGGGATGGGGGATTCTGGGACATGAAATGATGCTATTGGGCAACCTAAGACTTTCAGGTTGCACTTTTTGCACCTCTAATCAGTGTATCATCTGAACCCAACAATTTGGACTGCTGTTCATCAATAAAATGGATTAAGAAAACTATTAGTTAGTACAAGTGAAACTACTCAGTGAGAGAGTTATTGAACCATCGAGGCCAATTCAGTACTAGAATGGCTCTCCACTTTTATTTATTTATTTATTATTTATTTATTTATAAAATTTATTGGCCCCGCATCTTACCATAGGGTAACTCTGGGCAACTTACGATTATAGTACATTTATATTAAAACATAAAAACTTAAAATCAGGCATTAAAACCAAGGCACATGGGGAGGGCGGGGTGGCGGAGGTGGGATCTGTTATTACTCAATCAACCACCTCCATTGCGCTGATCCCCCACTGGGGCCCTAAGCCAACTGCCACAGCCACGTCTTTAGGCCCTTATGAAAAGATAGGAGGGTTGGGGCCAACCTCACATCAGGGGACAAGATATTCCAGCAGGCAAGAGCAACAGCAGAGAAGGCCCTCCTCTTGGACCCCGCCAGCTGGAATAATCGGGCTGAGGGGATCCTCAGCCTGCCTCCTCTGCTGGCACAAGTGGTACGGGCCAATCCCAGTGCGGGTGAGACGGTCCCTCCAGTAACCTGGTTTCACTTAATTTACTTCATATGACAAGGAGGTATTGTCCATTACTGGGATATCTAATATGCATGCAAATGGATGTCCGGAGAAATAATTTAAGTATGTTTTGTCCATGTTTGTTAAAACATTGTGTTGCAGACTCATAAGGCATCAACCAATATGTAAAACTTTTCCTACTCGTAAAGTCATCCCAGCCTAAGCTGTCCACCAATGCCAGGAGGAGGTTAGGATATTGAGAGAAACTGAACTGTAGTTTTTGTCTAAGAGCATTTGCTCTTCAGAGGAAATAATGTCCCTGTGAGAAGTAGCTTCTCTCCTCTGTTCCTGAAGGCAGCAGCTGTGCCTCATCCAAATTGAATAGATAGCAACTATGGTAAACAACATTGAAAAGCAAAAGGCAGGGGCATTTGTCTTTGTGACTGGAAAATGTACTTTGCTCTTGCAAATAAATCCCATCATTTTCACATGAGCAGGCAGCTAAATGGCTCTTTGGAGCCAAACATCTAAATGTACATGTTTTTCTCTTACTTGCTAGAGAACATGGAGGGTCATACCACAGCCCAAATGTCATATGTATCACGGATACAAGACACTTCTATACTCCTGGACATATTCCTATAAAACATCTTTTGCAAATGGGGATCCTTGGCCAATCACCACTGTATAAATGAGCTCGAGGCACACGCTTAAGCACGCAACATTTTCAAAACAATGAGTTTATAAAGGATACTAGTGCAAAGGAAGCAGTTCACTTCAAATCATTAGAGCAGATCTGACTTTCAAAACACATATGCAGCTATTTAAATGTCTGTGTCTCTAGAACTCTTGCTTTTTTGGTGGTCCTAGTTAAAATGTCATCTGTGCACATGCATGAAGGATAGTTTTTGAGTCAGCTATGCCAGCCTTCCAAATACCTTTCTTCTTCAATGCTTCATGAGGAGGAACCGCACACATACTAGCATGTTTTGAATGTTCTGCAAAACTTGGTGTCTATATCAGTAAGTATATACAGTCCATTTACACATGTCCAAGGCACATACTAGGTGAATGGGGCAGAGGCGTTAAGTGCTTTAGTAGGAAAGCAACAGGGTAAACTCATGTGAGTACCACTCAAGTCCTCTTCCTATCTAAAGAAATGTAACCAAACCTCCTTCAACTGCTGCTATGAAATTTTCAAATATTTCAGGTTACTAAGCTGAATGTTTTCAAACATTCATTCAACATCCATCTGCACACCCCTTCAAATATCTAAACATATTTGCAATTTTACCACACTGCCACACTGATTCTACCACACTAACAATAACGAGAAGTAAGTCTATGGATATTAGTAGCATTCTTGCAATAGAGCCCTGGTGGCACAGTGGTTAGAATGCAGTATTGCAGGCTAATTCTGCAGTTCAGCCGTTAAATTCTCACCAGTTCAAGATTGACTCAGCCTTCCATCTTTCCGAGGTCAGTAAAATGAGGACCCAGATTGTTGGGGGCAGTATGCTGACTCTGTAAACTGGTTAGAGAGGGCGGTAAAGCACTGTGAAGTGGTATATAAGTCTAAGTGCTATTGTTATTGCTATTCTCCACCTAACTTCTTCAAGCTCCCATTATCATCTTTGGCTGGTTTGCAAAATTGGCTGTGACATCTCATAAGTTTTCAGGGTCAGTTGTGAAATAACATCATTGGCAAATACTCTATTTGTGATAGTAGCTTTTATCTTGTCTTTTTATTTTTTTAATTCTGATTTCTCATTGAACCTTTGACAAAATAATAAAAATCATTCTATACAGAAAAGTCATATTAAAACTATTAAAGGTATCAATATGTGACACCATTAAATACTAATTGGAACTGAATTTAAACTCTGCCAAATACACATTTCTTTTGTATGCCAGTCTACCAACCTGCCTATGCCAACATTCATATGGGGGGGGGGGAGAAGAGTTTCTCAGCAGATTTTTTTTTTTTAATTTTGTAAAGGAGATTTTTTTTTAGCCTTATGTTGATGTTGATACACTAATGAATATTCTTCATTAATAGTATGAGGATATCTACACAAAAATATTATATACTCATCTCACCAAAGTGCTTAAAGCTCACTTTCCCAACTGGGTGCCTTTCATATCTATTGGACCAAGCCAGCATAAGGAATTATGGAAGTATAATGAATTTAATAGGCACCAAGTTGGAATCTTTCTTTAGATGGAATTGCCCTAAATCCAATTCTTCACGGGAAAAAAGGTCTTATTCAAATATATAAGGGATCCTTGATATATTCATTTTTCATTTAAAAAAACCAAAGCATTGCTCTTGTGTTTCATCAGCTGTCAAATATTCCTTCAATTTAGCCTTCAGATATAAGATTCCTCACCCATCCACCCACCTTAATTAATTTATAATAATATCCTTTTATCCTTTCCTGTCACAGAGAGGGCAGAGAAGAATATATCTGATGCCTTGATTTATTCTTACAATCACCCTGTAAAGTAGACAGTGGAGACAAGGCTCTCGAGAACTTCACAACGGAGCAGGAATTCATACCCATTTTCTTGAACCAAGTCTGGCTCCTGGAAATACCATGTTTCCCAAAAATAAGACCCGGTCGCAGGCAAACCAAGAGATAGTGGGGCGGAGTGTGTGGGCGGCCACGGGAGGCTCATCCTCACATGGTGGCATCAGCATCAGGAAGAGGCAGAGGCACAGGGAGGGAGGGAGGTGATCCCGACACATCGCATGGCCGCCTGCCCCAGTGCAGCTGCAGGCAAGCTGAGAGACAGTAGGACAGAGTGGGCAGGCATCTCTCCCCCCCCCCCGTGCCTCTGCCTCTGCCTGCTGCTGATGCCACTGCATGAGGACAAGCCTCCCGGAGCTACTTACCCACTCCATCCCACCACCTCTCAGCTTGCCCGCAGCCATGCTGAGGCAGGCAGCCATACAGCGCTTTGGGATCGCCTGCTTCCCCCCCCCATTCCTCTGCTTGGAGGGCCGGTCTGGTGGTCACAGCGCTTAGACTTACCTGCACTGCGCGGGCTATGGCTGCTACCAAACACCGTCAGTCCCCATGTGCTCGCCGCCTCCTATGTTGGCCATGCCCACCCACCCCAGGGCTGATGACGATCTTAACTGGGGCTTATTTTGGGGGCAGGGCTTACATTAGGAGCATGCTAAAAAAATCAGGCTAGAGCTTATTTTCTGGTTGGGTCTTATTTTCGGGGAAACAAGGTTGTATACTAGGGTAGGAGAGTTTTTCTGCAGTCACCAGCTACATTTTCTCTGCCTCTCCTCTTTTTCTCCATGTATTTCTAAGCCTTAAAAAAACTGTTTTCAGTGGTGTATTGTTATTGGCAGAGTGAATGAGGTGATTTTTATCGAGGAGAGGGAGAGTTGGGGGAGGTTATTGTTTCCTGGGAAAATAAAACCTCAAATTAGTGTATTGTCATACCTATCTCACTCCTTATTTGGAGAGGGATATAAAAATCATGCCAGATCTCTCAGCAGAATTTTGGCAACACAGTTTTGAAACAATTTGGATTGTCACAGTCTGCATTTCTAAATGGTGTTTTAAAAACAGAACCTTCCAGCAGCCCTTTCAACAAATATAGTAAAACATTTTCCTTGTTTTCTAAACACAGCCAGGATAGTCAGAGTGTTATATTTCAGCACAGGAGCCATGAAGTTTGAATCTTCCAGTAGGAAAAATGGATGAGCAGAACTGATGGATGGCAAAGGCTTGATAGATATTTCCTATCACTCCTCCTCCCAAATGGTACGCAACATAATTAATTTTTCCTACCAGTGGTCATTGTTTCCTCTCCTATGCTTACAGGCTTCAATTTCTTGACCCACCACTATTTCCTTCAATACCCAACAGGTACGATTTATCAAAATGTGACATTTCTCAATTTTTTTCTGAAAAGTATCTATAAGATATAAGTGCAGAATCTGAAGCAAATTGCATTTTTTTTTGGCAGGCACCAACTTTTTTTTGCAATAAAACCTTCTTCTACATATCAGTAAAACCTCTTTTTGTACTTTTGTTTGTAAATTTTATTTGTCACATTTCTAGTTCAAATCAGAAGTTCAATCTAGTCCAGTGATGGCGAACCTTTTAGAGACCGAGTGCCCAAACTGCAACCTAAACCCCACTTATTTATTGCCGGGTGCCAGGTGGGTGTGGCCCACTGGGTGGGCGTGGCTGTGGTGGTCATGGCAGACTGGGTGGGTGTGGCCAAGGTGGGCATGGTCACCTCGATGTTGCTCGTGGGGACGCCTGTGGGGGCCGGGCAGGGTTGGGGAAGATCCAGGGGGTCTCTGGCAGGCGGGGCGGTTGGCAGGAGGCTCGTCCTGTGGGATGAGGTGAGGCAAGGCGAGGCAGAGCAGGGGTGCCATTGTCACAGGGCAAGGCGAGGCAGGGGCCAGGGCGGCTGTTCCCTGACACCATCAGCCCCCGCACACAGAGGCCAGCAAGCGCATAGGTGCTGGGATGCATCCGGCCATGTGGGACCTCGGCGAGTTAGCAGGCGGCTGGTTGAAGAGGGATGGTTGCTATCTCCGGGGCATGGCGCATGTGCCTACAGAGAGGGCTCTGAGTGCTGCCTCTGGCACGCGTGCCACAGGTTCACCACCACTGATTCTGGTCTGTATAAAATCTAACGTTCCCTCCATAATGGTTTCTGTGATATTTAAGCTGGGTGTGATTTGCCAATGGGAATGTACATCTGTATATTTCCTTGGGGTGTACAGAATAGCACATCAATCCAGTTTAATGATTCAAAGATTTGGAACTGTCAAATTGTGTCCATGTGATTCAATTTTCCAGACTGATTAAGAGTTCTTTTTGTTTCAATTAATTTATCTGAGTCATTGAGCTAATTTGAAAATTCTATTCAATTCAGAGATTTGATCAAACTACTACTGAATCTCTGAATGTTTTTTAAATAATTCATTTTTAAAATGAGATAATTGAAAATGATTACAACTGAAAGGCACATTTGAAAACATTGGCGTACAATTGCCTGGGGTATTCATTATTCCCTCTAGTCTGAAGTACAATTAAATAGTATTCATTAACGGATCATTTCCTCATTGTATTATTCAAGCTGTATAAAAGTAGTATAATAAATTACTAAGAAAATATTCCTGATTTTCAGAGAATATCTGCCTCCTTCACCTGCCCTACAAAATAATAAAATTCCCAAATCATTGGTTGTCACTGAGTCCCACTAAAAGCAAACTGAGGAGATAAAACTGTATCTCTGTTCTTAGAGGGAAAATTGACTAATCCCATTATTCCTGAAAGCTGTTGCAAAGACAGAATCTTATCCATTGTTTGTGATAGTTGAGTATTGTTAGATGTCAGTTATGAAAAGCATGGATTTGAACACCATAACTAAGTAGGTTTTATATTCAAGTTCCTCAAATTTCCTTAACTTTGTTCGTTCTATTTTGTAATTCATTTGCTTCACTTTAAATATGTCTTCATTATGCACAGTACCACTTTGGAATATTATTGAAGGAATGGATGGATGGATGGATGGATGGGTGGGTGGGTGGGTGGGTGGAAGAAAGGAAGGAAGGAAGGAAGGAAGGAAGGAAGGAAGGAAGGAAGGAAGGAAGGAAGGAAGGAAGGAAGGAACGTAGAAGAGGGAAAGAGAGAGAGACAGAGAGACAGAGAGAAAGAGGAGGGGGAAGTAGTGGATTAGGATTGAGGAGACCCATATTCAAGTACATTCTTTGATTTATGACTGAAAGTTATTCATCATTCCAAAAGACAATATATTTTAATACCTAAAACTGTAATTTAAAGCAAATTGGCCCTGCTTAAGACCAATTAAAATCAATTGGTCCTGCTTAAGACCAATTAAAATCAATAAGTAGAATGAACTTTCTCTGAATTAGGTATAAACTTTTTCTATTCGTTATATTGATTTTGTTTCAGGATTGGTGTTTTTTAAAGAATGCAGTAAGATAACAATAAACTATTTTAATAGGAGTTCCTTATTGATTTCTGTTATGATGAAATTGCTGAGTTTGTCAACATGTTGTTGGCCAATTTTTATTGCACTGATGATTTGTTTAATAGTTGCAGTGTTAAGTTTTAATGTTACTTTTCTATATTTGTTTATCACAAGTTACCTCAGGCATTTAGAAAAGCAGTATCTACATGGTATATAATTAGGAGGATAATCCCCAAAGAGCCCATTCAGCTGCTAAGAAAAATATAACAAAAGTTTTTATTCATTTATTTAAGTTATTGATTAAATTAAATTACTGGAATCGTGTTGGTATAAGTATGCCTTTACTTATGAATTGGGCTCATAATGTGGTTCCTTGGGTTTGTCTTGGTTTATTTTATAAATATTCCTTCCAGCTAATTCCTCCATGAAGTTCTTCTGTACAATATCTATTGATTCAAAGGGAAGCAGCAAGGGGAGCTACACAAATGGTGTATTGTGACCCTTTATCTTTTCATTGATCTCATATTCTTTCAAGATACCAGACCAAAGTTTTAAAAGGAGCAAGAACTTCTGACTTTCTTTGAAGGCAGGGATGCTAAGAGCAAAATAAGCATCTGAAGGAAAAAAAGTAGACAAGATTCATCCGAGCCTTCTTCTTTCTGGGTGTAAATGGAACCAGTACTTAGAATTCATTGCCTTAGAAACTTTCAGTTCAAAAGATGGATCAATCTTGTGTCAGCAGCTAAGCTGCTTTTTGGTATGTTTGTTTTACAGGTAGAAGAAATGCATTAGAGATTTGCATCATGTAGGACTCACAGCAGGACCTGTACTGAAAAAGAACAATGTAGTGCACTCATAAAACAGAGGTTTCAGATGCTTAAAAATATGTGGGTGGCAATTATTAATAGCCTAGTATGTCCTATTTTTGATTCAGTGCTTGTTTATCCTTGTCATTTGTGTTAATTATGAGGGTCCTCCAAGACATCTAAACAGAAAATACTGACAATCCAGAGCAAATATACCAAGGAGCAATAGAGAAAATGGCCGTTTTTATAGATGCCATTTATTTTTTATTTATATCACCATGTGATTCTGGGCAGCATGGAGAGAGAGAGAGAGAGAGAGAGAGAGAGAGAGAGAGAGAGAGAGAGAGAGAGAGAGAGAGAGAATCTATAATTAATACAAAAATAACATATTTCTTCAAAATATACTAAAACAAATTAGTCATTATAACTGAACCCCAAGGAGGTAGAATCCTGCACTCCCTTTGCTTTACTTCTCCCATTTAAATAATGGGATCATCTGTTGTAAATGACCTCAGGATTGTTAAAAGATGCTACAAATGTTTTAAGTCAAATAAAATCAAAACATCAAGGTAGGTTTCCATATAGTTATGCACAGAAATTCCTAAGCCTAGATTGCTACTTACTTGTCAGGTGTGAAGAATTGAGACCACACATTAAGTTCAAGTTAAGATAATTCATTGATCATGTCTATTTGCAAGAATCTAGTGAACTAACAGCACTAAACTGGCGCTAGATAAGAGTCAATGGAATTCAACAGGAGTTGGTCTTAGACCATTTGTGGGAATGTAACAACTCTAGATTGATTGATTGCTTGACTCTGCCCCAGACTCTGCCTACTTTTCTTCTACATTACCTTTCCTAGGTAAGGCTGTATGCTTCATACCTTCATACTCTACTATCCTTTTTTCACAGACTAGTTCTAAACTCAGTGAAGGCAGAATTGCCCTATAACTAAGTAATGTATTTGGGAATATTTTATATAATAATAAAACAAAACTTCCATAATGTATGTCTAATTTAATGAAAAGAAAAACTAGGGGTGACATGAAAGCAGTGTTCTAATATCTAAGGGGCTGCCACAAAGAAGAGGGGTTCAACCTATTCTCCAAAGCACCTGAAGGCAGGACAAAAAACAATGGATGGAAACTAATCAAGGAGAGAAGCAACCTAGAACTAAGGAGAAAGTTCCTGACAGGGAGAAATATTAATCAGTGGAACAACTTGCCTCCGGAATTTTTGGGAACTCTTAACACTGGTGGTTTTTAAGAAGCGATTGGAAGCCATTTGTCTGAAATGTTATAGAATTTCCTTCTTGAGCAGGAATTGGACTGCCAAGTACAGACTTCCAAGGTCTCTTCAAACTCAGCTATTCTTTTATTCTGTTATAATAATATGATGCCAAATCTGAAATCTCTTGTGTGATTTTGATGCGAATGGATTCTCTTATTCCTGCAACCTCTTTTGACAATTCTTTCTCACATCCAACTCTCATTTAAAGTTCCAATATTATTGGCAGAATATCCCAACGTTGCTATAACTAGCTATAATGTGAGGTCCTCTACATGAAAGGGGACTGCGAATGCTGTCTACATTCATTTTAGTCTTCTGGTCATTACACTTCTATCAAACATTCCTTCTATTTCCATTTACCACAATCTGTGGTACAGGCTACCAGCTAGGCTGCTTTCAATAAAGGGCTGGACTAATTCATGGAAGTCATAGGGATCCATGGCTATCAGCCATGATGGCATTGGGGCTGCCTCTAAAAGCCATCTGCTGGAAAATTAATGGGCTTCCTTGTGCAATTTGTTGGCCATTGTGAGAACAGAGTGCTGCACTTGATGAACCAGGAATCCAATCCAGCACAGTGTTGCTTATGTTCGTATGTCCTACATCTCTGTTTTTGTAAGTCAGCTGCTGACTTCTATAGGACAATACTAACCCTTACCCATTAAAAAGTTATAGAAAGACCTGTTTTCTCTCTCTCTCTCTCTCTCTCTCTCTCTCTCTCTCTCTCTCTCTCTCTCTCTCTCTCTTTCTCTCTCTCAGACACATGCATTCACACATACACATACACACTGACATACACATTCACTCACACACACATATGCTTTTTATCAGTTAAAAGTTGCATTTGCTATTTTTTGCAATTCATTCATACTATTTTTTTTCATTCTTTTTCATAAGTATTCTAGCCAGACCAACAGGTATTCTTCATTCTACAGTTATACATTTGATTTCTTTGCTGAAGTGTTACCAAATAGTTAAGTAACTGCAGTCTTGCAATAATGACACCGTGTTCCAAATCTTCCATCTTCTGACTTGCACTAAAGATCAACTTTAAGAGCTCAGTATTTAAAAGAAACTATATCGTAAATCAAAGGAGTATTAATAATGAAGACTTCTCAGTAAAGAGAAATGAGCAGGAGAGTTGTGTTGCTATAGAGAATAATTCAACATGCATCAAGATTTGGATGAAATATCTCTCATTAATTTGATGTAGACTTTGAGTAGTGCAGGTCTCAGTCCATCTCCAGAAACTGAACTAATTAAGAACTTCCCTTTTTTCACAAGAAGATGAAAATGTGTCAAATAAAACTGGCATCTCTTTAAATACCTGAATAGTGTATTTTGGCCTGGATGCAAAATTAAATCACTATGCTTAATCACAGATATTAAGTACTGTATGTCAGAACTTAATATATTCCTACAGTAAGTATAATCAGCTTTTTAAAATAGCTTTGTTTATAGTCTGTAAAGAGTTAACATTATACTACAATATTCCAGACACAAACATGAGTGCTTTGGCTAATTTTGAGAACATCTGGAATAAAAACATTACTGGATGCTAATGAAGCATATGAGATATTTCTGTGCACTGTTATTGGCTCAATGAATGCCAGAGGAACCAATTAAGTATTGAAACTAGCTGTTAATCAACAATCAATATCATATAAATGAAAATATATTAGCCAACACTCCAGAAGATAGGCTTAAGATACAGAAGGATCTTGACAGATTTGAACATAGGTTCCTATCTAACAAACTGGGATATGCTCAGAAGATGGTTCTGAGAGTCACTGCTAAACACTTAGGTCATTCCACAGACTTCCTTTGGATCTGCTTAATATCAAGATGAAACCACTGGAGAGATCATTCCTAGCTTTAGCATAAAATGCCATTAAAATACTGATGTTACTGGTTCCTTCCTTCTAACTCCAAGAAACAAACCTTGGCTAACCTCGGTAATGGACTAGATAAGGGAGAACAAGCAGAACTTTAAAAAAAAAGATGGTAAGAAGAAAGATGAACTCTGGACTGAGGAGATTTTGGATCAGACTGCATTCCATCAGAAAAAGCACACTTGTCATTAAGTGTGGCTTGATTCCCAATTGTCACTGGATTTGCAGGTGGCAGCTGTAATGAGAAGTGCATAGGCACAATTACAGCAAGTGCATCAGTTATGACCTTTCTTTGGCCGGCTGGAATTAGCAATGGTTGTCTACACTTCAGTAGGAATTTATCTCAAACGTGGCAATGCATGGGGCTACCCTTGAAAATGGTTTAGAAATTGAAAGTAGTACAAAATTCAGCAGCTCAACTACTGACCTAAGCAAAATATAGGGATCTTGTGAGGGGTCCTTGGTGCTCTCCGAGCTTGATTGTTTTCTTGAAGATGTTTCAGAAACCAAACTAAGTAACAACATCAGTGACTAGCATTGATATTACCTAGTTTGGGTAACAACCAAGCTTGGTTGTTTACTCTAATTTGGGTGAACAACCAAGCTCAGAGACTACCATTTCAACCCTGAGCTACAAATATTCTTCTTTATTGATACAGATCTTGTCGACACAATAATATCTGCACTGACTATTAACTGCTTGCACAATACAACATAAGATATTGTTCATGAAATTTGAAATCGGAAAGGGCTTAGGCGGGCTTGATTGTGTGCAGAACTTCTTCTGTTATGAGCCTGAGTAGATATGCCACCTTACTAGAAACGCAGCTATCAGATATGTGGGAAAGGGCATTTTTCTGGACAACTTTGAACCGAGGGTATGCATTTTCTAAGGAGATATGTTTGTCCCCCAGTCTCCCAGTATTTTGGAAAATAGTAGAAACACATTTCTTTTACCAAGTTTTAAAGTGTAATGGGAAATCTTAATGTTGGTTTTTATTTGAATTGTGTGAATTCTGTCATATTTTGAACCTTAACCCAGTGTCATAAACTGGCTTGAGTGTAGGAATAAACAGAAAGACAGAATAGGGAGATGGAAAGTTAAGAAATATGAAATATAAATCAATAAATAAAAAAAATATGTATGTCTTCTGAAACTGAGGACTCCTCAGATTTGGAATTTTCAGAGATTTCGATAATTTTTTGAGAAACTACAACATATTCCCCATATTTAAGACAGATACAATTCCTTCTTCAAACATTTCAGGCAGTTGAATGTTTTCAGGATAATTATGCATAGCCAGAAGAGCAGAAGTGAGATTATCAGAGCAACCTACATCTTTTGTAAAATGAACTTTAAAGCATCTTAATTATTATTAGAATGGCCCTTTTGAATGAAAATGTGGTTTGGACAATGTCCCATTTATCTGTTAAAGCTGATTCAGTGTTATATTGATCCCTCTACATCTGCTTCTATCATTAACCATTAATTCCACATTTCCAAATTTAAAAATATGCAAAATTATGAAAATATATGTTACCGTGCTAATGCCAAAACCTTTTACTTTTATGATATATATTAGTTGACAATCTAGAGAAATTGTGAGGCAGCTCCAAAATCAAGAACAAAATTATTTGGGACAATATTGAGTTTTAATATTTATATGTTAGCTCATGGTTCAGTCTATGAAAGGAAAGGAACAGATCAATCTCAATAATCCAACATTTACATTTATCACCAAACTTTCCCTCTTAGAAATTATAGCTATTTATTAAAACCATTCAACATTCAGTTTTGGCCAAACTAAAATATAATCTTTCTCAAATCTTTTTTGTAGAATTAGGAACATCTGTGGGAGGAGGGGGGTTTCTTAGTAATTTTTCTTAGTGTTTATGGATATAGCAATTTTACCACTAATAAAAGTTTATTTCTTTTTTCTTCATTATGATCACATCTTCATCTGTAATTTTATAGACTTCAGTTTATGAAGATAGCAGCTGGATACTTGCAAGGCATTGTTTGTGGTTACATTATCATCATTTTATGTAACATTTTTAATAACGTGGGTGAATGTTAAAATTGATCCAAATTTGATTCCTTCTCCCACCATACAAAGCTTAATAATGTCTTGAGATAATTAGAAATACATTAATTCTCTTCAGAGGCACTGTTATGTCCTGGGCCTTGCTGAGTCATTCAGCAAGGCTCAGGAAGGCTGCAGAAAGGTTGTAGAGACCCGGACAGATCACGTGTCTGCCCGGGACCCAGACAGGCTGTCTCCAGCCTTGCGCACATGCGCGAGGCGGGAGAATGGCCTGCAATGATTGGCTGTGCATCCCCTTGCACGGGGAGTATAAAAGGGCCTGTTGCCATTGTGTTCTTGCTTCTGTTCTTGCTTCTGTTCTGTGAATGTAATCAATAAAAGATCCTTTGTTGTGAACCTGCCTCTTCTCGATGTCTGACTTGCGAGAACGGAACAGGCACCATATGACAATTTCATCTTATTTGGGACTTGTCAGACATAGCTAGATGTTATTTTATGGGATTCAAATCCTCCCAATGGAATTCAACTGTTAGAGCTTTGAACTTAAATGACCATACACAGTGTAACAGCTTTAAGAGCTATTCAGATATTGCTAGTCAGCATTTCCAGGAAGGGATATATTGAAGCTATTTGAATAGTGTATACAAGGCACCTTATATGGACCTTTTGTTGAAAGAAGAAAATAATAAATAGATGATTTATAGATTTGAAGATTAAGAAGCAGATTATATGAGGGGACGAGGGGATTTGTAAATTATTTAAGAGGGATGAGAGACAATAAGATTGTAATTATCTGATGAAAAGAGGTTGGAAATTATTTATATATTTCCTAATTCTAGTTTTCTTTTCCATTTCTTGCACTTTTTTGTTCTTGTTTCTTTTCTTGTTTTCTTTTGATTCAAATTTTATGATATAATTTTTATATAAATATAAATACATTTTTAAAAGACAGAATACTATATGAAGTTCACTTTCCTGTAAGAGAGTGCTATAGATGTTACTTTATGTCAGGCCCTGATGTACGGGGTTTTATATGATTTTTACCGTTATTCTTGGAGGAGGATAAATTTCTTTATTTTATAGACAAAACCTGTTACATGGTGCTTCCTACTGATCATCTGCAGCTGAGAAAATGCCAAACAGGATATCTCTGTTTATCTCTTCCATCAAAAAGAAAGGAGGATGGAAGTCATATAAAATGTGACATAATGTAACATCTATATATCTGTGCTGTGATAGTTTAAGTGAAGAAAGACTAAGACAGAGTTCCCCAACCTTTCAGGATTGGTAGCCCGGAGCAGGGAGAAGGGGGAAACAAGGGATGGGGGTTTTTTTTGGGGGGGGGGGTAAATGCATGCATGCACAGGAGAGTGTGCACGAACACCTGTTGCTGGTGTGAGTGGGGCAGTGAGTGCTCGCATGAGTGGGGCCACGAACACCTGCAATGCTCACTGCGACGTTCGTGCAAATGGGGCTATGTGCATGTGCAAACAAGTGCACATCGGCCAGCCACTCACACGGCCTGGTGGCCAATACACCATGGCCCAGCAGTAGGTCGCAGCCCACAGGTTGGGGACCTCTAGACTAATTGTACCATTTCAAGACTTCTCTATAATTCTTACTGAATGTGTGAAGTCTTAAATGCATAAAGGAAGGGCTCATGTCTGCTGACTTGAGCTTCCTACCAAGCTTTACATCTCCATGTTTAGTTGAGAAAACTGAAATGGTACTGGAACTTGTATTTGCTTAGACAAAAGTACAGCTCTCTGCCCAGTCTGGGATTAAGCAATTTCAGTTCATCCATTTTACAACAAAGTCAAATAAAACAAAGGGAAGGCCCATCTGTACATCCCGGAGGTCAAAGTTTTTCAATCTCAGCAACTTTAAGATATGTGGACTTTAACTCCCCAAATCCATTTTAAAGTTCCTGAGGTTGGGAAGCACAACTGTAGGTTAATGTACTTCCTTTAAGAACAGTTGAACTGAGAAATCAGAGTATACTGGAGGCCCCAGAACATCCTTGAAACAGTGGATTACAGTAGTTAGAAAAGATCGGTTTTATTCCAGTTTAAGATATTCTGGTACATTCTGAAAAACAAGCATTTTCTCATATAACAATGCTGATCAAAGAAATGCTTTTTAGAATTCATTCCCCAATACCCATCTCTCTCTTCTCTCTTTCTCTCTCTTCGTATTTCAAAGGATCTGTATTTCTCCAGATACTTTTTTTCTACTTACTCTGCCTGATATCTCTCATTCATTGTTTATCAGTTGCTTGAAGCTCTGTTCTCCATTGTGTTGAATTTTTCACCCTTCAGTACTGTGTGAATCTTAGTCTCATCAGATTGGCATTACACAGCTATATTTGAGGTTATCAAGGCTCTTTTGATTTCATAAGCTACTGCTATCTCCTTAATATAGGTTGTCCTATCTTCCTTCTGCATAGGAGTAAACGGTAAAGGATAATTATAATTAAAAACAAAGCTCCTATAGAAAATTGTTCCTTCTTTGTTTTAAATGTGCTCATCATGCAGGTGCAATTTAAGGGCATTAAGTTTCACTGCCTAATCTGGTTAATGATGGCAATACATTATATCATAAAGGAGCAGCATCCACAGAATCTCACCACTTGTGTCATTGTGGTAAAAGCAGTGTTGCAGGAGCACAGTGCAAGCTCCACCCCTTAAGGATATATGTGTAGCATTGCAACACACATTTTAAAAAGGGTCAGAGGTTCATTTGCAACATGATGGCATACAGCAGCTTTTGTCAGTCTGATCCCCCTGAAGACATTGCTAAGTCTAAGCCTAGATTTAATACAAAAAGAGGAAGGCATAACAAAAAGCCAAAACGTCACATAAATGATCCCCGGACCTTTATAATACCTAAAGTCTTGAGAGACCAAGTTTGGAATAGGATTTTAGGCATCAAGTGAGAAACCTAAGATAGTGACTTCTAGTATTCCCTTAGGCATAAGACCAGCTTGGTGATCTTGGGCCAATCACTCTCTCTCTCAGCCTTAGGAAGAAGGCAAGAGCAAACCACTTCTGGAAATCTTGCCAAGGAAACTGTAGGGAATAGTTCAGGCAGCCACTAGGAGTCAAGACTGATTCAAAGGCCACACACGCACACAAAAAGTATTGAGGAATGTATTCTGTTTCATTCTGATCTAGAGCAGGGCTTTTCAACCTGTGGTACGCGTACCACTTGTGGTACATTAACAAGTGGCAGGTGGTACGCAGCCCTGCCTAGCCAGGTTTAGTGGGGGAGGGAATGAGCCAGCACAGGTAAGGACTTACAGTGAGAGAGTCCTCTGGAGCTGCAGTGGCTGGGAAGAGACAAAGGCCCCAAGCTCAGTTCTGGCTCACCCTCCCCCATGAGAAAGGAGGAGGAGGGGGCGGAGACAGGAGAGGCTATAAAAGGAAGCAGTTTGGCTGCACCGAAGGGAAAAAATTTGAAGGAGGAGGGTGGGGGAGGGGTTGCCCTCCAAGAGGAATGAAAAAGGCAGCAATGGCTGCAGGTGAGAAGGAGGGAGGGAGATGGAGAGTGGAAGGATTCTTATGTGCTTTTGTAACTTTGAAGTTCTGGGATTTGTGCCATGTGGGCTTTGTGTTCTTAAGGAGTGTTTGGCAATTTCTATTTGGCTGATGTCTGATGTCTCCTGTTAGCTTCTATTGCTCTGCTATTGTTAGCTGTAAGTTTTGCTGCAAGGGATTTTGAAGTATTTTTCTCCTGAATGGATTTTGCCTGTAGATTCCTTTACTTATTAATGGAGCCATTTGAGGAGGCTGCCTTAGCCGGCAGCCAATACTTACTACATTTTTTTTCCTTCCTTCCTTTCCTTTCTAGCCAGTAGCTAATTCTTAAAGGGGAATGTGCCTTTTTAAGCTAGTTCACTCAGCAGTTTGTCTTTTCTGTTTCTGGAGGCTTTTCCTTGTTTGATGAATATATGGAAGAGAGAAAATATGGGGGGGTTCAAATTCTTCCTTCAGAAGGAGGTGGGCATGAGAAAGAGGGAGGCAGGGAAGGAGGGAAGTCCCGCCTTAGCACTTGGCCACCAGCAGCCCTGCCATTGACTTTACTTGTCAAAAGGTTGCAAAAGGGGATCACATGACACTGGGACACTGTGACCATCATAAATATGAATCAGTTGCCAAGCATCCAAATATAAATCACATGACCCTGGGCATGCTGCAATGGTCATAAGTGTGGAAAATGGTCATAAGTCATTTCAGTGCAATTGCAACTTTGAACAGGTTGTTTTTTTTTGTCATCAAGTTTTTGACACCTTGCTAGGTGGTACTCGAATATTGCCATATCCTAAAAGAGGTACAATTGGTGAAAAGGTTGAAAAGCCCTTATCTAGAGTACCTACTCAGGGAGTGAAGCATAGCTAAAATGTGGATGGATACAAAAATCATCTAAGTCAATAGACACACTCAGTTTTGCCATTTGCACAGATCCATACAACTCATTAATATTTACCCATTTACCCAACTCCACATTCACATCTCATATGTATTATATTAACCATAATCCCTCTACTATGAGATTGAAAGTGATCTCTCAAATGAGCTCAATAAAACCAACAGGATAGGATGACAGTCTTGCTCAGATCTTCAAAGCACTAGATCCAACACCTTGCAAGAAGACTGTTTTGGAAAACATTTCTTGCACAGAAGAGATGCCTAATGACTTCCATAATGCCCTCATTGTGGCTCTCCATAAAAATAAGGATGCAAATCAGATTGCAGAAACTACAGAGATATCATCACAGGCAAGATCTTTGCTCACATTTTCTTGAACAGATTTGTCACTATCTCAGAAAGGAACCTCTCAGTCAGAATGGAGTATAGTAAACATGATACTTGCCATGAGGCAAGTCCAGGAAAAGTACATCAAGCAGAATAAGTCTTTAGAAGGAAGGAGAAAGAGGAGAGAGGAGAGGGGAGAGGGGAGAGGGGAGAGAGGAGGGGAAGGGAAGGGATGGCAGGGGGAGAGGAGAGGGAAAGAGAAAGGAAAGAAAGAAAGAAAGAAAGAAAGAAAGAAAGAAAGAAAGAAAGAAAGAAAAGAAAGAAAGAAAGAAAGAAAGAAAGAGAAAGAAAGAAAGAAAGAAAGAAAGAAAGAAAGAGGGAGGGAGGGAGGAGGGAGGGAGGGAGGGAGGAGGAGGAAGGAAGGAAGGAAGGAAGGAAGGAAGGAAGGAAGGAAGGAAGGAAGGAAGGAAGGAAGGAAGGAAGGAAGGAAAGTAGGATCAGATTCTGGCTTCAAATAGGCATATCCAAAAGCCAAATCATAACCAAAAATGGGAAGGTAGTGGAGGAAGCAATTTAGTGTTGGTTAGTTGGTTGCCAATTATCTAGGAAATACTTGAAAACAAAAGTCATTACTTTAGGGAGCATTCTGTCATACAACATAGTTCCCGTACAGGAAACTCTGGCTTGCGAAGGGGATATTTCCATTTGTCTCACAAGCATTTGCATTACAGACCCAAGTGACTTGAGCATACCCTTTAGATCCCCTCTACAATTTACTGACATTTAAAATGTATAACTCTACCATAGAGAACAATGATCTTATATGAAATTAATAATTGACTTGATTTTAACTATAGTTACACTTCATTTGAATCAAGTCCTAGACATGTCTACTTTTTTTCTAAAATTCAGTGCTTAACTCTAAAACAGTGTTTCTCAATCTTATCAGTTTAGATGTGTGGACTTCAACTCTCAGAATTCTCCAGCCAGCATGCATTGAAGTCCACACAACTTAAAGTTGCTGAAATTGAGAAACACTGCTCTAAAAGATGGTGCATCTCTGACTTCAACCCAGGGCATCCTTGGGAGGAGGCTCAAAAAATGTCAAATGATGGTTGTGGCTATGTGGTCAAAGTCCTCCTGTTTTCTTGCATGTGTCACCCATAAATGTGTCACATATTTCATAGATAACCCTGGAAACTTTGAGGGCCTTCTATTTATAAGCAGTTCTTCATATCTGTGCATTATTTCTTATAAGAATGTATCCCATACTTTATTTTAAAAACTATATGTTATACCATACTTCATATTAAAGCTGCTAGTTTTTCTTCTCAGTACAACCAGCCATTAGTAAATCATTGCAAAAATAGACAAGGAAGGTCTGGTGTTACATAATTTCCCATGCCATCTTTTTCCATTCCTCTCTCTGCTTCCCTCAAATATATAATCCTAATTATAATATGTGTAGCTCAGTGTGTAAACTATAAACTTTCTTGCCTGGAGGTGGCCCAGAGATCTAAAATGCTAAGAACTCTTGAAAAAATATGAACATACCATTCAAAAGAAATAATTAAAAAGCTAAGACCAGAACACATGTTCTCCAACCCCCAACCCCCGGATAAACAAAGATTTGTATCAGACAATCAAGCAGAAAACAATGCCCTAATCAAGGAACTACCAAGGAGAAAATCACATCCCAACCAAAACTGGCAGAGCAAGCTACTGTATATAACACAGGGAGCAAATCCAACACTCACTAGAACTATTAATGTTACCTAGTTGGGAAAAGAAACAACTGCAAGTAAACAACCAAGCTCAGAGAGCATCAAGGATTCCACAAAAAGTAATATTTCCGCATTTAAATAGAAAAGAAATTGAATCATATTGGTTGAGATGCAGTGATAATAATGCTTATTAAAATACACATCTTTGCAATATCCTAAGGTTGTTATATTCTGGGGGAAAGTAATTACATATACTTTGAGACAGAGTTAATATTTTTAGAAGATATATGGATTATAGAAGTAATTGAGTCTCAGAGGCAGACAACATACTAGACTGGGATTTTTCAAACTGTGATATTGTGACACACGTACACATTCAAGTCATTAGAAAATTTTATTAGTTTATAATATATAATACAACGGAAATACAAAGGCAAATAGCGGAAAAGATGGGGAAGGGAAAAGGGAGTAGAGAAGTGAGGTAAGGGAGTAAAAAAGAAAAAAAGGCATTGAATTCTGACTTCCTTTGGTGCAATAAAGTATCAACTTCAAAGTTCAACTTTTTACTTTTACAAAATATTATAAACTAGCCATTTTAATAACATCAAATCTATCTAATTGATAAAGCCCAAAATCAACATTTCACTTTTTTCCACCTCAAGCACAAAATCTAGAAGCAGTTTCCACATGGCAATAAAAGTATTCGTGGGCGTGGCTTGATTGGCTGGGTCGGACCATGTGGTGTGGAAGCCGATGATGGTGGTGGGAGACACATAAACATAGAGGCCATCTTTCACGAGAGGGTGAGTGAGCCTTTTGCCTTCCCTTACAGAAGGTGGGGTGTGAGGTTAAAAAGAGGTGAAGCGAGAGGAAAGAAAGGCGGCTGGCGTGGAAGCTTGCCCGACAGCGAAACTTTGCTTTTTTTGATTCCTTGGGTAGTTCAAAGGCTGGGATGTCTATGAAAATCTCTTTTTAGTCTTTTATACTTTATATTCAAACTGCACAGGGGAAGAATAAGAATAAAGCCAATGTCTTGTGATTTGGAGGTGTTATTATTAATAACAATATATATTAATTATGTATTGGTCAGATGTAAAGGTAGACCTACAGTATGAGGTTTAATCAGATCTATTTATTAAATTGGGTTTAACTTAAAGGTAAATTAAAAGTAATCTGTTCACTGACAAAGTTTCAACTTTAATTTGTTTCAAGTCAATATCCATATTAAACTCCAAATGTAACTTTTTCCACCTTGTTTGACAACTTCTTAAAAATAATTCAATCTTTTACAAGCAACCAAATTTTGTTTTATTGGGCCAATTTCATTCCACATAGAAAGCTGACATTTCCACTCATTAAACTAAATGGGTATGCCAGTGGTAAATATCCCAGAAGATTAATAAAATGCCTTCTTGTAATTTAAAACCACACAGTGCATGGTAACATTAATAGTATTAACTTATCTTGAACAAAATCCTAGTCTTTTAGATACACTAAAAAATGAAGGGGTTTTCTTTCAACTACAAAGGTAATCCTTGTAGGGTAGGCAAGGTGGGTTGTATGACGTGTGTGAGTTCCGGCACCTTTTTTTTTTTTTTTTTACAAAAAAAGCACTGGCTAAAACTAAATTTTGTAGCCTGGCGTATACATTCCCTTATATGGAACGTGTTTTAGTAAATGTCCACAAATATTTTCAGTTAATTTCCATCCAGACAGATCTGGCAACTATTATTCATGGCTTGGCTATGTCTCTTCTTGACTGCTGCAATATGCTCTCCGTGGGTCTATCCTCCTGGGCTTCTGCAAGAGCTTGCAGGGCAAATACAGAGAGAAAGGGCTGGTGTTGCGACACCAAAATAATTCCACTCCTCTTTTCCCCACCACCACCAATGGATACCAGTTCTATTCTTGAAACATATCCAATAGCTGCAGTTAATACAAATTGTGCGGCAATGATGATAACCAGTGCAAAATGCAGAAATCTGTACTGAGAGAGCTGCATTGATTGTCAGCAGTTTACCAGGCACAATTAAGAATATTGCCACTGATTTTTAAGGCCCAAAATAGCTTAAGATCCAGTTAAGGAAGATACAGCTTGTCCCATTATTAATCCGTCAGATGACACCCCTATTGCTGGAGAGGACCTTCCTCCAAAGTTGTGTTTAAGAAATCTGCAAAAATGCATCTCTTTCACTGGGCTTTCAATGGTTACATGATTTTATTATTTGCTTTCTCATCCATTTTATTTTGTACCCTGAACTTTTTATAGTCTATTTTTATTTTTAAATGGCATTAGCTACACTGAGTGATCCCCAGAGCAAGGTGCAAATCGAAGAAATTAACAACATTACAACATAATGGCACAAGGCACTGTAGTGCAAACTGAGTAGTTTAAAACATCCGCATCCATGGGTAATACATTATGTATGGCAGTACAAGAGTTAATAAAGGATTATTTAATTGCTTTTATGTTTGAAAGGGGGGGGGGAAAGTGGCTCTATCATTCAAGTCTTGTGATTTTAACAGTCTTTTTATTGCTTTCATGAGTCAGCTTCATAAAAATGACTTATGCTGTTATTTACCCAGCTTTACTCTGGTCCAGACATCTTTTAGCCTCATACATAACTCTAGATGATTTTCTGACAACCCATAGCTGTACTGCACCATTCCTATGCTACCTTTCTGCTTTTCTTGCACTCTGCTTGGGATTGGTTTTGAAAATCTGTATACTTTTTAATTATCTTTTTGGGGTCCTTTCAAAGGACTTATTTATTGAAATGGAAGTCCAGGGATTTTTTTTTTTTTCTGTGATGGATCTTTGCAATATTTCATGTCCTGATGCCAAAGAATTGCTTGAATAACTGAAACCATCATTTTACCGTGTCCTGTTGCATGTCACTTCAGCCAGACTTTAATGAAGAACTGCAATAAGATCCTGTAAAGGGAAGATAAATTTTGGCAGGTAAAATGGTAAAGTAGTGTGGTGACCAATTTTCCATGTGCAAATGAAAGAAGCTCCAGTCAAGCTCATAAGGTCAATTTACTTGTAGTTACATGCCTGTCCAGTTAATATTCTTATATGAATCAGATATAGATGGGTTGCCTTTAAGAAGGCTACCAGTCTTTTAATAAATTGTACTGAACACAGGAAGAAAACCAAAATGGCTCTCTTAAGGCTGCCTAAACAGTCTCCATCTCTTAGATGAAAGGAACATGATTTAACTTTGATTCAGTCTTTATCCCCATCATCCATTTATCCATTACACATACACCCTGCCCCAGAAAAACCTCTACATATTCATCACTCTAATTATAGCATTAAAAGCTAGTGGAGAATGGCCCTAATTAATTACCATTTGTCAAGAAAGATCTAATTAGCAGCCTGGCCCCCATTTGTCAATGCTGCCATGATGCCTCTTTCATTTTCCATCACAATTCAGAGTTCATTACTGTCACCATGATCCCTGACTGGTTAAATGGCGATCATGTGACATGGCTAGTGGAAGAATCTGAATTCAGGTAGATATCATCTTTTCAACGAAGAAAATATTACACTTAATGTGGAAGATTCCTGGCAGGGCCTCTAAAAAAGCATGACTCAATTCACATGTGCCGTGTTTTCTTATATGCTTACTTCAACATTCTTTTCCTATTTTTAACTGAGTGTTCTCTTTGTTGCCTGTTATTATATTGGTAGCTCTTTTTAAAAAGTAGTTTCTCTCTAATCCCTGTGAATGATCACAATTTTGGAGGAATTATTTGGTGACTTGTTGCCATTTATCTCAGACTCATTTTCTATCCAAGAAATGCCCAATGAATTTTTAAACTGGTTTTTCCATGCTTGCTTTGCCGTTAAAATCAATTAATCAATGTAAAAAAAGATATTGAGACTCTAGAAAGAGTACAGAGAAGAGCAACAAAGATGATTAGGGGACTGGAGGCTAAAACATATAAGGAACAGTTGCTGGAATTGGGTATGTCTAATTTAATGAAGAGAAGGATGAGGGGTGACATGGTAGCAGTGTTCCAATATCTCAGGGGTTGCCACAAAGAAGAGGGAGTCAAGCTATTCTCCAAAGCACGTGAAGGCAGGACAAGAAGCAACAGATGGAAACTAACCAAAGAGAGAAGCAACCTAGAACTAAGGAGAAATTTCCTGACAGTTAGAACAATTAATCAATGGAACAACCTGCCTCCAGAAGCTATGAATGCTCCAACACTGGAAGTTTTTAAGAAGAGACTTGACAGCCATTTGTCTGAAATGGTATAGGGTTTCCTGCCTGAGCAGGGGATTGGACTAGATGACCTCCAAGATCCCTGCCAACTTTATTATTATTAATTAGCCAAATCCTTACATGATGCCATTTTTAAAAAATTAAAATTAAGTGAAACCATCTACCTTAAACCAAAGCCCAGTGACAATATGAAAGTTGACATTAACTCTACATTTGCTAATTATAATCATTTAGTTATTTATGTAATGAACAAAGTAATGAACAAATTACCTAACGACTGATGACAACTTTTTAATCAAATCATAACTCTTAAAAGCAAAGACACATTCAAGTAATGTGTATCAGCTATTTGTATGACCTTACCTACAAAATTCAGGACAATATTTCTGAAGAAATGCCTTCCAGCCAAAGAGACTTCAGAAATGGAAGTTCAAAATCTAGGATTATTGGCTTTTTATGGTTTGGACCCAAAATTCTATTAAAGGAATGCTCCCATACCATGCTGTCCATAGAGGCTCTTGAAACTGATATAGATGTTGGGGGACCCTACAAAATGGCAAAATCATACTATAACATTAGTGTGGGAATAACAATTCACACTTAATAATAATAATAATAATAAAGTTGGAAGGGACCTTGGAGGTCATCAAGTCCAACCCCCTGCTCAGGCAGGAAACCCTATACCATTTCGGACATGTGGCTGTCCAGTCTCTTCTTAAAAACTTCCAGTGTTGGAGCATTCACCGCTTCTGGAGGCAGGTTGTTCCACTAGTTAATTGTTCTAACTGTCAGGAAGTTTCTCCTCAGTTCCAGGTTGCTTCTCTCCTTGACTAGTTTCCATCCATTACTTCTTGTCCTGCCCTCAGGCGCCTTGGAGAATAGCTTGACTCCCTCTTCTTTGTGGCAACCCCTGAGATATTGGAATACTGCTATCATGTCACCCCTAGTCCTTCTTTTCATTAACTAGACATACCCAATTCCAGCAAACGTTCCTGATATGCTTTAGCCTCCAGTCCCCTAATCATCTTTGTTGCCCTTCTCTGCACTCTTTCTAGAGTCTCAACATCTTTTTTACATCGTGGTGACCAAAACTGGATGCAGTATTCCAAGTGTGGCCTTACCAAGGCATTGTAAAGTGGTATTAATACTTCACGTGATCTTGATTCTATCCCTCTGTTAATGCAGCCCAGCACTGTGTTGGCTTTTTTGGCAGCTGCAGCACACTGCTGGCTCATATTTAAGTGATTGTCCACTAGGACTCCGAGATCCCTCTCACAGTTACTACTATTGAGCAAGGTACCCCCTATACTATACCTGTACATTTGGTTTTTCTTGCCTAAATGTAGAACCTTACTTTTTTCACCATTGAATTTCATTTTGTTAGATAGCGCCCATGTTCAAGTCTGTCCAGGTCCTCCTGTATCTTAAGCCTGTCTTCTGGAGTGTTGGCTATTCCTGCCAGCTTGGTGTCATCCGCAAATTTGATGAGTTCCCCATCTATCCCCTCGTCCAAATCGTTGATGAAGATGTTGAAGAGCACTGGCCCCAGAACAGAGCCCTGGGGCACCCCACTGCACACTTCCCTCCATGTAGATGCGGTTCCATTGAGGACCACACGCTGAGTACGGCCGGTCAGCCAGCTACGAATCCATCTGGTGGTGATGCTGTCTAACCCACATTTTTCTATCTTATCGAGTAGTAGGTTGTGATCTACTTTATCAAATGCCTTACTGAAGTCCAAGTAAATTATATCCACAGCATTCCTCTGATCCACTAATTTTGTCACTTGGTCAAAGAATGCAATAAGGTTTGTCTGGCATGATCTGTTTTTGACAAACCCATGTTGGCTTTTAGTAGTGATTTTGTTTGCCTCTAGGTGTTCGCTGATTCGTTGTTTGATTATCTTTTCCAGAATCTTCTTGAAAACAAAATTTCTGGGTGAATATCCAATCATCATCATCATCTATTTATTTAGTTACTATATAGCTGCCATTCTTAAAAACACAATTCTGGTTGGTTCGCAATAGCAATAAAACCCAAAATATAATAAAAACAATAAAACCAAAACCTGGTCCCACAGCCATCCTCCTCTGATGACTCCAACTCAATCATCCCCAGACTCCAACATCAGCTAGCCCAGCACCAACTCTTTATGGCCTTCCAGAAGGCTAAGAGAGTGGGGGGGCCTACCAAATCCCAGGAGTAAGTTCTTCTATCTAATTGCAACAATGACTCCTGATTTGAGGGTATGTATCCTAATCTCCATCTGAATGGAGCAGCTTGGAAGTCAAGGGATTTCCAACAAGTTCACAACCACAATGTAGCCTTATGGACACAACACTCTGTCAAACTTCATTTCTTAATTGCTTTTAGAAATTGCTTCTTAGCTGCTTTAAGAACCGTTTAATCAACAAGTCTGATAATACATACCAGGTGAACCTGCTTTAATACTTAGAAAAAAAAGTTTTAAAGATAAGCTTAAGAACATTTTAAAAATTATTTTTGAGGGAATAAACAGCAAAGGGGTGACTAGAATGTTGATTTTGGAAAGTCATAAATGGATTAAGAGTGCAGATGGATTTGAAACAAGATTTTGAAATTAATTATAATAATCGTTCCCGTGGGAAAATGCTGTTGCTTTGAATTTTTTTGTCTGCTGTCAGATGCGGATTGGCATGCAGAAATTGAAGCCTTCTTACAATTGCTGTGCCATTTGAAAGGACAATGACTGTTGAATGGGATGACACTAGAGAAAGTAATAAATAACAAAAGTAAATCATTTTGTTATCCAGATATTGAGGTCTATAACACTTCCTTCATATTGCACATAATTTAGACCAAGTAACTTATTTTCAAAACATAGCAGGCTAATGGACACATTCAAAATGTATAAGATGGTGGAATTGCCTGGATTTGTTCTTTCTATGTTTGTTGTTGAACTGTGCTATTTTATTTGGCCACCTCTTTTTATTAAACATTTCATCCTTTTGATATGTTGCATTTTGGTTTCAGAACTGTTCCTTTGGATAGAAGAGGAGTTTAAATATTTTAAAAAAATCAAAAACAAATATCACATCATACACATCCCCACCCAAACATAACCCTGAGATCTTCTAAACTATCACACAGTTCAGCATGCTTGCATATTGGAAATGTTTCAAAAATTCATTTTGTGCAATTAAATTGCAGTGAAGTGCAAGGCTGGACCATATTCATTCAAAAATAAGCTATCTATTCATTTCTGTGCTTTAAGGTGAGATTAGCATTACCAGTTGAAAACATTGCCCAACTATCCAGTCTTTCATTGTGTAAATGATAGGTGGGTGTATGGAGTCATGAAGGAAAGCAGGAGTAATTTTTAAAAGAAGAACATTTATAGATGGAAGGGACTACCTTTAAAATTCAGTATTTAAGGCAGAATTACTGACAAACAAAAAAATTGCCTGGAAACATCCTTACAATTCATAGGTTTGCAACTATAGAATGTTCAAACCAGATATGATTTAAATAGTACTTTGAGGATTTTTTTCTCTGTCTCTTGGGTATTAGAAAACTGGGGGGGGGGTCTATCCTAAATTGTGGTATTGTCCAACATGATAGTTCTTAACTCTAAAAGGGTGGGTAAGCTAGATATTGGAGGCCGGTTTGGTCTCAGAATCTAATCTAGGCAAACAAGCTTCTTTAATGTCAACTAAGATGATAGGGACTAGTTGTTTTACAATCTTCCTTTGAATACTAAATTATCACAGGAGAGGACAACCAATTTGATAGGAGATGGAGGGAAAGAGGGAGAAGTAGAAGCCACAGAAGAAGGAAACAGAAATGGGATAGCTTTTCTCCATATTTGGTCAATCTGTGTATTTTGAAATAGCCATATACATTATAAAATATCATACATTTCCCATGAGCATTGTTCAAAAACATGAAGCAGACATTATACTCCTGAAAAAGGAGATGCATAGGACAGCATCAGTCAAAATATTTTTTTTATTAAATTAGAATCACAGATCCATTTTATTGCTCAAAAAAATGGAACCAGACCTGGATAAAATCCTATCTGACATTCTCTTAAGAGATTTGTCCATTTGTGCAGTGAGGTTACAATTTTGTAGCTAACATTCATTCTGGATACAAAAATCAAATTGATAATCCCTGCTGAAAGCTGGCTGTCACTTTCCAGGACTCAGGAGGATATTCCAAAAATTCATTAAGCAAACCAGAATTTGTCATATTTAAAGCTTCAGCTCTTATAGTCACAGACACAAAATTCCAAATGTGATCTGGCACAAAAATGTTTATGCCTTCAAGAGATCCACATATTAAACTTTTTTGGGGGGAAGCAACTTTTCAAAGTAATTATACTGCTGTGTTATTTCCTTTTAATTGCAATGTCTCTTCCTCTCTTGTTTAATTGCATTGTGATCTCTAACAATATCTCGAAAAAGCTATTTGCTCCTTAATGAGGTTTTATTTCAAATATCCATCTTCCTTCTCTGTGCTCAATAGCAAATGTTGAAAAGCATCACATCTGAGTATAGTGAAAACGCTGGCTTCACAACTCACATCTCATTCATCCAACGCACCATGGAAGCCTCTGCTTTCCCATTTATTCTTCCTTTTAAAAAAAGAATCATTTTATACATCTGCAGTGATCCCTTGATATCTCAACCCAAATTTCCACACCATTACACTTCTGCCCTTTGTCCTCTTCCTCTCTGTTTGGCACCACTTTAGCTACTATCTTTCTGGTCAATTGAACCAGGATTTGGGGGGGGACTTCCAGACTTTGAAAAAAAAATGTTTGATCCATCTGCTGAGATATGAAGACTCTCGGAATCTTTTTTTACATGCTACAGCTACTACACTTGCTTCTTGGATATCATTCAACACTCATTTTTACCTACCGTCTTTGGCAAGTGGATTGTACTTTGTACCCAGGGCCTGGAATTTCCAGTTTAAAAAGTTAGATAACAGAGTTAGGAAAGACTTACTGGAGTTCTCAGAATGAACCTTTTAGACAGAACAGATGTTGCTGGTTTAATAGTTGTTGTTGCTGTTGTTGGATCTTATCTTTCATCTGACATTTTATTATATTAAAACTTTACATCTCTCTTTTCTCCTTCAGCAAGTCATGAACCAATAGCGTAAAGAATACAACTGTTATAAAATATAACTATGTAATTGCATGTAATTTTCTTTCCAAAGGGGGGGATTTACTTCTTGAACAGTAAATGTGTGCCTGTAGCTACAACATCTTATATTTCAGTTGAGTCACTGCTTTTCTTCAGTCACTTTCTAAAACTCCAGAGGATTCCAAGGGAAGAACATAAGATAACATTTGACTTCTCCAAAGTCTTAAAACAAAGTTCGGCCAAATAAATTTGCCCAATAAGATAAGTATAGATTTATTTCCTTCTTTAACAGATTCTGTAGGTTGACAATCAATGGATACATAATTAAAACTCTCCAGATAGTCTGCCACAGAAGATCCAAATGTCCATTGCTAATGAAGACATTTCTTTTCTCTAATCGAAGGTATAAAGTGAGTATATATAGAAGCTAACTCTTTGAAAGGTCAGTGGGAAAGTGTGCAGTCTAAGTTGCAAAGATTGTGTAATTACAATGTTGTCTAGACCAAGGGTAGGCAACCTTGGCTCTTTTATGACTCGTGGACTTCAACTCCCAGAATTCCTGAGCCAGCATGGCTGGCTCAGGAATTCTGGGAGTTGAAGTCCACGAGTCATAAAAGAGCCAAGGTTGCCTACCCTTGGTCTAGACCATTACTGAACTCTATGGACTGAGACACTGCTATTTCATATACCAAGCAATTATATATGTGTCTTTTTGGAAGACAGTCCTGTTGTTTCCAATGGAGTTAAAGCTCAGGGTAAGTATATGTAGGATTTCAACCTAGATTTGAAATCAATCTCCTATGGGATCCTCATAGTCATGTTACCCATAAGGGAGAGTGCAGGGACATGCCTGTTCTTCACTATCTACTTCTGTATACTTTTCCTGTTAAATTATGCAACTTTCTAATGGCTAGGACCTGAAATGATGGTCTTAAATTACAGGAAGGCAGAATCCAGTTGAATATGAAGAAAACATCCTAGTGGTAGAATGGACATACTGAGGAACCAATTACTTAGGAAGATGGTAGATTCCCCTTCCATCAAATGTGTTCAAATAGAATCTACATAGTAATCTGTTAGGGATCATTTGGTTTATTTTTTCATTGAGCAGGAGATTGAACTTGGTGGCTTATATGGCCCTTTCCAACTTAAAGATTTGATACTGTGTGATTTTCCAGGATTCCACACTTAATTACCTAGGTAGAAAACACTCAGATCATTGCTTGTAACAGATTTCAAACAGTCATTTGTCATAATAAAGATGGGATATAGATGTAATAAACCCATCATGTCAATATATGAAAAGTTCACTATGGGAGAACAAACCAGTTTTATGACACATGCACATCATTTATTTGAATGTTGTGCTTTATTAGCAGCAGCTGATTGTATTGAACTAGTTTTGTGAAATAGCATGGCATTTCCAGTAACTTGAATATTCTGTCTCTGGCACATGCAGATCATTGCTTATATGGTTTCAATAGACCTTGGCTGGTGGGCTTCTATATATGTGAGCCAGCCAGATCATAATCTTTATCTCAAAAGGGACTGTGTGCATAAAAACACTGGGGTAGTCAATAACATCATATTCAGCTTCAGAGTAATACAGAGAAGAAAAAGACTTTTGGCCCTGATCTTGTGGTAGGACAATTATAGAGATCTGGAAACTATTGTAATTTCCCCCTCCCCAGCCCCCTTTTTCTAAACTCTTAAATATTTCACTAGACCAAAGCCATTCTCATGATGACTTTTCTGAAATTGCTTATTTTTCAGATCAGTGGAGAGGGATACAGAAGCGTCTCAGATCATTACAGAACATGAAGATCCTTGCACTTCTCACTACATTACAAGTGACAGCCATACCTAGTTGAGCCCTCAACATTCTAGTCAGCAAAGAGAGTAACTAAAAGGGCTCCACTACAACTTTCAAACTTAAAAATGCCTTCTGACTTAGGCATAATAAAAAAGCAATCCCATCTGTTTCAATCCCAGGACATATGGTAATGCCACAGATAGATTTTGGTATTCTTATATCCAATAGCAAACAGAGTCATCGATTGCCTAGTTCTTCCCATGGCTGTACAAGACAGGTAAGCCCCACATTATCAATAACATTCTGAGGAGAAGGATTCTCCAAGGTTACAACTCCTTTTGCAGTAGTGTCTCCAATGGTCACAGCCCTAAGTACCTTGGCTTGAAGAGCAGATGAATGGTTATAAAGGCTTCATAGGTTCTTGCAGCTTGATTCAAATCAGAAGATATGACAATCTCCTTCCAATTTTATTTCATTTTTATAAATAAAATAAGGCAAGTAATAAGTTTTGCTTTCACATATGTAATATCTTTCAGATAATATTTAATTACTGCATGATTATTTGATTTGTTGGATTCTTCTGAAATTTTCTTAGTTATTATAAACTCCATTGTAATAGAGAAATAAATAAATACATAAATAAGTACTTCCCCCACTCTCCTGTCTCCTTTTTGAATGATCAGTAGCAAAGCAGCAGCAAAGCCATAAAACACTACTTTATTTGTGAGCGCCTGACCATGCATTTTAAAGTTAAATTATCTTTCAATTGAATATACATGGACTTCCTATACAGTGTTGACTAAATATATGTTATGCAGCTTCCATATTCCTTTCCTATTTCCTACTTAAAGTTAAGTAAGGAATTAATTACACTGAAGTGCAATCTCTCTTGCATTGGCAGTATCTGTCTCATCAATATCAACCTCCTCAGCCTCCTTGAAAGCTATTTGTATCAGTAAGTCCAATACTTAGGTGTCCCTCTTCTTTCTTCAGTAGTGTTTAGATCTCCAACCAGCATCTCTTCAAGAATCTTGACCCAGCCTCTCTAGGAATTCAACAGCCAGCATTGTCCAATATCCATTTTGACTTGCCAGTCAGTTCTGCCCATCTTCATCCCAGAAGTCTCTCTTTTAAGTCTCCATCATTCCCATCCCCTTTTCTAATGAGCAAGTTACTATTTATTTCTATTTCTGTGAGAAAATGTCCTATTTCTTTAATCTTTGCTATCAATTAAAAAAAGAACAATGTGTATGTTTGGGTAAGTATAGAATATGATGACAGACAGCGCCAGGATGCGACATGCTTTCATATGAACATTACAATATGTGCACAGAACAATGAAACAATTGTATTGAAAAGAGATTCATATGGAAGGAAAAATTATCTTCAAGCAAATCTAGATCATCTAGAGGTCAGCTAATTGAATGTAAGTGGAAATCTGATTTAACTAATTGGACCGAAACTCAAAGATTTTGAAATAATGACTTGAATGGGAAATTAATTGATTGATTTCAATGGATTGTTAACACAATAAGGATGTAATAATGTTCCTTTGCAAATTCTATGCAGTATGATATCATTCATCCTTAGTTGAGGAGAAGCATGACCATTTAACTGTCTACATAAGCGAACAATCTACATTAAAGAAAGCATTGCTTTTCTTTATTCATCTAAAGTATTCAGGTTTGCACTTTTAATTATTTTAAAAGTGGATATCTCTGCTTTTCCTTGCTTTATACATATTCTCTCAGTAAAATAAAATGAGGTAAACATTGATAAATCTCATCAATTTCATCTGATTTTACCTTGAAATGTTATTTAGTAGCCATAGACCGTGGGGGGAGGAAGTTTTATAATTAAAATAAACAACACAGCACCAATAGTGTTTAGAACAGGACAAAAGTCAACATAGTGAGTAATGTTCAACTGAGCAGAGTAAAGTATTACAAAATGTATCAGGACTTTATAAATAGAATGGCTTGGAGCAAAGCAAGCAACAGTTGTAGAACAGAGAGATGAAGAGGAGAATTACATAGGCTTAGCTATTTGTAGAGCAAACGCAGTGGTTTCTAATAGAGATTCCTACAATTAAGAATTTTGCAACCTTCTTAGATGTTTCAGTATAGTGATCTTGCAGCAATTGATCTATAATTGCTGTTTGTAATTGATAGGTGGGAATTTTACTAATTAGTGGATCAATGACAGAACAATGCAAGGTATGATATAAATGAGTCTAGAAACCTGTGTGCCAATCTTGAGTGAGGTACCTGTATTGACCACTGAGGGTGGAGCATCAAATTGTGCCAATGTGAATGCCCTTCTATATGGGTCATGGAGGATATGCTAAAATATCTAGGACTGTAAAGAGGAGCACATGTGAGCTTGTAGCAGCCAGATACTTGTGGAGGTCAAGAAAATGAAGTGAGGCATTCTTACATATGGTTACCAGGTACATCATCAGCCATATCCCCAAAGTGAGGGCAATAATAACACCAAGATACTTTATACCAAATTAAACTGTGATATTTCATTAGAAGTTACAAAATTCCAGTACATGTATACATCCATTGATAGTAATCAAATCTATTTGATTCTCTGCAAATATTGCATTTTTATCCCCAAAAAATGTAAACAAAGGATCAGGGCTTTTTTCACAATAATAGTTGTTTTTGTGATTGCCAGCACCAACATACATGTATCAAAATTTGATTTAACAAACAAGAGGCCATTGTTCATGTGCATACATGACATAACACTTCAGGAAAAAACTCATTTTTTCTGGTTAAAAACATTTATACTACATTACAAATTCATGTTACATATATTAAACTGAGATACAGTATACACATGGAAATAGTTATGATAACAAAACTTGAGTATATGGTCTCCATTCATTCAAAAACTGCAGCTTTCATTTGCTTGTGGGCCTTGTATGATATTATATCCAACATATGATTATTGTGTGTCTAGATGCTTGTAAGAACAATATGTTAAGTGGTTTATAGTACAAAGTATTTACTGTGCACTATGAAAACATCAGGCCATTACATATAATGATGAGTCAAAGTGAGGGAAAGAGCAATAAGGGTAGAAAGTAATGGTTCAATAGAAATTACTACCAAGAAACTTAAGCTGACAAAAAGATCTAATCTTGTTAACTTCACAGCAGCTGGTCCATTGATTGGGGGGGGGAGAGGGGGAGCATTTAATTCTAAATGTTCTCATGGCTTTTACTGATGTAGAAAATGTTGTGTGGTATGAGTTATTCTATGCAGCAAAGGGCTGAGTAAAGAATAGAAATGTTTGGATAAACTTGTGATTTTTATTTCAGCTTTACTTCATTTCTTTCTCCTTCCCTTATTGAGGCAACTGCGTCTGTTAACAAATTACACCATCTTCACATAAACAAACATGTTTATATTACAGTTCAGACAGTACCAATATTCACAAGGAGGTAGGAAAAATAACTTTATTCTGTGCAATCATACCGTGAGATAGAAAAAAAAGAACAATAAAAAGGGGCAGAAAAGAGTGAGGTTAAGGGAATCTTCCAGAACTTCATCAACCATCTAAGTCAGGGGTCTTCAAACTTGGCCCTTTTATGACTTGTGGACTTCAACTCCCAGAATTCCTCAGCCAGGCAACTCATAAAAGGGCTAAGTTTGAAGACCCCTGAACTAAGTTATATATGTTATCATATTAATATGTTAATATGTATTAACATATTTATTAATATGCTACTATGTTTAGCAAGGGTGTGTCAAAATATTAAAAACCACTTTATTGCTATTTTGCTATCATAGTAATTCTCCTGTAGGACAAATAGGGGTAATTTTTACCTACCTACCTACCTACCTACCTCTCTCTCTCTTTCTTTCTTTCTTTCTTTCTTTATTTCCATCTTATCTATGTACCTATGTATTACAAAGAAGGGGGGTGTCAAATTATTTTCCAAAGCACCAGAGGGCAGGACAAGAAACAATGGTTGGAAACTGACCAAAAAGAGAAGCAACCTGGAATTAAGGAGAAACTTCCTAACAGTGAGGACAATTAACCAATGGAACAGCTTGCCTCCAGAAATCTTGGCCCTCCGTCACTGAAGATTTTTAAGAAGAGACTGGACAGTCACTTGTCTGAAATGGTATAGGTTCTCCTACTTGAGCGGGGGGACTAGAAGACCTCCAAGGCCCCTTCTAGCTTCTATTCTTAGAATATTTTATTTTAAATTTTAAATTTCATTTAGGGATAGAAAAATCAAAAAAGAGGAAATGCCATTTCAACGATAAATTGAATAAGGAATTTCCATTCCTCACATCAAAGAAGGATAACATTGTTTTCTGCAATATTTGCAGCGGAGAATTTTGTATTGCAATTGGGGGCAGAGCAGCTATTACGAAACACTTGACCACCAAGAAACATAAGCAAACATCAGATGCATCTGCTTCCAGTTGTAAAGTAACAAGTTTTTTTTTAACTTCAAAGTATTCTGAAGATGAAAAACAGTTAGCTGCAATGGAGGGAACATTTGCATTCCATACCATAATTCACAATCAAAGTTTTCGTAGTATGGATTGTACAACTAAATTATTGAAAAAGTTTCACAATGCTAAATTTTCATGCGCCAGGACAAAATGCGAGGCTATTATTAAATCAGTATTTAAAAATAACTGTGACAAAATACTTACAGAAGACTTGGAAACTGCAGCATTTGTAACGGTTTTATCTGATGCATCCAATCATAATGAAACTAAATTGTATCCAATACTAGTAAGATATTTTAATGTTACCAAGGGCATTCAAGTAAAAAATTTAAATTTAGAATCCATTGAGGGCGAAACTGCTGAAATTTTGTCAAACCATCTATACAGAGTAATAAATGAAAACAATTTGAAATCCAAAGTTGTTGCACTAACAGCTGATAATACAAACACAAATTTTGGTGGGCGAAGACGCAAAGGGGTGAATAATGTGTATGTAAAATTACAAGATTTACTCCAAAAGAAAATGCTAGGAATAGGTTGTGATGCACATATTTTGTCAAATGCAATCAACACGGCATCATGTGCCATGCCAATTGATGTAGAAGTAATAATAACTACAATTTATTTGTATTTTAGTCGTTTTACCGTTCGTGTGGCTACTTTAAAACAATTTTGTGAAGAAGCGAATGTTCAATACAAAAAACTTTTAGGATATTCAAAAGTTAGATGGCTTGCTCTAACACCTGCTATAGAGCGTGTTCTACAATTATTTGAGCCTCTCTGTTCATATTTTTTAAGTTTAGACAAATGTCCTAAAATCCTGGAATCGTTTTTCAATAATGAAATATCTGAGATATTAATGTATTTTGTACATAATCAAGCATCTATTTTTCACAAAACGATTCAAAAGATTGAAGGTGAACACATTTCAGCTACAGAAGTTAGTCTTATTTTGAATGACTTTATCCTTCAATATAAAACTCGATTTGAAGAAAAATTTCTTCCTTTAGTTATAAAAAGAAAATTGTCAGACTTAGAGGAATCAAATCCGGGCATAACGGAAAAGTTTATCAAAGAAGTGCAGAATTTTTACCAAACATGTTTTCAATATATCGAAGAATGGTCTGAAACAAACATCACAGGAAATAACAGTTTTCAATGGTGTTTTTTGACTTCATCGCAAGTATATTGGACAGATATTGAATCTTGTGTTGAGTTTTTATCTAAAGGAATGCCAGACATTAAAATAGACGACAATTGTCTCTTTGAAGAAATTAGAAGACTGAGTGTATTTTTAAATTCTGAAAAATTAATACAATGGGAAAATAAACACGTTGAAATTGATAAAAGATGGGTGGAAATATTCAGCCATTTCAAAAATGAACATATTCCATGTGAAAATTTATTTATTCTTGTTCAATTTACGTTATGCTACCCTGGAACTAATGCAGCAGTTGAAAGGGTTTTTTCAATTGCTAATGATTTTTGGAAAAGTGAGAAATCGAGATTGAATGTTGATACTCTAGCTGCAGCACTTGCCGTAAAATTCAATATGAAGAATATTTCTTGTTCAGATATTTCCAATATATTGTTAGAAGATGATACATTGACAAAAAATATTCATTCAATGGAAAAGTATTCATTTAAATAATAATTAATAGGCATGTAAGCATAATTACAATATAAAATGTTATTGTTACAAATGTTTTTATTATGCATTTATCATATTATAGTGTATTCTGTATTATTGTTGCAATGAATAAAATGTTTCTTTTATTTACGATATTTTTTTCTTCAATTTATTTGTGTCCTCCTTTTCATTGTAAAAAAGTTGATCACCTTCTATTCTATTCCATTCCATTCCATTCCATTCCATTCCATTCTACATAATACCCTGCAGGCATCTAACAGAGAGGTTAACACATATACAGAATGGTAGGTCCTTGTATTACAATTTCCCATCTACCATCTTCCTGGCTTTGATCTTCTTCTTCTCACTCAGGTGTCACTGTTGCTGACCGGCAAAACCAGTATAAGGCAATGGATGCAGTGATGTAACAATATGATAGAAATTACTTAGAATTAAGCCATAAAATCACAATTACATTTGACATGAAATAAATTCTAAGCTAATTCTTATATTGTGTTTTGGATTGGATCTATTTCTCATGTGTTGATCACTGTAAAGCATTTGATCATGCTTTCCCTCTATGGTCTATTCACAAATCAGCTATCATCTCTAGCTGTATCTGTAATAAATTACTATTTATGTTCTATGCATACCCTACATCAAGCAAAAGTGCTAGTTAAGAATGTTTTTCAATAGAAGAGTTGGGAATTGATCTTTTTATTCAGGTTGTAATCTCTTTGAGTAGACTTTGACACACATGAATTGGGTTTAGTCCTGTTTTGACAAATATTTCTTTGCGAAAAGAAATAAACTTTAAAATGTTATTGCAATTTTTAGTTGTATGCTAAAATTTGGAATTTATAAAGAAATTTGAATTTATTAGTGAAGACAAGAAGAAAGTTTTATTTAGCTGGAAAGAAATTACTGCTCTGGCCTTAAAATCCTGGATTGAATATAGTGTAGGCATTCAGTTTCTTGTGTAGTTTATTCTTCTATTTGAGTGTATTTATTTTGTATCATTTTCTTGTTAGCTTTTGTTTTTTATTTGATGTTGTTAAATATTTTGTGGATTTCCCCCCTTTATTCTAGTAATGTAGCAAATTGTAAACATAAAAAGAATGTCTTTCAATATTTCTGATAGGGCGTTAGGGACAAGTTGATCTCTCATCCAATTCATTATTACATTTTCTATTCATACTTCCCTTTATGATCAAAGTCATCAGTGCATGTGAATTCACAATAGGTAAGAGAATTCAATATCTGTTTAATACGTTCAGGGTTTTATTTTTTAAAAAAAATGCTACCAGTATTATCAATTGTAAACATTAATGAACCAGTTTTGAGTCACTGATCTATTTTCATCAACCTGCTGGTAGTGAACATGGGGAAGTGGAGACCATGGATATAAGCATGCTGTGAACCATTGACTGATATAGCACTAGACCAGGGGTGTCAAACTGCTGGGCCGTGCGCCATTTCGTCATGCCGAAATCGCGCCATCATGTGATGTTGCGAGTTTGACACCCCTGCTCTAGACATTTGGTAGATCTCCAAGGAACACTGTATACCCTGGTCTCCAATTTGAGTGCCATATGCATATGTCAGACAATCTACCAGGCATTAGCTTAATAATGGATAAATAATGTGAGCTACCATAAGTCATTCTTATTGACTCTGGCTTTATTTTGTATTTTTTTCTAATTGTTCTATATGCTAATGAAAAACTTTCATTTTTAACACTTAACGGTAGAAGGACAGGTCTAAGGGAAACTGAGTGCTAGCAAAACCTATATCTGTCAGAGTGTGTATGAGTGACAGGTTTATAAGTATATTAGACAACTGATGACTCATTGGGTCACCATTTCAGAGATATTTCCTTACCTAACCAGAGAAACAGAATGGCCATGGGTGAGCAAAAAAGCATGGGGAGAGGAGCAACTTTGCACTTCCTACTGGTTTCCATATTGATTTTCCTTGTAGCAAGTTGGCAGGGAGCGTTGGAACACAGGACTGCCGCAGCACTGAAGCAGCAATAAGTTTGCTAAATTTCAATCCTAAGAATCATGGGTCCTGGATTTTGAATGCATTCTGTAAGTTAGCCCATTTGAGGTATGTTGATTCAAAAATTGTTGCTCTGTAATGCACCATTTCACTCAACTGAAAGTTGCAAACAAAAGTTTTAGTAACATATATGTAGATATATAGAACTAGGGAAAAGCAAGGAAAGACAGCTGATCAACATGCTAAAGTATTAATGCAACCTGCTTTCAATCCATTTAAAATTATTTCATAAATATTAATTAAATTCCTCGTTTAAATGTTAACAAAATTATGGTGCCGTTCAGGAAAGAGAGGTAGACGGACAGGCAGATAGATAAATGTACAGCAGAGAGAAAAAGATTCAGATTGGGTAAGGGATTGGTGGTAACAGTAAAACCAATAGATCTTTTAGAGATATTCCTGATTAATGGGATTTTGAGGTACCAAAGAAAAATAAGCAAAGGAAATACCCACCAACAATAAGGATTTGACAGATGACCTTGTTCGAGTGAAGCAAATTTGGCAGAGAGGAAGGAAGGAGTGTCTTTATAAACTGTATCCTTGTGTGGTATAAATGTCTTCTCACCTCTGACTCTGAACAGGATCAAATATTGTCAATATCTCAATATTAAACCTCACTGCACTTTGTGGAGCTGTCTTCTGTAGGATCAAATGAAGCAAATGCACTCATGGATAGTTGATGGTATGGATCACAACCTGTCTCCAACAAGTGACAGTAGTGATCCCAGACATCCCACACATCCCAGTGTGTTTAGCTTGCTTTGATTTTCTTTTAGAGTGCTCTGTGCTTGCATTTTGCCCTCTTAGATAGATTTTTAGAGCAATGATTAGTGGAGATGGTATAAATGAAGCACTTGTTGATTGATGACATTGTTTCTACCAATTCATTGTCTTCATCCATTACATGTGACATTTATAAAAAAAACTTTGATGTTGAATTCATTGATTTATAGCTGAAAAAAATCCCATGTAATAGATTTTTTTTCTCCAGCATTTTCTGTTATTACAGTCTCATCATCACAAAGGAGAATGAATAGTTCTACAAATATTTCATATTTTTGCATATGGGGGATGCTCAACCTTTTTCCTGTGCTAATATTAATTAGATTCATGGAACAGGTCCACAAATCTGTACCATTTCTCATTATTTAAGGTCATCTGAATTCACCCTATGCCTTCTCCCTTGATGAAGCAGAAATGGTGAAGACATGAAATTAGTGCACCAAGCTATGATCATAAAACCAAAACTATAATCAAAAAACTATAAAACTATAAAACTATGATCAAAAACCAAATGTACAGGTATAAAAACCAAATGTACAGGTATAGTATAGGGGGTACCTTGCTCAATAGTAGTAACTGTGAGAGGGATCTCGGAGTCCTAGTGGACAATCACTTAAATATGAGCCAACAGTGTGCTGCAGCTGCCAAAAAAGCCAACACAGTGCTGGGCTGCATTAACAGAGGGATAGAATCAAGATCACGTGAAATATTAATACCACTTTACAATGCCTTGGTAAGGCCACACTTGGAATACTGCATCCAGTTTTGGTCACCACGATGTAAAAAAAATGTTGAGACTCTAGAAAGAGTGCAGAGAAGGGCAACAAAGATAATTAGGGGACTGGAGGCTAAAGCATATCAGGAACGTTTGCTGGAATTGGGTATGTCTAGTTTAATGAAAAGAAGGACTAGGGGTGACATGATAGCAGTATTCCAATATCTCAGGGGTTGCCACAAAGAAGAGGGAGTCAAGCTATTCTCCAAGGCGCTTGAGGGCAGGACAAGAAGTAATGGATGGAAACTAGTCAAGGAGAGAAGCAACCTGGAACTGAGGAGAAACTTCCTGACAGTTAGAACAATTAACCAGTGGAACAACCTGCCTCCAGAAGCGGTGAATGCTCCAACACTGGAAGTTTTTAAGAAGAGACTGGACAGCCATTTGTCCGAAATGGTATAGGGTTTCCTGCCTGAGCAGGGGGTTGGATTCGATGACCTCCAAGGTCCCTTCCAACTTTATTATTATTATAAGGTTATTTATGAGATCACCACATAACTTAGAATTCAAAAAGGGGAAATTCTACTGCTGGTCCTAGCATGCAGAAAAGAGATCAACAGGAATCAGAAAATGAAAATATCTGAATTATCCAAATGTTCTCTTTTGCAGATCTCTATGCCCAGATGAGACATCCTTTGGATAGTCAGATATTACAGTTTTAATTATTAATATTAGTGGCATAATTTTTTCCTGAGAAATACTGTAGCTGTCAACCAGTATATATCTGTCATTAAGAGGTAACTTTACGTATCTCAAATTCTTCTGCTTGATCTACATAATTGGAAAGGAAATATATGTTCCACATAGCAAGACTGATAGAAGTAGGACATATTACATACTGTATGCTGTCTCTAGCTTTTCATTATTGGACTGTCTTTCTTGATATTGACAAGATAGTGTTTATAACTTTCATCTCACTTTTCAACTTTTCATCTTGTATGTTTTATCTGAATCACTACATATTATTCACATTCTGATTTGGATCAAATGTTTATCAGGCTTCTTCAGACAAATGTGTTTTTCCCTAATGGTTTCTTCAGGCTAGAAGGCTAATATGAGAAGTTAGACTTTATTTGTAATATCAAAAGTTGGAGTTTGGGAGGAGTGGATTGTTTCTGGATTGGTATCATTAGATGGTTCAAACCCTCTTATCATGATTTAAGCTTCTCCGGGCTTCCTGCTAAAGTGCCTAGCACCTGCTGCTCTGCCTACAATGGAACACAGATGTGAATTGTTATGATAACCTGCCAATATCAGGCTTGAAATGCATGAGTCCCTGGATGACAGTATTTACTAGATCCAAGTGTAATTTTAGAAGGTGATAAACTGAATATTTGGCTGATACAAAAGACACTGCAATAAATATGTCTCCAAGAATAACATTTTAGCACCAACCTGGATGAACAGATTAAAAAAAACATAGGCAGTTGTTTGAACCATCTGCCCATTGCTTAGGAAGATATATATTTCAATATTAAGAACACTCTTTGTCTATAAAAGGCAACCGCTTCAATCCCATTCTTAAAACCTTGAATAGCAGTACTGAAATATTATCATCTAGAGATTTGGTGGACCTATGCCACAATGATATAATCACCTCTGCCAGATGATGTAGAAAGTTCTGAAATCAAAAAGACACCCTAATTCTATACCAAAGATCTTCATGTGACAGGAAAATATCAAGATGATAATCTCAGGATCCTACATAAATTTTGTCCAATCTTATTTTTCATATCAGACTAAGCTTAAGCATAAGTATGTGTCAAAATAATTATAATTTCCCTTATTTCTTCTTCCTCTGCTTTTTTGTCTGCTATATGCAAATTCCTCAGGGCTGGACTTTAGCCTTTTACAATCTCCAGTGCAATCTCACTGATGGTAATACATAAAACAAAGAAATTTCCACAATTCATGCATTTTCACCTAAAGGACAAATACATTTTCTATATTAAATTGACTAAAAGTAAACTTTGCAAAAGCCAAGATAATCAAGATGATACAGCATTTAAGGTATTGGTCTCAGACCAGAAACACCCAGGTTTGTTCTCAGCCAAGGAAATTCACCTGGTGATTTGGGGCCATTCACTTTCTCTCATCCCAATTTATTTTCCAGGGTTGCTGCTTTGGTAATAAAAATGAAGGGATATCTCCATGTAAACTACTTAGAACAACTGGAGAAAAGCAAGGTATAAATTTAACAAATAAATAATAAAAATTAAGCTGGTGATCGAAACCAAACATACAGAAAGACCTTAGTCTTTTGCAAGTTAGTTAAAAATACTGAGATGTTAGCTCTAACAGAGTTTACTGCAAAATCTAGAGCAACTTGTTATGTTTTTCCTGTTGCTATATCTGCCAGATAGAACTAGAGTTTATATGGTAAGGTATCACAGATTAGTTTTAGTGTAAATTTTAATATTCATAAAAATGTTTTATATTCTCTAAAAAATTTCTTACCTATCTTGGCTATTCACTGAGTAGAAAAATAGGGCATTCATCAGATAAATAATTATCTGCTTCAGTTCAATATGGTTTATGATCATGATGGACATTTCTTTTGAGTTTATATAGTCTTTATAATGTTGGCTGGTTATCTTTCTGAGTCTGTCTAGCAGAAGACATGCAGACAGCTCCGATCCAATTCAAAATGTTTATTTCTATATAATTTGGGGATTCAGAATATTTGATTGATTTAATTCAGTTCTCTAAGCATATTGCCTTCCAAATGGCATACCATTTAATTTGATAGTTGTATCCAAATTATTCATTCAGTATGGAAAGTCAACTTTATTCAGGGTTTCAATCAAAGTGTCTCGGATTCAAATCTCCAGAATAAATTTTTACACAGCTGTTGTCTATTACCTTCCAAGTCTATTTACAGAAGGTGGTTCTTCACAATGAGTAATTCTGCTCTTGACTCAAAGAAGCTTATTACTGGGAACTGGGAAATATCTCTAGAACAATATTATCAGTAATATTGAGTCATTTCCATTTTTTGTAGTTCCTTAGACAAAGTATTGCTATTGACCGTCCATACAGAACATTGAGACAAATAAGTTTGTCTATTATTTCATATTAGTTCAAGCATCCTCATAGCAATAAAAACATTACCTATATTCTAGTTTAATTAATATTGCATTACTTTTTCCAAATTGGAAGTCAAGTGGCACATTTCTTACGCCCTAAAATTCATGATGTGTTAGATTCTGCTACAAATAAAAATATTTTTATATTAAAGAATCACAGCTGTCAATCTGATAACCTCTTACTTCCATCTGTCTATGAAAGGGGGTTTGAAATCAAAGTATGCATAATAACAATAGCAATAGCAATAGCACTTAGACTTATATACTGCTTTCAGCCTTCTCTAAGAGGTTTACAGAGTCAGCCTATTGCCCCCAACAATCTGGATCCTCATTTTATTGACCTCGGAAAGATGGAAGGCTGAGTCAACCTTGAGAGGCTCAGAATCGAACTCCTGGAGTGAGCAGTGAGTTAGCCTGCATTACTACATTCTAACCATTGTGCCACCACGGCTCTTACAAGTATTCCAAGGTACTTCACAATACTTGGCCCTTAATTAAAAACTTAATTAAAAACATGCAAACATTTAAACATCTACAGCAAATTCAAACTGGATCTAATGAAATAGATGTTTATGAAAATTCTGACAGCAAGGTGTAATCATGAACTTATTCAATGTTACTTAACTCAAACAACAGATGTGATGTTGATGGTGTGTAGTTGGTTTCACCAGAAACCAACTACACACAAGAAAGGTAAGCATTTTACCCTCTATACTTAGGCAAAATATTAGCTGTCAATATTTAGTTAGCATGTTTATTATTATGTACACATGCAATTTACAATTGTCTAAGAATAAAATAAGTTGTGCTTTTATAAAATCCTGGAGTAGAATCTTGGTCAAAGTGAAGTAACTAATTTACCACTTTTATTTTCTAAATATTCAAAGGAAAATATGGAAAGGAAAGGAAAGGAAAGGAAAGGAAAGGAAAGGAAAGGAAAGGAAAGGAAAGGAAAGGAAAGATTTACTTTTATCACTGATATGTTGATACATCAGACCCTAAATCTGGCAATATATAGTTGATTGGAAAATGTCTTCCATTTCCTCAGAGCTTTTAGAAGTATGCTAATTTTATCCCACAGCCTATGAGTACAAATGTGTTGCACTACAGAAAAAATCATGCTGCGAGAGAAATAATAAAACATATTGTGTAAGTTGTGTATGCACATGTGCAGCTGACATTCTTAATGCTTAAACAATGCAGTATATTCTGTAAGTTTTCTTAAACAATTCATAATGTTTGATTTTATAATGCAGGTAGCTTGTTCCTGGACAGATGTGGAGTAATTTGAGTGAATGTGCCCCATTGGGATCCCCAGGCAGTGCAGTGTTCAAAGAACTATTATAGCTAATGGGTTGTTTCTAATTGTACTAATTTCCTCAGTAGCATCTTGATAATAGACCCCAGCAAGGTAAAGCCTGCATCTTGGTCGTTCATAGACCTCTTGGATTCTGATGGCATTAAGAGATTGCTGTGAGGTTGAAGCACATAAGTGTATATTGTGGCATCCAAGCAAATCAAAGTATCTTTTTCCAGCAAGTGCATCTACAAAGTTTGCCTTCAAAGATGAATCTCACCCTCTAGAATTGTAGCTGCATTTTATTTAAAGAGCAGCCTTTCTCTCATTTTTCTATGCCATGCTTGGAAGGAATGAACTCACTTCTCTGTCAGCGCGTAAAAGGCTATGCAATTGGGGTGATAATCCATCAGCTATACTATCTAGGCAAGGAAGAATGGCACACTTAGAGTTTGACCTCAGCCAGTTATAATCTCCTTTTCTTTCTGTAATAAAAGCAGTGACAGAAACAGAGTCAAATTCAGCATTATGGAGAAGGAGACACAGGGTCTGAGGGTAACTGCTGGGAGCAGGGAAGGAGGGTGAGGCACTGAAGGGCGCAGCCAGGTGTGTCGTTTGGCCATCATCCACGCCACCATGTGCCCTGTCTCCCCCTTTCAAGGCCAATTTGTTCTCTCCAGGTACAGCACTAAATGCATTTTAGCCAGCAGTGACACAATATTCAATTGCTATGTAAATGAAATGGGAAATACCACCATTTTCTTGCTCACTTCATGTAATAAAATATCTTTAACTAGATCTAGCTGCAAAAATGCACCACCAAAGACTTCAAAGGTGCTCCTTGTTCACTGTTAAATGTGAACAAGATTAGGTTTTGATAGAATGTGAATACTGAGTGATACTTAAGTCTAGTCATGAGTGATAGGGAGCTGGGCCTCTTTGTAGATCAAGTCATTTCTTCTTTGCATTTTATCTATCTATTTTTTGAAAACTAAACATCTAAACTCATTTAATAACAGTGAGAAGAGTGAGGTGTAGGCTTTTTTTTTTTTTTTTTTAAAGAACAATTATAAAACTGCTTAGCTTTGCTTTGTTGACCCCACTCCTAACAAAAAAAATCATTTTATTTCAAATTGCTTTAAATAAAAAAGCTGTCAGATTTTTGGAAACCAGATTATCCTCCTTCAATCTTGTTTACATGAATTGAACTACAATTCTCATCAATCACAGCTACATAATTGAGGGCCTATTGTGGGTTGCATATATTGGGAGATAGTAGTAAAGTACATTTTAGAATAAGAATAAGAATAAGAATAAGAATAAGAATAAGAATAAGAATAAGAATAAGAATAAGAATAAGAATAAGAATAAGAATAAGAATAAGAATAAGAATAAGAATAAGAATAAGAATAAGAATAAGAATAAGAAGAATAAGAATAAGAATAAGAATAAGAATAAGAATAAGAATAAGAATAAGAATAAGAATAAGAATAAGAATAAGAATAATAGAGTTGGAAGGGATCTTGGAGGTCTTCTAGTCCAGTGGTTCTTAACCTGGGCGATATCGCCCCCCAGGGGGCGATTTCATTTTTCAGGGGGGTGATGGAACGAAAAGGGGCGATGCGGGGGCGAAGGAATGAAAAGGGGGCGATATGGGGGCGATGGAGCGAGACGTTTCGGGGACACTTTTGAGACTTTTTCGTACAGTGAATCGCTGTATATCTGTCATACAAAAACATCAGATCGCTCGCTATTAGTGGATTGAATTGTGTTTTCAAATGTTCCTCCAGCTAGCTTCAGTACAGAACACCGTACATATGTGAATACGCATCGCTTATCTTCATGCGCCTTGCGCAGCAGCCTCTACCCATACAGTGGCGCGCCATTGGCCAGAATGGGCAGTGATGGAGGGGGGAGCGCTTCTTTCGAAACATCGCATGCTGAGTGGCTGTCCCGTGACATTATATTTTCTTTGTGTCTTTTTAATCCTTTTTACAGTGTGCGTGACTATATATACTTTCCTCAAATCTTAATTTAGTTTCAGAGTTTTCGTCTTGAAATTCTTAGTTTTTCTTTTCGGGCATTTCACTTTCTTGCAGTTGAATTTTGTTTTCAGTGGTCATTACATTTAAGTGTCTTGAATAAATAAGATAATAATGAAATACATGATTCACGAAGTTTGGGAATAAAGTGACGGGTGGCACCAAAATTTTTCTCACAGTTGAGATATGGGAAAAAGACTGGAAATAAATTATTTGCATCAATATGTCCTGATGAAATTTTAAAGAAAACAAAAAAAGTGTTTGCATAAATTGAAGAATTATTTCCTATGTTGTGATTGAGAGGTTATGTTGGGGGAGGGGGGCGATGACAACTTCCTCATTGGCTCAAGGGGGCGATTCGTTCAAAAAGGTTAAGAACCACTGTTCTAGTCCAACCCCCTGCTCAGGCAGGAAACCCTCTATACCCTTCCAGACAAATAGTTTCCCAGTCTCTTCTTAAAAACTTCCAGTGTTGGAGCATTCACAACTTCTGGAGACAAGTTGTTCCACTGGTTAATTGTTCTAACCATCATGAAATTTCTCCTTAGTGGGCACCACCATTTAATGGGCACCAGGTTGGGGAGAGATGAAAGACAATATAATCTGATTTTAATTACCTTTTTTTTCTTTTTTTAAGAATACAGAATAATTAGGCTTTGTAGGTCAGTGGGAAAAGATACATGGTGGTAAAGTTTATGGTATATTTTAAGTCTCAGCTAATTTTTTAAGTGTCACAAGCAATATAATTTCACATCCTATCTCTGCTAAATGCTCTTATCCACAGTTTAGCAACTAGGCCTACTTTTCTGCCCATCTTTGATGGAAGGGAAACTGTTGAAATGATTAAAGAGAAAAAACTCATCTGTTTCCAGTATGCCTTCCTTGTAGAATTAAAAAGTCGGGGTACGGGAAGGAATTCTCCATTTCATTAAAATAGCTCCACTTGCCTCCAGCTAACTGCTGATGAAAGCAACTCTGAAACTTATACCTAAAGGCAAAACAGATACTAAATTGTGATATCTTACAGATCAGCACTTGCCAGGGGCTCGTCCATCTCTCATGATCAAGAAGTGCTACTTCATCCTTACTCAATGGACAGCCAGGAATGAGCAGAGCAGGATAATAAGCATAATAACCATTCTTTTTCCCTAGGCTCATTCCTACTCATGTCAAAAGCAGACTCAGTACCCTGCTCCAGAGATTCCTTCATTAAAAGCAAGGAGGTATTCCTGACATATCATTATAAATGTAAGGGACTTTTCTTCTTTAAAAAAAAAGAAGGAAAAAAGAAAGCTAAGGGAAACTGAAGTAAGTAACAGCCTAAGTAAAGACAAAGCAGATATGTGATAAGAAAAAATATAAGGTCAAGACATGTAACAAATATTGCTGTCAAATAATGTTTCCTCAGTCGTGCAATGGGGAAAAGCAGAATGGTTTTTTCCATTTTTAATTGCAAACACATGCTGATAGAGAAGGAAAAAAATAGCATTCAAATTTGCTTTCACTAGAAGCCATGGCAAAATTCTTTTATAAGTAGTCCTTGTTTAATGACAATAATTGGGATCAGCAACTCTATCACTAAGTGACATAGTCAAAAAGAATATCACTTGACTGTATTGACTTATGACAATAATTGCAGCAATTACAGTTGTTATTGTTAGGCAAATCTGTCGTGGTCACCATATGCCTCAGTAATTGATTACCAGCTGTGACCTTCTGCCAGCTTCTTCAGTAACTTTATTCATTGGAAGCGGGCACTGAAGGTCACAAATGGCAATCATGTTGCCATAGAAACTACATGAGGAATGTAGTTTCTATCACAATATGTCACAATATGAGGAACAGTTGTAAGTCCCCTCGTTCAGCACCATTGACCTTAAATAATCACTGAACAAGTGGTCACTGAATGATGTACTACCTATACATTCCTTCTCTAATTTACATATTCAACTAATCCAATACACAAGGTCATGACATAATTCAACATCTGTATTTCTCTACTTTGGGAGTATAGGGGAAGATGGACTACTTCATTATAGCACACAAACCAATGAAAGCCTTCCAAAACAACCTAAGTAAACCAAAAGACTCAGCAGCCCCAGAAGAAAAAACAGGGGTCATCTACAATATACAGTGTCTGTAACAGTCATTATGTAGGACGAACAGGCAGAAGACTAGCACAATGCATCCATGAACACCAACTAGAAATCAGAAGACATGATGAAAATTCTTTAATTTCACAACACATGGACAGGCTTAACCATAGTTTCAGCTGGGAAACTGAGCATTCTAGACCAAGCCAAGTCCAAAGATGCTAGGGAATTCCTGGAAGCCTGGCACTCAGATAAATTGCCATCAACAGGCACATCGAAATAAACAACATCTACATACCACTCAAAAGCGACAATCTAAAGGCCAAAAAGGAAACAAAAAGTTCCAAAGAGTTTTTCACAAGCAATCAGTACCCAGATGGGCACAAATTAACACCAAGATTAACACAAGACCAAAAATCAAGAAGTAAATAATACCCCAATCAAGAAACTGCAAGACATTAGTATACAAAATGAGAGCAAACCCCACTTCCTTCTAGCACTGATGATGTTACCTAGTTTGATAATGAAACATCTGCAAGAAAAGAATCAAGCATTAAGAGCATCAAGGACCTCATGAAAGATGGGCTGTTTTACCATTGAGAGAGCTTCCTTCCTTCCAACCACTGAGCAGGCCTTAGATAGCTCCAAAAGCTAAAGGACTGTATAAATTCATTTAAATGCAAAAGTTTCTGAATTCAATTCCTGGCTGACAGTTTGACCTCTATATGGTAACATCTGGTTGCCCAGGTCTGATGAATCCTCAAAAGAATGAATCCTGGTATCTGTTTCCTGGTTATCAACATTCAATTACTGGCTGTTATGCGGGGGGGCTGGGAAAGAGAGAGAGAGAATATCTGAAATGTCATGTATCTTCTATTGCATAAATAATTCTTCAAACATTATTCAGTGTACACCCAGATTTTGTAACGCTAACAGTGTTTTCCTCCTATAAATGATCCATTTCTTGATAGAAAGCAAATAGGAAAAGAGATATATAGCATCATCTGATTCTAAATGTAAATAAGCTAAAATTAGCCAGTTTTTCAAGAGCAGTTGTAACCTATTGTGATAATTTTTCTAATAAAACTCTTACATTACCCTTTTTTTCCTCAATGGTTTTGGGAATCAGTAAAGTAATATTAATTTACAAATGTAATGTATTGAACATTTAGCCCAGTTTTAAATACTTCATGTAATGTCTTCTAGATAATCCTAGATGTTGTGTACAAAGGTACAAAATACCTTTCAACTATCTTGGAAAGTTAATATTCTGTGTAATGGACAATGTATAATACACACATATAGAGAGAATGGGTCCATCAATAATTGTCAGGCAATAATTGTCAGAACTTTCTTTTACAGTGATAGTGTACCTTTGGGTTTGATGCTGAAGACCAGACCTCTACATCTTCTCTGTGAGCTTCCAAAACATAAAACAGCATAGGTTTTGAAAGAGCATGCTGGAGACAATGTACTTTTGGTCTCATGCTGTGAGTAATTTCTACCCTCTTTTGCAGCTTTAATAGCAACCTGGAAGTAGATCAAATGTAAAAAGGCTAAACTATGGGGCTGACAACTTTTATATTCAATTTTATTTGGGTGACATTTTAAATGGTTCTGCAAGTAAATCTCTCCCAGCCAATAATGCAGCTTGTGGAACTATTATTACTGGTTGTTTGGCATTTCAAGAAAAAGGAAAAGGCCTTATATGGTCACTATGGATTATGTGGCATATTTAAAAAAAGATTTTCTTAGTCAGCTTGAAGAGGTGGTACAGGTAGAGATGAAGCAGAACAAATACTCCATGCAGCATCATCTTGCCTTGATAATGAATGCAATGTGATAAAACACTTTAAAAGAATAGTTAACAGCAAATCTTTAAAAAAAAAAAACACCTCTTGACCTGAATTAAATGCTGTGCATGATTTACTCAAGTGTTCTCCTTGCATATAATACTTCATCCTTGAAGTCTAAGTTTAACATTTCTCCATGTAAAGGAAAGAACACAATCAGGAAAATAACACAAAAGAGCCAAATTTCGTGAGCATATAAAAAAATGCCTTAATCTTGGGTGGTTGAATATAGTTTCTATGGAGATGAAGCAGAAATCGGGATCCAAGTCCAGCCCAACCAGAAAATTGTACACAGAACGTGATACTAATTTGGAGGGAACAATTTGTAGATAATATTTATTTCACCCAACATAAGCTACCCCTTGACTAACTTGTTCTTCTCTAACTGAAAGTGGCAGTGCTTATCAAAAAAGAAGCACCTTTGTTTATGCCAATAATGTAGACATATTACATAATTGTCCTTCAACTCCATAGAGGACTGAATCTGAGAAAAATCCCTACAATTCTTGAGGGCAGATTTTAAAAAAAAATCCCATCTATATACTGCTAAAACTCTCCTGTATCCTTCAGTTGGGCAAAACAGTTTATCATAGGGCAACAATTTTTGAACCAAAGTATCTCAAATGGACTAACTTATAGAATGTGTTCAAATTTAGGGGCCCATTACTCACACGGGATTGAAACTTGGAAAAGTTGTTATACTGTTTGTAAAATAACAGAATAATAGAGTTGGAAGGGATCATGGAGGTCTTCTAGTCCACACCCTGCTCAGGCGGGAAACTCTATACCATTTCAGACAAATGGTTGTCCAATCTCTTCTTAAAACCCCCTAGTGTTGGAGCACCCATAACTTCTGGGAGACAAATCATTCCACTGTTTAATTTTTCTGTCAGGAAATTTTTTCTTAGTTCTAGGTTGCTTCTCTCCTTGATGAGTTTCCATCCATTGCTTCTTCTCCTGCCTTCAGGGGCTTTGGAGAATAAGTTGACTACCACTACTACTACTACTACTACTACTACTACTACTTCTTCTTCTTCCTTTTCTTCTTCTTCTTCTTCTTCTTCTTCTTCTTCTTCTTCTTCTTCTTCTTCTTCTTCTTCTTCTTCTTCTTCTTCTTCTTCTTCTTCTTCTTCTTCTTCTTCTTATTCTTATTCTTATTCTTATTCTTATTCTTATTCTTCATCTTTGTGGCAGCCCCTTAGATATTGGAACACTGCTTTCTTGTCACCCCTAGTTCTTTTTTTCATTAAACTAGATATAAATATCGGATCAGATGTTTTACATATTGCATATTTTACATATCATATACAGTATTTTACGTATTACATATTTTACATATTTATATACATGTTTTAGATAGTGATAAGACTGATGATCTAGTTATCAACTGAACAAATACTGTTGTATGTGTTTGATCTGCTGTTGATCACTGTATTCAGTGCATTTAGACTTATATACCACTCTATAGTGCTTTACAGCACTCTCTGAGTGGTTTTACAAATGTCAGCATATTGCCTCCAACATTCTGGGTCCTCATTTTACCGACTATGGAAGGATGGAAGGCTGAGTCAACCTTGAGCCGCTCAGGATCGAATTCCTGGCTATGGGCAGAGTTAGCCTGCAATACTGCATTCTAAACATTCTAACCACGGTGCCACCACAGCTCTTGATCATAATAAAGAACTGACAAACTGCTGAAAAAGGGAAGGTTGTTTAGATTTCTGGGTATAAGATACAAAGCCCCTACTAGCACCAGCTTACAGCAAATCTGAGCTCACAAATGAGCAGTCCTAGCACCATCTCAATTTTGCTGGATCAAGCAGCATGATTTGCATGCCATGACAGTATTCTTCTCACTTCAAAGATTCAAAAGCCACACTTTTGTATTATTTAATAAGTAATAATACATCAAAATAAAATAAAATATATACAGTCCACTTCAAATTTTCATGTCCTATATTTTATTAACTGCTTGTTGCCTTAGAATGCAATAAATCAAGGACAAAGGAAGCTTCCATGACAATAGTTGAATACTGATTCCTCAGTGGATTGCACTAGTACTAGAGACATCATGGCAGATGAATGGGTAGCATAGCATTATTTCATTCTTGTCTGTTCACAGCTTCAGAATCAATTTCTAAAAGGGGATTCAAGGTATTTTTGCACTGCACTTTTAAGCTGCTTGTCTCCCATACTGGAAAGGAGAACAATTTAAAATCAGAATCAGAATAGAGTTGAAAGGGACTTTCAAGGTCTTCTTGAAAGCAGGAGACCCTATAGCATTTCAGAGAAGTGACTGTCTACTCTCTTTTTATAATCTCTAGTGATGAAGCATCAACAACTTCTGATGGCAAGCTGTTCCACTGGTTAATTGTTCCCACTGTTAGGAAGTTTCTCCTTAATTCCTGGTTGCTTCTCTCCTTGATTAGTTTCCATCCATTGTTTCTTGTCCTGCCCTCTGGTGCTTTGGAAAACAAGTTGACCCCCTCCTCTTTGTGGCAAGCTCTTAAATACTGGCATACTGCTATCATGTCCCCCCTAGTTCTTCTTTTCTCTAGATTAGCCAAACCCAAACCCTGCAACCCTTCTTCATATGTTTTTTTCTCCAGGCCTTTAATCATCTTAGTTGTTCTTCTTTGCACTTTTTCTAAAGTGTCAACATCTTTTTTGTAATATGGTGACCAACACTGGATGCAGTATTCCAGATGTGGTCTTACTAGTGTTTTATAAAGCGGTACTAATACTTTACATGATTTTGATTCTATGCCTCTCTTTATACAACCAAGGATTATATTAGCTTTTTTGACTGCTGCTGCACACTGCTGGCTCATATTTAAGTGATCGTCCACTAGGATTCCAAGGTCCCTCTCAAAGTTATTTTTTTTTGAGCCAGGTTTTGCCTAATCTGTACCTGTACCTTTGGTTTTTCCTGCCTATGTGTAAAATCTTGCTTTTCTCCACATTAAATTTCATTTTGTTGGATAGGGCCTATTGTTCAAGTCTGTCAAGATCTTTTTGGATCCTAAGCTTGTCTTCTGGGGTGTTGGCTATTCCTGCCAACTTAGTTTCATCTGCAAATTTGATGAGTTCCCCTTCAATTCCCTCATCAAAGTCATTTATGAAGATATTGAAGAATACTGAGCCTAAGACAGAACCTTGTGGTACCTCACTGCTTATTTCCCTCCATGTAGATGTAGTACCATTAAAGATGACTCGTTGAGTACAGTTTGTCAGCCAGTTACAAATCCATCTGTCTATCCCACATTTTTCTAGTTTACCAAGAAGTAGGTTGTGGTCTACTTTGCTGAATGTATTGCTGAAGTCTAAGTATACTATGTCCACAGCATTTTGTTGGTCTACTAATTTTAGTCATTTTGTCAAAGAATAAAATAAGATTGGTTTGGCATAATCTATTTTTAACAAACCCATGCTGGCTTTGAAATCTCCAAATTTCAAGCTTCAGCAACAATGCTGGCCAGTTGTTCTGTCCAGATGGTGAATAAAATGGCCCCCAATTACTGCATTCTTCTACTTTTTATCCTCCTACTCAAACTGGGAAACAAATGCCAAACGCCTTCCTACCCTTGAGTAGGTCTTAAAGGCAACCTGGTTTCTATTGGCATGAGTAAACAACATCTAGAGGTCTTGGAATCATATAGTGTGAAGGAACCATCTAATCCAAGCCCCTTTTCAGTTGGAGAGGTTGCCTGTTTGTGATCAGAATATCACTAGTCCACTAGTGGGGAAAATAACACATTACTGTTTTCACCTTTCTTGCTATTGAGCTGATAAAGAAACCCAGCAAATTCTTGTCAATTCTACCCCAGGACTGTATTCAGTCCAAAGAAACTACAAGAGGGAAGAAACATTATTAGATTCTACTCTGGGAGAAGTGAGAAGTGTATCTGTGCTGGGAGAGAAAAAAGGGGGCAGAGAGATAATTGTTCTCTCTCTTCTTTATGGTCGTCAGGAAAAAGTTTGGAATCTGTTTGTTTCTTTATTGGACCCACCTTCATGAATGCAGAGACAGAGAGGAATCTTCTCTCCAAACCCTTTGTCTTTGCTGCAGCCTTCCCTTCACCCTTACTAGGCACTCCAGTTTTCTGTTCCTTTGCCTAGATAATCTCTGTTAAACCAATTTAAAAAGAAAATTAAAAAGGGAATGACTACTATTTCAATATTTCAGTAGTGGATTAGTTACTTTACCCCCCCCCCACACACACACACACACAAAAGTTCACCATTCCAGCAAACCCGGATGAAATGGCTGTGGAGGGCAACACCCAGGTGACAGTAGTGAGGATGCCCACCATAGGACATGTGCCCATTAGAGACATTGTCCACAACCAAACGAAGTGTAGCAACTAGAAGTTGAAAAACATTACTTTTGAAGTGGAACAAGAAAAGACCAGTGGGAGATTGCCTTCACCATGGGCTGGGAGTAGGCTGAGGATGTGTTTATATGTTGATGTCCTCCAGAACTAGTACATAGGTCACCTTCACAGCAGGATAAATAAGATGGGCAAATGAGCACTCAGGACATATGTGCATAGAAACAAAGCATCTGTCTGCAAAAAAAAAATGTAAATGTACAACCCTCTTATCTGTGAATGATATGCATACTATCTATGGAATAACGTATATTACCTATTACATGCCTTAGGTATATTATCTATCTCTTATCTATGTGCATTTTGAATATATGCCACCTATATATGATATACATCTTGTCTGTATTTTATCCATTATCGATATACATTTTGTATGTTAAATATCCATGTATATCTAAATTATATATTTATGTTGTTACCTAGGTTATCTATGAATATTATCTATATATGCTACATTGAATATTCATGTTATCTAAGGATGAAGTTATCTGTTTTCAAGCCGAACATAATTAGACTATAATAATAAATGAATATATGACATTGTCTACAATCTCCTAAGACTGCCAAATTTGTCAGGGTTTTTAATCATTTTTTCCTTGCTTCAGAATACAGAGGTACCAGTCATCAAAGAGAAAGATCTTGAGCTTCCAGATAGATGCCACAGTTGCAAATAAACTTTTTTAAAAAATGAGTTGCCATCTCGCACTATCTTGATTAAAAGATTCACCCCTGAGCCTGTAACTGGACAAACAGATTTTATATAGATAGACACCTTATACTTATCCATATAGACTTCTTTTCTAAATATACTTTACCCTGATGGACAAGCTGATGTTGTTCCATGATGTAAATAGAGGGAAAGTCAAATAAAATCAAGTAGAAGCACTACCCGAACTAAATTGACCTTACAGTTTACACTCAGAAGAAATTGACTTATTCAGTAATTTATACCTTTCTAAGCTCTTCCCAAGACTATTGGTCGACTCATAATGGATCTTGAGAAATGCCCAGGAAAGAAGTAGTTCAACAGCAAGGTGTTAATCTCCTTTGAGGCTGCTTCTAGACAAAGGTAGCTTTTTTATTGTGATCGTTCAGCTTTTTATATTGTGCTGGCCAATGGCCACCTTTTCCTCTTCTCCATATTATAGGCTGTAGTGAGACAGATAACAGTTCTGGCATTTGTGGCACCACAGTCCCTTTTATTGTAAGTCACCTGCATTCTAATACAAAAAGAAATAGAGCTACGGTAGTTTGGTGTAAAGGTGAAGGCATCAGGCTAGAACTGGTAGATTGGGGGACCATGAGTTCTAGTCCTGCTTTAGGCACAAAGCCAGCTAGGTGACCTTGGGCCAACATCATAAATGCACAAAGTTTACTTATATTCGTTTATTCATTTTGTTTCCATTCCTCCAGAAGTTCAAGTCAGCAGTGAGTTTTCCGTTCATTCTCCATAACTATCCTCTCAGGTAATGAGAAATAGCAATTGGCCTGAAGCCATCCAGTGTGTTTTAATAGTTGTGGATATTTTTAAAGCTGAATTTTGCTAGTCACAATCTAATACTAGACTAGCTCTTTGCAATATGTATGATGAGCCTCTTCCCATAGCTATACATGCTAAAATCCAAAATGGGGATCAATTAAAAGAAATAAATTATAAATAACAGAATCAAAGAATACTAGCTTTCTAACAAACTCATTACTGGTTCAAATACTTATAAATTGATCTGGTTTATTACAACAATACTGCTAGCTGGACAACCTCAGGTATATAGAATCTGAAAAGTGCAAGATAAACAATTCTGAGGATGTTTTCAGACAATGCCATAGTTTGAGAATTTGCTCTAATAGTCCATGAAATTTTATCCAGGGATAAAGAAGGCAGTAAGATTTATCACCATTTCTTCCATCCTTTTTCTTTTCATAAAGTGTATGCCAACATTTTAAAAAAATGTTCTACGTTAAGAGCCGCCCTCCCCTGTCCTTTAAAATGAAAACCTGTGAATATCCTAATCCTAACATAGATATAATCCCAGTCTTTCAACCCATTCTTCACTGTGTCGAGAAATGCAAATGCCTCAGTGTTCAAGATAGGATAGTGCATATCAAAATGAATAAACATTATCTCACCTATTCCAGAACTGGCATTCAATATTAATCAATATTCTGTTTTTGTTAGCTGAAAAATCTTCTATGAAGTTAAGTGCTATAATAATATGAAAGATCTGCATTTAAGCTTGCTAGGATCCTACTCAAAGTCACAAGTAACTACCTACCTATCCTCTATATAGACACTGAGTTGGGTAAATAAAATTTTGAAGTGAGTTATTTTGACAGAATTACCTTGTTCTCCACTGATTTCAGCTGCCATAACTTATTTTATCTTTCTGTAATTTAGAGGAGGAGAGGAGGAGGAGGAGGAAGAGGAGGAGGAGGAGGAGTCTAGTGTTCTAAGCAATCCCCCCATATCTCCTCTAAGATTTTTAAAAGATAATAGTACTACTATGAATATGCTACATAAAAGCCCCTTTTAAAACAAGTAAAGGAATAAATGATACAGTTTAAGACCAATATAAAATGAAAAGAGGAAGGTACAAAAAATAAAAGTCAAATAGCTGATCATGTTTTCATCATGAGAAAAATTGTCCTAGTAAATATAACAGCTCCATGCTACCTAAAGTCTTATCACATCTATGTCAAGACTGCTTAACTGTAGATCTGAATAATCATGTTTGTATCAATCTAAATCAACCTGGGCTGTGAAACACAAGCTACAATGTTTTCCCATATATCATCAGCACCACCAAGAGACCAAGACAGGAAATATTTCTATCCCCGTCTTTTTCTTTCTATCTTGATCACTATCTCTATCTATAGCCACACAGACACACACACATTCACACGGGGTTTTTGGACTAATAAATTATACAGCAGAACAAAGACACCTGTTGCTTTTCAAGGAAAGAATAAAGAATAATGTACCTAGTCTTGTTATTCACATGGTAAGACAGCAAGCTGAGGAAATATGAATGAGATACTAGAAGATTATTATTTTAAAAACATGGCTTCTGATGAAAGAAAGTCATGTACCTAATCATAAAGAAAAGAAACAGGATTCGTCTCACTTATCTGTGAAAGATAGATGGCTCAGTCCTCCATTTTAATCTGAGCTCAGTGAAATCAATAGCCATTTGAAATGCCCTAGGGAAACAGGGTCAAACCAAGTTCAAGACCACAGAGAAAAAGAGTCTGCTACCAAAAGTTCAAATACTATATTTGTGCTCTACAAACTAAAAAGCATTCCTGTTGCTTCACATAGGTAACAGCTATGATGGCTTCAAAGCACAACTTGGAATATTCATCAAGTACACAACAAGAAAAGAAGGATAATGGCAGAGGAGACGTTCTCTTTTAAAACAAAAATGCAAAGTTGTGAACAGACGGGTAATTTTGCCCATCTCATACACGGCTTGAGTTCCTATTGTGCAGCACCCTTGACATGCAGTTCAACTTGAAAATGTTCAGTCTTTGTGGACAACAGAAGGAAAAAGCTGCCTCCTCAACTTTACTTTTCCCAATGGATTGGGAGGCAGCAAAGAATTGGGTTTTTTTTTTAAAAAAGAATAGTTATTAAATGTGCAGAAATGTAGGAATGAAGATTCAAAACACTATGTCAAAGTTCAGACTGACGAACCCAACCAAGCAAACACCTTCAAGACATTCCAATCTCTTAATGTAAAACTTTATTGAGTACATCACTTTGGCACTAATGAAACCAAAACCACCTCTGGCAAGACTCCTCCCAAACCCATATAGTAAAAGCATTGAATTCTCCCTCTTCCCTCTGGGTCAGGTCATGTTGCCCAATCAAGTAGAAAAATATTGTTATGAGAAAGTTTTTCTGGGTCTCTGGGTCTAGCTAGACACCTGGTGTCCTTGAGTCTCGCGGTCTGGCTTCTTAATCTTTGAAGTCTGCATTCCAAACCTCTTCCCTCCCCCCCAAGTTCATTGGCAAGCTGAGAAGCAATATTTGTCACACCAGCAAAACCGTGCTTCAAAACTTGACACGCTATATATTTGCAGACAGAATGACTTTAACAAATGGAAGATTTGTGCAGTATTATCAAAACATGTAAGCTCTTCCACATCACCTGTATTTCACTTTCTAAAGTCTGAGCATATCGCTCTGGGCTGTTAGTCAAGTGCTCAATGAACTGGAGTTACAATGGAGAAAGCGATCGCCACTGCAATGCTTTGCATACAAGACAGACTCCATTATGGACCCTACCAAGGAGTTTGCTAAAATGCCACAAGCGGATAGAAGATATGAAAAAAGGAGACAAGGGACTATTCATTAATGAACTGCAGGTTTTACTTAACAATTCAAAGCACCAAACACAAATGCTTCCTGGATTTAAAAAGGTAAAGTCATGCTACAGAATCAAAGTGAAAAAAAATTACATATGAATAAATATGAGAAAAAGAAAACTACAAAAGCATTTCTGGCAGACAAAAACAAAAGGTGAAAAAATGCAACAACCATACATTCAGTTGTCTTTATAACCACAAAATTAAGCAGCTGTCTCATGCAAAGCAGGGAATATGTACAATGAATTACAATGTAATTCTCACTGAAGTTTACTAGAAAATGAATGCGAGGCAGTTATAACTTACAGGAATAAGGACAGGAAAAAATCATCAGCAATTTCATCTTTTAGTTATTACACTACTATTTTAGCCCCACTTACATTTCCAGCAGCTGAGCTGATTAAATGTGGCTTAAGACTTCCATTATATAAAATGGTGATTTAGAAACTAAGGAGGAGAAAAGAATTAATAAAACAATTCAGTCCATAACATGAATTTGAGGAATAGCTTCCTGTGTACTTGAAAGAAAGATGAAAAAGTACTATACAAAATTGCAGGGCAGAGATTGCAGAAAAATCCAGATATAATAAAAAAAAAGCAGGAGGAAACTGAGGCAAATATTCTTGGTATAGGTATTAAACTGCAGTAGTAAAGCTTTACCCAATAAACAAATACACCATTTTTTTTAATTATAGAAAACATAAGAATTCTTTTTAAAAAATCCTTAAACTACCAAAAACATGCCGCCAAATGCTCCTTGAAAATGAAAGACAGCTTCTTTGTTCAACTAGATTGTATACAGCACAAACATGTAAACCATCCTCAAAGAGACCAACATCTGTCAAGAAAAAATAAAATGAAATCAGAAAAGAGATAAGTGCAGTTGTTCTTTTAATCCACTAACATTCCTTTTTTTTTTCCTTCCAGCTTTCTGATTGGTCATTCCTTTCACTCCAGTGGTGGGATTCAAATATGTGAACAACCGGTTCTCTGTGTGGATGCCGCTTCCATTCTGGGCCTGGACAACAAAAATTTTGCTACCGGTTCTGCCAAAGTGGTGCGAACCGGCTGAATCCCACCACTGCTCCACTCTCATATTCAGTCTTTAAGTTTGACATGACAGGAAGCAAAGTACAAGAAAAAGTCATTAGCACAAAGTAGTAAACCTTGTACCATTTCTCCTACATGCTAGTTTTTATTGTTTTTTTCATGGCCAGTGCAAGTTTGGCAGTGCAGCTGATTTTTTTTCCCCATCATCTCAGACTCCAGGCAGTAAAAACTCTTCACAGAAAGATGGTCAGCTTGTGGAAGATAGATTTATTTCCATTCTACTACATGGTTCTCTCTTAGCTCCCTGCCCCCCACAAGTGGGATCTGATTAATGGAAGACTACTTGCCCATCTTATTAGTCTTACCTGCTTTAAGTTTTAAAAACTGAGCTTAAGAAGAAGTTCAAAAAAGAGGCGAGAATCTCCCCACAGCCAAGGGGCTGCCCTGTTTTTATGAAAGAAAAACTTTTTGTTCTGAAAAATGCATATTTTTCCTATTTACAAAAAACCGTCCCAGTGCAACATTCTTCCTTTAGCTACTAATGCCGGATAAGGATGACAAACACAGAGAGATTTTTTTAAGAAATGTCAGCAAGAGAAAGATGGAGCTCCTGCTGACTGCTGCTTTTGGATCTTTCCTTCAAAAATCCACATGGCTCTTTTGTTCTTTTTTGACGGGATTCCTCTGTCATTCTCAAGTATACAAGCTTTGTGCACCTGGTAATATAAGGCTGTATTCTTGTTTCTGTGTGTTTTCACTAGGGTGAAAACCTGTCATTTGACATAAACCTGTCCCTGGTGAATAGATAACCTTTCCTTTATTTGCATCTGCCTACTTTGATTTATGAGAGCAATGTGCCTCTAAAACAATTTTTAATAGGTGTTTGCATACTAGTACTCCCCAAAGAAGAAACTGATAAAAATCTTATTCAGACTTAATTGTGCTTCAAAACAAGGTTACCCTCTGTGGATCTTGCACTGCAGCTTTATTGTAGAAATGGACAAAGGAATAGTTCCTCAAAGTAGAGGGGGGTAGCAATTTGAACAAGTAAAAGAGAAGGTAAAACCTAGAGAGTATTCAAAGCCAAACAAAATCTGTAGATTCAAAGGGTCTGATGACACTGAACATAAAGAGTAGCTGTGTTGGCATGATACATTTACCCATGATACTTTGAGCTATGGTCAACTCAATCCAATTTTCCAGATTGCCAGCCTAAATCATAATCTACCCTAGATCCATCCAACCCATTAAGCTAAATGCAGGGTAGTGGGTTTAGGATGTTGTCTGCACTTAGCTAGCATTTCAGTGTGTTAAGCCAAAACAAAAGCAATAATTCAGAATAGTCCCTTGAGGCAATTTCTGGATGCACTTTTTTATTCAAATGCAAGCTAGTCTCCAAAATAAAAATCACATATTACAGGAATTGTTCCCATTCAGTCTTTTCCCTTAAAATGTGGGTGCACTTGTTTTTTCTATAGTCATTTTTTTCTGCTCAAAATCACCCTTCTCACATTATAAGGCAATAAAAAATGTATGGAGAGGTCCATTTTCTCTTCCTGCTTGGTCAGCTTGTGAAAAAAGCAATGCAAAGACATGCTGTTTTCTGCCTTGATGTGTTCAGTCCATTTCATTCAAGGGCAAGCGTGTGATTTTGATATTTGAGGCAGAAATTTGTGCAACTCCTCCTCCCCTTCCCTACCAGTAAAAGTTCCATGATAATAAATGAAACAAGTTACCAGAACCTGGTTTTTTATTAATAACTCCAGATCAAGTACATCAGATGGTTACTTGATAACCCTAAGGGTACAAGCTGCGATGATTAAATAACTTGTGGTGTTGAAGAAGGGTTTCAACCAAGACAGGCTTCAATAAGGTTCTTCAGACCCATTTCTTGCACTCCATTTCCAAGAAAATAACACTTTTAGCTTCAGTTTTCCATGCCTTGCTCTCAGTCTGAATCCCTCATTGTAATTCTTCCAGTTTTATCCCAAATTTGGCAAAACAGGCTACTGAAATCATCCATAGATCCTGACATTGCCCACGCTGAAGATTCAATATTTTAACATGCACTGGCAATTGCTGGGAAAAGAATATTCACAATTTCTTATAAGAAGCTGAATCATGGCATGGCATGGTATATATTCAGCTAGCACGCCACATGCAGGATTATCAAATGGTTTTCCCTTGTTGCATAAATCAGATCTTACTGTAAAAATAAATGCTAGTGAAGCTTACGCGGAGAAAGAAACAGAGCACTCTGCACTTGTCATGCTGTTTCTTTTGTTCCATTTCCCCCTTCATTCCTTCATCTCCCCACCTCTTGTCTGTGGAGATTTGAAGTTCTGATTTGTTTATTATAGCAGGTAAAAGACTAGAATGAACAAAAAAGATCTGGCAGGGAGAGGGCAACGGAGAGTGGAATCAGTTGATCTTGTGCTACAGTGGAATGGAAGAAACTCTCAGTTGCACTCTGGAACCTTTTTTATGACCCAGTTCACTGCTAACTGGTCCTCCAGACAGGTAGTTCTGAGGGCCAGAAATAAGGAATATGGCCTGGTTTTGCAAGACTCTCTGAGAATGAAAAGATGCTTAACTTGGGGACTTCCACGGGAGATGATATAAACTGAAAACAGGTCTGTGAAAGCAGAGACAATGACTGTGGCAAAGACCAAGGAACCAGTGGGTAGACCAGTTCCTTGGAACCTCTCTGGTTAAGGAGAGAACTGGAGATTGCCTACATGAGCTCTGGATGGCCGCTTCCTATAAGGAGGCAGCAGGACAGCAGTCTTCCATGAGTTTCAGCTCAAGATCATCTACATAGCTTTCTTTCCTCCATGTTTCCCAGCAACAAGAATCCTATCAGGTAATTTGGGCTGAGGGAGAAGAAGTCCCCCAGAGGTTCCGTGGCTGAGGATGGACTTGAAACTTGTTCTCCCTGGTTCACATCTTAATTACTATATCACTTTTTCTATCACGTACACATGTGGGGGGTTGGTATTTCATTTCTGTGCCTGAAAATCAGCTATATTCCTCAATCAGTAAGCATAAGCCACTATTTTACACTAGCTGGATATAACCTTTAGATTTTAGGCTGTGTTGCTTGAAGTCAAAATGACTGTCATCTTGCATTGATCTACACTGGATAGTCTTCAAATCCATCTAAAATCTTGTAAATCTGAAAGTTCTGTTCAACAGTCATCAATGTGCTTTGTGGCTTAGGACTACAGCTGAGTAGGTCACATAGATATAGTGTGTATGTCTCCCTTGGCATCACCAGTTGTCTTTCATAAAGTGAGAACTTATTACATTCTGCCTCCTGGCTTTAGTATTGCAACCCCCGCTTTGTACTCTGCTTCTTTGTCAGGCTACCCAAAAGGATTTGTCTTCTATGAAATGGATGATGAAGCAGAAAACTGTAGATTCAAAAGGGCAACGTTCCATTTTGCTCTTAGGAAAACTCATTTTCCTTCAACCTCATCAATCACTCTTCTAGGAGGCAGATATTTTTTGTCTGGCCCCAGACTTGCTGACAGCCATTTCATGAAAGATCCCATGAAATTTTAACAAATTTTCAAATGCATTCAGTGACCCATCCAAAATGTGAGTCTTTGGGACCAAAGTGATCCTCTTCCTTCCCATCACTGATCAGAGAACCAGCTTTATTTCAATCAACTAAGCCAGTGTTTTTCAAATCGGCAACTTTAAAATGGCTGGACTTCATCTCCCAGAATTCCCCAGCCAAATACTGACAGCTGAATTCTAGGAGTTGAAACCTTCATATCTTAAAGTTGCCAAGCTTGAAAAAAAAAATACTTATATAAACAGTTAAAGAACACCTATCTGCCCTAATTGAGTTGATGCAGGTCAGGCAGTTTTGATATACACATACCCACACAGATACACATTGTTTTCCTGTTGCAATGATCAATATTCAAAAATGCTCTGAGATTGTACACTTTCTTTTTTGGCCTATACTTTACAATACTTAAGAATGACTAACAGGGGCTTTCTGTTCTGTTACTTTAAGCTGCTTTTAACTCCAGCAAAAATGGAAACCATACTATGTTACCACAGGGACAAACTGATTTATTGTGGTATAAGTTGCCCTAGAAACAACCCACTTTATCAGGCGCATGACAGATTACTTTGTTATGCACCATATGACAACTTGGAATGTTGCCTACAAAGGCCTATTCTGCAATAAACCATTTAATCTCAAAGGGGTCACAATCCTGCTTCTCATCCCCACTTCTTCATATACCAGCTTTTCCACACATTAATTTTCTAGCAAAAGAAACATGGTACTCAGGTGTTTTTTCTAAAGGAAAGATCTTCGTGTGGAAGAGATGACTGCTGAATACAGTCACGAAGGAAAATATTTTTCATACCAGAGCTGAGACATCAGTGCATAGAGTAGAGCTGAGTGTGAAGACCAGAGATGGATCATGCCCTTCCGTTCACTGACCCAATCCAGAGAGAGAGAGAGAGAGAGAGAGAGAGAGAGAGAGAGAGAGAGATGCTATTTTGTGATTATTATTTTTTTGTAAAGACGGTGTGCAATAGCTCAATGGTTAAAGATGCTGAGCTTGTCAACTGGAAAGCTGACAGCCTGGGTTCAAGACAAAAGTGCCATGTAATCGGGGAGCTCCCATTACTTGCCCCATCTCCTGCCCATCTAGCAGTTCGAAAGCATGCAAATGCAAGTAGATGCAAGTAGATAAATAGGTACCACTTCAGTGGGAAGGTAACAATGTTCTGTGCACCTCAGCATATAGTCATGCTGGTCACATGACCACAGAAATGTCTTTGGACAATGCTGGCTTCCTTGGCTAAGAAACAGAGATGAGCACCACCCCCTAGAGTTGGACATGACTGGACAGGGGAAACCTTTACCTTTACCTAGTTTTGTAAAATGCTGCAGAAGATGGGAAATTGTGAGTTATTTACCTTTTTAAATCTAGGTACCAATAATTTTAATAAGCAGCTGGTAGAAGGGGAAAACTGAAGGATCCATGGTGGAATAAGGGATTACCAGCCCAACCCCAGCAAAATATTCCCACCTCTGCAAATTCCCAGTGGCAGGACATTTCTCTTTGGGGTGATGGAATCCAACTCCAGTGAAACAGCCAGGATTCCAGCTCAGCTTTGGAGGTTCATTATTTATTCTATTTTTAAAAAAATCTAACAAATTGGGACATAAATAACAGTGCATTCTGCTTGGCCCAGAAAATCTCCTGCTTTATTCATGTAACAAGTAAGCTAAAGGGGCAAATCAGCAGCTGTTCCCTGCTATAACTTGAGCATGAAAAATATTTGAAATTATATATAAAAAGCAAAGACATATATCTCTCTCTTTAGATGTATGTCTCCTTACAGATAAAGTAAACCTTCCACCATCAGAGTTCCCACTTCACATTGTTGGAAGAAAAGTCTTCATCGTGGTTCATCCAAGCTGGGAATAAACATGGCAACTGCTTTGGGAAGAAGGTTGTAGTTTATTGGAGAGGAGAGTCAGACAGAAAGATGGCTCTGGCAGAAAAGAGAGCGAACACATGTGGGGAGTGGGTTTTTATAGCCTTTTGTTTGTGGAGTTGTTCCTGTGGCATGAACTTTGACCTGAGTCTGAGTGTGCCTTTCTGGTATTCTGATGGTGATGGGTTAATCTTATTATGTCCAAAGGTCATATCCTGCTTCCCTGGGGCTGGGGCTGATGACTCTTAGAGTTTGGATGGGATATGTAGATTTTAGATCTTTGTCTTCTTAATCTCCTAGCTCCCTGGATTTACATCTGTATCTCTAGAGCTGGTTTCTGCTTGGGGAAGGGAGACCTGGGGCTATTAAGAAAACTGGGCATGCTTTCCTGCCTCTTCAAGATCCTGAGGAAATATATTTTTCTGCCCTTTTAATATTTCCTTCTCTGGGGGGCTGACTTACCACAACATTAAGTCTAATTTCTTCACCTGATTTATCAAACAAATTTCTATATGTGAATGTGCAAACCACAGTTAGCAAAACGTCTGGTACAGGTTTCACCTTTTCCAGGAAATCTAAATCTTACCCAAATGTGTCTTAGACTGATAATCCATGATTTGCTGAATAACAAATATAACCCCCCCCCTTTATATTAGAAATATTTATCCTGTCCTGCATTTGAAAGGATCAATAAATGAAAGAAAACAGAGATGCTTGCTTAATTAATTAATATGCAGCCCCTCTCCCCAAGAAGGCAACTCTGGATGGCTTACAAAGAGTAAAAAGATAAATATAAATAAATTAAAAAAAATTAAAGCTATATAAAAACTAGAACCAAGGAAATAGGGGGTTTTCTTATCCACCTCCATCTTTCAACCACCTCCAATGGCGAGTGCCCCGTCAGGGCCCCAGACACACTAGCAAAGCTAAGTTTTGATACCCTTCCAGAAGGCCAAAAGGATGGGTGTAGTTCCCACCTCTAGTGGTGGAATGGGGCCATAGCAGAAAAGGCTCTTCTCCTTGACCCCACCCACTGAAATTCTTATTCAGAATATATTGTAAGGAATTTAAAAAATATATAAAAACAGCACATGGATCATACACATATGAAAATGCATTAAAAGCATTTTTGCCTCCATTTTAAGGGAGTTTACAAGAGAATTAATTTACTAACTAAGATTAGTTTTTGTATCTTTAATTATTCATTGTTACGTCAAAAAGGCATCAGCATATACACAGAGTTCTTTTTATATGAACAAAGACAAATTACAGCAACACTAACCTTTTCCCTCTATATCACAGTATAGCTTTACAGGCAAGAAAGAGAATGTTCTTAACTCTTTGAAACATCTCTTGTGGATTTTTGCTGCTTAATTCAAAGACCAAGCTAGTTTTGCTTTCTTAACCTAAAGTGGTTAAATCCACAAAAGGCAGACCTATTTTCAGGGTTCTTGTTACACCAAATAAGAGACCGATGGCCAACACATTTCTCTAGATTTCTCTTAGAGGATGAGAAATTCTATTTCCATTGGTAGCACTATACTGTTTGGTGTAATGTATAATTCTGTCATTGTTTTTGCCTCGTTACAATGAATTATCCAATGAAGAATAAAATGCGTTCAGGGACAATTTTCATTCATTTTCCAACCACCTTTGAGTGTCCTTTATATCGCTCAAGATCCAACTTTAGTCCATGTAGAAAAGAAAGAGAAGCATTTGTAATCTGAATAAGTATCCTGACAAAGTACATTTTCCATTCCTGTTAAAAGGTTGATGGATCCAAGCACTGCTTTGAAGCCTCCCGTTGGGGGGGGGGAATCTAACACCATTACCCTTTTTGAATGTTAACATGGTAGTAACAATTTACTGTTTCATTCCAGATATATATATATATCATTAGAACCAGCTGCAAACATTATGATGCCTGAGGTGAAAAATCCAAATGTCACCCAGTGCATTCTTAATTGCAAATTACCATTAACTAACTTCCATTTGATGCCCCCAAACTGTCACTTGAAGTAGCCAATTCAGTTCATCTCTTAGTAAAGCTGGATCTTTTCTTTTCTTTCTTGTGAAACACAGTGTATTCATAATTAAGAAGACAAGCCATGCTTTTCCAACCAAATGAAACCAATTGCTACGACATTCAAAGTTTATGGAACATTGCCACCTAATGGAAATATGCATTTAATACATGTCTATCTTATCAATCTAACACAAAAGATTTACAGTTAGTAATTGTAAGATCACATTTTGCCTTTGTATTTTATAGTACTTTTCTTTTTCAAGAGACAACATATTTGGGGGTGGAGTAGAATTCTCCATAATAACTCCCAAACATCTTTATAATAAAGCCAGAAGAATTCCAAATTGCTTGCAATGGAAACAACAGAAAACTACCTCTCGTCCTATTTGAGTCCGCCTGGACTGTGAAACATTATTCTATCCATGTGACATTTGAATTAGATTTAAAAAGTCATAACCTGCAACTAAGGTTTATTCTTTGAACTATGGTGCTGGAGAAGACTCCTGCGAGTCCCTTGGACTGCAAGGCGATCAAACCGGTCAGTCCTAGAGGAGATCAACCCTGACTGCTCCTTAGAAGGCCAGATCCTGAAGTTGAAACTCAAGTACTTTGGCCACCTAATGAGAAGGAAGGACTCATTGGAGAAGAGCCTAATGCTGGGAAAGATTGAGGGCAATAGAAGAAGGGGACGACAGAGAATGAGGTGGCTGGATGAAGTCACTGAAGCAGTAGGCGTGAGCTTAAATGGACTCCAGAAGATGGTAGAGGACAGGAAGGCCTGGAGGAACGTTGTCCATGGGGTCGCGATGGGTCGGACACGACTTCGCAACTAACAACAACAAAGGTTTATTAGTTCTGAAGCTCTGTCTTACAGAAAAGCTACTGGGACACATTTCTTTCTTTCAATCTTTTAAGCTAATTTGAAGAAGAACTTTTATCAGTGATTAGCTCTATGTGGTCATTGGAACAACAAATATGACAACTTCATCTCCTCATAACATCATACTGAGGATCAGACTTTCAACAGAAATTCATGCACTGCTATGCATATTTTTCAGTACTTCCTGCTTGGATTTGTCTTTGGAAGAGAAAAGGAGTGATTTATCTCTTTACTTGTCATTTACTTGTCATTTCAAAATAAATCCCATCAGATATTAACCCAGTTAAATCTCCTTACTGGCCATTCCAACAGCATACAATCACACTACTCAGTTCAAAAATGGCCATTTTGAGAACACAGAATCCTAACCCATTTTCTCAGGCAGTGGTTGGTGAATCTCAGTGGTGGGATTCAAATATGTGAACAACCAGTTCTCTGTGTGGATGCCACTTCCGGAAGTCCATTCTGGGCCTGGGCAACAAAAAAGTAGCTACTGGTTCTGCCAAACTGGTGCGAACTGGCTGAATCCCACCACTGGTGAATCTGTGAAACTCTGCAACAGAAGAAAATTCACAAGGCTTCCTTGCATCATGAGTTCCTTCCCTATTGACCGGAAGCCTCTAGACAAGATAGGTGGCACATAAATCTAATAAATAAATAATAATAAAGCCTGAAATATATGTGAATGAGAACAGGAGAGAGAGAGAAAAGAACAACAAAACAACAATAGAGATCCAAGAAATAAGTGACACTAAAGCATCTTTGCTGGTTGCCCTGTCTTCTAATGGCCCTCCCTCCTCTCTCCCCAACTCCAGGCACTTTATGGAACCTAGTATCACTTTCTTCCCCAACAGAGCCACAAAAGGCAGAAGACAAGCAATCACATAAACACACAAAAGCTTCTATTCCTCCTCAGCCTCTCCAACCATGAGAATTGTCCTCACAATTGCTCATGAGAAATAAAACATTCCTTGCAGGTGATGGTGAAAGTCAAATCTTGAATGAATGAATGAATGAATGAATGAATGAATGAATGAATGAATGAATGAATGAATGAATGAATGAATGAATGAATGAAGGCTATAGACATCTCCAACTATAACATCCTCCGGAAGTGGGCATAAAACAATCCATACAGTCACATTACTGGCTATAACTACATACAACAGGCATGTCTTCCAGTAGCCTGAGAGTGGGGAAGGTATTTTCATCCACAGCCAATCAGCACTAGGGAAGCATGTTCACTGGCTGACAGAATTTCAAAATGGTGTCCAGAATATTACAGTACTATACAAAATGCAGTAATTAACTTTATGTGTTTGTGCATGCACTTGAGCTCTGACTGACTGGATGAATTTGTTAACCCTATGCAAGATTTGCCCATGTTGGGTTAAATCTAAACACTGGAATTAGCCAATCAGATCAACAGAATTATTCTGGAATTTCCATCGTCCACTAACTACCATTGATAGGCCCAATTATGGGTCCAGGGCCTATCTATATTTTTGTAATGCTACACATAGAGCTACAATATTTTATAACCTTTTATAACCATAAAATCAATTTATGCAAAACGTAAACAAACAATACAAAGCTTGGGAGCCCAGATTTTTTTTTTAAGGGAGAGGGAGAGAGAATGTGAATCTCTGTTTCACCATCTGCTGTGTATTGAAAAGATTCTACTTACCGCCTGCCATGAAGATCCATGCTGTCCAAAAAAGGCAATTATTCTAAAGATAGCACAATGGAGGATGCTGACATACCTCTTTTATGTTTTTAATGCAGTCAGTCTAATTAAATATTTGTGAAAAGCTTAACAAACCATAGGCTGGCAATCCACAAAGGCAAAGCTTCTTTTCTATTTGACTCTCTGTCTGTAATTTTCTCTTCTGTTCCTCTTCATGCTGCTTTATTATAAATATTTAAAGGCCCTTGATTCATAGTAGTGCTGCTGGAAAAGTCTGCTTACTTGGTGTTGGATTTGGTGAGGGCTTTTTGCCAAAACATCTCCCCCCCCCCAAAAAAAAAACCCTATTTGAAAGGAAGAGGAAGATTCCCAGTTGATAATACAGGGGCCTATTTGTTTTATTCTGAGCATTTCTGTGTTTCCTTATCTCCTTCTAATGAAAATAACAGCAAAACTACACAAAATGTAATGCAAGGACCTGAGGATTATTGAATCCAGGCAAGTAGAGAAGGGCAGATTAACTCTTTCTTTCCCAGCACTGGTACTTATCAACATGCCCTTTGCTATGTAGCTATTAAAAATACAGTACCTGCAATTCATGGTGAGTCACATATAACCTATGATAAAAGCTTCACAAAATTTCTGCTTCAACAATGGGACTTTATTCAATTCTGTTTCCCCTGCAGGATTTCATCATCTTTCTTCAACTATTCCAGAATGCCCTTAATTCAGCAGAGCTGAGTTTCAAGCATTGGGGGGGGGGGTTGTAAGGCTTTTTTTTACACTCCATGAAAAACAACTTTAATCTGCTTTCTCTTAAAAGTAAACCTTTCTGTTTATTTTTACTGTGAATGTGAAGAAAAAGTAATAAATTTATACTTTGTCTCCACAGTCTCCTCCACCTACCCAATGGGCTCCAAATTACAAGAGTGAGTGAGCAGGTGATATAGAGAGAATGCAGATCGTAAAATAAATATGTGAAGGAAGAATGAATGGTCTGAGAGGGAAAGCTGAGAAAGTTGTGGTTGAATGGAGTTGAGGAGATCCTCGGAGGAAGAGAGGTAGAAGTTTAAAAAGTGTAAGGACCTGCCTCAATCAGTTCTCCCAAGGAAGCAGAACTCTTGAAACATCATTTCAAAAGGAACTTTTATTGGGAGATGTTGGCAGCAGGAATAGAAGGCAGGATCTGAGGGTTTCCCCCGGGAATCAAATAGTCAAAAAAGTCCAAAATAACCCCACCCCAACTGTCCATCCTGACGGTTCAAACAGGTCGATCTGCAGGTGTGAAAGCGCCGTGGGAATGGAGTGATAAGGCGCCGCTTCCAAGGCTGTTAGGTCTCTGCGCCGTTTCTTCTGCGGCTGGAGATAAGGCAGATGGCCAGAGGCACATTCCATTCCCACCCCAATAGAGAAACATCAAAGAGGATACAGCAAGGAACAAAGCAAAGGAAATACACATCAGCACCCCAAGCATCCCTCTCCCCCCCCCAGGAGAATGGCAGAACCCGTGGCTGGAGATAAGGCAGATGGCCAGAGGCACATTCCATTCCCACCCCAATAGAGAAACATCAAAGAGGATACAGCAAGGAACAAAGCAAAGGAAATACACATCAGCACCCCAAGCATCCCTCTCCCCCCCTCCCCGGAGAATGGCAGAACCCAAAAAGAATAAGAAATCCCATGTCCATAGAAAAACCGGGTTCTGACAAAGAGCTTGAAATGATGCACAGACATGACAAAAGTAAGGGTGGTTTATTCCCTGCCTCCAATTGCTGTTGCTTACTACAGTATTTATCTTTTCTGCACTTTGCATAAAATTCCTTATTCCCCCCCCTCCTGGAACAACCTGATAAGTATGTGTATATGTGTAAACAAATATCACACAATCATTCCTTAAAATTCACACCCACCTTTCCCTATGATCACCATAAAGGGCTGGAAGTGGATTCCAATTCAAGATAAATCATGACTGCTGGATCCAAACATGTTCTACAACAGAGACAGGCAGCCTGGCCCTCTCCATACGTTTGGGACATTGATTCCCATTAGCTTCAACCAAGATGGAAATTGCAACTAGAAAGTGTCAGATTATTTAGCCCTGTTCTAGACTATCCTAGCAAGTTTGTTAGTCCTGTGAGACAGGGTCCATTTTTATCATGCCTCCTAGAAGTTTCACACTGGCTTAAAATACCAATTGTGACTCTTAAAATATCAACAACTTGACATATGAGCCTAAAGTTTTGAGAGTCTGAGGGATTTATAGATGCAATGGGTACCTTAAGCCTCTGCAGGGAGGAACCTTCACTTAAAAAACCGAAATTCATATAGAATTCAAAATCTTCAACTTATCAATGTTATAAAAGAGGTTCTGCAGCACCCTTCTAACCTTGACCTGGGTAAACAGAGCATCCAGTAACAGTTGCTGTATGCAACTGCAGCTGTACTGCAGAAAAAGGAATCCCTGCTAGAAATCCATCAGAACCTCCAGTTGCACAATTATGACCTCTCTGCCTCAATTCCTAAATTGTCCAAGTAGATCAATTACTCTGAAATTCCACCATTCGGCCAATGCACAGATACATGTCACTCATTCATGTGATATATCTGGACATTGTATTAAACAGGAAGCAGGTAACATGGTGAACCAGCTTCTGCAAGATGAAAGAAGAGAAAGCCAGACTTGCCTTGTGACCTGCTCTGGGACGCATTTTCCCCTGTGCTTTCCTAAATCTCAACTGCTTCAAATTATTTCATGATCATTTGCATCAGCTTCATGCTGTTGCTATTTTCTTTTGGCCTGAGTGTTTCACAGCTCTCATTCTCCCTAAAGATATAACAGGAACTAATTTAAATCTATGTAGCATAGAAATTAAACCCCTAATTAGATCAGGCATGTCTTTGATTGCTTGAACGGAAAAGCCAAATATACTTTTTTGAATGAAACAAAACTAATGAAGTCATAGTAAATAAGTAGAAAGCAACTTGAAGAGTAAAAATGTTCTGCAGTTTTTGACAATTTACCTATTTACTTGTAAAATTTGTATGTTGCCAATTTTATTTCAGCTCATGGTGGCTTGCAACTTTTAAAACATTCACAATACATGCAATACTATAAAACAATGAAACAATAAACACCAAAATGTCCTTGGTAATATAACAAATCCAATTAACACCCCACAGTCCTAATATAATAATATTCCCTGGCACAACAGTCCTATGGTATTACACAGCATCCCACCATTAACAATTAATGAAAAAACAGTGAGACAACAGCTCTCAAAATATTTAATCTTTAGTTCTTTCTAGAAAGCCATCACAGTGGGAGTTATAATGTCCAAAGGAAGGCTATTCCATAATGTTGGGCCTGAGACAGCACACTTCTCACACATACACACCCTTCCCTGGCTTAATTCACCAAAATATGGGATCACCAGGAGCTTCTCGTATACTATAAGGTCAGGATGGGTTAATTCTGGCTGGAAAATGCAATCTTGAAGATATTTTGATGCCAAGCTATACAGGTAGTCCTCAATTTACGACCACAATTGAGCCCGATTTCTGTTGTTAAATGAGACATTTATTAAGTAAATTTTGCCCCATTTTATGACCTTTCTTGCCACAGTTGTTAAGTGAATCACTGCAGTTGTTAAATTAGTAATCCAGTTGTTAGATGAACCTAGCTTCCCCATTGACTTTGCTTGTCAGAAGGTCACAAAAGAGAATCACGTGACCTTGGGACACAGCAACAGTCATAAATATGAACCAGTTGCCAAGCATCTGAAACTTGATCACATGGTCATAGGGATGCTGCAAAGGTTGTAACTGTGAAGAACGGTCATAAGTCACATATTTCAGTGCTGTTGTAACTTTGAATGGTCACTAAATGAACTGTTGTAAATCGAGGACTACCTATATAGAATTTTATAGAGAACACAGTCCTTCCAATTGTACTCAAAAACGTACCAGCAACCAAGCACAGGATCTTGAGTAGTGGCATAATTGACAGCTACAAATAACATTTATATCGACTGAAGCTTCCAAACAATTTTCAAAGGCAATCTGAAGAATAAAATGTGCTTGATGTGCATTTTATACAATAGCTTTCTCAATTAAAGGCTTAACCCATACTTATAAAGATATCAAAGGATTTCAACAAGGTTTGGTTCCAGCTGTGATTCCACTCTCATAATCATAAGATCTCTGCACTGTGGGCATGAGCGCTTCACTTGTTATGCCACATAAGATTCCCAGATTTTCATAATGCAACACCTATAGTAGCTCTTTCAATGTGGGATAGTAGTAGAGGAGAAAATGTTGAAATGCCAACTAACCAAACAATTAAACGCCTAGCGTATCTTGTAGATTTCAAGGAGCAGGAGTCAGAAGAAATCAGAGGAGCTTTGGGATACTTTTTGCCCATCAGAAAGTTTTGATCTGCCAGTTAGTTTGTGTACCAATTAATTACATCTACTGTCTCACCCCTTTTTCTCTGGAAAATGGGTTAGGGTTATAGAAAGATAGTTGACAATGATATACGTGTCAATGTCATTATCACAACAAGGATATAGGAATATAGGAATATTCTTTATTGGCCAAGTGTGATTGGACACACAAGGAATTTGCCTCCGGTGCATAAGCTCTCTGTTTATATACAAAAAGCAAAGTGATATATATCATAAATCATTGTATTTTAAATCATAAGATACAATATCAGACCAATCAATTATATTGTTAGATGTAGTCATTATGTGGCAATGTGGGCAGCTAATAAATTTTATAAATAAATAAATATTCAATTATTTCGACAGTCTCCACACCATATCTTCTTAGACATTGCATTTCATCACTAGTGCTAGACATGTAAGGAACAAAATCCAGTTTTTCATTTGGTTGTCTCCTTACTTCCCTCATTACCTTCCTCACTTTTAGGACTGTGAATTGAAATAACCATCATCTCCAGTCATTCAGTGCTGACTATTATGGAGTTATAATTCAGTACATTTGGAGGTCTGTTCTACATTCACTCCAGACATTCAGATGGAGACCTCTTCAAAGTTATGAGGTCACATTGTTGACAGGATATTTCCAAATAGAAGTTTCATTCAAAAGACATTCCACAACTATCCACAACTATCCACAACTATCCTTCTTTGCTTCTTTAAGAGATGTTCTACGGCACAAAATATATGGAAAAACTGTTTAGAAAATATATTGCATTCAAATGGAAGATGGTACAAATGATCACACACTTAAAGGCTAATATGGAAGCATTCAAATAAGCAGCATGTTCCACTGTAGCCTAACAACAACATGAGGACTGAGTTGTATCAAGTTTTTCAGTTTGATCTAAAAAAATTGAAGGGAAGATTCATATCCCTATTAAAAATGGCAGCTTCGTATTTCTACATTCGCCATCACCCAATCAACTATTTCAAAAGTTCTGCTACCTTTAAAACTTTGTAATGTGTGGTGGTATAGGTTTCAGGATATTTATAAAATGTTATCACTTCCAGTCAATCCAATTTGATATGATTATGTCAGGAAGGAAGAATGTGATTTTAAAAACTCCTGTGATGGATGACTGTTACCTCTAAATATACCTTTAAACCTGAAGGTAAGGGAAGAGTCCTTGAAATCTTTTAGATATTACTAATCTACAGTTCTCAACAGCTATAGCTAACTTTGTTAACAATGAAAGATGCTAACATCTGTAAGTCCAGCAACATTTGGGAGTCTCGCTTCTTGCTGCATTGAAATTAGTCACTGCATAATGGATATCTCTGGATTTAGATAATATTGAGAAGACTATGATTATTTTCCAGTTCATGTACAAATATTCCAAAAGGTCATTGCTAAAGTTTGTGATATACCATGAATTTTATCAGCACACTAATCTGACATACAGTATTTAGAAATTCCAATATTTATGCAGGAAAAAAATGAAATAGCTATGGAGTAACATACATAATCCAAGGAATATAATGTTCCAGACAAAATCCAGGGAAATCAAATGCTACACATCTTTCTTCTGATGCATTTCTGTTTCAGATTTCAGAAAACTAAGTTGGCATATCTCAAATATTTTTTGAGAACTAGATCTCTACAGCTGGTTTGTGATGTAGAATATGCAGTAATTTCCAGCTTATTTAACATCTCCCATTGTTGAAAAGCTCTAGCATGTGGGCAGGCAGCGAGATCAACCAGTTGGATAAATCTAAAATTAAGACCGCTCATTTAGTCACCACCATTTTACAAGACATATTGAACCAGAATGGGGTGTCTGATAGACCCATACAATTCCTTGAACAGTTAAGTCAATAATGTTTGCTTGTTACTGCATTGATCAAGTTGTGGGCTGAAAAACAAAGGTTTTAAAGGGAACTTGTTTGACTTTTTCATCTGATACCAAACTTACAGATGCAGGTTTTGAACATTTCCACATAAAACCTGGATTCGCACAACATATTAGGCTGTTTATTTTAACTGTAAACCACAACTCTAGGTTTTTATATATAAAACTAATCCATAAACCATGATTCCCAAAGAATTTTATGCCTAGATAAAACCAAAACTAACATTTTGATTTGATTGTTTGTGAGGCCAGCTAGGGATGTGACTTTTTGATATGCTGGGAAAGGTTTAGAAAGAATGCATGTATAGTAGTGAAATCATATAAAATCAGTTTAAAGCTGCAATTCTATGTACAACTGCTTAGCAGTAAGCCTAGCTGGAATACATTTAAATATGAATAAAGTACATCACAATATCAGCAGATCTTAAAACTGCTTTTGTTATTATTCAAATCAGATGCAAGTTGATTGGGTAGCAATACTTTGTTGTTTTCAACTGTAAAAGTAACAAACTCTGGCAAAGGTTATTCACATTACCATTTTCTGGCCTTCTAATTCTGAGCTATTCCCAACAGCTTTGCGTGAGCACTTCCTAGGCAACTTTAATCTGGGGAAATCAATTCTGCAAATGATACAATTCAATGGGCAAGAATTAGAAGCCAAGATGGATGCTAGTGAGTTATGCATGAAACTCGGAAGAAGCTGGTGCTCACCTACTTTTGCAGCTCTAATATTACAGTCATGAAAGTTTTTTTTTAATGAGATTAATTACATATTAGTGGATTGGCCCCCACCTGTAATGGTGCTGATAATAGACATGCTAATCAAACTTTTGGTGAGCCAACAGCTACTTTACTCTTGCATTGAGAATATCAGCCTATGTTCTGTGTAATTTTTTTATATAATTCTACAACATTCTATGTTCAAATGCCAAAACTCAACATTTTTCATTAAAGAGCTGTTGCTTGGTAGGTAAAAATATATCACTCTATACATGCCTACTTCAATATTACTTCATATTTGCAGAGACCCCCTGGATAGCTAAAAATTTCCAGTTTTGCTAATGTAAGAAATCAGTTGCACTGCTTAACAGCACTTATGTTTCTTCCTTGGAAAATTGCCCACATAAGTTAAACATTTTGTGTAAGTGCATGAATGATAGAATCAAGAATTGAATACTTACTATAATGTTCCATTTCTTAAGTGTAGCTATTCTTTACCTTTCTCAAATGCAGATCCTTGAAACTATTAGCAGTTCTTAATAATTGCAAAGTAGTTTAATTTTTGAAGGGCAAAATAGACCACCAATGCTACACTACAATTAAGGTGGGACTGAAATCACAGAGTCCTTTCCACCATAAATTCATTCCAAGTTGCTAGTGCTCTCAGCAAAGCAATATAATTAGTAGAAACACAATTGCAGGTAATTACCACTGTAATATAATAGAACAGGATTTCACAGCTACCACTAGCCTTTATTATAAATCCATTTGGCTCCTGATCTAATTTCCAGGCTTCCTTCAGGATTTATTTGATGTCATCTATCTTGTATTTTAATGGCCCAGCTTTTGTAAACTAACATTAATTATATTTCCCATTAAAATATTGGGAAAGGCTTCTATTTGAACTATAGCTATTTGGTAAATGAGAAAATGTCACCTTATCTACTTTGATTCCATTTCTTTCTGTTAGCTTTGTCATCTTTTTTTTCTTGCTATGTATTAGATTATTGATGTGCTGAACTCATAGATATAACCATATATCTTTCAGGGAAGATATACAATTTATCATTTGGGGGAGAGGGGAAAAACAACAGCCTCTCTTTCATCATTCTATATACTATTTATATATTTCTCTGGTTTTCATTACTATCATAAATATTAAAACTGCAGTCTTGTTCTTAAATAGAAATATGCTACACTGGACACAACAGGCTGTGCTTCTGAGATTTATTCTACAATATCTACTCTTCTTTTCATTTAGTGAGTTTGCTGCTTGTATAAGCAAGGATGAATCTATAGCCTGCAAAGATAGAAAGTTTAGTGTTTAACATAGAGCATCTCATTTCCACTCCAAAAGAGAAAAGGGCAGAGAAAGGGGTAACAGAAAAAGAGTATTTTCCCACAAAAAAAGACCTTGCTGTTGGTGGTAATTCCCATGAATAGTTAGTTTGTACTGCAGGGGTGTCAAATTGCCAGCCCGCAGACTGGATGCATCATGCCAAAACCGCGCCCATCCCATTTCAGGCAATGGGGGGGGGGAAATCACAATATGTCGCGACACGTCATGTAATGTTGCGAGTTTGACACCTTTGTACTGGATTCTGGTCCGTTCTATTTAACTCTTTGGGATATTCAAGAACCATCATCTAACAATCCCATATTAAAGTAAATAATCATCTTAACATTTTGATAGGTCATTCACCTCAACTGGGAAATGCAAAAACAACTCTAAAATATTGTAGTCTGATGTTTCCAATAAAGTATTTGGCAAAGCCGTAAATGGTAAAATAAGCTAACATAAGGCTATCTTCATACAAAATTGTTTTCACTATCTTGTTAATACAAATGGTCTTTTTTGCCGAACATTACAAAATACCAGCCTTCCCCAACCTGGCACATTTCAGATATGTTTGAACTACAAGTCCTAGAATAACCAGCTAGCATGCCAAATAACTGATTGTTGACTTTGTCTTTGGATTGCTGTACCTTTTTCTCTATTCTTTTTTTTTCCATCTCTGTTATACAGCCTGACTTCCATTATCCACTTATGTTGTTTTCCTGCAATTAATTTAAGCTTTCCAATTGCAAGACATCACACAAACTCATCATACACTGGTTTGTCCACCTAGGACAGGGATGTCAAACTGGTGGGCGTGGGCCGGATGCATCGTGCATAGACCACGCCCACCCCGGCTCCGCAAAGGCAAAAAATGTCGCAATATGTCACAATACATCACATGACAGGATTGAGTTTGATACCCGTGATCTAGGAGAATCTGCCTTTTGCCTGGTAACTTAAAGGGGCTTATCCTTTCAGAGGAGAGGTCAGTCCTGTATATGGTAGGACAAGGGTAAGGAATATTTTGTTAAGTTGAAGTGAGTGCTTTTGTAATACTCCAGCGATTGAATATAAATGTTATCTGTACAAAATTTACAATAAAATCAGTTTATTATAATCAGTGCATGTGTTACAGACTTTTCTATTCAAAATGCTGAAAAAAATCATCTTGATGTAGTGAATACATTTCAAATTCACCAGTTTGAGTATTTCATATTTATATTTCTAGCACATTCTGTCAGACTAATGCTACGTGTGATTTTGCTTTTTTGTAAGTCAGTATTGTAACTAAATTGTCATTTTTATACATCAAAAATATTTATTATATGACCAAAGGTAACAGATTATTCCACATCAGAAAACATGAAAGATGAATTTGAACATTTGATTTACTAAGATTTATGTGTGGCTACACAGAGGCTAAGATATAATATGGTTGGTTTAACAGATTGTATGATCCCACCTTCTACCAGTATGTGTGATCCCAGGTACTGTAATAATAAGTCATGATTCATAATGTAGCATGTAAAAATCTAGACACATTCATTTTCTATTTCCATCTTGATCTTAATATTGAATTGTTTTAATAAACATAATTCAATATTAATCCATGAATTATTACATTACAAGGTAAATGAAGGGCTGTTAACATGACAAGATGCTTTTCCCTCCTCTCTGAGTAAAACTTTACTTCTGAAATGCTCATCATTCTTAAAATTACAACCTCCTTTCAGTGCCTCTTAAAAATCAGACATCCTAAAGAGATGGTACCAACTCGAAATCTTTTTACTCAATGTTCAATGTCCTGAATGAAAATCAGTGATCAAATAATGGAAAATCACTGTTCTCCTTGGGGTGATTCACATAGAATTGCCCAAGGTCAATATCGATAGTCTGTCTTCTTAAAAGTTCTAAAGCAGCAGTGAAAGGATGCAACTACCTCACTCTCTTGAAGTGGGTCCTCTCCACATATCAAATTCTGCAGGACCAAGTATTTCAGTTTTGCTCCTAAGCTGAGCTGGGAAAATAACAGAAGACTGGAGCAATTGGAGTATGAGATACACCCTAGCTATTGGTGTTTCAAAGCTCTTATTCATACAGGCACATTTTCCCAATAAGCCTCGATTCATGTCATTGTCCTCTTGTCCTTAAAAATATTGTAGGAGAGGCTTGCATATATCTGGGAAAAAATATGATCTTGTTCTATGAAATAGTCTGGCTATATATTGTCCAGCTTAATACAAGTTTATCCTATATTAGAAATGTGATACTAACGAGTTTCACAGATTAGCAATAGTGAAATGTGTATTCTGGTTATATCCTTTTTTATGCAAGCAAACAAAATTTCCACAAAAATAATGTTTTTTTCCCCACAAGATACATGTTCAGGTTTTGCAGTAGACATCATACTTCAGCTTTGTTCCCAACTTGGTTCCAGCTAAACATTCCTTAAATTTAGCATCCATTTGCTCATTTTGAGCCTTGCCAAAAATATTCTTCCAATCTCCTACAATGCCTGCAACAAAAAGAAAACGGGAGGCTCAAAGAAAACAGAATCACTTAAACTTGATAGTTTTAATAACAATTCAAAAGATTTGTAATTTTATAACTGGGCACAAAATGATACAATGCACTGAGGATTAGAGAAATATGAACACATCCACCAATTTTCTATGGTTCCTTCTTAGCCAAATCTATTAAATCTATTGTCTTGTTTCCAGAATTTGCTGTCATGTACAAGCACCAGAGCCAGTTGTGAAAATGAAGTCAAAACCTCTTTATCTGCACGCACCCTATTATGTAGTCTGCAGGTAGTCACAGCAAGTGAAATTGACTGAGTTTAAAACAAGTTCATCAGGGCCAGTAATCCTTAGAACCTGGATACAAATATTATAGTAATGCTTATAGTTTTACAACTATGCATGTCTTAACCTCAAACTCACACTTTTTAAAACTACAGGATAACCAATGCACTTCCAATTCAGATAAGGGAAAACAATCAACAAAAATGTGAGATCCCCTTGATCCCCACCCTTTTTTTTCATTTACTGCCAACAATATCAGATACTAATTTTCCTTTCCATGTACCAATTTCAGAAATTTAAATATAATTTTTGACATTCTGAAAACGCACACTTGATGAGGCACCGGAAAATATGGATAGGTCTGCATCAACCTTTTACACATCTCTACTCAGTACAGCTCAGAAAAAAATAAGAACTAAGAAGCAACAGAAAGTAAGCAGACAGGTAAGAGGAAACAGACTGAAATATAGTTTAATGTAATTTATAATGAGACCATAGATCTTTCTAGCCTTGCTTCTACCAGAGCTGTATTCAAATTCATAACTTGTCTTTATTTTAGAAACTTTTTTTCTTTGAGGATCTTTTCAATTCGTTCCATCCATAAATTTTCTGACTTCCCCTTTCTCTGAATCTGTTCACTTCTCCTCACAAATTTTGGTAGTACAGGTAGTCCTCGACTTACAATAGTTCATTTAGTGAGTATTCGAAGTTACAATGGCACTGAAAAAAGTGACTTACGATTGTTTTTCACACTTACAATCTTTGCAGCGTCTCTTCTAGACACTTGGCAACCAATTCATATGTATGACTGTTGCACTGTCCTGGAGTCATATGATCAGCTTCTGTGACCTTTTGACAAGCAAAGTCAATGGGAAAACCAGATTCACTTAACAACTATGTTACTAACTTAACAACTGTGTCAGGAAAGGTCGTAAGATGGGACAAAATTCACTTACCAAATGTTTCACTTAGCCACAGAAATTTTGGGCTCAATTGGGGTCGTAAGTTGAGGACTACCTGTAGTTGTAAACCCTACAAAGTGTGCTTGCTGCATACAATTATGGGACATTCATAAACAGAAATGCTGTGAACGCTTTCATTTACTAATGGAAACTTGATAGAGGGGAATACTAGAAAAACACTCTTTCCCTGTTTTCTTTTTTGTAAACCAACCTTTCCGGAAGAGCAGTGGACCAGCCATCCCATGTGTTTCCTGCGACTTATCGCGCACTGCTTGGAAGGTAGTTCTGTCTGCAATAGCCTGAATTTGCTCAGTAGTAGCAGGGAAACCAAAAAAATTAGCTATTTGCTTTACTCCCGAAACCAGGTCCTGAAAGCAATATAAGTGATATGATTAATATCCTATGTAAGTTGTATAAACTGTATATTTGATATTAATTATTTATATTAATGTTATGAAAAGCTGTATTTCTTAGAGTAAACTTGAGTAGCTTCAGATTCAAAACCCATTGTTAGATATGTTGACCTGAGCATGTAGTGAAATATATCTATTCTATACGGAACCATACAGACTATAACCCAGAATAGTTACATGGTGGGAAAGGAGAAAGAGTAAAAATCAGTTCAGTGCTATCTAACTCTCTTCTCACACAAACCCACAAATACTTAAGGCATTTACATCATTTAAGATACATTTTAGGGGAAATTGTCATGAACAAGTGGCATTTTTTTGTAAGAAAATTGGATATCAGCATTCTCCAATACAGCTTGTTCCTCCTGCGTCCCAAAATAATTTTTCAAATTTTGTAATACGATTGCTATCAACTAGATGAATCCAAAATGGCACAGAAAATAAGTTTAAAATGTATTTTAAATGCCACTAGACTGCATTAAAGCTCTTCAGATGCCAAATCAAAAAAGAAGGCTAAGGTCATTGTCCTATAACTCTAGGGGTTTAGGATATGGGTGCATAGGATTATTCACTGGTGAGAGAAGTAACTTTTGCTATTTGGTCTTTTTTTCCAATCACTTACTCTTCAGGTGTTCCAGGCTGTCTCACAACTTTCAGAACAGGACGAGAAAATGATCCTTATAATATACTAAGACTCAAATTCCAGCCTTTTGATCATGCCATGTCTTATAAAACCAGTAAGAGTTTGGGACAACCTCTTCTCATCTAATGTACATGGAGAAGTTTTGCTCATGATTATGAATACACCCACCTCTTCTAATTCCTCGTATGTCAGAATCAGAACGTTTTCATCATCTATATGTTTGTTCCAAGCGACAGCCTGATCAAAATAGGATCCCCAGGCAACTACAGTATAAAGGCAGTATATTAGAATGACTTTATTTGTAAAAGAGTCTGCAGAAAGCATTAACAATAAATTATTTAATATATATATATATATATATATATATATATATATATATATATATATATATATTGCATTCATACTCTCTCTGGATAACATATAGTATTGAACCAAAGTGTTTTTTTTTATTAAACATCTATTTCCTTTTCATTTCCTTATTCTTGTATCCATGCATCAACTTTCATATCAGCTCTAAAACATCTGCAATCCCCTAAAGACAATAGGAGTTGTAAGGTAATATCTCTTCTCCTGGCAAGCAGTGTGCTAATGGTGTTTGTTCTGCTGGTTGGAAACAAGTTTCTGTTTCTACTTACGTAAGTTCTCAGGATACAAAGAATACAAACGTTCAGCTTTGGCTAGAGACAAAAATTAGTTCTCAAAATGCTGACTGTCTATGCTGTCTGTCCCAAAGTCACGTCCAGCAAGTAAACTGGGCAAGCTTTAATGCTATTTCAAAAATCTTGTGGGGTCTTTTTGCTTAGGGGCAATAGAAATGTGTTCATCCATATCACAGAAAATGAAGCTCTGATCATATCATTTTCATTTCTCTTAAAGCCAAACATTCTTCCAAAGGGTGTCTAACTTCCTAGAACAGCAAGTTTGATAGCACTCCTATTAGAAATCATAGTAGTGGCACATCTCAGTTTC